>OX439041.1:34236174-35436174 GCA_949317995.1 Acholoe squamosa
GGGTCAACAGGGTGCATGGATACCACCCTGGCAGTTGCTTTGTCAGAGCTACATACATATTACATCTGACATGACAATAAATCGACCATCAGAAGGTAAAATTGTAAGATTTCACATATATAATGTACCTTACCACCTCCTTACCACCTCCTTTGTTTTGTTTTTTTTACCGGGGGTAGTACATGTAATTGGGGAGGTGCTATAATGACATCACCCCCCCCCCAATCCCCTGCCCTCACTCATCCGTACGTAAGAGGCGCCTTATACACGAGGATTTACAATAGTGCTTCTATGGTGGTCCATTTACTCACTAACACTGCCATACCTGCTAAATTATTCCATTCCATGGAAGTCTGAACCACGCCTAAGGAATACCAAGAACATGCCACTATATATTAATAGCGCCACTAAGTATACCGGCGTATCTATAATCCTGCCTTAGTATTCTTAGCATATTAAATAAATTCCAGACAAGAAGCGAGCATAGGTAGTATTATACATATAAAATTGCAATGAAATTTTCTAAAGGATTCATACCTGACCACGTAGAAGTATAATTTATCCAATCTTGAGTATGGTATTTCCAAATATATCACTACAAAGCCAGTCCCTTTGTAAGGTTACTGCCAATGTCTAAGGCCCATGTTAGAACCTGCTAGTAATATCCTCAGCAGAAGTACAATATATCGGTAATAATGTCTGAGAAAAATGTCCAATCCTCCTGTTCTGGAGTGGTATGCATGTTTTGCCTCCTGGGGTCTGGATTGTACTGACCAGGCTTGGTTCAGGTATTTAAGCAACACTCCAGGCCACACCAGACATATTAGTGGTTTACCCCCCCCCCCCCCAACTCCTAGCGGTTGCCTGGTGGTCACTCCGCCTTGCTCTTGTCCGTATGATCCTACCATATTCCAGTTACCTGTACTGGTCCTCTACCATTGCCCCCTCCCTCAAATGTCTGGTCCGTTGCCAGATTATTTCCAACTATTTGTCTCGTTGGTGAATTATATTGGAGAATTGAAGTGCCGTCTGATTGTGATATTGCTGGACCTGTGTCTTTACATCTTATGCAGACTTTGAAAAAAACAACAACACATTCTTCGCCATTTAGAAAGCTGAGATAATGGCAGGTCATGATGACCTGTGTTTAAAGGCCCCACGGCAGACATTAGGATCTTAATTGAGTAAAAGCAGATGTACCAGTTATTTCGGTAACGCTGAAAACTATACTTCCACAATAGGATTGAAATAGAACTTTGTTGCCTGAACTGAAAACGATAACTGGGAATTAGAGGTGTATTTATGCTGGAAATAAGCCCCTGAACGGCGGTCATTCACATATGCTGGCAATCGTACTTATTCATGTCTAAAAAATCTATTTGAATTGTTCTATTAATACTTTTAGTCCAACTAATCCCCACAGCCTATACAATCCACACACATCCTGGCGTGATAACATGATCGGTGGAGCTGTCGAGACCGGCTGGGTTCACGGCAAGGTCAGCTTAGCCCCATAAGATATAAATATGCATATATTATATTGACCTTGTATGGAACGATAAACCCACATACAATCTGCCCATGGCACACTAACATGACAACTGACACGCCTGCTGGTCGCTTGCTTATTGGCGAATACATTGGTTGGTCTAGTGGGTATATGGGTTTCCATATTAGCTACAATGGTTGCCTAGTTAGTATGCGATTGGTCTGTTCAAAATTAAATGTGTCATTTTATCCATTCCTTTTAAATATAATACAAATCCACACAATTAGCTTCATTTAACGGGCTGATTTACATGAAATACAGGCCACAATCTTAACAAGGCTGAATTTGATGATTCCCTAATATAAGCCGCACCCTGACTTTGTCGATAAGCTGTAAGCCGCATCCAGGGCGTGAAAATAAGCAGTTTGGTATTATTCTATACCGCATCCTAACTTTTGGAGCCCGATATAAGCCGCAACAAGCATCTTATACTAGAGAATTTATGTTTGATCCACCGGCAGGTTTTCTAAATTTCCACTACTACAAACGCATACCGTAAAATCCCTCGTAAAACCCCCCATTCCTTGCCTTTGTTATATATTTAGTCAAAAATAACATTCTATTTTCACCCATGGGTTTCAAGGTTAAACGTAATATAATTATACTACTTTCATTGACTACCAGAGACTCAAAGTTGTCTACTGCTACACTGACTGTACTGAGGGCTACAGACAAACCAACTGCTGCCAGCCAGTGCAAATAGGTCATGAGTACTCTGCTAGCAGGTAGGGTTCATTTCTTTCTTTTTTTGTTCTGTATCATTCAATTGGAATAGTGTAACGCTAACGCATTTTATCTAAGTTTTGGGATATTTCATACTACTGTAATCTCCCGCGTATAAGGCATGTCTTATACGCCAAACAAAATTATGCTGAGTCTTGTACGTGGGAGGGACATTGCCTTGAGTTTGGGGTGCGCCTTATAGGGGGGGGGGTATTTTTTACTATAGAACAGTACTAAAGTAACAAAAACCTGCCCTTAGAGGTGCGCCTTATACGTGAAACAGACCTCTCTGAGTTGGGGTGTGCCTTATAGGCGAGGTGCGCCTTATACGCGAGAGATTACGGTAGTAGTAAATTTTGATTGAAAAAAGGAATATGAGCCTATCATGGCAATTAGTCTCCTCAAGTCAAGTACCCCTTTTTCTAACCCTTCTAAACAAGTAATAATGCTGGCAAGCAAATATACCTCTAATCACGGGTGACCAGGCATATCTAATCATATTCTTTACTAGTGGTTCCAAATAGTTCCATATGCTATCTACAAGACCAAATCCAATGTCCACTAGATCCAAAGTCTGCTCTCCAGTTCACAGTGGGCCTACCAACCTACCTATATACCCATCTATCCTCAGTCATGTCTTACGGAATCATACTATCAATGTGAGACGCTCCTAAACCGTTTATATATTGGCGTCTGAATTTCTTAATACTCTGATAAGGTAATCTGTTGTTTAGCTGAGGAGGAAGGGAGTACTTATTGTTTTTAGTGTTATGGTTCTCAATACAAATGCACTAAGCCTAAGGCTGCGAGTCCGAGTCCCCCTGCCCTCCCAGCTAACATACCTAACCCACACGAAGTTGGCACAGGTCTGAGCATACACTGAACTCCTGTTCTGTGGTATGCAATACCACTGGCAACGACCGAACTGGTGGTCTGTACTGCCAGCTGTGTATGCTTCCAGCTCCACTTTATCGTATCGTTTTTTATTTACCCTATCATTTTTGCCAGGGGTAGCGAGTTCTTTTTCATCTCAAGCCATGAATACCAGTGGACAATGCTCGACTGTTGGTCTGGGCACTGCAACAGGACTCGGCAAATCCCCCTGCTCGTGGCACAAGAAATATCCACAGGGCACAGACAATTTTAAAAGCTGTGCCCAGTGGACACAGAAGAAAAAGTGGTAAAAGTGCCTTGATTTTCTGAAAAATTGAACATTCACTTATCATGGTATTCGCCATTATTTTTCTGAGATTGAACAGTGTGTAAATATCCGTTTCTGTAGGGCACTATTTTCCTGTAGAGAGAACTTTTTTGTTCAGCTCTTGTGCCTGTGGGTACACGCTGCATGGAGAACGGTCACGGGTTTCAACATATAATACTCATCAGGATTTTATGTTTCCACATTGGTGGTTTCCGGTGCCTGTGCACATTGTGTGTGAGTGGCTAGAGCAGTATGTACTCTGGTGAATGGAGCTGGGTACAAAGCTATCAGTCAGACAACATACCAACCTGACGGCTTTATTACTACCACCCACCTACTCTTCTATTATAACGTCTCCCTACACATCTAATTGATATGTAGATTATACTTCAAGTTTTAACACTTATTGAATAGCTTATACAGGTGTGGTATTTCATTCACAATCATACTAGTCTGGGCAACTGATTTTAGAAGTTGGCTGAATATCCTATCATACAAGGTCTTACTAAGTAAAATGGATCCATACTTGACATTTACATATAACCGGTATATATTCATGGCAAAAAAATAATCGGCCCATGAAACAAAATTAAACCCATGAATATACATACAAAATGACCTCGTTATGGCAAAATGTGGAGGTCATCATGTATGACCTTTGTAATATGCCAGCACCACACTATCGGACTAGACTGCAGGTGTTGTGTAATCCAGCAGGTGTTAGCTAACCCCACATGTTCAACATACTAAACTGCAGGTCTTACATAAACTATACCTACATGTTTAACATGTACATGATGTATCTTGGGGACCAGCACTGGTCTGCATGGTGGTGGTGCAATCCTGCCATGTCACCTAGCCATATAACCATTATAGGGGTCTCAAGTGTTGCAGAAACTTTTATCAATGCAGGCCAAAGGCCCCATGTTGGACATTAACATCAAACACTGGCAAGAGCGGGCGTAATTTTGGCAACACTGGGTTCTAGTCACATACCCAGTTGGGTCCATTTATTTAGCAAAGAGCGTCCTATTTCTTAGTTTATTTTACCTTGCCGTGATTAAGAATCTGCATTTTGTAAGGAAAAGTAATGTACCATTCAGTATTGCCGAAAGCTTTTTATTGACGCAGGCCATGGTGGCCTGCATCTTGCCATCTTACGCAGGCCATTTCCTTCTTGTCCAGGCCATATAGACATTGATATCTTAAGGTGCCCATATAATCTTCATTTCATAAAAAAAAAAAAGCCTTATCTCTGCTTCTAATAGGCCGATTTGAAAATTCTTTCACCATTAGAAAGCTGAGATCATGCCAGGTCATTATGGCCTGCGTCCCAAGGCCCTACGCCGGCAAAAGCCAGCAAATTGAACTTGGATTACTAGACTTCCTTTCTTGTTTACTAAAAAATATATTTTTCAGGGCTTATGGCCCTAAACAGAAAAACTTGCGTTAAGTGGCCGAAGCATCAAATCGGTTCCTTAATGTATTCAAATTTGCCTTGTTTTTTAAAGCATTCAAAAAAAAAAAAAAAATCTCCGTCCTATCCTTTTTTTTTTTTACCTCATTACTTCACTACAACATTTTCCCCTTTTCATTTCGGGCCTACGTTTATCTATCTATTATGAAACTATTCCAGCCCCTTATGTTTGACAATTTAGCCTAATTTTATCGATATCTTATCGATAACAAGTTATTCTCTGTCCAGACGGTTCCCACAATATTATGGCATGCAGGATGTCCCCTGGAGACAAGTCATAGACGAGTGCCTTGATCATAGATTAGCATATTATACAACAGACATCCACCTCCACTCAGTCTGTGCATTCAGTACCACTACCACTCTACACCCACACACCCACAGGACGTCATGCCACTAACCACCCTCATTTAGCACAAGTACCTGGTACACATACTGTAAAGCCTCGCGTATAGGATGCCCATCGCGTATAGGGCGCACCCTGAGTTGGGCTGAATACCATAGAATGCACCTGGGGTCAGACTTTGGCCATTTTGGTACTGTTCTATAATGTAAAATCTATAGATATATAAGACGTACCCTGAGTTGGGCCAAATCCTATACACAGGCATGTATGGTAGTCTGGTATCGCCCCCCCCCTACTACCCCCACACACCAAGTGTGCGTTACCCCCCCCCCCCCCAAATGGAGCATGTAGACACCCAATCCCCTTTACATTACTAAGTGTCCATGACCAAAGGACTGACCCCAAGTCCTGAGCGGGGTCTGGCTTTGAACGGCTGTTGTGTGGCCACCCTTAAAAATATGTTTGTTTCCTGTCCAGAGGATGGGATTTTTCAGACCCATGAGGGAGGAGGGAATTTTTTTTTTTAGGAAAAGATTTTTATTGGTCATGAACATTGTAAGCAGGGACGGCCTGAATTTGCCATCATGTTCTTAGATTTACTGATTGGAATTCTAGATTCTTATGCTGATGGGCGTAAATTTTTTTTTTTTTTTTCCCCAGAATTCAGGGAAAATTTTCTCATTCTCTTCTGATCAATTCAAAAATACTTACAGGCTCTATAAAGCCATGGAAGGGCTGGTGGTTAATGTAGGACGGGGTAGGGCAATTCTAATCTAACTCAACTAGTATAGACATAATCTTGAAAATCTTTTTTCTGTAGATGAAGGCTAACCTTGGATGATGTTTCCCCAAACCGTATGATGGTTACAAAAGTGAATGGGCATCAGATGTCAAGTGACAAGTGTGAGTGTCTGAAAACTAGGCCAAAGCCTAAGTTTGCCAAAGGTATGACATGTTTTCTGTGTCATTTGGCTGAATGCGAAGTGGAGAATAGTAATTTAAAAAAAAAAAAAAAGACAAAATATCTACATCATTAAATGATGAACTTCCCCATGACAAAAAAAAAACACTACCGGTAATTAGTTTTATTGATAAAAGTAGACATCAATTATTTTGGACTTGTTGGTGTTGAAGATCCATGAGAGGCCATCCATGTTTCAAGTCCATTGGGCATGATATTAAAGTTTGGATGCAATAAATTGTGAGTTTTATTAAAGAAGAATAAGTGAGGATATAGGCTATGGTCTTGGTGATAGAGGTGTGGACTGATGGCCTGCCACATAGGCCACCTTCCATAGGCATAGTGAATCATACAAGCATTGAAATGCAAATTAGGTCTACCCCAAGTCCACAGTATCCAGGGGCAGAATTCCAATCCAGTTTTCTCAAAACGGGGAGGAATACTATAGATTGTGTGGCCATTGGATGGAAATGAATAAATATGGAGAGTACATGGGTTGGGAGAAAAATGGTTGACAAATTGTGGAATTCCAGACGTAGGGCGTTGGTGCGGACCACCACCGGTGTCTGCGCCAAAGCCGGGTTGAGGCGGCCATGGCAAGAGGAGACACGTCATCCAAACGTCCATGTAAAAATAGTTTCTCGTTGTCCTACATCCATAAAATGGGCCCTGACTTTCAGAGCAAAGCGTATATTAACGTTTGGTGAGAGTGCTAGGTGTTTAGTCGGGCTGAGATTATTTCAGAAGTTTTCATGGTTGCCCTAGGCTCCTCCCCTCCCCCACCCTGAATCACGATTTTACTGCATGATGACTCTGGCCGGTGCAGGCCAGACAGTCTGCGACCCTCGACGCCGGCAACAAATTGCACCATAAGTAACGATCCTTCGTGTTTAAAGTCACCAGCAAACTCTAGAACACACCCATGGCTATCAGTCTGTCGAATTTGGTTATTTTTCTTAGCGTTTTTGATATTTTTCCTGCGAAATAACAACGCAGAAATAGTCGGAATTTTTGTGATGTAATGGGCCGGCCACCCACACCCTCCCACCCCCTCACCGACCCAGACGGGTTTCCGGGCTGAATTTAGAGCAAAGGAAAAGGGGCTCAGCAAAAGAGTCTCATAATGTAATTTCAGGGAGGCTTACCATTTTCAGGGTCTGTGTAGAGAATGTGACATTCTTTGAGAATCTTCTCGTTGATGCTCAGCGTTCCAGAGTCGGCCGCGTTTGCAGCAGCTCGGGTTTGACGACTGACCTTCCCCGACATTTTCTCTCCTCGAATGTCACGATGCAAAATGGTGGCACTAGAAAGGGGGCCGGAATCAGAACGCACCCCTGTAACCAACCGGCGCCAAAAGCAATAACAAACCTAAATCAGAGTTTTTTCTTGGTCCTAGTTGGTTTCTTCGGGGACTTGTCTATGTTGAAATGTCGATTTGGAGTCGTTGGTTGGAGGTGGCTGTGTGTAGATTGACGCCGGCAGTCGCTATGACAAGGATTTAAATACCACTCCCCCTTACCATCCTCCCCGGTCGCTGCGCCACCTGGATCTTTGAGTCGCACGAGTCAGCTGACTGTTCCGCCTAAATTTACTCATATTTCTCTCATTTTCTAACTTGCAACGAGATGGATTTTCTTCTGTCCATCCTGGGAGCATTTCTGACAGATGCTGTACTTTTATTAGTTAAATTGTCAGTTTAGGAACGGGGGAGGTTCGGCCAATCAGGAGCTCGGATCGGGGGTCTCTGGTGTGATGTTATGATATTGCTCGACCTTCGGGTCGGGGACCGATGCTCGGGCTACGGTGTCAATCATGAATAAACTTCACTTCCGACTTCGCACGACACATGGCTTGACATTACATGGTTGGCAGCTGTGGGATTTGCCAAATATTGCCCTATAATTGATGACTGAAAGTGCAAAAGGGTGATACAGGTAAAGATAGGATCCCAGACAACACTTGTGAATGACAGTTTGATGTGTACATATCAGCAAATAAGCAGATTGAAGCATATTAATGTTAGCCAATGTGAGCGAAAATTGGGGCAGATGATGAATGCCCTGTTTGGAAGTCAAGACAGACACTGTTAAAACTGTGTGTTAGTATAGCAAAAAAAAAAAAAAATTGCCCAAAAGTGTGGACAGCCTATGTAATCAATGAATTACATTTAGCATTCTAGGAGTAACACCCAGTCCAGTGTCCCCAACTACCAAAGTGTCAATTTGAACTCTGAATGTGGTAGTTGTATAGGAGTCAGCAGCAAATAAAATCACACGGTGTACCCATTCATGTTGAAAATAGTGTGTCTATGAAGTGTGACAGTACCCACAGTTATAGTACCGTAGACCCCATAGGAAACATACTGTCCAAGCCAGGTACAGGACTGACACTAGTGATAGTGGTTATCTTTGAACAACTAGAGGGTAAATCAGACTGGTCTGTTCAACCCAAATTGCCAAAATGGCAGCCAAAGAACATGCCCCAACCATGCAGTTTGCGGGTACAGGTGATAAAACCGAGAAGTATAATTTGTGGAAACAGCGCATGGGGCTGTACTCTGTAACCTCGACAAAAACTGGCGAAGCATTAGTGCCGTACATATTACAGTCTCTAGACGATGAAGGGCTAAAAATATATAACTCCTTCACTCTGACTGATGCCCAGAAGAAGGACCCGGAAGAAATATATGCGAAATTCGAAGAGAGACTGAAAATAAATAAGCCTAACTTCAGAGCTGCGAGGCTTGACTTGCACTTCATGTACCAGGAGAATGAGTCCCTGGATGAATTCTATACTAAATTCAGAGGTGTGTCAGTAGACTGTAGCTTTACCCCAGACGAGGAGAAAGAAAGGTTTGTCGAACAACTTCTTGCCAGCACCCCATTAGCCGAGTATCGTAAGTGGCTCCTTGGTCAGAAAGCTGACGTCACAATTGATGCAGTCCTTGAAGAGGGGCGACAACGCGAGACCACTGAGAATAGCCTAAACCACATTGACGAGCGGGGTAAGAGTACAAAAACTCAGACGACGGTTGATGCGATCCGCCAAGACGGACGACAGCGTAACAAGAAACAAAGCCGTGAACAACAATCCACCAATGAAAAGTGCCATAGGTGTGGGTTGTATCATGAAGATGATATAAATAGCTGCCCAGCTGCAGATATGAAATGTTTCAAATGTGGAAAAGTCGGTCATTGGGAAAAGAGATGTTGGATCGATAAAGCACAATCCTCCTCAGCTGACAAGAGCCGACGTGGGCGCAACTATCGGGGCCGAAGGGGTAAAGACACAAGGAAAAAGCATGTGGCCCAAATAAACACAAATGACACTGAGCCAGAACCCCAGTATGATGAATTCGAGACTGTAGAATACAGTACCCTTACGGTAGACGTTGCAGGTGTTACCGAGGGTACCGGGCGACGCAAGGAAGTGTACGCCAAGGTCGATATTGATGTGCCGGAGGATGGGGCTGACAAAAAAAGGCATGTGCTCAGCATGAAGGTAGACACTGGTGCTATGGGTAACACAATTCCTCTTAGGGTGTTCAAGAAAATGTTACCAAGCAAAATGAACTGTGATGGGACACCTAATCAGAAGGAGATAACCAGTACCAAGAACACTACTTTAGTGGCATACAACAACATGCCAATTGACTGCTATGGAAGCATAACTCTACCAAGCCGGTATGGCGACACTGAGTGGGTCAAGCATAAATTTTATGTAGTGGATGTCCCTGGTCCCGCAGTATGCGGCCTTCCAATGGCTGAGGATTTAGGCCTAGTGACAGTCAATTGTGCGATATCAGCTGAACCCAGTGCAAAAATCACGTCTGTCAAAGACCTACAGCTCCGTTATCCAGAGCAGTTTGATCGTATTGGCAACCTTCCAGGTAAAGCCAAGATATACCTGAAGGATGATGCAATACCGGTCATTAATGCCCCGAGAAAGTACTCGATCCACATCAAAGAGAAGCTCAAGGCTGAATTAGACAAGATGGAATCACAGGGGGTCATTTCAAAGGTGACTGAACATGCTGACTGGTGTAGCAGCCTTGTCACAAGTATAAAACAAGATGGTTCCATCCGTGTATGTTTGGATCCCAAGAAGCTAAATGAAGCTCTGAGGCGCTGTCCACACAAAATACAGACAATTGAAGAGATCAGCCACAAGTTCCATGGTGCAAAATATTTCAGTAAACTTGACGCGAAAGCAGGGTATTGGAGTGTAGAACTGGAAGAGGAAAGTCAGATCCTGACGACATTTAGAACACCATTTGGACGATATAAGTACAAGAAGCTACCATTTGGGTTAAATGTTAGCCAGGACATTTTTCAGCAAAAGATTGACCTGATACTAGAAAGCTGTCCTGGAACTGTCGGCATAGCTGATGACATAGCATGTTATGGAGCAACTGAGGCCGAACATGACAGCAACCTAATGAATCTCATGGAACAGGCGAAGAAGAATGGCCTGGTATTCAACAGCCAAAAATGTGACATAAAGAAGTCTGAGATCACATATTTTGGCATGGTATTCAGTGTTGCCGGTATGAGGCCTGACGAAGCCAAGGTGAAGGACCTCAAGGCCATGCCAGCACCCACCAACAAGAAAGAACTGCAGGAGTTCCTTGGACTGATAACCTACCTCAGCCCGTTCATACGCAACCTCTCAGCACAGGCAGAGCCAGTGAGGAAGCTCTTGTGCAAGGACACACCATTTGAGTGGTCAGCAGACTACCAGCATGTGTTTGAGCATCTCAAAACACTGATCAGCAAGGAAGCATGCTTAAAGTATTACGACACCGAAGCTCCCACATATCTGATGGTGGATGCAAGCGAACGAGGTCTGGGCGCAGCACTACTACAGCCAGACCGGTTGCAGGATGGTAGTTATACTATAGAGACCAGGCCAGTGGCATTCGCTAGTAAATCTCTATCTCCTGCTCAGAAGAACTATGTGAACATTGAGCGTGAGATGCTGGCCATCACTTTTGGCATCAAGCGACTACACATATACTTATACAACAGGCCATTCACTGTGTTATCAGACCACAAACCGCTTGAGATGATAACAGCCAAGCCAATGATGGTCGCACCACCAAGACTTCAGGCCATGCTGCTTGAAGTGCAGGACTATGACTTCCAGGTGAAGTACACCCCTGGTAAGGACGTAGGTCTTGCTGATGCTTTAAGCCGCCTGCCAAACCCAGCAAACTCAGAAGATGTGCCTTTGGACATTCGGATCGAGCATGTGCAGTTCTCCGAAGATAGATTAAGTGACATCAGGAGGTCTACCCAGGCAGACCCAGCTCTGAATGAGTTGAAGGAAATTATCTACTGTGGATGGCCGGAGACAATGAAGGAGTTACCTGTGCAAATACGCAACTTTTGGGCCTTCAGAGACCAGTTGAGTGTAGTTGATGGCGTAATCCTATGTGGTGAGAGAGTGTTTATCCCTGAGCCACAGCGCCAAGTTGTCTTAAAAAACCTGCACACGGGACACCTTGGTATTGTGAAGACCCAGATGAGGGCACGCCTGGATGTGTATTGGCCAAAAATCAATGATGATATAGAGCGGCTATGCAAGAACTGTACTGTGTGTCAGGAGCACCAGAGGTCACAAGTAAACGAGCCTATGTTGCAGACTGAGGTCCCAAGCCGACCTTGGAGCGTACTTGGCACAGATCTGTTTCAGTTAGGCAATGAACAATACCTACTGACAGCAGATTACTACACCAAGTTCCCATTTGTGGACAAACTACCAAATCCAGCAACCTCTGAAATAGTTGTAGATATACTTAAGAAATATTGTGGTGTGTTTGGATTCCCAGATGTGATTCGCTCTGATAATGGACCACATTACAGCAGTGCTGATTTTGCTAAATTCGAGAGGGAGTACCATTTCAAGCATGTCACATCGTCACCCCGTTACCCAAGGTCCAACGGGTTTATTGAGCGCCAGGTGGCTATTGCAAAGGGTGTTATCAAAAAAGCACAGCAATCTGGAGAGGACATCAACCTAGCTCTACTGCGGCTGCGGACAACCCCACTGACTGCCAAGGTGCCGAGCCCTGCAGAACTGATGTTCCAAAGGAGGATCAGAGACTCGCTACCAGTACTGATCAAGAGCACATCCCATATGCACGAGGATGCACGGGAGGAACTCCAGAAAAAGCAAGTTCAGCAAAAGGCATATCATGACCGAAGCACCAAGGAATTGCCTCCACTCATACCAGGACAGAATGCTACCTACCAAAATGTACAGACTGGCAAATGGGACCAGGCTATTGTCCAAGCAAAGTCAGCAGAGCCCAGGAGTTACATAATAAAGACCCCAACAGGCAAACTACTCCGCAGGAACCGTGTCCATATCAGAGACACCCCCAGACCTACACCCCTTGACAACAGTGCACATGGAGCTAGGGTGGAGGCTGGTACACCTATTGAGATGCCAATACCGCAACCAGGGTCACCCCAAAAGGCTCCTCCAAGGATGCCACAGTTAAAGCAAGTTCCACCACAGTCATCATTCCCACAGGTGCTAGATGGTGGTAGTGTTGATAAGGGGAAGGTTGTCCCAGATACTGCACCACAGGTGACTTCACGGTCTGGGCGTGTTGTGAGAAAGCCACAAAGATTCTGTGAATGATTATTTTCAAGTGTGAAATTGCATCATATAGTTTATATGGCAGTGGAATAGTACATTGCCCACAGGACGGAGCATTTGTGTTATATTTTGGTTCATATTCACAAGTGATGGATAATCTATAAAAAGTATAACTGTTGTTGATAAGTCATAAGTTTAACTGTTTATCTAGTTAAAGACTGTTACAAACTGTTATTCAAATACCCAAGTTTGAGGTTGATGGACAGTGATATTTGAACTTTATTCTCATTTACTAAAACTGAGATACTGAGTGAAGAACAGGTTGTGGCTACATCCTAACTTTATTTGCAGAGACAATAACTAAGACATAGAGTTATCGAATATATGCATCTTTCATATATGAAGGGAGGGATGTGATGTTATGATATTGCTCGACCTTCGGGTCGGGGACCGATGCTCGGGCTACGGTGTCAATCATGAATAAACTTCACTTCCGACTTCGCACGACACATGGCTTGACATTACATCTGGGTGGACGCCGACAATGGCTTCCTTGGTGGCCGACTACGGCACTTCGTCCGGTTCCGAGAGTGATTCCGAAGAAAGTAAACCAAACACCCAGAAGTAAGTATAAAGAAACGAGGCTTTATACACTAATCTATGTTTTCTAAAAGTTTATTTGGGCCCATTTAATTGATTAGGGGCTGAAATCGGGTGTAGCTTGTGAGGGACACTTTTAGGGTTTCAAACCTGGCGCAAAACTTTGCTCCACATCCTTTCGGTCCCCCCGGTTCCCTCCGTTTGGCCTAGATCCAGAAATCCATGTGGAAGTTAAAAATACATTTCTCAACCCAAGAGATCCTTTTTAGTATGAATGTATATGCTTTGCTCAATGACAGCGTATTTTAGAGCTTGATTTACATGCATATGTTGCACCTACCCTTCTTCACTGTTCCTCTTGTCATGCCTTCCTTTCACCCATTATCGCTCACTGAAGACACATTGTTGTGCTTTAGAAATTCACCAAGATCCCTCTTATTTTCAAAACGATTTTTGACACTACGGTGCGTTCAAGACCCTTAAACATTTATCTTTTAGTGTGCATATTGTTAATGGTGATTCAATGATTAACAGTTCGGTGATTCGGGATTTTTTGGGGGCATGTTGTTGAAAACCGCGGCCATTTTTGTTTGTGTTGATCGCAAAAAGGGGTGTGGCGCTGTCAGTGTTGTGACACCCGCTGTGACAGCGGTTGACAGCACGCGCCGGTATATCTGTCACAGTCAGTTTTGGCTAGTACCGAAGCGTTTTCCAAGGCATGACAGCTCTGTAAACGACTTTCACACACCAGAGTGCATCAGTATATAAAAAGCTCTACCAAATCAGATGTAGAAAATTATGAAATAGGCCCTAGTACTACTAGAACGGGTGCCCGGTACTAGTCAAAGGTAAACGGACAAACTTGACAAAGAACCATTTGCACTTAGTTAAATTGAAGTCTTAATGACTTAATCTTATCCTTAAACAGGGAGTTTTAACACTCATGGGTGTGACACTCCCATAGCCTATTATTAAAGAAGCATAGCCTTATTGCCATAGCCGTAGGTGTAGTGGACTAAGCGGAGTGACTTGGTCCGGGAACCAAGTCACACACTTATTAGGGAGTGGTCATTATTTATCAACAGGGGGGGAGGGTGGGTTTCAGGGGGGGCGTAAAATTTTCAGACCCCTCCCGAGGGGGGGCTAAAAAAAATTTGACCCCTCTTGAGGGGGGGCTAAAAAAATTCACCCTCTTTTTAGCAAAAAAGCCCGCGCGCTACCATAGATCAAAGAGGGGCGCGAAAACTCTGTGCGCCTCTGGCGCGGGGGGCGCTAAAAATTTTGACAGCCGCCGAGGGGGGCGTAAAAAATTTCCGCGCATCCGCGCGAAAACCCACAACCCACCCACGACATTACAGTACATATATAGCCTATATGAGATATGGTTGTCTTCACTGACAGGCATCAAGCCAAGGGGTAGATAGGAAGAATGGGGTAGGGGTTGACACCATAGGCGGGCTACAAAGTGAAAGAGTATCTAGCGGAAACAGATGGGGGGAGGGCTTAAAGGGGGGCTAGCACGGCAAATAACAAGATGGGTACTGACCCAAATATCGGCCATAACTTCGCGGGACAAAGGGGAAAATTTGAAGCACTCTGATTGGTCAATGGGTGGTCACATGACTTGGTAAGGCGGGTACGTCTTATCCATGCGAACCGCCCTTTAAGGGGCAAGCTACAAAGGACAAGGTTGGGGTTGGGTAGTTTTAGGGGCAGGCTACAAGGGTAGGATAGGATTGGGGATGGTTTCAGTTCAAGATCAAGCTACAAGGAGTAGAGGAAAATGTTGGGTTGATGGGGCCGTCCAGCCTTTATGTGGAGCTAGCGGATTGTGCTATGGGCACGGCCATTGCTGAAGCTGATTACCAGCGGTTACCACTGATAACAGCTATCAGATCTGAGATGGGTACCAACTGCCCCCCGAGAGGACTGCAGTGAATAGTTGGGATTATTTCATTGGTTCATAATCAAAACAGCTGGATTTATTTACTTTATTATTCAGTGACCTTAGTCACTGAATAGTTGATTGTACGGAGGAACAACAAATTTCTATGACATGCTTCTGGGTCTTAGAATTATTTTGTTTTTGTGGCCTATAGGCTTAACCATTGCAGTCAGACCATAAATATCAATAGGCACCCTTAGCAAGTCTAAGGCCCCTGGATACATGGGGGCCAGGTGTCCGGGGGACCAGCGGTCCAAGGGGTTTAGTAAGAGAAGATTATGCCAGACTGGTGTCAGTACATGTATAGATAATAGTCTCTATTTGTAAGTAATTAGTCAATATTTCGCAAATGCTGATTCCTGTAACCCTACAGGGTTGATAGAGGGTTTTTATGGTAGTAGACGCTGGGCCATATGTGATATATATCACACGTTAAATCATTAATAGGACAATTTGCTACCTTATAGCTGATAGAATAGGGTGTTAGTGATAACCCTCAGCCAGGCACTGGCGGCCTGCTTTACATTATAGAGCCATAGCATTAGCAGTAAAAGTCATAATGCATGAATGCAGCCCTGCATAATTGTGGGCCTCATCAGTGCATTAATGCATCGTGCCCATTGGTTGTACCATATAGTAACCCTTTACAAGGCAACACAATATTTTATTAGTTACACCTTATAATAACCATTTAGAGGCAACATGGTTGATTAGTCATGCTATACAATAACCCTTTAAAGTCAACCTGACTTTCATTAACCATGCCAAACATGCACAGGCAATATAATGTTTTATTAATCACCATAAAATAACCCTTTACAGGCAACATGATGTTTTATTATTCAGTGACCTTAGTCACTGAATACCGTACTCTCCCGCATAGAAGGCGCGTCTTCTACGCCAAACAAAATGCTGCTGGGTCTTATACACGGGAGGGGCATTGCCTTGAGTTTTGGGTGCGCCTTATACGCGGGTTTTTCGCGGCGGTTTTCAGCAGCGCGGCAGACCAGTAGGTGTCAACGCGCTCGGCGGGCTCAAGCCGATGACAGCTTGAACTCATAGAGCCAGCAGCCCGGTCGGTGTACAGGCGCTCGGCGGGTTCAAGCCGACCGTGTGCCGATGACAGCATCGACTCATAGAGCCAGCAGCACGGCAGCCTGGTTGGTGTACAGGCGCACGGTGCATCAAGCTGACCGTGTGCCGAAGACAGCATCGACTCATAGAGCCAGCAGCGCGGCGGCCCGGTCGGTGTACAGGCGCTCTGCAGGCATCAAGCCGACTGTGTGCCGATGACAGCTTGATATCATAGAGCCAGCACCCCGGCAGCCCGGTCGGTGTACAATAGGGGGGTGGGGATGGGCGCCTTCTACGCGTTTTTTTTTTTCCAGAAATCGATCCAGAAGAGGTAGGTGCGCCTTCTACATGAAAAGGCCTTCTCTGAGTTGGGGGGGCGCCTTCTACGCGAGCTGCGCCTTCTACGTGGGAGATTACGGTAGTTGATTGTATGGTAGATCAACGAATTTCTACGACATATTTCTGGATCTTAGAATTATTTTGTTTTTGTGGTAGATAGGCTTAACCAGTAGAGTTAAACCTGAAAAGCTAGCCTCAGTATAAGGCTGTGTCTGGGCCTTGTGTACTGCCTGGTCTACTGTCGTCATGAACCAATACCATAACCTTTTACAGGAAACATGGTGTTTTATCGGTTGTATTATACTGTAACCCCTTATAACCATTGTACAATATATGTAGCACATTGAACATAGAATGTCACTGAAAGCCTCAGGCTTAGCCTGTGACCTTAACCATTTTGTTTTGTGGCCGACATTCCCTTCAAAAGGGGTTCATTTTGCTGATTTTTCTCTTGTGATAATGTACTGACACGTAGCTAGTGTTCACGCATTTAATAGATTAGAAACAAGAGGAGAAATAGTGAGTGGCCCGCCTGGGACTATTTTCAAACACCAGATGTAAAATAAACGGTCTTCATGAAGTTAAGTTGCGCCCTTTATAGTGAGTAAGGGTAATGTTCATGTGTTATGACAAATAATCTCATCTTTATCATGCGTTTTCCCATGACAAATAATGCCGTCCTAATGTTCGTTTTCCAATCAATTTCAGACCAACAACACAGAACACAGTAGGCATCAATTTCCTCGAGTCTACAGCCGATGGTAAAGATGACTCTGACAGTGATGATGACATCCACAGCAAGTCAGCTTCAGCCACACAGGCTAAGTCTTCTGTGATAGTCAACAAACAATCACTACTCCCCAACCCGCTGGCCGCACCGTCAAAACTGCCCTCGCCCTCACTAGGAGCTGACCACCATCCAGAGACATCAGTGTTTGTTACATCTTTTCACCGTGCGGCTGAGGCTAAATCCTCAATCCTTGAACAACATGTGAAAATGACGGACACAGATTTACCAGCAGAGGTAGGCGGGAAGAAAATCTGCTGGAATTTCCGAAAGGGGAAGTGTCGATTTGGTCACAAGTGTAAATACTCGCATGGACAGGAGATTCTTGGACTGGGAGCAGCTAAACCGAACGGGGAGGAGGGAGAGAGTGGGTCCTCAAATACAGGGAACCAACTGCACCAAATGACACCACAGCATGGGGCGCGTGGATACGGGGGCGTGCCCGGATCATACCATGGTCACCATAGTAACAGAAGCTATCCAACCCACGGTAACCACAGTTACCAACAAGCATGGTCACACCAAGGCGAGAGTGAGGCTCCTGTCGATGAGGACGATTACCTCACTAATGCCAAGAATAAGAAAAAAAGAGTTGGAGTTAGTGACACTCTCGTACCTCCAAAACGGGCCATGCGCGAGTTGGACCGTTTCCGCCAAAAAGAGCGACCATGGACGTTACCAAAATAATGTTTCTCTAGTTTTTAAATGACAGAGATTTGTTGTATGGATTCCTGATGAAAGGGTACGGTTGTACTAGTCTTACTTGTAAGTGGACATCAACTTGTTCTATCATCCTCGTCTCTAGTGCTGTCACGCTCAAATGTATCAAGGCTTCCATAGAACAGTTAAGACTAAATTCAAATTTCTTAGAAAAATTAAATGATATTTGACATTTGTCTGGAAAGCGTCTAAAAAGAATTGGCTTTGAACATCACTTGAGATAATTTGTTGACAATTATTGAGCATGCTTTTTCTTGATGTGTGTAAAGAATAATGCTTCATAAAGATGCCTAAAGGTTTTTCTTTTCTAGACAGATAAATCTGAATCTAATCTGGGGGAATGTGTATCACCATGATCTCTTACAAAACACGTTGTTTTAATGTGAATAGCATGGGGTTGACAGTTGTTCCTGTATATAGTAAAGAACTTTACATTTCTGTTTATTTCATACAATAGTGTTTTCCTGAAATGTGTGACAATTGGAGAAGGAATAACGGTACTGAGCTTTATCTCAAGTTGAATACTGACGCTCCATAGGCATAGGTTTAACCAAGGAGCCCCATATTGCATCCCCCCATGCAATAACCCTACCCCTTATTTCACGGCCAGTTCCTTCATTATTAAAGGCCAAAAAATGTGATTAAATCATTATTTTGAGCCAAATAAATTAAATTTGTGACATATCTCACAAAAACAACATGAGATAAATGTAAAGGTTCACTCTAATTGGTCTGAGTGAGATAATCCTCAATCAGACCAATTCTCGTGAACCTTTATCATGTTTATGCTATCGTCAATATTGCAAACTCCACAGTGACTCCAATGCAAAGAGACAGTTATGTTGTGAAACAATTCCAATAATGTACCAATATATATTCCACTCTAAATCTGGACTTCATAAAGTACATGCAAGTTAGTATGATGTACCATTCAATGTAAATATGTGCAGGTATTTAACCAACTCTTTTGAGTCCCACATAATGTTTCAATGCACTTTGGTCGTCATGATACTTGGATGTACCCTGGAGAACAACTCGGCCAGTGCTGTCAGGGCTACATGTGTATCGTGCCAAGGTTGGTACACTCCCAAGGTGTCGGTATGATGCATCGTTGCAGAGCTAGCATTACATAACAGGAGTGTGAGATCTCTGTAAATTTACTGAGAAAATCCTTTATCATTTATATGGGGGAGGGTCTGATATTACATATCTGATCCCTTTGCATATTCTAAATATTTCACTATCCCAATGTCAAATTCAAATCCTGGACACCAAAAGATTGTTATATTAAAGATCAATGGACCCACTTGATAACTCTGTTCTGTTGTAAAACATTACCTAGAAATTGCCGTGAAGTCATATAGTGCACTTCAGATTATTTCATTTTCGGCATTTCACACCCCTGCATACATGTATACTAACGATTGAGCAGTGTAAAGGCTGAGTCATCTTGCGGTACTCAGATGATCGAAAACAATAATACAAAATATACAGTGGAATATGACAACTACCAGCATATCTAAAATGTCGATAATTCTTTGATTCCATGATACATTTATATGAAAAGAGAATTACCATGACACAGAGAATTTGGGCCTAGCCCTCTTAATACAAAGTAACTCTTGTGTAGCACGGTTGTCTATATCCACGGTCTATGCACTTGCACCTCATTCAATAGTGTGGCCTGTGACTTACCGTAAACTCCCGCGTATAAGACGCGTCCTCTACGCCAAACAAAATGCTGGGGGGTCTTATAGGATGTACTGAAATTGGGGGTGCGTCTTATACGAGGGGTAATTTTACTATAGAACAGTACTGGATTGACAAAAATCCCCCCTAAGAGGTGCGTCTTATACGCGAAAATGCATGTGCTGAGTTTGGGGTGCGTCCTATACGCGCAGCGCGTCTTCTACGCGGGAGAATACGGTAATGACATCAAGTCTTAATTCCTGCTATTAACCCCCTAAGGGTGACACGAGGCGCCAATGTCGTGCTGGTGAGTATCTACTGTAATACCCCCCATATAAGGTGCAGCTTATACACAAGTATAAGTACCGTAATCTCCCGCATATAAGGCGCGTCTTATACAGGGGATTTTAGTTCTCATTGGATCCACAATGGGGACACCCAAGACCTTTCTTTTGATATCTTACATGTCCCTATGGTAATAATAGGACATAAGGGGTGGCCCAAGCTACACATAGGTTTTTGAATTTTGAAAATTCATTCAGTAGAACCAAAGTTATGAATTTTTCATATTTTTGAGAATTTTCCAAAACTCTAGGTGCGCCTTATACACGGGCTGCGCCTTATACGCGGGAGATTACGGTAGCTAAACTTACTGTATCGTTGTGTTTAGGCACTGGGATTTGAAGAAGCGCCTGTCTCAAGCACCAGGGGTATTAAATGGGATGCTGAAATATCTCTTAAGCTCTAAAACTGGATTTTGAAGAAGCACCTGTCTTGTATTAGGGATGGGGGTAATGCCCCCTCCAAATCTATAAGCGGTGGGGCACTTAAACACGACAATACGGTAATTCCACTCTAAAGACGAGGATTTAATACTATAGAACAGTACAACAGTGACCAAAATATGACTCCCTGAACTCAGATGCATCGTATACACGAGCTGAGCCTTGCATGAGGGGTATTACAGTAAATGGTAATATATGTCTGCAGCATACAAACTGCAATTTGATTTACTTTATTGTTTTTGTTTTGTTGTTGTTTTTTTCCCCCTAATATTTCATTAAGCATTGTCAAAGAAACACAATTAAGTTTGTAAGGCTCAGTAAAATATACACTTTATTAGTTGACACTGAAGTAGGGCCACTACCCAATCACGTAAATGTCATTCATGTTAATATGCTGAGGGCAGCTCTTATGGTACCATGTGAATGGAATGTGTATTATAATATGGTTGTTTCTGATAGGAATCAGAGCAATGTTTTAGACTGGATAAAATCCAAAGGTGATGTAAAAAAATAATGCAAAACACAAATGTGACTAAGCTTATTGAAATTAAATGAAAAATACAGCAAATGTGAAATGATTGTTGTTGAATATGTATCATGGTCATTTTTAACTCGGAAAGCTGAGTTTTAAGAGACAGGTAGGGGCTGGGGAAATTTTTAAGACTGGAAGTGAGCATTTCTGAGAAGAGGTGGTTGAGTTTACCCTCAAATTACATCAAAACCATCAAATATGAGATGAAATGAAACCTGTCATGTGATAGTGTAAATGTTCTAGATCATGGAGGTGTAATATTTACCTCTTATAAGATTCTAATCTTTGTAAAATTTAGGTTTGAAAAAGTAGGTCACCTGAAGTCCAACTTAGAGACTTGGTGCACTCAATGCTTTTCATTTTGGGTGACGGGTTTACCCGCCCTTTTCAGCAGGATGGTGTTCTCATTGTTCATTATTTAGTAGGGGGGAACTAAGGTGTTTCCAGCTAAGAGGCAACGGGAGATGAATATGCCATACCATAGTGTTTTCTTCTTGGTTGGTTCCAATTTGAAAGTAGCTGTATATAACTCTGTATAATAGCATTATTCTGACACTCAATATGAAATGAATATAGGAAAAAATATGATATATTGTAGGCGACAGATTTTCTGATACTTGGTACACCTATGTCAAGTACATCCAGTATCCCCCCTGCTAAAATATGAGCCAGCTGCAACTGCCAAGTTCACTCATAACTCACCAGGAGGCACCACCTCTATAGAACAATGCTGATGTCACCTACATCCTGTCACCTACTGCATGCACTTTAAATCACATTCATACAAGAAAAAAGGCTCCTTTCCGAGTTACCAGCAATAACAATCGCTTCAGCACTCATTCCAGTTGTCAGGGATGTGAAATTTCGGCGGAAACCCGCGGTTTTGATGCTCACAGGGATCATTCCTAAGATCTGTGCAAATCCACTCAGAAAATGAATTACCATTTATATGGGGGGGGGGGGTCCTTTGAAATTTTTCAAATGTATAGACCTATTGTCATCCAAAATCAGAAATTTGAATATCCCATGGATAGTTCTTAGCCTCTCTGCATGAGAGAAGATAGCATGTATACCATTGAGTATTTAAATGACCTTTAATATCTAGTGTAAATATGTAAACTGGAAATCACTGCAAAGTAGCTTCAGCGGAAATGTGTTTTAGGATTTCACACCCCTGAGTTGTTGAACTTGAAATTGTAATACCGTATCCATTCTAATAAGCGCACATGTACGGAAATTTAATTGTTAGATGCGGAAAATATCAATACAAAATTAATTCTAATAAGCGCACCCCTAAAGCCTCAAAATCGTTGTTTTTGCTCTCAAAATCTCTGTTATTGCACTGCATTTGCATGAATTGAGGTCCCAAAAGGTGGGATGTGCGCTTATTAGAATGAATACGGTATTATTATTTTGAATGTACCCATGCACCCTTGGCCATAGGAAAACTGGTTATGATACGATCAGAGTGTGTAGGACCATTAACCCCATGAGTGGAATGGTTAAAGCCATTTGGATGGAACTGAGGAGGGGAGTCCCCTTCTATCCCCCATTACCCTCACCTCCCCCACCCCCAATGCTTCGTGGCGCACAACATACGTTGTCCGTGAGTTGATATAATCTTGGTCTCTTCCTGGAGACTTTCATCATCAGGTGCCTGTTAGTTTTGTAGATGCGCTCCTGCCATGAGAAAAAATTATGTATGCAGTAGGACCATTACAAATGAATGTGCTCAGTATGTAAGAGCCCTGACAGTAGCTACAAGACCGTTGGTTAGAGTGCTGATGAGACAGGAAGTAGTTTGTACAGAGTTTAGTGAGGGTCCTCATGATAGCAGAATGTACAGTATGGTAAGGGCTGATCTATAAAGTACCGGTATGTCAGGCAAAGTTTGGCAATTTTCAACACCCCCACCCCCAGTCAGTGTCACGCTTTTTGCCACACCTTTAGCATTGGGTGTCACTTTGACCAACACCCCACCCCACCCCCTCCAGTGTGTCGTGGTGCCTTGTCCTCATACAGTAGTAAGATGGTCGTGGTACCTTGTAGACCTCATACAGCAGTAACATGGTCGTGGTACCTTGTAGTCCTCATATAGCAGTAAGATGGTTGTGGTACCTTGTAGTCCTCATACAGTAGTAACAAGGTTGTGGTACCTTGTAGACCTCATACAGTAGTAAGATGGTCGTGGTACCTTGTAGTTCTCATACAGTAGTAACATGGTTGTGGCACCTTGTAGTCCTCATACAGCAGTAAGATGGTTGTGGTACCTTGTAGTCCTCATACAGTAGTTACATGGTTGTGGTACCTTGTAGTTCTCATACAGTAGTAACAAGGTTGTGGTACCTTGTAGACCTCATACAGTAGTAACAAGGTTGTGGTACCTTGTAGTCCTCATATAGCAGTAACATGGTCGTGGTACCTTGTAGTCCTCATACAGTAGTAACATGGTTGTGGTACCTTGTAGTCCTCATACAGCAGTAAGATGGTCGTGGTACCTTGTAGTTCTCATACAGTAGTTACATGGTTGTGGTACCTTGTAATTCTCATACAGTAGTTACATGGTTGTGGTACCTTGTAGTTAACTCGAAAAGAGAGTTATAGGAGGTGAGGATGGGCCCCTCATTTTCAGTCATTTGGGTGGTGCGAATAAGTTTATAAAAAGATGGAAATTTTAAGTATAAGAGGCAGAATTAGTTCAGGAATTTGTAGTGGTATTGCAGGAGGAGATGTAGGGGTCTTGCAGGAAAAGCCATTTCAGTAACAAGTTTTGTAAATTTTGAGTAATTCTCTATATTGTATACAGTCAGTTGGTCAGCCGCCATAAGACACTTTTTGCTTGCAATGATAAAGGTATAGGAATGTTGATCCAGGATCAATTTTCCCGCTCTTTTTGCAAGTGTGGTGCGAATAGGGCAGTTTTGGCGGGAGTTATGCTAATAGTGGCTTGGTGGTGCGAATAACCTGGGTGAGTAGCATCTGGTCCTCCAAGCAGATGTCTTGTGAAAGTATAGGACTATAACACTACTTAACAGCTGCTTGGTCCCCCTGTGGAGTGGGGACCTTCATGTGAGGGCATGAAGGAGCAGAATAACTTCATTGGGAGTCCACAAGGAGAAATCTCCTTCCATAATAACAGTGGGCATACCAGATTCGTAAAAGGCAACAAACTTGGGGTTTCTTGTGTCTTGGGGTGAGCATGTGGGCAGCTGGTGTCCATATGCGCGGGCCTGGGCTTACATGCTTGTTTTTTGCCATGGGATTCCCCCTCAGTGAACCACGTCTGAGTGATCAAAGGCCGTGGTTTGTCTGGCCCTGCCTATGGGACCAGGCAAATAAAAGAACACTTGCTATCCTTCGAAAAGAGTAGGGGAATGAAGCCCCAGTAGCGGTTTCCCCCTCGACCCTCCTCATAGATTCGGTCATTCATAGATTCGGTCACTGCTGTGTCGGGCAAGCAGCATATAAATACCTGTCCAAAAGGAAAGAAAGGACTTAATGTCCGAGAAACCTTGAATGTCTGAGTTCCTTGATGGCCCCCGGACGTAAAACTAAACAAACAAACAAACAAAAGCTTGGAATTGGTTCCTGTCTGTAAATGGGAGTGCTGATGTCAGACCACAAGCTAGACTTGCTCAAGGCTATTGATTTTAATTCTGTAGAAACAATGTAATGGAAAAGACTATCAAGTATAAAGGGGCCAGAGCTTCGGGACAGCAGAGTGTTTAACTATCTGCAATTATCTTAAATTCTCTGATACAAGCAACATTACCTGCATTACTGACCTTGCAATAAACTATGATATGAACCTCAAATCAAAGAATTTATGGTACATAACATCTGCCAAAAATTTTTAATTTTATTTCTTTTCGAGTTATGAGCAATGCACATTGCTGCCCTATATTTATCATACAGCAGTAACATGGTTGTGGCACCTTGTAGTCCTCATACAGCAGTAAGATGGTTGTGGTACCTTGTAGTCCTCATACAGCAGTAACATGGTCGTGGTACCTTGTAGTCCTCATACAGCAGTAAGATGGTTGTGGTACCTTGTAGTCCTCATACAGCAGTAACATGGCTCTTGTACAATGTATAGGCAGGGATTTAGTTCTCCTTGAATCCACGAGAGGGACACCAAGAGCTGTCATTTGATATCGTACACTCCCCTAGTTAGGGAGTGGTCATTATTTATCAACGGGGGGGTGGTGGGTTTTCGTGCAGATGCGCGGAAATTTTTTTACGCCCCCCCCCCTTGGCAGCAGTCAAATTGTTTTGCGCCCCCCCCCCGCCGGAGGCGCGGGGAGTTTTCACACCCCTCTGTTGATAAATAATGACCACTTCCTTAATACAGCATAAAAGAATAGGGGTTCAAGGGGATTGGGGGTGGTCCAATCTAGGGTAGATTAATCGGAAGTTGGCTGCTCCTGTGCACTTATTTCTATAGTGATATTTAAAGCACAATAACTCAATATGTAGCGATGCTGAAGACCTACCATTTTTCAAAGTGTAAAGATGATATTCAGAATTTTGTCTCGTATGTACTTTAGGGACTTTTCTTTTAGTTTTATTGTTGATATTTTATCATTATCTAGAAACTTTTAGATGGTCTATTTTCACCTCAAGTCGCCCAGGTTGTACCTGAAGTCGGCCACCTGATTCCCTGTTTGATAAAAGAGGTGGTCTATGGGGTTACAGACATTACAGTGCTGCCATCTGGTGTTTGATATAAGCACTATAATTGAATGGCTTTCTCCTCTCACCAAGGCAGAACGATATTGAAGTATTTGCTGGCATAATAAGTGATAGATCTTGTGTTGAAAATATTCAAGATTTCTTTTTTATATATCTAAAAAGATAAAATTGATTTTATACCTAGAAAAGTGGACAAAACAGCCTGTTTAAGCAGTGGCCGACTTGGGGTGAAAGGTGGCCGACTCGGGGTGAAAGTATGGTCGACCAGGGGTGAAATAGCTATGTACTATAAAGTCACTGAAAATGATATTTCTAATAATTCTTCTGTCAAAAATATTGATTAATCGTAAATTAGATGTGTTCCTCTGTCCCTAGAGACCTTACCTATCATCTTAGATTGATATGATGCATATGCAATGGTTAATCAGAAATTTACATTTCTGGAAAAATGTTTCTTCTCAGCCCCACAATATATGTTTAAGAGGGGTACTTCTACATGATTTTACTTAATGATACTAATTCTAACTCGTCCCCGGCACTCCCTTTTCGTGCCGGGGAACCTGGGAGAAGATACTACCCGAAGTAGCCAGTTGCGCGCGCACACTGGATCAGAACGACCACACTCTAGAGCAAGGAGGTAAGTTTGAACTTTTTTATGGTTTAATTGAACACTACCTCAAATATTTGGTGTAAAATATGTAGCTTGGGTTGTCACTTATTGGTTGTGAAAGTTTGGTTTAACAAAATTCACACATAGTTGTGTTTTTGCAGATTTGGCAAAACCATGTGCTTCGTGAAAAAAACCTGACTACACTATAAACCTGTTCACCATGTCTGGTGCAGGAGACAATAATATCATGGAAGTGGAAGATACTACTCAACCTGAAGCTGTTAATATTAATTTAGCTCAAGACAAACCTGCTGGGAAAAAGGCAGGGAGAGAAAAAGCCAGGAATCTCTGCTACGTGCCTTGTCCCACTGCTACAAGCAGACTCATAAATATATGCACGCGCGCACACACACCCATGCACTTATATGCGCAAACCCGAGGTAGGCCCGTAGCCTACCATTACTATTGAATTGTTTAAAATTCTTGAATGTCTGAGTTCCTCGATGGCCCCCGGACGTAAAACTAAACAAACAAAAATCGTGAAAGGTGACAAACTCGGATTTTTTTTTGTGTCTTGGGATGAGCATGTGAGCAGCTGGTGTCCATATGCGTGGGCCCCGGGCTTACATGCCTGTCTTTTGTCATGGGATTCCCCCTCAGTGAACCACGTCTGAGTGATCAAAGGCCGTGGTTTGTCTGGCCCTGCCTATGGGACCAGGCAAATAAAAGAACACTTGCTATCCTTCGAAAAGTGTAGGGGAATGAAGCCCCGGTAGCGGTTTTCCCCCTTACCCCTCCTCATAGATGCAGTCATTCATCTCATAGAGTCGCTCATTCATAGATTGGGTCACTGCTGTGTTGGGCAAGCAACATATAAATACCTGTCTTAAGTGAAAAGAAAGGACTTCATGCCCAAAATCGAATGTCTGAGTTCCGCGATGGCCCCCGGACATAAAACTAAACAAACAAACAAAAAATCACGGAGGTCACAAAACACTACTGCTGATATTGAACTGTCTGGAAAAATGGTTGATAGAACTAGCGTGAAGTCCACAACTGGTAATACGGTTGCAAAGACTTCACCTAAGATAACTAAGGTTCCAGCTATGCAGGAGACAACACAAGAAAGCTCTAAGGATGATAAAGAGGCTAAGAAGAGAGAAACCATGAAAAAGTGGAAGCCTGGCAAATTCTCTGCTAATGCACAACAAGCAGTCGCTGAGGCTGTAAAGGATGACTTTGCACCTGCAGTAGATGAAGGTTTAGCAGAGTATATTGGAAACATGTACAAAAAGACCAAGGAGAAACTGGGACAAGATCTGAAATATACAGATTTTCCAATTCCTGCATATCTATCATCACCCCACTTGTGAAAGTGTGTTGCCAAAATCTCAATCTATTCAGTGCATTCCAACCATGTCAAATTCAAGCATATATGCATGTAGAAATAAAATGCTTCCATCATTTTATTCATGTCAACAAGCAGTCTTGATCGTACCAGCACAGTGGCTCCATCTGAAGCCATATTAAAAGCAGAGTATTCTATAATGGTGGTGAATTCAATTTGGATGCCTGGCAGCAGAGCAGACACCACTCAGTGCTACTGCCATGAGGCTGTGACCAGACGTAATCAACCAAGTGGTTTTCCTTCCTACCAAAGAGGATAGACCAGCTGAAACTAAAGTCCTATGATGTGCACATAATTAGCCATATTGTGCCATAATAAGTGGCACCCTATGACTTGGGAAGGGGTATATAATCCTCTGAAATACGTATCAGACAACACTATATTAGCTTTTATACCAGCTTTAAATGCTGGGAAGGAACTGGTTGAGAAACATAAGTCTCCGAGGAATTTGTCTGAAATTCTGGTGCCTAAGATGAATAGGCCATATGTGAAACGATCTGCGAAAAAGGGGCTTAGTGCAGAAGGTTCTAAGACCCCTTCTTGCAGTCCTTGTCACATATTATAAGAGTAACAAGGTCCATCAGGAAGTAAAGAAGGCGGATGTGGAACTACAACTGACTCAAACCTTTGTTTTGTCTGCATTGACCGCATTGCTGCCTGTGTGTGAGTTCATTCTGGACAGGGGGTCTGGTGATAAAGAACTTGACAGAGCAGGAGGTTCTGCCAAGGAAGCCATGAGTCTTTTGTTCTATGCCAACACTTCATTGGTAAGGAGGCAATAGGAATGCTCTAGGCTCAAATATGGATAAGGATATGATCTATCCAGTCGCACATGCAGATGTAGGAGGCAAATATCTCTTGGGAGATGATGTAGAAACCACAGTAGAAGAAGTCAAGAAGGCAAGGATACTATATAAAGACTTGGATTCTGAGAAGGATAAATTGGCTAACTTAAGGGGTGCATCCACTGCCGACGGATGGACTATCCGTCGGTTTCATCCGTCGATTTTATCATTGTTTTCTATGGAGCAAAACACGGATGAAGGGAGACGGATGGTCCATCCGTCGCAGTGGACGCAGCCCTTTACACAGGAGAGGTAGAGGATGTGGAGCTGTTGGTAGAGGATGTGGCTATCAAGGTGCTCAAAACCTGTCTCACAGGGGAAGAGGCCAGAGGGGGATGAGAGGTCGAGGTCTCCCCAACAACACGTACACCACTTACGGCAGGAGGCAGGAAAAACAGTACCAAAGCCCTCTTCAGAATCTCTACCAGAAGGAGAAACCCAACTTCACCAAGAAGAAGTATGACAGGAGCAGGTTGGTAAGAACAAAGATTTGTTACCCTTTGATTGTATTCACATGCCAGAGAACTTTGCAGGGGGACAGATCGCTGATTGTATTGATTATTGGGAAACAATTACTGACGATAATTGGGTAGGGTAAAATTGGGTAGTATCGTGCATCTTGTTGTATCACGCACCTGCAGTTAAATAGGTCTAGTTTTCATAATATTGAAGCTTTTTCAAAAATTCTTTTTACAGTGTCATCCAACGCTATATATCCCCATATTTCAATGCAGTTTCGTTAATTTAGCCATACCAAGTACTACACAGGAATTATATAAACAAAAAGGTGTCAAACTCAGTATTTCTAGTGCTTCTTTTATTAGTAAATTTCCATTAGAACCAATAGTAACTTCAATAAGGCTAATATCGCGCACATATCATTGTAATATCACGCACATGATCAAGGATATAAAGTAAAAACTTATAACCCAGATAAGATGGAGAAAATGTGTCATATGGTAGCCATTGATGTGACACCATACTGGAAGAAAGATTGTGAGGTTAGTAGTCACCTGGTAGGTGTGACAGCAGTCACCCTGACACTTGTTGCTTCACACCTAAATCACAGCTAAATGTGTGAATGCATGTGCGTGATACAAGCCCTATGGGAATAAACATTGCATTTTGATTGTATCGTGGATTGCGCGATACAAACCAAAGCAGCACGATACAACCCAAAGAATTTCACAGCCTTTAGCACAGCCACCTCTCACCATGCTGTAGTGAAATCAGTGTTCTTTCCCACGGGTGGTGTGCACGGCTCAGGTCCATAGATATATGCGTCATAACAGTGACTCCTGGCCCACTGCTGTTCACACAGGGCTGCATATTTTGGTTGTATCGTGTCTTGGTGCGCGATACTACCCAATTTTACCCTACTCAATTCGGTAGAAGGTATAGCTATCTCATTTGTCAAGACCCCAATGCAAAGAAGAGTACCAAAAATGTATTGTTTGTCAAAAGATGATATTGCAAAAGCACACATACAAATCCATAAAATGTTGGATAAGGAAATAATCGAGGTAACAGAAAATGAAGAAGGGGAGTGGAAATCTAACATTTTCACTAGACTCAAACCAGATGGCACCGTGAGAGTAATTTTAGACCTGTCTGAATTCCGCATTGCCAAATGGTTTAGCGTGTGCCCCAAGGTTCTTTACCAAGATATTGCAGCCTTTGTTTGTAGAAGCCAGAAAATATGGAGTACAATGTTTTCCATATATCCATATATTTGTTCATCATGTCGGTTTCATATGAATCATGCCAGCAGGCGGTGTGGACGCTATGTGAAATTGTAGATCGGGCAGGCCTTGTAGGGTAGAGGCACCCATTGCGGACACTCCTGACCAAGCTGGAGGTGATCATATTTTGTCATTGAATCCTGTACTTCTAAAGGTGGTGAATTCTATGTCGTTTTTCACTAATAGAAGAAGAATATATTGGTAATTATATTCCAAGAGGAAGTTTTAAGATTTTGCCCATTGCATATGAATAGTTGAACTGTAAATATTTTGACTTTAGAGGGTCAAATTGCACCTCAGGTCGGACAGTCCATGCTAGAAGTGCCCCTACAGCCAGACAGTATGTTACAGCATTGATAAAGACACAATACAAGACTATATGGGAATTGTGCAATTAATGGATATAGCTTAAGATAATAGATATCAAGCCAACATAATGACACCATGTGAAATATTATATTCAGATGTCTTTTTTAACATACATGTAGTATGGGAGTATGGCTGCTGTAGTGAATCGAAAATGACCTCCAATGGGTAGGTACAATATTGACTCATTCAGTGTCTTCAGTTATAAGCTAGCTAGTCCAATGGAAGGCTAAATGTCCATGTCTGGATATTAGAGATACAGCCTTTAGGGTTCTATTTATGGCAAGATATCATTTGTAGATAGAAATAAATGGTGTCTGAAGTAGGGTTTAATAGATGTCTGACTTTGGGTATACTTTGATATTCATATAAAAGCACCCTGCACAGGTAAGTATGGTTGATAAATTCATGTTTCTGGAGTCAAACAATTAGCAAAGAAATACACATTTCCATTGTTATCTAAAGAATTGCTGTAAATATAACAGTGAATCCACAGTAGACTGATGAAGCAAACCAGTTCTGTCATTCTGTACCGAATTTCCATCATCAGAATATAACCTAAATACAACATGTCTGGAGGACATTAAACCAATAAATGCAGTAACTTACACCTACCATTTTGCATTTCTCAGAGGAGAGGACATGTAAATACTCATTTCCACTTAACATAACAGATGACATGTTCTTACTTATTATGTAATTCAGTCATAAAGGTGTCCGACTTTAGGTATCTGTCCGACTCAGGGTGCCTCTACCCTAGTACATCCTGAAAAGTCGGTGTTAGAACCAACTAAGAAACTGAAATTCTTGGGTTTCATATCGGATTCTGAAACTATGGAAGTCACCCTACCAGCGGACAAGATGGAAAAGGGAGAAAACGAAATCAAGGATGTTTTTGAACATGGATCAGTTAACAATAAGAAGGATGTCTGAACTACTAGGTTTGATTATAGCATACACACCGGCTGTGCAGTATGGTATGGCACATGTCAAGCAAGTTGAACTGATTAGAAATAAGACTTTGGGAAGAACTGCTGGAGACTTTGATGCTCTCATGAATCTTTCTGATTCAGCCAGAAAGGAACTAATCTGGTGGCTAGAAAACATATGTTTTCAAGGCAGGAAGATTAGATCAGACACTCTAGATTTAGTGATACACACTGATGCAAGTGAGAAAGGCTGGGGGGCCACTTGTAACGATAAATCAGTTGCAGATAGATGGGATGAAAATGAGGAGAGGCATATCAATGTGCTGGAATTGGAAGATATCCAGCTAGGTATTCGATCCTTTTGTAAAGATGAAGGAGTATACTGCAAAAATGGTGTTTAGATTTTAAACATGTTTAGGTCTAAACACGTTTAAAACCTAAACATATAGGTCAGTTAGGTGTCTCATCAACTACATATTTAGGAAATGAACACTTTTATTTTAACTACATAAACATTTACGCTAAACATGTTTAGATGTTTAGAGTTGAGACAGTTGAATAATAGGTGTTTAGATTTAAACATCAATATGTTTAGATACTTGGATGTTGAATCCACACCAGGTAGCAGCACTACCTTTGAATGGACTATCTGCACACAGTTATAATCAATTGTTGTGACAAATGTCCCCAAATCCCATGTTTATCATGGTTTCATTTCATAGAATGTCATGTAAATAGAAAGGGCAATAAGAAATTGACTAGATTCACCTCATGCCACCATCATTAGCATAAAATAATCAATAAACTTCATGACTGACACCTATTTGATGTTATTCTGGAATAGATTAGGCAATGTCCTTCCTGCCAAGCTGTTGTACTTTCTCAAGTCTCTCATTCTGATGCAGTGTGTAATATATGTACACGTATATAGCTGTGGCTGACATCTTTGGAGACTTTGACAAATAAATACCTGCTGATGTCCCCCCCCCCCCCAGTAAATGAGAAATATATATATATATATATATATATATATATATATGGGACTATATACTCCCAGGTATATATATATAATTAATGAGTGATACGTTGGTACTACTTTGTCTGGGGCGCATGATTTTCTATGACGTCACACATAACATTTCCTCCAGTATATATGCTCCAGCAGTTGAACTAACCGTCAATTGGCTTCATATACTCGGACAGCATACACCATGCTAGGTGGTGCTGGAATTTTTAAACGGTTTTATCCGGTTTTTCGAGTTAATACGGTATTCACCCTAACACTATGGGTAGGAAAGGAGCAGCTGGTAGCGGACAAGGTCTAAAGCCAAGAAGTCACCTAGAAAATCTAGGAATATAGCCAATTCGAGGAATTCGAGCAGTGTGAGATCCAATGGGGGTGGTCAAGGACCATCTTCCCCAACTGCTACAGGGGTTGCATTGGACTCGGCCGTTGACCAGACGACGATTGGGGAGTTGGAGGATCGTACTGCTCGTATGGAACAGCAGCTAGTTGATATCAAGTTCCTATTAGAGGGGCAGGCGTTTAGTCGTACAGCTACTACAGCAGCGGGTGGCGAGACGGGGACAGCTCGAACACGTGGCGATGTTGGTAAACATTCGATTGACAACGCAGTAAACAAGCAACGGGGGCGTGGCCGGCAGCGCTCGCCTGACTACCGGGGTCTCCATGGCGACAAGAGGACACATCGCCATTTTGGATCTTCGAGCAGGTCGTCTTCATACCGTAGTAATTCAACTAGTTCCTCGGGTTCTATTGGGTCTATCTCCTCCAAGAACGGTCATCGACATGCACAAAAGACTAGAGGTATGTTTGATCAGAGAAATTTCTTGAAGAAGGGGAGAAATTAGATAGTATCGAGAAACTGCTGCTTGTCAACGTAAGAATGATGAAACAGTTGATAGAGGAGGGAGAAGATGTTTTCGATGTAGTTAAACATATAGAAGTGTTAGTGGAGAAATCCTCTACTAAAATATACACTCTCAAGGCTCTCGTAGCATACGACTCATCTGTTAAGAACAGGGCAAATTGTGAGGGTGTTGAGTCTTTCGCGGACGTTAAAAGTGAGGATATTCTTAGTCATTTATCCTATGACGGAATGGTGCAGGCTCAGAAGGCGGGTGTGGTAAAAACAAAGTCGTTCAAGTCTAAACAATCCAACCAAACTTGTTATGCTTTCAACAGGGCCGAGGGTTGCAAGGAGGACCCGTGTAGGTATCGTCATGCTTGTGATGTTTGTGGCATGTCAAACCATGGCAAGGACAAATGCCTGAAAAACAAGAAAGATTAGGATTTTGTTCTTAGGCAGGGTCCTATGTTAGAATCTGATATTTTGGTGCCTGATTTTAATGTAGTCCATGTGGTAGACCTTCCTGAGCCCCCCATTCCAATCATTTCGGGTGAAAATAATGAAAATGATGTTAATAAGTCTTGTAATAATAACAAGAATCTTTTTATGTCATATAGTGGCCCAGTACAGGGCGAGTTCGAACCACTGTTTACTGTGGAGTGTGTTAATAGACCCAGCATCAAGGTCTATGATAGTTGTGTCAATGGTATTTGTGATTGTGAGCATTTCATTTATGGTAGGAAAGCTCAAATTTTACCATGCAGACTGGCTAATTTTTTGAGGCAGTCAGATATTATTAATATAAACCAGGTAGAATCTGATTTTCTATGGTGTGGTTTTACTGAGGGGTTCAAAATAGTTGACCCGGGTTGTGATACAGCATATGACTGTAAAAATTATAAGTCTATTTTAGAAGGTAGATTTTATAGCAAAATGTGTGATATTATTAATGACGAGTTAGCCCAGGGCCTTGTCACAAAGACAGATTATAAACCTAGGTGTATTCACTCTTTAGGTGGTGTAGAGAAGTCTAATGGTAAATTGAGGCCTATCACTGATTGTAGCATGCCTGCAGGGATATCTATTAATAATTTTATGAACACTACATCTAAAAGTTTCTCATATAACTCTATTAACACTGTTACATGTCAGTTGGATAGGCATGATTTAATATATGTGTGTGGTAGATTTGAAATCCGCCTACAGGAGTATCAATGTGTATGGTCCGCATGTGGGGCTTCAGGGTTTCAGATGGGATTTTGGTAGTGGAGAGGAAGGTTTTGAGAGAAATCGCTTGACTTTTGGGTTGAAGTGTGCCCCATATATATTCAATAGAATATCTGATTTTTTGACTGCAGTAGTAAAATTTTATGGTGTGGATAGGGTAGTTAATTACCTAGATGATTTCATTGTCATTGCTCGTACTGAAGAGGAGTGTTTACGTAATAGGAACATCCTCATTGAGTGTATGGAATATATGGGTTTTGTTGTATCCAAGGAAAAAGTAACTGAGCCTAGTCAAGTTTGTGTATTTCTAGGTATAACCATTGATTCCACCTGTATGGAGCTGTCTCTACCACAAAAGAAATTAGATAAAATGAGTCTGGCTTTGGATGAATGTTTGGGTAAAAAATTTGTATCTAAGAAAACTCTCCAGAAGATTGGTGGTTAAATGTCCTTCTGTTCCCAGGTAGTACGTGGTGGGAGGACCTTTAGCAGGAGATTGTTCGATCTTTGTGCAAAGGCTCGAAATAGAGGTGTTATTAGGCTAAATGAGGAAACCCAAAATGACCTGTTGTGGTGGAGGGATTTTTGTAGAATTTTCAATTGCAGAAGTATCATTTTGAATGATAATGCATGTACCCCTATGTATTCAGATTCATCTATACAGGGCTCTGGTGCCTGGTTTGGTAAAGATTATTTGTATGGGACTTGGAACGATACTAATCCTATGTTAGACTGTGTGGATCATTTTACTCATGCACCCAAACTGGATAACCTAAAGATTCACCACAGGAATATCAATGTATACAAGCTTTACCCTGTGATGGTGGGCCTGAAGCGCTGGTTGAAGGATTTTAGTAATACCAGGGTTCATTGTATCATGGACAACATGCAGGTCTTGGCTATGTTAAACACCGGTAGATCCAAGAATAAGTTGTGCATGGCTTGGTTGCGAGAGATTTTTTGGCTATGTTTTATCCATAATATCGATATATATTCTACATATATCAGGTCGGAGGACAATATTTTAGCGGATCATTTGTCTAGGCTAAATTACAAAGGTGTTCCGAATAAATGCAGGAATGTTTTGGTGGAATATAACATGTACTATTGTGGTTGCAGGCCTCAGGGAGCTGGAGAGGAGAAGGAGAAAATTCTTATATAGGGGTGTAGCTGAGTCTACTCGTAAAACTCGCAGACAGCAATTTAGTAGGTATAAAAAATTTTGTAAAAAATTTAACTTTACTCCTCTACCTTGTTCTCCTTCTCAGGCTTCCTTATACTGTGTTTACCTGTCTGATTTTATGAAACCTATTTCAGTAAGGAATTATTTGTCTGCTGTGTGGTATTATCAGAAGCTAAAAGGTTATATGGATTATAGTAGTAGCTTTGTGGTTAAAAAAAACCTGGATGGGATAGAGAGAATGTGTAAGGGGTCTGTTAGTACAACTTACCCTCTGAGTCCTAGGGATATGGTTCAAATTAAAGCAAAACTGAACCTTAATGTTATGGAAGACGTGGTATTTTGGTCTGCTATATTGCTATGTTACAGGGGTGGTTTTAGGATTGGACATGTAGTCCAGTCGCCCCATAATTTCTTAAAGAGGAACGTTAAAGTGTCTTCTGACTGTATAGAGGTCAGAGTTTTTTCGTCTAAAACTGACCAGTGTGGCAAGTCTCCTTATGTTGTGTATCTAAAAAGAGATGATAGTTCTGATTTGTGCCCGGCTAGATATATTAACATGTGTGTTAGAGCCTGTAAACATAACAGGTTTCTATTTTCTTTTCAATCTAGACCGTTGCAATATAACTATGTGAATATGAGGTTAAAATCTATTGCTTTCCAATGTGGTTTGTCTGGTAAAGTTTCAAGTCATTCTCTTAGGCATGGTGGTGCGACTCTGTTAAAAAATGCAGGTTTGAGTGTTCAGGATATTATGAGGCGTGCCAACTGGAAATCTGATGCTGTTTTTAAATAATATTTATCTACATGAATCAAAGGATAGCTTGCTAGCTTTAGATGTAATGATTTAATGTTTTTACTATGGAATGTGTTACATTGTGTTTGGCAGTTGTTGGCATATATAGGATTGGTATTGACAAAATCAATTCTCACCAAACCCAATGTCTTCTTAATTATTCCATATCTATTGTTATAATGTTTCTATTAATATAACGATATAGTTATTATTATTACCGGTACTTCGGATCAACACATTAACTTATGGGACTATATACTCCCAGGTATATATATATATATATATATATATATATATATATATATAATTAATGAGTGATACGTTGGTACTACTTTGTCTGGGGCGCATGATTTTCTATGACATCACACATAACATTTCCTCCAGTATATAAGCTCCAGCAGTTGAACTAACCGTCAATTGGCTTCATATACTCGGACAGCATACACCACGCTGGGTGGTGCTGGAATTTTTAAACCTTACTGTGATATTGTGATTATCTGTATTACTATTATATTGTATTATATTGTTATTTCTATATATTGCTATGTTATTGTATTATATTGTAAATTATTGTCTTATTTAATAAAGGCATGTATAGGATTGGTATTGACAAAATCAATTCTCACCAAACCCAATGTCTTCTTAATTATTCCATATCTATTGTTATAATGTTTCTATTAATATAACGATATAGTTATTATTATTACCGGTACTTCGGATCAACACATTAACTTATATATATATATATATCTGTTTTTTAATGCATACATGGCTGCAAACCTTAACTCACCATCAAATCATTTAAACATCTAAACACAAAAATTCATAAACACCTAAACACAAAAATTCATAAATCTAAACACAAAGTCTTAACCTAAACACCTACATTTCTAAACACTTGAGCTAAGCACATTGTTTGGCTAAACATGTTTAGGGAATTAATGTGATTACAAAACATTATGTTTAGAATTGTGTTTAGGATCTAAACACCATTTTTGCAGTGTACATGTACATGTACAAACAGACAATACAACGGCCCTTGCTTATGTGAGAAAGATGGGAGGTGTAAGATCCCAAGCTTGCAATCAAGTAGCTATGAAAATCTGGGAGTGGGTTGAAGCCACTGATTCTTTGATAACTGTATTGTATCTACCAGGGGTACAGACTGTAGAAGCGGACTGGGCCTCTAGACATTTTAGTGACAACATAGAATGGGCACTAAATCCAAAGGTGTTTCACAAAATATGTTTGAGATTCGGTTTGCCATTGGTAGATTTGTTTACTTCATATAGGAATGCAAAGTGCGAGTTTTATGTCTCTTGGGGTCCTGATCCACTTTCTATACATTCTGATGTATTCTCCATGTCATGGAATAATATAAATGGATATGCTTTTCCGCCTTTCAGTTTGTTACCGAGGGTCTTACGGAAAATAGAGTTAGAAGAACCGGAGAGGATGATAGTGGTTTGCCCAGACTGGCCGGGGAGCCATTGGGACACAAGACTAGTACAGAAGGCAGACAGGAAAATAAAGATAGGCAAAAAACGTAGGAATATCCTGCTCAACCTCGATCACGACGAAAGGTTCCACAGGGGAATAGGTTTACTGGTTTTAATCTTTTGCAAGACGACTTAATTCATAAAACTGGTTGTGATAGGGCAACTGCGAAATTCATAGTTTCCAGTTGGAAAGACAATACCAAAAAGTCTTATGAAACCTGTTATAAGAAGTGGAACACTTTTTGTTTAATAAGGCGTATAAACAAATGAGAGCCCACTGTATTTCAGGTCTGTTCTTTTTTGAGAAAATTAGCTGAAAAAGTAATTAATTGTGCAAAATGTGCTTTGTCAATTTTTCTCCCAAGGCGACCTTCAGGTATAACTATGGGATCCGAGTTCTGGGTATCTAGAGCAGTACAAGCTAGCTGGATTTTGAACCCAGGAGGATCAAAGTACACTAAGTTTTGGAAAGTTTTTTCGTCTACTGAAGTCCTGGGGAAAAAATAGTCAACTAGATCTTGAAAAGCTAGGTAAAAAAAACTACTAGTCTTGTTATTGGTCACTACTGGACAAAGGGGTCAGGTAGTGACCGCTTTGGATATTGACAATATTGAACAAAACGATGAAGGAAAGGTAACCTTCACATTGACTACTTTCATATAAACTGCAAAAACAGGGGAACCCCTGGAGAAACTAGTGCTACTTCCGTATCATAGAGTTAAGGATTTATGTGTAGTGGGTACTCTCAGAGAATATTTGAAGAGGACACAGCCGTTGAGACAGGTTGGTGATGAACATGAATTCAAAGAATTGTTTCTTTCGTTCAAAAGCCCACATGAACCAGTAACAAAGGAATCTTTGTCTGGGTGGGTAGTTTCTGTACTGCAACAGAGTGGAGTTGTTGGTAAGTTTGGCGCACACTCAACAAGACGTGCGGGAGTTTCTGCAGTGGCTAAATTATAGGAGTCCCTGTGGATGTATTGTTAGCCTATGGTTCCTGGAAAGCAGAGAAGACGATGGCTCGCCATTACTTGAAACCGGTAGAAAACGACAAGGAGGCAGTCTTAGGTACAGTACTCCTAGATAACTATGCTGAGTGAGTATAACTTACTGTATAAATAAGAGTTTCACTGTTGGATCTCATTTGTTATTTACAACTGTTACTCAGGTTATTGACCCAAAAATAGGGTTACCCCTCTTACAAAGGAATATGTTAACAACTGTTGTTCATTGCCAAAAATGAATATTCTTGTTGTTGAATCACACGTCTGAGACAAGAAAATACAGGGAAAATAGGTAACTGTAGTGTGTATAGGACTGAGACATCAGATTGTTGAAGTTCAGATCATAAAATTGTGTCTGAGTAAGAAATTCTACTAGAATAGATTCCTACGAGAACTGTTGAGAAAAACAAATCAGTTGAACTTGATCCAAAGTGAGAGTGATATGTTTTGGAGCACAGGCGTAGGGTATAATGATGGTAGTCTGGACACTGACACATACAAAGGAGAAAATATGCTAGGCATTCTCCTGGAGGAGTTGAGATCAAGATTCCAGGAAGAACATGACCTAAAAATCTCGGACAGTACTGAACAACCCAGAGAGTGTGAGGGAAGTGAATGAATCACTAAACCTACTGAGTGATATATAAGTATGTACTATAAAGATTAACTAGTAGTAGATCAGACAGAGTAAAAGTAGACGGTACAAACAAGTTCTTAGGACCGTCCTTTTTTGGTGGAATCTAAACTAGACCACTAATAATTGTATGCTGTAGTAGACTCCTATGAATAAATGAAAGCTGTTTGTTATATGGGACTTACCAATTGATAGTCCTGTTTGTAATTAACCTGGTGGTGCAGGGAATACTTTGTGATTATATTTTGTGTTAAAATAATAACATGAACTTGTGTTTGTTTCTTCACCAAGTGTGCCAATGTCTATTAGTTTGTGGTTCTGTTATACCACCAATAGACATTACGGACACACTGTATAGAGTGTCAACCTCAACCGACTCTCTTTGTATGGACCCTATAATGTTTAGCGTTCATACAACATCTTCACATGTATATATGTTAGAAAATATGGTGTCATGTATGTTCAAAGAAGGGACTGATGGAGACAGGTGGAACTATAGTATAGCTATAAATGAGTAAAGATCCAAAGAATGTACGAGAAGGTAGTGGTTTTAAATTTTTGGTGTTTAATGCACAGAGTTTAAGATATAAATACAATTATGTAGTACGAGAATTTAAGGGCTTTGATTTCATAGGCATAACTGAAACCTGGTTAAAGCCATCTACACCAAGTAGTCAACTTTATATGTATGATAAAACATTGGTCAGAAATGACAGAAGGCGTGGTAAAAGAGGTGGTGTGGCATGCTATATAGACAATTGTTATGTACCTTATATGGAAATTGATGATGGTTTCTCAGTAATAAACAAAGACATGTATTTGTCTACTTATAACATACCCTGGACATAAACAAAAAGTAATAACGGTGGTATATAGACCACCAAAGGGCAATGTATCGGAGTGCTACAATCATATTAATACAATAGTTTCATGTGAAAATTATAAAAACAAAGAGATATGGATCATGGGTGACCTGAATGTAAACAGTCGTTGTAGGAATTGTATGAAGTTTAGAAGAATGTCGAACTTTCTAAAAGATACAAGTCTAAGGTATTTAAGAACTCAACCAACATACTTCCATAGGTATGGGAAATCAACATTAGATCATTATTATACAAATTGTACATGTGTAAAAGAATATGGACTCTTAAATGATATTTGTGGAGATCATGTCCCAGTATTTGTTATAAGAATAATGGTTAAAGAGGTTAAGAACCCAAAAAGATAATTAAATCAAGAAATATGAGTAAATTTAACAGAATAGAATTACAACACTATGTGAATGATGTTAACTGGGATATCTGTATAGACCCAGAATCAAATGAAACAGATACATGTATATATAACAAAATCATACGTCATATTGTCGAATACCTAGATAGATATCATCCTATAAAACAGTATAAAATACGTGAAAATGATTTGTTTTACGATGAAAGAGTAGCAAGATTAATTTCTAAAAAGAAAAGATTGTTTAGACGAGCTAAAAGATGTATACCGGGTCATATAAAACAACTACTAGACAGAGTGAAGATAATAAAAAAGGATATTAACATCAGGCTAAAAACCAAGAGAAAAAATGTGACAATGACCTTATTATACAAGTATAAGAAGGACCCGAAGCGATTCTGGAAGATGTTAAACATGGTATGGAAAGGTAATAACACTACACCCACCATGAACTTAAAAGATGATACAGGTACAACAGTGAATGCCAAATTACTACCAGATTATATAGATGATTATTACATAAATATAGGCTCAGATCTGGCAAAAAGGTTCGAGATCGTAGCATATGTGACATGTACTAGGAGAAGGGGTCTTAAAACCCCCTTGCACTAAGTCCCATTTTCGCAGATTGTGTCACATATGTCAATGATGGAATGGTATGTGATAATATAGTTACTCTGGAAAACTGTACAATAGACACCTGTAACAAAATCCTTAAAGCAATTGATGTAAGTAAAAGTTCATGTATTGAAAATGTACCCTGTTGTATAGTAAAAGAGTTTCTTTTAAGTAAGACTATGTTATTACCAACTTTTGTAAACAAATCATTTGATAGTGGAAATATACCAAGTGTACTAAAAATAGGACATGTTGTACCATTACCCAAGTATGGGTCGTTAAGTGACTTATCAAATTGGAGACCCATAACAATGACTAATGTTTTTTTCAAAACTTATTGAAAAATGTGTACATAAACAAATAATGGATCACTTGATGGAAAATAATATTATAAATGAAGATCAGTTTAGATTTATGCCAGGTCGGTCGACTGTCGATGCTATTTTTAAATTGGTACAATACTTACTGGAAGCCCGTAATAGAGGGGAATACTCGTTGATTTTATTCCTGGATCTAAAGAAAGCGTTCAATACTGTAAATTTGGACATATTGATAGCAAAATTACGAAATATAAATTGTGATGAAAAATGTATAAAATGGTTAAAAAATTTCCTATTAAATAGATACCAGATTACTAAGGTCAATGCATGTGTTCTAGTAAGAAAGTTATGGATTGTGGTGTGGCACAGGGTACAGTGCTGGGGCCATTGATGTTCAACATCTATCTGAACAGTATTGCTAGTAGAGTAGCAAATTCTGAGTGTTTCCTTTATGCTGATGATGTTGCGTTGGTAATAAATGGGAAAGATCCCGTAATAATGGCCTCACTAATGCAGAATGATGTAACTGAAATTGAAAACTGGTGTAGATTGAATGTTCTTACAGTAAATGTTAAAAAAACAAAAACCTTGTGGTGTAGCTCTATAAGACAACATATACACAGAGGTAATATCATTATGCAGGGTACCGTGCTAGCAAATGTAGATAAATTCCTCATGATAAATGATTGTACCTATATTAGAATATTGTAGATTTATCCATGAGTCAGGACCCAAAACAATAGTAGACCATATTGATACAGTACAAAACCACTGCCTGCATGCATGTTTGAAGGTGAAAAATTCCCAAGATGTCCATATAGTGGACCTCTTAACACGATGTAAAGTTGAACCACTTAGTATTAGACGTAAAAAGGCACTAGCCTGTTATATGTATAAATATGCTCAATGTGAAGAACATGTTGTGGTTCCCCCAAGAGAATTATGAGGTCATGATAAGAGAAAACTCAAGGTGAGCAGACCAAGGATGGAGATATATAGAAGTAGTTCATTATATCGTGGAAATCAAATATGGGAACTGTTACCTGCTGGAAGTCAATTGAAACCTAATATGGGTGGTTTTAAATTGAGCTTAAGAGGTGAAATATTAATGGCACTAGGCAGAATATGAAATGTATTGGTAATATATGTGTTATGACAAATCTGATGATACGATATGTTCATGGAAACCATCTATATACCAACTATTAAGTCCTTGTATTATTTGAACATGTGAAACTATAATCTGGCGAATGAATGTAACAACTACTTATGTGGTGCTTCCATTAGCCAATAAACAGTGTTAAAACTTCAAACTGTTGTTATAAAAAAAATGAATAAAACACCACTGGTTATTTATTAAGTGGAATGAATATTTTGATTATTTTTTCCAATATGAATTGATTATAAATCCTTAGGTGCAGAAATTTGTCTTTTTCGTGCCGGGGACGAGAATAGAAAATTCCCCGTGCAACTCGCTGAATGCGGCAAGATACCTGTGGTTGAAGGTAGTCATAACAAGATCCTGCAGCGTGGTTAATATAGGTATAACAGTGTATTTCTGAATAATTTACTGAATACATCTTGAAAATAGCCTGGAGTAGATGGAATCTAGTACAATCTATACCTGCAAGAGTTTCATTCCTATCATGTTTGATTGATTTATTGTTAATTTTGGCTCAGGCCCCGACCTGAGTTTATACCGCCGGGTAGGCGGTGGCTCGTCAAAAATTTTTCTTTTTCAATAATTAATTAAAAATTGAAATTATCAATGGTTATTTTTGAAAATCAAAACAGAAATAATGAAATATCCAATAAAAATGTGTATGTGAAATCCTTTTGAAAAAAGTAGTTCCTTGACTTTGAAATTTAAGATTTAAAAAAAGATAACCCTGACATAAACTAACTATCACCAATCCACTTCCCCATAGGCCCAACTCCCTCTCTGGATGGAAACCAGAAATTTCTCTCTTTGTTCCTACAGGAGTTAGTCACAAGTGTAATGGTTCGTATCGACTTATATGTTGGGTGGCTCTTTGGCTCGCTTATCACTAGAGATACCAACACAACACGAGTAGTTCGGGTTGGGCAAAGCCCCAGACTCCCTACCGCTCGGGTAGGACTTTATTCACTTCTCTCAGAGCATACGTCTGGACTGGACTATGTCCAGTCTCCTTCTGCGGATCGTCCGGCTTCTTAGTAGAAGCTGGACGCGAGGCATGGTGCTGCCCCCTCTTGTACCAAACGGGTATCGCGAAGCAACACCTGGTTGGCATAGAAGGAACGAGCACCACACGAGCGCGTCTCTCGGATGAAGCACACTAATATATATACAACGATGCCGGCCCCTACACCAGTCTACAGGAGGTCTGAAATTCAGATGGTTGTCACTATAACTCCAGTAGACTTCACAGTTGACTTGCTCAAGTCCATAGTTCAGTAAAATAAATATTATGATTATTGATTGAATATGATCATTATTTGAAGTATATTTAATATGCACATTGTGGGGTGCAACAATCACGATGGATGGATGGCATGGGAAGGTATAGATAATAGTCTTTATTTGTAAGTATTGAGTCAATAAATTGCAAGGGCTGCATCCTGTGACCCAGCAGGGTCGATAGAGGGTTTTATGGTACCCAGCCTGAGCCTTCTGTGCTTCAAGGCACAATGCCCAATTTTTCAAAAAGTATTTCTGAAACAACCATACCTGTTGAAAATTCTTTAGTCAGGTATAGGCAATTAGCTGTCTTCTTTGGATCAGGGGTAAGGAGGTGCTGACCCCTACTGCGTACATATGTCATTAATACACCAGATCTTCTAACAGATCTATAGTCCCATGGCTCCACCAATGTCTCATGGACATAAATATGTATGCAAATATAACCTCAAATATGCCCTTTGCCTGAAAATCCGGCAATACATATTGCTATGTATCAGTTCATATGTTGATAATGAGTGTTTGGGCTATAGGGGTTCAATAGTGGTGGCCTATAATGATAAGTTAGTTACACCTTAATCCTACCAGGAAAGACCGTTCCAGGTCCTAGAGAAATGTGAGTGTTAGCAATCATTTCACTTTCCAAATAGGCATTTTTTAATTTTGAAATATTATAAAGATTTAGACCCATCCTGTATTACAGGTATTATTATTATGTCCCATACATCCATTTGGGACAGTCTAGGGCATAAACAAAGCTAAGAACTTTAGCACTGTGACACATATGGAGGCGACAATCGAGTACACAGGTAGACTACCTAGTTAATAGTGTTAAAAAACACCAGCATCTAAGCCAGGGACCATCTGCAATGCTGCTCTGTATCCGTGCACAGGAGTGTACATGACTCAGTGTCTTCAATATTACAAAGAGTGCGTGTACCAGAGATCTGAGTCATGGATGTATATGTTGTCTGTGTCATCCCCTATAGGATCATCCTACCCTGATGGGTTAGGATCTAATATTGGCTGATTTACTTTTCTTTTTCCTCCCTGCCTTTTATGGATAAGATGGTTCTTTATCTGATATTTGTTGACATTTTATGAAAGAGCTAGGCTCCTGGTTTATAGTGGGTATCAGCGTGTAACTCTTGTCACACAAGAAAGTTATCTTCGTGTTATCTTCGAATACTACTTATAGCACAAGTTATAGTAACTAGTTGATAACAGGGACTGGTGTTGAACCAAAGGCTAACTTATGGGTCTAGACCCCTAAATTCGACAGTGTGACATGGCCATTTCTTAAAATCGACATGTGACATGGAGCTTAGTGACAAGGACATGGAAAGGAAAAAGTTAGTGACAAGAGACAAGGCCTTTCCTTAAAATCGACATGTGACATGAAGCCTAGTGACAAGGACATGGGAAAATAGAAATTTAGTGACAAGTGACATGGCCATTTATTAAAATCGACATGTGACATGGGGACCCCCTATCTAGACTCCCTAACTTGGACAGAGATGCCACTTTTCCTAACTTTGGGAATTCCAGGTTTTTGGTTGTAATTCCTATTGGAAATCGAGAAAATTAGTATAATTACCAAATTTTCAGAGATCAGTAGCCTATGTGAGATGTGATTGGGGTCCATCATTTAACCCTTTAAGGACCAATGACGCATTAATGCACCATGTCCATTGATCCCCATGATGCATAAAGTAATGAGCACTCCCTAAGCATGACTGAGTACTGTGAAAGGCCTTTCTGAGGAGTCAGTCGTTATTTCCATTGGTAAGTATGTGGGACAAGTATGCCCATAAATTCATATCATTAATATTCGGAGTAGCATCAGCTTCCATCAAAATTGGTATCTGGTTGGAATGGATGAGTCATGTTCCTTATATAAAATTAAGACTATAGAAACACATACTTTTCTGCAACCTCTCACGAGGTTTAGTTGGATTGTAGCAAGGCCAAGCCAAACTACAAAAGTGTGCTGATTGAACCCGGGTGATTGAGAGATCCCTCTGCCGTATCTCTAGACGCACCTCTTAGTCAGGTTACCGATAAGGTAATCCAGTAATGCCATCTGGAGATTTACAGCCTCAACTTTTAAAGCCAGAACCCGTAGGTATTTATCCGCAGGATGCAACTTATTACATCGGACTATGCCCTGAGGGCATGCAGCGCCGCCCGCATGGTGATGCGTATATTTTTAGGCCTACCGCGCGGCATTGAGCATATGCCCTGAGGGCATATGCTGCACTTCTACAAATCAGCAATGACTAATTCTAGGGTATGCCCTCAGGGCATCGTGTATCGTCCCTTAGGGAATGTTCCTGCCCTCTTGACGTTCTGGGATTGTCCAAAAAGATGCACATGCCCTGAGGGCAACACCAGTGTTATCTATGCCCTCAGGACATATTTCTTGCTTCTTTAAAACATACTCAACTAGGGCATAGGCCCCCAGGGTATGTACTAAACTTCTACAGATTGAGGCCACCTAGGCCCCGAGGGCCTTGATGGTCTCAGGGCATACCGTGTGAGTATAGATCGACACCTGGAACAGTCAGCAAAGGAACATGCCCTGAGGGCATTAATGACACTGGTGATGTCCTGAGTGCATTTTAATAGTAACTGTACTGCAAGTAGCAGCTGACATAAAACAAGAAATGAACATGCCCCGGGGGCATGGATATTACTGCTGATGCCCTGAGGGCCTGTATATATTACCCAACCAGTCTATAGGTCGAGTGCCCTCAGGACATTGGCTGGGGACAATGGTTAGGCCTATAGAAAAAAAATTAAGCCTTTAAGGAGCTGAAGATCTGGACCACTTCCCATGGGCAGGGTTGGAAATCATGCCCTGGGGCCTGCATCACTATCGATAGTCTTGAGGAGGGCAGAGCAATGCCCCCAGGGCATATACTTACAGCTCTAAAGGCTTAGGAGGTTGGTCTATGCCCCAGGGGCATCCATCCATGGTCTGTACTGTTTGTACCTATAGAAGTAAAGGCTATGCCCCAAGGGGATCAGTGACGGGTGCCATCAATGCCCCGAGGGCATGCTCTAGTTGGCTTATAGACGCAGAAAAGGCCCTTGGGGCATGCATTCTCCTCTGCCTCCTTCCCACACCACTGGGGCCCTTGATGGGGGGTCCCCATGTCCCACGTCGATTTTAAGAAATTGCCATGTCCCCATGTCGATTTTAAGAAATTGCCATGTCACTATGTCAATTTTAAGAAATTGCCATGTCACTGTGTCGATTTTAAGGAAGTGGCCATGTCACATGTCACTAGGCCAAAAATTGCTCATGTTGCCATGTCGATTTAGGGGTCTCGAGCCATACCACTGTGTGAAAGTGATGCCTACACCGCTGCTGTCCGCGTAATTTCCACGTCACTCCCATGCGGCAGTCTGTAGGCCCCTAGGGCATAGTCCAATGTAACAAGTTGTATCCTGCTATTTAGCCTCTCTGGGGAGTCTACAGGAGGAGAGCCCAGTGCTTAGGCGCCACCTTGTAGCAGACTAGAGTATGACCAGGTCTGACAGAGCTAGAAGGCAAGGAAATGGTCAAAGTATGACACAGTGGAGACATCATGTGAGTGGCATGGGAACTAAAGCGTTAAATCCACTATGACGCACGGCTAATGCGTCAGCTATGCGTCTGTTTTGGGGGCATTCGCATGCGTCTCGGCCGTGCGTCTGGTCGTGCGTCTTCGAAAAATACTCAGCTTCATGGGTCTGCGTCTACAGACGCAGACGCATGAGTCGCTTCCACTGGCCGTGAGTGTGCGTCTACAGCAGACGCATGGGAGACGCAGGCCTGAAACTACTTCCACTGCGCATGCGTCTGTCTGTGCGCGTGGTCATGTGACCTCTGTTTGGGTCTTTGTCAGAGAGGAAAGTCTGTGGTGTTTGGAAATCTTTCCTTCTCGAAACATCATGTCACGCAAAAGAAAACAGGTTGAGATGGAGGCACACGCGCAGTCTATAGAAGAGGAACGTCTGCAGAATCTGAGGAACCTGGCAGCCTATGTCATCATGGATGATGACTTGGATGATGACTACATTTTGCGTAACCACAAGGTGCAGAGGTCACACATGTTTTGGATGCACCCATATCTGCGTTCAAGGAAGGAGGAAAGGATGTGGCCCCCAAGGGGTCAAAAACGACATGGCGACATTTGGGCATTTTGAGGCGACATTCCGACATTGTAGCCTTATAAAAACGACATGTGACATCAGAAAATAAATAAAAACGACATGCGACATGGAACACTTCCAAAAAAACGACATGCGACAATGGCTACTAGCTTTAGCAGCAGTGGTTTATATGTGATACTGATAGCTAGTCTGACGGCACTCTGCTGTAGTGTACACGCCCACCAGAAGGCCGCACGATGGCCACACGTCCACTGTGGGTGCGTGGGGCGATTGGGGGTGGGGGTGGGGGGGGGGGGGGGTGACAGGGGTATGTGGGGTGGATGGGTAGGGCCAGTGTGCATCCTCGGGAGTCCATCATCAAGTGCTCGGTCTTTTCCTACTGCTCATTAGCTAGGTTACATGCGTGCGATGGAGGGCATGCTGTTAATCTAAGAATTCCCAACCAACAACGTCACATCAGACAGCATCATACCCAAGGTAAGTCAAGGTGTTGTTATAGATACTAGAAACTATGTGTATTCGATATTTTTATGAGGTTAATTATTTGTGTTTTGTACTTTTGTGGTATACACGTGGTGTCACACACCCTGACACAGGTCAGCTGCTGGGAGAAGCCTCCAGTGTCGGTCCCAACCCCCGGCCTGCCACCAGCGCTCCCCGCCCTTCCTCCCCCTCCTGCCGATCTGCTCCACCCCAACTCGCCTTGACAGCCACTCCCTGGTTACCCATCCATGACACCCAAAGTCACGTATCCCGGTACAGTCTGTAACGCCTGGACGGAGGCACTCCAGGGGTTTTATTGACATCCCATATTTGTCAATTCCGATCATGACGATTTTTACAAAGAAAATACAAAGTACCTAGTATAAGTCTGAGAAAATTCATACTTTGAGATAGGTCAACCTAGACTGAAAATTTCAATCCGGAGGGTGAATTGAAAATGAAAAGTGAAAAAAATACCAAAGAATGCACATGTACAGTGAGATATTGGGATCCTTCAAATAAGCTTATCGTAAATTATATAATATGACAGAAGCTGCTGCTTTTACTACCATTAATCCTCGCATATAGAACGCAGCTTATACAAAAAAAAATAGCCTCAGGATTTACCTGAACTCAGGGTGCATCCTATAGGCGAGGTTTTTTTACTATAAGACAGCACTAATCTACCCAAAATTAAGTCCCATCTGCACCCTATATCATTCCCTTCAACCCAGGGAGCGTCCTATACGCGAGGTGCATCCCATACACAAGGATTTATGATAGAACCCAATCCAAGGGGAGGCTTATAGGATATGCCCCAAGTCATGGTGCGGCTTATAGGGGAGGGGTTTTTTAAATCTAATAGAACAGTATAAAACCTTGAACTTTTCATGCCTTGGAGGTGGCTTAGGCTTAAAAATAAAAAAGATAACATGTTCAAAAAAAAGTTGAGGTTGGTTGGAATTTTTTCTCTTTTTTTGTATCCAAAGCCTCATATAGTCTTTTTTTGCTGGGATTTAACTGGTAGTTGTTAGAAATGTTCATTTCCTGCATGGGATTTGAGAAAACGATGGGAAAATATGTGCATGTAAGTCAAACAACACTTTTGGAAAAGAATCTCCAAAAGAAAATCATCAAAAATTCAGGAAACATTTGAAAAAATCTCAAAAATATTCTGAGGTCAGTCCCACTTAGCTAAGGTCAGTCGGGTGATGAGAAACAAACTCTATTAAAGCTTCTCGCAAAGTCAGGGGTGTGGCTTATGAGCGAGTAATAGATGTTGAACACCATTTCGACAGCTAAGGCCATATTCATGGCAAGAACTACATTACACAATTTCACAGGGGAATGTGTCAATGCCCGCGCATATGTGCACCACACACATCCTGAGGGGATAGGAAAGAGTAGAAATAGACCCTTTTAAGTGGGCTAGGGAGGCCCGCAGGGTGTGGCTTATATGAGAGAATTTACGGTAAATAGCACGTAATCCACACCCTGACTTAAACAAATGGTATAAGCCACTCATGTGTGCCTGCATTATGTATGATGATTAATCCTCCAGTTCATGGTCCTGGCCAAAATTTTAGTATTTGTTTGAAAAAAAAAACACACGGGAATTTAAGAAAAGAAATGATCTCTTGATATTAAGTCCTAACTCTCCCACCAAACTCCTATCTGCTATACCCAATTTATCTTTCAAAAAGCACCCCCCCCCCCTTATTTTGAAAGCCCTTTCATATCGCGCTATAATCAGGACATAATGAGGTTTATTAAATAAAATCCACCTAGCTGTATGGCTAGATGTATGTCGCTGGCGTAGGCTCACGCTAGCCATTCACCAATTCGCCTAGGCCGAAAATCTATTATCAAAATATCCCATATTTTCGCCAGGTTTTTATCTAGGTGGCGAAAATTAAATGGGCATGTTTTATATACCATTGGAAAGAAGAAGTTGTATGGAATATGATTAACCACATAGTTATCGGGTATTTCTGATGCAGAATCATGTATTCATCCATTTTAAGAGAGTAAACATGTGCAGCTATGTTAGTGCAATCATATGTATTTGTAGGATATTCTAGGCCTATACTGTCTTCAAATAAGTAAAGACCTTTAAGCATCAAAACAGCTAACCTATCCCTGAAACTTCTCTGTATCACTGGGCAGTACGACTGCATGTTATGGGATAATTGTACTAGGGCATACCCTTTTGTGATAAGAGGAGCAAGCAGTTACGACCTGTCTGGTACAATTAACTCAAATAATTAAGGGAGATATCCATTTCTGTTAAAGAACATTGAGACCTACTCTCTGATACAATCTTCTATTTTTTTGGACAATAATCATGGGTTGGACCATACATCTCAGTCGTTCATCTTTAAGGCAACTACCCAACGTCTTGCCAAGTAGGATGAAAATACAGCCATATAATACAGAATTGATTGGTTAGCAGATCGGCCTTTCCAATCAAATTATACCAGTCACTGTGCACTTACCAGTATTGTCTCAATGCCCCACACACAGGTGATGTGTTATTGTAGCTGTTTATTTGGTTGAAAATTGGTTGAGAAAACGTTTTTCAACGTTAAAATAACATTTTTAAAAATGTTTTCTACCCAAACCAAATAAAAAAAAAACACCTTTGCAAACGTTGAAAAATTGTTTTCTGCCAAGTGGGACTGTACATTTCTTATTTTGAAACATGACATTGTATTGAATGGGAGGCAAAGACAACCTATTTGACTGTGATCTATGACTATTGGTCATTTGTGTAATCTTAGAAAAGCAGGGATTCAATATACTCAGAAATCCTGGAATACCCGGTACATTGTTGACCTGTGTACATCAGCTGACTGAGAGGGCATTAAAATAGGGGTGTGGCCTGCTGTTCATATAGTCCAGTTAGGTGTTTAACGTAGGGTCCATATCATATAATCCTGCCTTGCTATGGATGGCTCTGTTCTTCATCTTTGTGATATACAAGTAGGATCAACATTCACTCCTACTTGCCTTGCGGGGGGGGGGTGTTAAATCTAAACAAACTTTAGAGTGTTAGCAGTCACATGCAAGTAAGGGGAAAAACCCTACTGCCAGGCTATGAACAACAGATCAGATTACTGATGCCACCACTGATTTTTACCAAAATTTCGTTATTGTGCCAACCTTGAATCTCTCCCTTTCTTTCCCTGTCTTTAGTGAGCGACTCCTCCAGTGCATCTCTGACAAAAGGATGTCTGACCAAGACGAAGTCCATTCAGACTGTAATGTGCAGCTATGTCTCTTGGGGCAAACTGTACCGATCAAGGTATGGACAACCATCATAAAGCCTGTCAAGGTAAAGACTCTCCATGACTTGCGTGCTGCAGTCATCAACAAGACTAAGACAACCTGTAAAAGGTACAATGCTACATGTGTTGGTGTAGATGCTGTGTCTATAGTTCGCAAAAAACACACAAATGATAAGGGCCAGAAGGTTGAGAGGAAATTGTATATCCTCAATGACGATGATGACTGGGAGACTTTTTCCCACAAGCTGATTAAAGAGCCAGATGTCCATGAATTAGAAGGTGAGATTCAATTGTCTTTCTTAATTTCATTTGTTCAAAATTGTATTTCACAAGCAAAACCAGATACATCTCATGCCCTGTATACACTGGTTCAAGCCAGCATTGAAGAAATGCTAAAGTAGAGATGGACTGTAGTCTATATGAGCACTCAGATTTGCCTTATTATGGAGGGGGGGCATGCTCCACTGTGTAGCTATGTAGGCATGGAGAATGGCCCCATATTCGTTTCACTGTGGGTTTAGTGAAAATTACCACTTTTAACTGCCCTCACTTAAAATTGCTGTCTAGTTACTTCGTGGTCAAAATATCTGTTGAATACTTGAATCAATATAGGCCTAACATCAGATGTGTTAGATATTGTACAGTGTTGCCGAAAACTTTTTATCAATTCCGGCCAAAGTGGCCTGCCTCTTGTCACATTATGCAGGCCATTTCCCACCCATGCAGGCCATATGAACACTGATATTCTAAGGTACCCATATAAACCTGATTGTAACTAAGAATAAAGAAAGAAATGTTTGAATAAAAAAAGCAATTGAACAAGCATCTTCACTTCTAGGAAGCCAATCTGCAAAATTCTTCACCACTAAAAAGCTGAGATCATGACACGACATTCTGGCCTGCGTCCTAAGGCCCTACCTCAGCAATTAGGATTCCATGCCATCTTTTGCCTGCATCATTTCGGCAACACTGTTGTACTAAATTATCTTTTGTAATTCTAAAGTAATGTAACTCTAACTTCTAGTTGAGCTTGGAGAGTATGAGTATCGAGCCCCTAGCAAGTTAAAGAGCAAGTGTGGCAGGAAGCTTGGCAAGGGCCAGAAGAAAAAAGATGATGAGAGATTGGAGGCTGCCTTGAAAAATGGTTCCAAGTTTGTACGAACTGCATACCAAAAGAAGAAATTAGCTGAATTCCAAGAAGGTAAAGAGGCTTTTTACTCTTTATGGGCCGCTAATCTATAGCTTGCCCACTGGTTGTCATGATTCATCAATGTAAGTTACCTGCTAGGGCTACATTCATTCCCAGTGAACAACCATTAGAAAACATTTAAAAACGTTGATATCTAAAACTTTGAAAACATTTGTATACATCTTTAATGCAAATGTTTTTTTGGAGTTGCAAGCTGCGTCAGCGGCCAGGAGCGTAGCGACCGTAGCAACTCCATAATGTTTTTGGTTTTCTCCCTGTCACCTATGACGTCATTGGTGATGTCATGCTGCCTCAATGACGTCACCCGCAGTGGCTAGTTATGTTGCCATGATCTATAGGTGCAACTCCTATCCGTGGTCCTTGCCACATTTTTCTTGTTTTATCTAGAATGTTTAAAGATATTTCTAAATGTATTAACCCCCCCCCCCATTAAACTCAAACAAAAAAGTTGATAAATGAATGGAAGACCTAATACTAAAATGCTATAATATATACATTACAAAACATTCACAATAAAATGTTTACTTCTAAGGGAGCGTTCAACAATTATGTCACCGTTATTTAGGCATTTATCAGGACCCACCCACCCCTTTGTCACTGTTTTTGTATGGAACATATAGAGGAACCCAAAGAACCCTCCCCCCTCCTCCTAAGCAGTGACATAATTGTTGAACGTTCCCTAACATTTTTTTATGTCAATCAAACCTTTTTATTTCTGATTTTTTAAAAACAATTTTTGACCTCTCAGAGAACATTATTTGGGTTTGATGGGTACTGAACAAGTAACCAATGGATAACTCATGATGAGTGGGTGTTATCGACGAATAATGACATGAGGCCGTAGGCCGAGTGTTATTATCGTCGATAACACCCACGAGTCATGAGTTATCCATTGTCTACTTATTTTATACCACGAAACCAATAAATAATCAATATTATACCAATAAATTCAAGTTGAAAACAAAAATTATTCCCCCTCCCCGGGACTCGATGCCAGCCATCTTGCAGAGGACAGCGACAGTGCACATGGCGAAAAAAGATGCGCCCAGACCGGGGCACGATCCATGTACCTCTGACGGCTGAGCACAAGGTGCTAACCGCTAGGCCACCGCATTTCCTCCTTCTGCGCCCGGCAGCGGACAGCGACAGCGCTCACGGCTTTGTATCATATCCAGATTTGGTTCGAACCAAGCATTTCTCGTCAGTCCCTGTTGCTTGGTTGGAAGAGGATTTCCTGAGGGTGAGAAATTTTTATGCTGTTTTACCCGTACATTTATATTCATTCCCATGTCACAGGTCAATGTCTACATAAGGCCTAGTCTCATGCCTCTATTATTTTTTATTTTCATGGAATTAAAACATATCAATAAAAATAATTGGCTATGTGCTGAAAAACAATTTCAGAAGCACACTCATGAGATGGAGTGTATATGGACCCCTATGTAAAAAAGAGTCATCTCTTTATAAACCAGATACCTAAAAAAATACATTTTCTGGCTTTAATATATTTTTTGCCTTATTTCCAGCTTGGTTGCATTTCTGAGTTCAAGAAGACCACACGCATGTCACCAGAGGTGTACAAGGACCTGCTAGAGATGGTGCGACCGTACATCACATACCAGGACACATCTTTCCGTGATGCAGTCACAGCTGAGGAGAGGTTGAGCTTGACTATCAGGTATCTGACACGAGGTAAGAAGTTTGAGTCTGTACAGACACAAAAGTGTGAAATTTTTCCTTCTCGTTTATATCTTGTTCAAAAACAGAAGAATACATTTTGTTTTATTTATGGCCAAAAAGTTGTGAGTTGCTAAACATAAAAATAATTTAATTAACTTTACACAATATTTCAGTCAATAGTTTTTAATTATGTGTTTTCCTCTCCAGGAGACAGTGTTACGACTCTTCACCAGGGTTACCTGGTAGGTGAGTCAACGGTGCTACCCGTGGTGAGAGACACTTGCAAAGCCATCTTCAGAGCCTTGCATGAAACATACTTGAAGGTATGTGTCTTTAGACTAACTTTATGATCCCCCCCCAAAATAAAAAAAAAAATTAAAGGAACCACTTTAACACTGTCTGTGACATGATAATAGACCTTTCATTCCATATAGAAATCTTCTATAAAAAAAAAATTCCTGAAGTATGAGTGTGCGAGTAAAAGAATTACCCTTCTGCAGAAGCACAAGTCAAAGCCTGCTTCTATCTGACTGTAATTTTGTTTTTTATGTTTCAGCCGCCTACCACGAGGGATGACTGGTTAGCCATAGCCAAAGGGTACCATGACAAGTGGAACATGCCACATGTACTGGGTTCTTTGGATGGGAAGCATATCCGCATAAAGAAGCCAAAGAAGTCTGGTTCGAACTATTACAATTACAAAGGATATTACAGCATAATTCTGTTTGCCTTAGTAGATGCAGACTATAAGTTCACATATGTGGATGTCGGAGCGGAAGGTAAAGCATCAGATAGCACTATTTGGAAGTACTCCTCTTTTGCTCAGGATATTGATGCCCCAGGTAACCCCCTTAATGTGCCAGAACCCTCAACTTTTCCAGGCTTCAACGGGGAGTTGCCCTATCATTTTCTTGCTGATGACGCATTCGAGATGAGTGAGAGACTTATGAAGCCATATCCCTCCACCAAACTCACCCCCCAGCAGAGGATATTCAACTACCGCCTGAGCAGGTCTAGACGGTGTGTGGAGAACGCCTTTGGGATCCTGGCCACTCGTTTCAGGATTTTCCGCCGAGAAATAGAAATGGCTCCAGAAAATGTGGACATTATAGTACTGGCATGTGTGGCTCTGCATAATTACCTTAGAACAGTGGCCCCAGGAGCATACCTTCCGAAGGAAGCTTGCGACTGGGAGGGGAAAGACTACAAACAGCACAAAGGTCTGTGGCGTGCAGAGAAGGTCCTCCCAGGCGGAAAGCCTACTACTGTACGCAACCGATCAGACAGGGTCAAGATAATGAGGAACAATCTCGCGGGATGGTGTCTGACCAAGGAGGGAGAACTTCCAAAACAGTGGGACGTTATTATGCAACATGACTTCTACTTTGAGCGCTAAGTGTGAACCCCGGATTCTATGAACTTTAGTGTGTGGCCAGTAATGACAATGTCAGAGACATTTTCTTTTCAGCTAAGTAAGTCATGTACACTGTGGTTCATGATATAAACTTATGTATGTATATCAGTCAGATAGAAAAAAAGAAATACTATGATTAACAACAAAAACATTAACCTTTATTAAAGAAATTAACAAAAGTTCTTGAACTGGAATATACTTTGGCTTAAGACACTTTTCTGATACGTGTGTAGGCTTCTCCCTTCTTTGAGGCAGGATATATCAAACTCTAGCCCTGGTAAGTGAACAAACATGAACCCAATATATATATATATATATATATATATATATATATAAATATATTTATCTGTCTTTCTGTAAGCATAGAATAAATTATTTATCTTGTTCTTCAGAACCCGTATGTGTTTAAATTAGTCATGAGATCTTGATCCTTGATGGAAAGTCTTAAGAAAGGCACCTGTGTTCGGGAAGCCCTATATGTCATACGTGTACACTTTTAGTTTGTAGACGCTGATTGTACTGTCATTTAATATATAGACGCTCAACTTTATAAGTTAACTCCTACAGCATCGCAAGAACAAAAAATAAAATATCATAAGTTAGAATCATGCATCATTCATCTAAAACAAATTGTTCTTGAGCACGAACTGTAAAAACTTGGATAAATACTAGTCATAGTATCATAGTAACATAAGACATGAACATGTAATTTTCCATATTAAGCACCACGCCAGGCTTTCTTGCACAATTATATAAATAAAAAGTTCTTTTCCTTTTTCATACAAAATGTTCAAACAAATTTCTCTTGTTGTGTGTTATTTGAGAACTTCCGTCTTTTATATATAATCATCGTGGACGACAAACATGAATTAAGTTCACTTAGAAGGCCAGTCCCCGTCTAAAGCATCATACGCCATGTTAGTGACATGACGCATGAACTTCCTTTGCAGTTTTGGTGACATCTGCTCTACCTGTCTGACCAAAGAGTCGGCCCACAGTTGGGCATCTGATGAAACAGGGTCTGAGGTAAGAGGCTGACTTATGAGTTTGGGTTTAGACAAGACTTCGACCATTTTTTCTAGGTTTTCGGATTTTTTTTCCATCATCCTCAACACCGGGTCGTTCTTGGCCTTCTCAGCTTTTTTTTTTTCCAGCTCAGCCTCACGGACCCGACGATGTTCAGGTCCTTGCTTTGTGTACCAATTTGCAGACGGGTTTTCCACACCATAGTCAGTAGACCTGTCTTCCATGGAAGACTCACCCCCATGCAAGGAGGTGTCCTTTCCTGTGTATGGTTGGTAGAGAGAAGCTCTATGGGATGAGCCATCCTCAGAATAATGCAGGCCAGATTTCACTTCTGCTTTGCTGAACAACCTATTGTACCTATCCAAGGCTGTTTCCTGGCCCTTACCTTTGTGTGAGGTGTGATGCAGCCCTTTGCCTGCACCTTTCACAGTGTCTTTTGAGGTAGAAGCTGAAGGTGCTGTATCCTTGCAGCTGGATGATAGTCCCGACTTAGTAGGCTGACTCTGTTTCTTCTGTGGATTGTGTGGACTCAGACGCTTAGATCGGTCTGCTGCTGCCTGCGTGCCAATGTGTTGGTTTCTGCTGTAATGTTTTTTACTGGGCTGGAACACAGGACTACCCTCATCATCTTCCTCTTCCTTACCCTCACCCTCACCATCTCCATCACCTTCTTCCTCATCTTTATCCAACTCTTGAGCTAGTTCTTCTTGTTCCTGCTTCACCTTCCGGCGCTTAGGCTGGAATTGTATGTGAGACGTCTCCAATATCTCGTCAGTCTGAAAAAAAAAGAAATTTATGCCCTATCTGTCTAACATTAATAACCATTACATCTTAATCCATCATGAGCCTAAAAAACAACCTATACAGTGACAAATCAAGAGTAAAAAGAAGGGACCTATTTGTTTTCACCAGTTATGCAGACATTATTATTATTTTCATGTTATATATATAAAAGAACTCAATTGATAATTTTTGGGGGGAAAATAGAATTACACATAAGGGTGTGCACATTAAAGACTCATCTAAAAGTTATAAACTAAAGCACACTCTTACCTCTAAGTCTATAGGCTGTGAAGCTGTTCCCTTTGACTTCGGGGTAGATGTGAAGGTGGCCTTCCCGGGGCTGCGTCCAGAGTAGGTGTTGTAGGTTTCGTTCTGGTTCAAGTAACTTCTTAAGAACCCGACCAACCTGCATATCTCCTTCTGTCGAGGGGTTCTACCTACAGCAGCTGAACCACTTTTACCAGTTTTCAGTATCTTGGAATACATATTTCGGAGACTCCTCATCCTGATTTCGATTTTCTTTGCTGGAAAAAGGACAAGCAATATCTTGCTGCAAGATGTTTGTATAAAATGAAACAAATTATTTTTTAATTCAAATACTTTTGTTTTGAAACTGTTAATACTTAAGGTCCATTTTTTATTTAATAGCCTATGTTAAGAATTGAGTAAGAAAAAAGTATAGGATTAAAAGAATGATGAAGTAATTACTTACGTGGAACCTTAAGAATAACTGCCATTTTGGCGTAGATCAAATCCTTCACAGATGCCACCCGATAGCCATTAGCCCTCATATCATAGAGAGCTCTCTCCCACAGCCTGCAGAGCGTCTCCTCACGGGTAGGGTCTTCTGTCCACCAAGTTTCCATGTCCTTGTCTTCAAATTTCAGGTCAAATTTGGATGGAGTCATTTTCAGCATAGTGGATTGCAGGTTGGCTAGGTCCTCTGCGTCTTGGTCTACCTCATCACCGTCTTCGTCTTCTCCCTCTTGATCCTGGTCTAGAACTGGATGTTTTGTGTAATCACCTTCACCTTTGAAGAGAAAAAAAAAGAAAGAAATTCAATGAAACACACACAGACTTTGCTTAACCTTTTCTTAAAAGCCAACAGAAATAACTAACAGGTAGGTTGGGAAACAACAAATTAATATTTTGCATAATGTCTTTCATGGATAGCTACTGTCATCAATATTAGGGTCCAGACTCAAACTTATAACTCACCTTCCATAGTACCTTGAGATTGGTTAAAGACATCTTCCATCTCTTCCTTGGTTGGATTGTCCTCGCTGTCGACTTCTAGCTCGTCCTCCTTGGACTTAGCAGCCCTATTGCGGGAACGTTTGGATTTTGGCATCTTAGGCAGAAGGGACTGCGATTGAGTGTCTGACTCACCCTCTCCTGACTCTTCTGGCAGTCTTTCAAACTGCAGGGATTTACTAGATTTATGCCGTTTAGTTTCTTCTCCGTGAACAAGAATGTCTTCTATCTGGGCCTTCAGGTGAGGGGAAATGCTCGCCTTACCTCGACCTCTCACAGACTTATCACACTGGGGGGTACCAGGAACATTCTCTTCATCGGTCTCGCTGTCCTCTTGTACAGAGGCAGAAGGTGGAGTCGACTTCTTAGGCCTACCCCTCTTCTTAGGAGGAGAGAGACCCACCCGAGATTTTGGTTTGCCGACCTTCTTAAACCGCGGGGAAGTTCTAGTAGGCAGAGGAGCCGCCTTCCTTGACTTTAAGGGAGTGCTAGAAGAACCAACCTTCTTCTTTCCTGCCTTCTTTGTGTCTTGTAGAGGCGGGGAGTCTGTAATTTCATCTATTTCTTCCTCTTTGGAGGCACGTTTCGTCCGACGGGAAGCCATTTTGGTTCTCTGTTTGTACGGACAGACTAGGTCACATGATACGTTCAGTACAGTGGCGCCGACGTGCGTGAAGGAGAGGAACTACAAGTTGTGTTTGTCTAACACTAGATGGAGCGGCCTTCGGCAGACGCACAAGCAGACGCATGGGAAATATCTAATTGCTTTTGATATTTAAAAACAGACGTATACGTCTGTTTGCGTCTGACTCTCATAAGTGAGTTGACGCACGCATGACAAAAATCTGCTTCCACTAATGCGTCTGCCTTGCGTCTGTAGACGCATGGAGGACGCATGGGAGACGCATGGAGAGTGGATCCAGACTCAACCCATTGCGTCTGTCCTTTTTTCCCATAGTCTGACGCATGAGACTGCCTCCACTGCCTCTGCGTCAAGCTCATGCGTCCATTTTCAGACGCACGCATGGCCTATGCGTCGTAGTGGATTTACCGCTTTAGCAAACATTAAATGTACCAGAAATGACTTCACTGAGCTCATATTAGTGGTAATTGAAATATCGTTCTCACTCTCTAGGAATGGTGCTCCAATGTTCTCTACTGCACCCCCTCATACATTAGACATTGAAATAATTTTCACAAAATGTAGATTTAATGGATCTCAACTCAATTATTTTTATGAAATGCTCAAAGTTGACCTTTAGAACAGCCCATTATCAACTGAAACAGGATGGATTTCTCCATACTGATACATTGAAATGCAGCTAACCTGGATCCATTACATAGAGTGAAGTATATGTGATGTAAATGTATCATAGGATATTTGACACATGTGTTAATATTATAGCAGAATTGAAGTATTTCCTCAGGCATACTGAGCTATACACACAAACATGAATGTTACAGTTGCCACAAGATGGCGCTGAAGCACTGGTCACCCCCCCCCCCCCTGGGGAGTCTACTTATTTTGCTAGGCATCCTGGGAGGGCAGCTTTGCTTCAAATCTTTAATCTTCCGATAGTATTTCAATTATTTCTGACAGCATCACTATAGCAGGTTTTTGCGAATATTGGTCATAATTATTGGGGACCATCAGTGTAACGTTGCAGCTATAAATAGCATACACAGAAAAAAAAGATCTAAATATCTTAGGCTGTTCGCCTAACATTTGTTGGAATTGCTAAGGCAAGTTGGGAGTTTGCATGTTGCCAAACCACCGAAGTTTTCTTGGGAGTTTATGCCTAACCCTTAGGAGAAATGAGGCAAGTTGGGCATTTTTCCTAACTTTTTTTTTTCACCAACTATATGGACTATTTCAATACCCATAATACCCATTCTTTTATTTTGATTCAAATGATAGGTCTAAACTCCACATGGATTAAGACACCCAGAACAGAGCCTCTCCATTTGAGAAGCAAGTTTAATGCCTCATATGATTTTCATTTGCAATCCCTGAACTTAGTTGTTCTGGGTTTGACTCATAGGGCCATAGATGTGGATATATGAGAAAATTGAAAATCCAGAGAAAAGTTGTTTCCATTCTTCTTCCTTGCTCCATCATTGACAGTGTAGCGAGCACGGAGGATCGGTTGATTCCGATCAGTCAGGATCAGATCGGAGTCGGAATCGGATTGGAGTCAGAATCAGATCAGAGTCGGATCCAGATCGGAATCGGATCCGGACATGGATATTTGCTGGAAGCAGCACATGCAGCAGGAGGATAAGGAGGGAAGAGGTTCAAGATGTGGAGGAGATTCGTCTGCTGATATGATCTGTGGGATAGGAGAAAAGAGACGGGTATTGTTGCAAAATGTTTGAAACGTGTATTCTTATTGCGCATGGTGTGGATGGATAAATGGGACTTGAAACTTGGCAGGCAGGAGATGCTCAGCTTTTGAGGGTCTTGGGTCTGTCTGGAGGGCCTAACTTCGGCCAAACATGTCCAGGGTGATGCATGCAGGTTGTACACAATGCTGGTAATGTACAATGTAAGGGGAGGATGGAGATGCATGAGATGCACCAGGAGAGGATGCCAGTGCATCAGGAGGGGGGGGGGGGGCGGAGCCACACCAGGAGAGGGTGGAGATGCAGCAGGAGAGGTTAAAGATGCACCAGGAGAGGATGAAGATCGGATCAGTTCAGCCAGGTCAGTTCAGATGGGTCTGTTTGGTTTGGCCGGATCAATTCTGATCGGATCGGACCGGTTCGGATAGGAACAGTTCAGCTTCCTCTCCCCTTCAATGGAGACCAGTTCAGATGGGGTCGGGTTAGGATCGGAGCTGGATTCGGGATCGGATCGGATCAGTTCAAATTGATGGTATGTTTTCCAAGGTAGAGCAGTCTAACTACGGTCCACAATACAAGTACTACTTTGTTACATATTTTTTCCTCTTTTAATTGCTGTCTAGTTTTCTTAACAATTAGGTCAGAGAATTGTTTCACTTTAACTATAATAGACCAAAAGGAAACCATGTTTAGCTCTTCTTCATTTTTTTTTAATTTTCTCATTTTTTTTTTATTTTCTTGATTCCCTCTGTCAACATACTGTGTTCATTATTGTTTTCTTATAGAAAAGATTATTAACAGACATTCTCTTAGAATGAAAACACAAGACAGAATTATATTTCCCAAAAACCAAGTTTTATTGTGAGGAACTTTATATGAATGAGATACAATTTCCCTCTGTATAATTGATAATCAGACAGTATTAATTGACCAAAATGCATTACCATCATGATATAATTGGTATAATGGTATTTCCAATGTCTCTGGTGAGCAACCACAAATATCTTGTAATACAACAAATTTATGGAAGATACAAGTAAAGCTTCTTGGGTAATCTACCAAAAAATATAAAGCCACACTGAATCACAAGTCATTCCTTGTATCGCATTAGCAAAAGGAACAATTGTATACTTATTATCTCAATTAAATTTTATATTACACTACACTATTGTAGATCACTTTGTATTTCGGCTGGCAAAATAGTCTTGGATTTACATCAGAATTTGGGATTCTATTAGAACTAAACTACGACTCCCATGTTGTCCTAAATGTCCCATTTAATCAATAGAAGCACACACACATACCTATCTCTCTCAAACTACAAATACAGATTTTGATTATTCAGGACTAGATATCAGACTAACAAAGAATAGCGTCGTCACTTTGCTTTTACATTTGTGGAGTGTGTTAATGCTTTCACTGTTGTATCCAGTGACACTTCGTTATCTTAGGATTTTAATACTATGATAATAAAAAGTCGCGCAGTTTATCAAAGACCGAACTAGTTAAAATTCTTATATGGCATCGATTATTATAAGACCCCATAACAACAACCCTACAAATGCATAGATATGGCATCTTTCTCTTACAATCTGCAAGTAGGATTATACCGGTTTCATTATTACAGCTGTTATAGATGATTATGTAAAAGCGATTGTGATATATAGTAATAGTTTTTGTAAACTCATCGTCAATATTCACAAACCAACAATGTTGGACAGATCTTTGAGCTCAAATAATACAGATATTACAACAGAACCCATCTTTTGATTTCCTCTTTGTTCTATTCCTCCCCTTCTAACCTCCACCCTTCATGTTATTTTTAGTTATTTAAAGAGATACACAATTACTGGCGATGTCATCACTTTTAACTAGTCACATGACCTGAGGCCACATAACTAAAAAAAGTGACTAGTCACCCTAAAACTTTAGCTGCCGAGGGCTTGGTGAGTTTTTTTTCGCAAGCTTTTCATTTTGGTTTGCTTTTAACTCAGACGTGTAGTTCTAGGTTACACACCCCTCCTCTACATTTGTTCGAGATGAAACTACCACCGCAGAGCCCAGATATCAACCAAGATTTCATGCTTCTTTATATGTAATCGAATATGTGTTGATAAATTCCCCAAAACTCATTTTAAATTAACTGAATGTTACTGAAACAGGCGCTTCCCTAGTAAAGAATCCGCATGGTATCAATGAATACTCTATTTGTTTAAAAATGGATTGCTTGGCCCCCAAACATTTCTGTTTAACTTTTGCAACATTCATCTTCAAAGGAGGCTTACACAAACATCAGCATGAGGAACACAAACATATGCGGCCAGGGTGGGAAACAACATCCCCTATTTCCATCGTTCATAATTAGAGTTTCGTCACTTACAAATTAAGTACATTTTTACTTGCCGTTTTGATTTTATAATGAGATTGTGGAATTGGAAAATCTAAGTGCAACTTTTCTTAGCCGACCCTTCAAAGGCATCAGCACTGTTCATGTTCCTTGGTCATCACGATACACCTAGGTACTCACTTTGGGCAACAACTTCACCGGCAAAGGGAAATTATGCTTTAAAGCTTACTGACGCTATTAAAAGTTATTTTCGTATAAATTGCAATGATAATCATTAAATATATCTACGGCTCTGGATTTTTGCTTCCTTCCTCTCCACATCACAAGACGAGCTTCAGCCTCGTCAACATTTCGTAAGTACAAGCAATAGAAGAGCAATTTTACAGAATATATTACGCAATATATGCACATTACACTGGTGGTCATCAAACAAAAAGGCTTCTTCAGTATTAATGCAACCAGCACTCTTTGGTAAATACCTATTGAAAAGCAAGATTTTGATTTACTTTATCACATTTATAAGTTAAAACCTTTCTTTCTCACCTTCAGCCAAGCTGAGATCGGTATCAAATACCCCATAAATGTGGAAAATGCTAGGGATTTATCAGGGGAGGGCTAAGCGATATACAGTTCCAGGTCAACTCGCAAAGTCATTTACCATTTGTCATATCCTTAACCAGCAAAAAGGTAAAACATTTAAGCTAATTTATAATGAAACGTTTGGGGTGCATGCAGTATGTTACTTGGCACGCTCTCAGTATACAGAATTTCTACATCTGCTCAGTCAAATGGAGGCAAAATTATGAATTTCTTTAGAATTTTAAATTCTTCTTGGTATTAGACCATCTGCTCACTCAGATGGATGCAACATTAAAAAAATTAAGAATTTTAAAGTATTCTTGGTGTTGGCAAGGACTAAAACAGTAACTGGCTAGCTTAGGTTGCTTTGTGAATATTGCCCATGCTTCTAAGCGATAGGACAGCATTGAAAATTGACAGAGGAATATCAGTATCAGTGGAAAATACCATCTACAGAATCATTCAATGTAATCTTGTTAGTCGGTTATAACGGAACAGATAAACAGATGAATGTTTCAAGGCCTAATAATACTGGTGGGTACATCACCAAGGGGTTTACAAATACCCCTTAGTCTAATATTTTGAGAAAAGAACAAAGTAGAACAGGGCTGGCTTGAAAGTTGCTTTCTGCCAAGATATAATGATTTCTGCACGTATATTGTATAAGTGCAATACGGCATGTATATTGTATAAGTGCAATAGTGCACACGTATACTGTATAAGTGCAATACTGCATGTATATTCTATAACTGCAATACTGCATGTATATTGTATAAGTGCAATACTGCATGTATATTGTATAAGTGCAATACTGCATGTATATTGTATAAGTGCAATACTGCACGTATATTGTATAAGTGCAATACTGCATGTATATTGTATAAGTGCAATAGGGCACGTATATTGTATAAGTGCAATACTGCACGTATATTGTATAAGTGCAATACTGCACATATAGTGTATACCGTAAATCCCCGGTCATAAGCCAGATTTTTTTTCCTATTTTGGGCCCAAACCGGCTTCTAAATTTTTCCCAAAGTCTCCCTCCGGCTTATGACCGGGGTTTTTTAAAAAGTTTAAGTAATTTTTTACCAAATTTCAATAAAAATCAATAGAAAATAAAATTACTTTAATATGTACGATTTTTACCATACAAGTTCATTTCAATATGTTTTCTATAAGATATCAATAAAAAATTGATAGAAATATGGCTAATTTTCCTCAAAAATTGGTGACATTTTTTAGTTTTAGGGGGGGTAAGGGGGGGTCAAGGGGCTTAACTCACCCCCGGCTTATGACCGGGTTTTTTGCAAAAGTCTAAAATGCACCAAAACTGGCTTATAGATTTTGCCTGAACTCACCCCCGGCTTATGACCGGGGCCGGCTTATGACCGGGGATTTACGGTAAGTGCAGAACTGCACATATATTGTATAAGTGCAATACTGCACTTATATTGTATAAGTGCAATACTGTATGTATATTGTATAAATGCAATACTGCACGTATATTATATAAGTGCAATAATGCACGTATATTGTTCAAGTGCTTTATCTTAACAACGGTTATCTGAATCGGAAATGGAACATTGGTCACTCTGAATAACACAATTTTTTTTCATAGCTGGGAATGGCCCTAGTTTTATCTTATTGAATTTAGCTGCGTCAAGTGTGATAATCTCATTCTACACATCAATCATCTTGTTTGCTAAATATACACCACTTGATTATTGTCAAAGTTATTCACACCTACTAAAAATACTCATCATTATTAAAAATGTTAGGTTCATAGACTCTGAATCATGCCCATAACTTTGGTTATGGCAGCCTTATCTGGTGAAAAATAGATCTCTGCAGTGCTGCCGATGTAACGGTATACAGACAGAAAACTGTTTTCTGAATATACTCATGAATAAAAAACAATTAACTTTTCTTGATTGGAGAGAAACATTTCATGGCTTGGTGCCATCAATGATCAATATTTGCAAAAGAACTAAAGATCTATCGGTAGATTTAAAAACCTCCATCAAAGGAGAAGCATCAGAGAATTTTTAATGTACCTTTTTCTTAAAAATCTCAATCACAAGTCGCATACATGTACTGAATTTTACACATGATTTCAAATATTTTCATTAAGAAATCTCAATACCAAACCACTATTTTTTTTGGCATATCTCATTGTTTACATGAATTGATTCAACCTGACTGGAAATGACTTCACGCACAACTCAAAGAACATCATTTCAGCCATATTATAGACTTTTGATGGCAAGTGGCTGCTGTCCACAGAAGCAACCTTTTACAAGTTGCCTCTCTCAGCTTGATCTGCTTCAATGGCCTCAAACAGTGATTTGAAGTTTCCAGCTCCAAAACCCTGAAAAGACATAGAAACAAATCTTGACTGTTTGCATTTTACCTTTTTACACATACATGTACACTTAACCCGTATTAGTTAGATACGAGAAAATAATTCTTTTCAGTTTTATGCGAGAGAATGGCATTGACAATCCAGCTCAGTCAACAGCCATAAAAGATTTTTCTTCCCGCCCCAAATTATTGCAAGACAGTTTTAAGGTCCACTGAATTTGTTCATATCGATCGCATTTATTTCCCCTGGGTGATCTCGAGAGCCCCACTGGCATCCTCACATTTCATTATTTGATAAAAATGTACTTACAGTATGGTTGTTCCGCTGAATGACCTCCAAGAAGAGTGTTGGCCGGTCTTGCATATTCTTGGAGAAAATCTGTAGCAGGTAACCGTCATCATCAAAGTCCACCAGGATGTGCAGTTTCTCAATCTGAAGAAAGATGAAAAAGTTATAAGAATGTTGACCCTTTAAGGATTGCATAAAGAACTGTTGACCCTGCATTTCATTGAACTCTTCTCAGAGTACCAAATCCCTTCTATTTGGGTTTCTTATGTCCCAAAGTTCTATGCTTCCAGATATGCCACTCACTGGCTGACAAAAACCAGGAAAACTAGACTTTGTACACATTTACCCAGGAATTTAACATAATTTAATACAGAAATCTCGGAATCAAAACCAGGAATTCCTGGTAAACCAGGAAAAGTGGCACCTGATGCTTCAGAGGTGTCAGTTGGGTCTTGGTCCAACCTCTGATAATTAATTTTAGGGTCCTTGAACACTTCACAAGTGAAAGTTTATCTCAGCGTATGAAACTGCATTAAAGTCTAAATATGAGGGGCCTCTAAACCTATAGAAATAGAACCTCTGGGGGTCTGACATCTCTGATGCTTAGATGATGGGTCCAGAATTTCTTAAAATATTTCTATGAATGAGGACACTCACCACATCCATATCTTCTTTGATGTTGACCTTGGATGACTTGAGGCGCTCACGGAGGTTGGTGTAATACCTCTTGGGGATCTCCAGGAAGTGCTGTCCACGTGCCTTCAGATGGGTGATCTACAACATGAGAAAAGCATGAACATGAACTTAAATTTTTGTTTTACCATGGCGCCAAATGAAGGAAAATTTGTTCCAGCTTAAGGACAAGGGCTCCAGGTGACCCAAAAATTAATTGACAAAGGATTTCCTTGTAACTTGAAATATTTGTTCCTTACATGATTTGTAATTGAAATATGAGGGGTAGCAACGCTACTTTTTTCGGTACTAGCCATCTTTCATAGGATGCTTTAGCATTGAGTCCAATGGGCTGACAGCTAGACATTTTGGATTTTGGAGGAACTTTGGTGAATAATTGCCAAACTGGACAAACAATTTTTTTTTTCAAAAACTACAAATATGTCCATTGACATGTGTTTATCGATACAGAAATGTAAAATCATATGGTTTCAAAGCCACTTTTTGCACAAGATTAGTGTGTATGCATAAGCCTATGGACCACAGCCAGAGAGGGGTAGAGGGAGGTTGGTAGTCTTTTGGCAAAATTTCTTCAAACCTGATAAAATTGCACATATGAATTACTAGACATAACTTTTGATCTAATAATGATAGAAACTTGCTTCAAAAACTGACAGATTCCTCTTATTGAGAAAAATGCACTGATTTCCAAAATCTCCACTAGGCGCCTGCCGCTCTCGTCCTTAAGAATGTGAACTGTAGTCTTATTAGCGTCATAAAAATAAAACACTGCACTTAGAAGTTCAACACATACAGATACTGATATTTCAGTGGCTTCAGTACCTTTCTCAATGGCGGCACATTAAGACAACTGCAAGGCTCATTATTCCAGTATCCGCCTCATAAGGTCAAATGTCTCCCATAACCCTGGGAAGTATATGGGTACTTACTGCTGTGATGATGTCTGGTGTATTCATGGCTATATGCTGTACCCCTGCGCCTCCATTGTAGTCCACATACTCCTGGATCTGGCTCTTCCTCTTACCAGGTGCTGGCTCATTGATTGGCATCTTGATGGTCTCCTCATAGTTGGTGACCACGATGGAACGCAGCGCCGAGTACTCAGTATGGATTTGGGAGTCATCCACTGACCAGAACCGATGGAACATAAGGTTCTTCTCATACCTGAATGGTAAGGAGATATTAGAGCGATAAGCACGACTCTACCTTGTGCATGACGCTGTGTGAAGCTTGCAACTTGAAAATGATTAAAATCCATGAATTTATCTGCAGGATTTTGAAATCAATACGATCCCTTATTGTGAATGAAATTTTGCAAACAAAGTCACATTTTTAACAGCACAGCTCCATCCATCATTTTTTGGCATGTACAAATAGTTAAGTTTCCTCAAATAATTTTCATTGTTTAGGTATTTACATCGATGTTCTTTCAATTATAGTGGTCACATAGGTTATCCAAAACCTACCATTCGGCGGCTGATGTCATTTGTAGATCCGGCTGGTTGCCCACAATGTGGTCAATGAACTGCAGGTTTGGCTTTGGGCTGGAAAAAAAAAAGTAGAATGTTTTGTGCAGGCATAACGTCAACAGGTACAGGGCACCCTCAAGCAACCTGAGTGTCAAATGAATGTAAGGTTTTTTCTCAAGTTTAAAAGGAGCTGGATTATTTATTACTGGAGGTAGGTGGTTATATCTAGAACACAGGTTTCATGTACCAGGTATGACTTCTTTGTTTTGACTCCTTAAAAATATACTACTTTTCTCCTACTCTCATCTCCTCTGGACCACTATGGAGTACAGCTATCCGAATGGGTGCTTTCAAAATATATCATATGAAATTACAGATTACTGCAGACCTATAATTAGGGATAACTGAATGAGGCATATTTGCTAGCGTCTGCCGTATACCATTATTTGACAAAAGGCTCAATGGATGAAGTAAACAATCCAGTTCTGACTGATATTTGTGCACCTCTTCACATACTTACAGTAGTGGGAGTACGGGGTCAGTAAACTTGGGTTCCACATAGCCGGGTAGGAACCGTCCCTTGTACTTGGATCTGTCTATGAAAGTATGTGTGGTGTCTCCGTATGTCTTTATCTTAGCAAATCGCACCGTGCCGTGCTCGTCTGTCTCATCCCAGGGTTCACAAACAGACTCTGCACCGCGTTCCACTGCACGCTACAATGGCAAAGCATTTGAATATCATGACCAGGGTTTATAGATTTATGTACTAGATGATTCAAAACCTGGAATTACCAGTTCTAATAAGATGCCTGACAAATCCTCAGAAACCAATTGAAATGGGAAATCAAGATTTTGATTCATTTTCTTTTTCATATACCACAAGTAGACCCAGATGCTTTAAATGTCATTCTACAACCCGTCAAATAAACTACTTGCTCACCTTGTATATAGCGTCAAGATCTTCTACTTCAAATGCAACATCCTTTGCAGCATCCCCATGTTTTGCAGCAAAATCTCCCATTTCTGAAAGCAAAATTTATATTTTTTTTAACGTAAATTCATACAGGCCCGTGGTAAAAAGAAAGACGATCACAGATAAGTATGAAGGATGATCTAATTTACCAGGAAGGACGAAGGAAAACAAAAACTTGTCTTGAACCACACTCTTGTGCAAACAAGTGTCAAACAAACCCTAATATGGCTATGTATTTACGCCTTCCTAATGTCATGCTATGCTTTTCTCCCACCATAAGCCTGTTTGAATATGGGATAATGACCATGTCTCATGGGTCTCCATGAAAATACGCCTCCGCAAATAACACATCATTTGCACGGTTCGCATCACGTATGTAGGTGAACCATGCATGAGTGGCGAGAATCAATTTACATCAGAAAATAAGATAAGACCTGTGTAGTATTTCACACTTGGATGTTATTTGATCGCAAATATTGGGTACATGGACATTGTTTAATGTGGGTTGATATGTAAACATTGCAATATGGGCTAATATGATATAGTTAGAGTGTTTAGGATTTTCTTTTACTTCTTACACTACATAATCATTGATAATTACTTAATACATTACCTTTGGGGACGTTGGGCTCCAGTTGGGATTGGAAGACATAGATGATCTGTAATAAGGAAATGATAAGGTATGGTGGTGTCTACATTTCATAATTTAACCCATTAGGGATGGCGTTTACATTTTGGCCATACGTCTTAGCAAGTACCGTAAACTCCCGCGTAGAAGACGCGCTGCGCGTATAAGACGCACCCCAAACTCAGCACATGCATTTTCGCGTATAAGACGCACATTTTAAGGCTGAAATTTGTAAGATTAGTACATTTCTATAGTAAAATTACCCCTCGTATAAGACGCACCCCTAATTTGAAAAAATCCTATAAGACCCCACAGGCATTTGTTTGGCGTAGAGGACGCGTCTTATACGCGGGAGTTTATGGTAATTGAATTCACCACCACAGCAATGAGGAGAGGGTGAACGGTTCGCATGCATACTTTTAACATCTACAAAACTATGGCTTGGTAATACAGATTTTATGAAAACATTGCTTTCTCTCAATGCATAGCGAATTTTAAAAACATGGCATAGGTTCTTCACATTGTTGAATTGACCTGGAGCGTCCCGTTAGGTTTTGATATGGAATGACATGAAATTCATGATTTCTCTTAAAGTAAAATAAATGTTCCGGGCCAATAGTTTCGGGTGTGGGCCTGTAGATCTCTTCCGGGTGGCTCATGGCCATAATGTCAAGGTTTCATACATAAGGTGCACCTTATACCTTCAGACGAGGGCCAGTTTCAAAGAGGCTTTCAATAGTTGTATGTGTGTGTGTGTGTCATTGTACCATACATGCAAACTCCGGACTGAACTGAGCCAATAAAAAGGATGAGATTTTTCCTTAGAAGTAAGATAGCATGGTAAAAATTAGGGAGTCTTGGGGTCTCCCCCAAAAAAATTTTGTATTCCCAGAAGCCAAATGGTCCGTGCTGGTGCATTTTATGGACGACTGATACCCTTGTATCCAAAATTTTCTAAGACCACCCCCCCACATATAAATGGTAAAATGATATCTCATTGGATCTGGATGAATCACAAGAATGACCCTGACAGATCATAGAAAAACTGAGAAAACTGAGGAGTTTGCATGTATGTTGTACATACCTTGTTCTGTTTAACGGCATGGGCTACCAGCTGACGACTGCCCGTCTCAAGACCTTTGTAGGCGAAGGGCTCAAAGCCCATCCGGATACAGTAATGGGATGCTGCCTGGAACGGGGAAAAACACATCATTAATATACAAAATGAAAGTTTTCATCCTTATCAATTAAGATGGTGAAACTGAGAGTCTTGAGTTTGTGATCTTCAAAGGTATAACGATTATCATTTTGCCTTCATGGAGACATAGATTCCCTGCTTAACATCCATCTATCTGTAGGGCAGTATTTGAGTGGATATTTGACCAAGGAAATGGATCCCGGGTATTGGCACTGATGATATCTGTCCCAAATCATGTAATCGCCCTATACCTATCCTTTCTAAAAACCCGTGTAGTATAGTCCTTTAAAGCTAGGCCAGGTTACTCTGCTATTCCTCATGATATAACAGAGGGCTTGGAGGATAAAAAGCATTATGGGACATCGCTTGAAATCTTGCTTCCAGGTCTTTTTAATTGGAATGTGCCTGAATGTTTCAGTGGGGTGGGGTTGGTTTATGGTAGAACGGAGTCTATACTGTATGAAAACACTTCTGCAGACTTAATAAATGATTTGGGGGTTTTTTTAACAGTTTTTATTTTTTCCTGGTTTACACGAATGGCTCAGTCAAACTGGTCGGCCCGAAAATTCAAAACCAGTCGGGAGGGGAAGAGTCTCTCTCCCATTTTCTATACCACAGAAAAACTGACCAGTTACACAACAATCATTTGCGCTGTAACTGGTTAGTTTTTAATGGATATTAAGGTTTATTTAAAAACGTACACAATACATGTACAGTTACAAATGGCATGTTGTTGAGAATTACGAGTACCGGTAATTGTTTACTTAATGTTTGTACTTCAGCAAAAACAGTCATTCTTCTGTCTAATGCTTTTTTTTCCTTTTGCATGTGGGTATTCACTTTCCTAATTGAGAAGTTCTGTCCACTAACGATGCCATTTCTTTGTGACTACTAATGTATTTTATTCTATAGAGCAGATGTCACTCCCTGGCCAACAAAGTAGGATATCTTGCTATTTTATACAATAATATATTGAAAAATTAATGATTCATAAGTCCTGGTGAACATGTAGGAATTGATAAATTGACATATATAAGTATAAGGCGCACCTGTGATGTGATTTGAGCAGAATTATACTAATCTATTTTGCATTCCTACCCTCCCTATATTTAAAGGCAAGGTGCAACCTACAAGGTGAAAATTCATCACGTATAATAGAATATATAAAAATCAATAAGGAATCTGCTACGAAATATAATTTTCATCATTCAAGGGACACATTATGACAACAGGCAATTCATGTGGATGAGTCATGGTGCATTTGAGAATCAGCAGCGTAACACGGCGCTCAAGGCATTTTCTGAAGGATAGGGGGTTGCTTATATGCGAGTTATTCAGCATGATTCTGTACCAAAACTGCAAAAACGCAAACGCAATGCTCAGCAGAAAGGACTTTCTTAAAGTCAGAGTGGCTTATACGTAAGATTTTTTACAGCATGAAGATGCCAATTTACGGTATTCTATACACATACATGTACCAGCTGGTCATTCACTCTAAACACAGGTCACTAAGAGGTCAGCTAAATGTACCACTATAATCTATATATCCTTCTAAAACGGCAGCCCATGCACTGCTGCACAATAGAAGTGACATTGAGTGCATTATAGGAGTACAGGGCACACCTGAGCAAGGTCACAGCTTGTCTATCATTCCTGTGGGATATCAGAGGCTTTAGACTTTTGATCAATGTAATGATAAAGGTAACATGTTTTATAAAGACAATAGACAACTCATTCTTCATGTCTTGACTCTCTGTTGGACTATAACACATGAAGAATATAGTTGTCTGTTCTCTAATTACACCACCCCCATGACGCCCCTACTGCTGGCTGGTGTCTGGATGGTCACTACTGTGAGTCATTATTCAACTTAGCAATCAGAGACAACCAGCAGAGCCCCTATAGAAATCTATATAAATGTCTCATTGTAATAGCTAGACAACTGTTATAATATATCATATCATATAAATGATAGGCCTATTTTGTACAATTCAATTCCATATTAATGTAGCTTCTATCCACAAACATAATACCATGCGTATGGCCCCATATGAGTTTTGATAGGCTGCCAATCTCACCAGAACGTGGCGTGAGTAAGCACTAACCTAGGCACCTATACTATAGCTAGGACTAGATGCTAGCAACTGGCTATACATTTTGTAATTGATTAAAGGGTACAATTTGTATTTCGGTTTTGTATAGAAGAAGCAAAGGGTCTCTTCAAGTTGCTGGGTAGAATACGTATGATCCATGTTGTAATACCTAGAATCTGATTAAATGTCTAGACTTGTCTCGACATTTATAGCTACTATAATTTCAGTAAATATATCTGAATAAGATGACTTCTAAAATGCGATTGAGTACCTTATCAATTCTTATTTAATCCAGCCTCCCTTTTGAGTCGAAAATCAACAAGGATCATATACCCGGTATTAGAAAGGGTGAAGTGGTCTGACTTAAATACAACTATTCTCTCACAAAATTATGACCTACCTGGTCACTTTTGCTTCAGCTTATATCCATTTACATTTTAAGTGGATAATTGAAACGTGTGCTAAGTTATCGAGTTATTATTATTATCATTATCATCATTTTTATCATTCAGTCTAGCCATTTGCCTATGGAGACATAGGGAAGCTTTATAATTATATTTGATCTAGACTTTAATGGTAACCTAATCAGTCATCTTTATTACAACATGAAACATGATGAATGTAGCATGACTGTTGTTGAGTCTCCTTAAACGACTAAGTGCAAGCTCAAGGGCAATTTCACAAAGTGTAACAGGAAGGAATACTTTGAAGCTAGGCCCACAGTTGAACTCACTTTTCAACTATGATCGCTGGACCTAGAGTAGAACATTCTTCTTACGCCTTGATTGCTAAGACCTCAATATAGAACATCTTTTTCATACTAGGCATAAAGTGTAGAATCAAGAGTTGTAAATCTCTGATTAACATGCCACATTAAGCTATGGCTGTGTAACCATGTGTTACAACAGTGACACAAATCACCCCCCCCCCCCATCGACCAGACAGCTGTGGCTCTATGGGTCAGGGGCTTTCACAACAAGTCATCGCACAGACCGCACCCATATTGACCAAAACACAGCTGTCATATAGCCATGGACTTGTATGGGCCCTCATTGTACTAACTAACTACATCTTAAGGCCTTCAATGTCAATGATGTTCTCCACATGTCAATCTAAGGGTTTATTGTCTTCTGGGGTTTTTTTTGGTTTTTTTTTTTATTGTCTTCTGGGGTTTCATGGCGTGTGGATTGCTGAAACACATTAAACACGTTTTCCTCAAAGACATGACACGCCCTATGTGTGGGTAAACTAAAGGTACTAAAGTATTTCTTCAAAATATTTCTACTACCTGGTAACCCCACAGCATATCAGTTATTTAGTTACTTTGTGATCTAGATGAATTAAAACGCATGATAATTAATCATATAGTGCATTTAAAGTTGCTAATCGATGAGATGCTAATCGATGGGATAACTGTCGTTAGTCCCTTTTGGCCAGATCCGTGTATTAGGCACTCCAGGCTGATCTATAGTGATATTGGCCACTAGCTGGTCTGGAGCTGGTTCCAGCGACACACACTGATAAGAACTGATAAGATGGGACCAGCATGTCCCTGGAAGTGGGTGTTAACCAGGGACAAGGTACCCATCATGGTATGTGTTATCAGTGGGTTTTACCTCAACCAGCAAAATTCAAAATGGCGGCTCCACTAGGCTTCCATACTGAGTTGAAAGAATAGACTTACTGAATAAGGTCTCTTTATTTATTGCTATTAACTTTACCTAATTGGTCTTAGAACAAAAAAAAAAGCAACCTCCACCATACTGGTAATGTGAGATATACGAACTGATAACTGGGGCATAAAATCTTATAAGGATAAAATCCAATAAATTATGCCACTTATGATGCGCCCTTTTGTGCTGGATATCAGTAATAATAGAAGTGGCTCAAATTTGGATATGCCCAGTTTCCTCATGTCAGTGTTGCCGAAATCTTTTTCACAACGCAGGCCAAAGTGGCCTGCATCTTGGCATCTTACGCAGGCCATTTTTCTTTTACGCAGGTCATATCAATTTAAAGTTTGAATTATATATTGACCATAGCTTTGCTCTATTAGGCCGATTTGAAAAATTCTTTCACCATTTATGAAGCTGAGATCATGGCAGTCCACATGCCTTAAGTCAGCCATGTCATGTCCCCACCAGCCATCTTAACAGCAGACAACCTCCTAAACCAGAGAATGTGACAAACAACTTGTATCAAGTATAATCTAATCGGCAGTATGTATATTTTTCTTTCTTTTTCTTTGACCCCCTCTTCTTATCACACTTAGTATTGGTTACATTGATACTACACCTTATCTATAGTATTGTAGGTCACACCAATCACATAGATTGTGAACACTCGGTGCTCTTACAGTAAGCTACATATACTACAGTATCCTGACACTTTAATATGGGCAGCACTGTGCAGCTTGTATGTTCTCTTTTTACATGGACACTACTTAAGACTTATCTAGGTTTTATATTTTACAATAGAAAAAAAAATAATAAAAAAAAAAAAAAAAAAAAACACGTCATATTGTTGTTATTCTAATGCAGAAAGGGGCACTTTTAACATCGTTTCAGCATGGCCGCAAATCGCTACATATATTCTATAGTGGTTATTTGTTGATAAATTTTTTGTTCTGTAGCCATAAGTAACACGATATTTTAACAATTAGCCACTATGAATATCACCTTATGAGCACGAACAAGTTAATCCTCTATGGGGCGCATAGCCACCACAATGGTTCACTTTGTCCATTTGTCATCATGATGCACATATTCATAAATGCAGCCCTGGTGAGTAACATAGCAATCTAAGTGGATTGAATTTGACACAGTCCAGCCCGGTGCGTAATGCAACGCTGCCTGGCGAGTTACTCTCCAGTGGTGCATCATGATGATAAAAGGAACATGAACCTAAAAGTATCACATTGGTCTGAAGATAAAAGATAAATTAACGTACACAAGGTATTTTATGACAGTTTTGTACTTGAAAATAACACCGATATCTCCAATATTATCTTATTAGGCTAATGGTATGGGCTCACACACAGCCATGATCTCTATTCTTTTTTCTAGATTTCACAGCAATGATCCCAGCCTAACAAACTTGGGGAAATAGAAGATAGCCAAATTTTAACCCTTTTTAACAACAGCGATCATTTGGGTTTTGAAGATTCAGAACTTAATTTCATGGTGGGGACATTGTGGTGGAGAATGACCCTTTTGCTCTAGTCTCCCTATAAATAGTCTAGTTCCCTGTTACCATTTGAGGGCCGTCTAGTGGAGCTTTCCTTAAGACCCTTAGGTCGACGTAATGTATGAATGCAGCCATGAAACCCAAGTTGCCAAGGCTGCATAATACAGACCCTTAAAGTGCAGATCCACTGCCGCGAGTTACTTGCGAATTGTACTCGTGCGTGTCTTATCCCAGAGCAGTTGCAAATATCAAAAGTTTTTGATTTCTGCAAATGTCCTCGCTGGTTGCGCAGACGTCGCATGTACGTTGTTGCAGCAGCTGATCCACTAGTGGAATGTTTTCTGCGAGAACACACGCACAAGTACAATTCGCAAGAAATTCGCGGCAGTGGATCCCTAGCTTTAGTATCATGGGGTATCATGCCGACCGTATGACACAGTTAGTGCTGGGGAGTTAATCGCCAGAATTACATTAATGTATCATGAGTAATATGAACGGAAAGCTTGAGACAATGTTGAAGACTGGACATTTGATGTAATCTACATAATAGGCTAATAGCAGAACGAAAAAATTATACGATGATGAGGCGCTGTGGCAATAAACTGAAAGCAAAACACGAAGCATCAGGAGAAAAATTAATGAGAGAGAAATAGAATAAAGCCCATCTATAAATTTCCATTAAGAAAGTCACAATAAATGGGTTAAGGGCTCACACCCATACTAGATGTGGGGGTTCTGTATGAGTCTCGCCTGCTAAATTTAGTGCAATACATGAGTGAGATATGTGTATAATACTTTCCACTCACCTGTTTTGCATTTCCCACCCAGAAGGTGATATGAGCGAAACCGACGAATTTGCCGGACTCCGGCTGTAAATAATGACAAAAGAGATTATTACATGCATGACTATAAACAATTGGCAGGGACACAACTTATGCGATGAGAGCAAGGACAATTTCTAATGTTACTCAGATTACCTGGTATGCTGCTTTCTAGTAACGGGGTATTCTATGATTGGCGATTTAGTCAGCACCTGCTATTACCCACCAGAATATCGTATATGAATGATGTCCACCCCTTTTCGTTCTCACTCTCTTAAAGGCTTGAGGTATCATGTCTTTTTAATGGATTAAGTTATAAGTAAATAACACGTAATTGCATCTTCTTTTTTTTTTAGTCTTGTATGTAAAGCCAATGTATGTTTATTAAAACGAAAGCGATTTAATGATGTATTTCATTTGGAATGTACATTGTGTCTTGGAGCTGTACCAGAAGTCCTCCTTAATTACACATGTAAGTGCTGCAACATTTACAGTGTAAATAATGTAGATGTTCCAGCCATGTTTGTGTTCATAATAGGACTAGGACAGCTTATAGTCATGTACATTGGCATGCTAGGAGGCTAGACAGTCATCTCGTACTTAAAACATAGAAAAACATAAAGTAAGAAATTACCATGGTCCATGAACTCTAACTACATCCCTCCATAAGTACTGTTTCTTCATGCGAGGCTATCTTGATTAACATCATAGTGTGTTAATGGATATTTCTTTATCAGAATTAGTCATAGCAGCTATATTTACACAGTGGGCACTTATATATGTGTACATATTTAACATTGCTTCTTAAAAACACAGCCGCAGTTCAACCTTTTCTGATAATGTTCATGGGCTATTACTATAATGTGGATTCAGCATAAGGATGCAAATCATGTAACTTTGAAATTCAATCAATTTACTAATTAACACCTCTTGCTAGCAGCTGCCCACTTTCCATCTCTGCCTGAAGGAATTCTACTACCCCCCCCCCCCACAAACACACACATAGTTCAACTGGATCGATCAGTGGGTGGGCACTGGTAGGGGTTGAGGGTAAGGGATGCATGCACATGTATCTCAATTGCCTACTAGTGTTCCTGGTTTCTATACAGGGCTCAATTGGCGCAATCAATATCAAACTGTTACCGTAAATCCCCGGTCACAAGCCAGCCCCGGTCATAAGCCGGGGGGAGAGTTCAGGGAAATCCTAAAAGCCGGTTTTGGGGTCAAATTTTTACCATTTTCTCTTTATTCCATAGTAAAAAAAACAAACCCGGTCATAAGCCGGGGGGACTTTGGGAAAAATTTAGAAGCCAGTTTGGGCCCAAAATAGAAAATAAAAACTGGCTTATGACTAGGGATTTACAGTATATCTAAACCATACCTCATATAGGATGGATGATTCGGGATAAAGAGTCGAACGTACGCCATTGTCCCCATGTCGACTTAAAGGGCCCTAGATAGGGGGGAGGGGTCACATATCCATTGTCGATTTTAAGAGATGGCTTGTGTCTCTTGAGTCCCCTTACCTAGCCCCTTATCTTGTCCCCTTGTAAATTTCATTCGTCTCCAGATGCTAAGAATAGGCCTTCTGCCTTGTTACCTATCTCCATGTCCCTTCTCGACTTTAAGAAATGACCTTGTCCCCTTGTCGATTTATACCCATCTGGGGCCCTAATGCTCTTCATTGGTGCACCATTCAAATCCAAACAGTAGACATGATAGTAAGTTATTGCAGTGCGGTACAAGTACTCAAAGGGTTTAGAAAATGTCATTTGTCAGTCAGAACATATCTTGTGCTATACATGCAATGGTTGTTGAATGCTGTAGGTAAGTCTTATAGTTATATCCCCGGAGTTATATAGCTGTGGTAATACACCTTCACGTCTTTGCTGTGGGTCAAGATAGATCACCCAAGAGTATCATTCTGGTATGGGTGTAGACCCCCTAAAATCGACAGGCTGACATGTCGATTTCTCAAAAACGTCATTTGCTCAAAAACGTCATTTGACATGAGGCTTTTAAATTAATAGGCCCAAGGGAGTGCCAAAAGAGTAGTCACTTTTTAAAGGGGGCCTATCATGCGAATGCACGCCCACATTAAAAAGTCATGTGACCATCCCTTGACCAATCAGGTCATCCTAAATATGGGTCCCGCGAATTCATCAACTATCTGCGATCCGGTACCCATGTTGAGGTATGCCATGCTAGCCCCACTTTTAACGACAGGGTGGGTGCAGGGAGTGGATTTTCACATGTGCATCCCGAAATTTTTTTATCCCCCCCGTTGTTGAAAATATGACCATTCCTTGGCCTTAAAGGGGGGCTGACATGGAAAAGTAACAACATGGGTACTAACTCAAACAGCGATCATAAAATCGCGGGAACCAGCAGAAAAATCACAACACCCTGATTGGTCAAGGGGTGATCACGTGACTTTTTAATGCGGGCATGCATAACCATGCCAGGACCCCTTAAAGGGAGTGCATGGTCATTATTTATCAACATGGGGGAGTACTGGTAGTGGGTTTGAGGGGGTGGGGCGTAAAAATTTCAGACCCCTCCCAAGGGGGGGGGGTAAAAAATTACCGGTACCCTCTTCTTAGCAAAAAAGCCTGTGCGCTACTATAAAGAGGGGCGCAAAAATTCTCCAGCGCGGGGGGGGGGGGGGGGGGGCGCAAAAAAATTTGACTGCCGTCGAGGAGGGAGGGCGTAAAAAATGTCTGTGCTTAAGCGTGAAAACCCACCACCCCCCTGTCGATAAATAACTCCCTAAAAGGCTAAAAGCAAAGAAATCATTCAAGTGGAACAAGTAAACAAAGTCAAAGATAGGGTGAATGTCAAGATGTCAAAGTGTTAAGAGCCCACAAACAACTATCTAGATTAGCTCTGCTCCCCTGCTGCCTTCCTGCACGTCGCCTGTTTTCTCACAGACCAAGCTTACCCATGCTTCTAGAAGTTATAAAGTGGAGATAAATCTAGCATGCCAACATGACAGCTCAAGATTTACTATTATCACGTGACCTCTCCCATCCACTCTCCTACCCCAGCCAGAGTAGTGCTCTTCTCTTGTAGCTGCACCAAGAATGTGCTGGGGGAGGAGACGCCATCCCCACCACAACACCAAACCAACCAAGGTCATTCCACGTGTCACCACAATCTTTTCATGTTTTCGGTATTAAAACGTAGATAAACCAACTTACCTTCTCTCCCTTATCCGTGTATGATGTCTGAAAGAGAGAATTGAATAATTCATCACATGGAAATCTGAGTTAAAGTGGTATAAATCGAGTGGTTTTTACAAGGGACCGGTACCTACCATCTTGCTGCTGTGGGCTACAGCGACCAACTGGGCCTGGGCCTTGGGAACTGCCGTGTTTTGATTGGTGCAGAAGCGGGGGCGCTGTCCCGTTATTGACCAATCAAGAAGTCGGCTGTCTAAAGTGGGTCAGAGTATTGCAGAGACTTGCCCAAGGCTCTCACCAGAAATATTTATTTGTTACACAGTTTTGTGCAGGTGTTTTCGGATAATTTTGTTCATCATTTTTCAAAAACAGGGGGTACTAAGGCGGCAGGTGGTGGGTGGGGGGGGGGCAAATATTTTTGACCCCTTGACTAATGGTGGTAAAAAAGAAAAATCCCACCACATTGGGGGGAGGTGGGCAATTTGCCACAGGGGAAGAAGGGACTATACTGTACAGAGACCAGGGGAAACTGAGCCTCTGAGGGAATACACTTACAACTAGATCTGACATGAGAGGTCTATATACCGGTACCGGTAATTAGAGAAATTTTAGAAAACTGATAGTTTCCAAACATTAATGATATGCCCTTTTATAGGGTAGGATGGGGCAAAAGGCCTTTTACCAAGCTTTGGGGTAAAAGGCCTTTATAATTAAGGCAGCTCTCATGTCTAGGTACTAGCTTTATACAGCTATTTAACACTTGGAAGAATGATAATCTCAAGGAGACCTCTTTTGTAGGTTTTGATTGAAATAGTTGACTTATCAGACATTCAATATTTTATAACTGTTACCTGGTAAGATTATCATGTTCAATTTCAGATTGGCCTAAATTAGAAATAAAAAGGTCCTGAAATATGCATGGTGAAATAATCTATCATTTAGAATACACATGCGACATCAATTTAATGAAAACTGGAAGTACCAGGGCTAACTGATTTTTCATTTAGGTATCACTACACAAATTCTCATATATGTTTACGACACTCCTCCCTCTAAATCAAGACTTTAATACAAGTTTAGTTTTTGAGGAGGTTTAACCATACAACCAGCTCTGGTAGTAGTACGCTGAGGAGTAGTACATTTTGGAATGACAGCACTAACATACATGATGCAGGTGAACCATTAGCATCGACAGGAGTGTCATATTCATAACCAGGAACTGATGAACATTTTGTAGAGACTGTAACACTGGTACCTGGTACAGGAACAAACCTTTCTGTAACTTGCCTACCTGCCTCGTTTCCAACATCCACAGGTGGATTCGGTGGACATGGCCCTGGACTACTAGGCACTTCAACTTGACCTGGTCTTTCTTCATTAAACAATCTCTCCCTTTCCTCTTCATGGAACCTCTTGTCACCAACACCCTCATCACGAATCAACCCATCATCCCTTATGATATGGTCTACATGGACCACCCTCCTACCTTGGCCATTAATACATACCAAGTAGGAGTAAGGACCTCGCCTCTCAACTACTGTACCATGGACCCACTTAACACCCCAACGCATATTCCTTACCCTGACCTGTTGGTCAACCTCAAATGATCGCATTCGTGGGTTTGCACCATCGTGGTACAATTTTGCCTTTACCTGACCATCTATCACCTTATCCTGCAGGCAGGGTTTCACCAAATTGAGCCTTGTTCGTGGGGTACGACCCAGAAACAACTTAGAGGGGGTTTTACCAGTAGTAGTGTGCGGGGTGTTACGATAATTAAATAGAACATTTGCAACCCTATGTTTAACACACAATTTAGAATCAGTCTTTTTGTACATCTTCTTGAAAGTCTGTACATGTCTCTCAGCCAGCCCATTACTAGCTGGATGGTATGGTGGGCACAAGGTCTGCTTGATTCCATTCCTCTGTAGGAAATTCTTGAACTCATGAGCAATAAACTGAGGTCCATTGTCCAAGACCACATGCTGTGGCTTTTCCCAACATGCAAATAAAGTCCTTAACACATCCTTAGTAGCTTCTGCTGTTGTAGATTCCATCAGGAATACCTCTAGCCACTTTGAGTGACTATCCATAACTAATAAAAATGATTGACCCTTATATTCTAAATAGTCAATATGTATACACTGCCAGGGTTGTGTTGCCCAAGGCCAAAACCAAAGTGGTACTTCTTTAGGCATGTTCTGCATGTCCACACACAAATGACATGTTTGAACATTAGATTCAATTTGTAGGTCACTACCTGGCCACCAAACAAATGATCTTGCAAGAGCCTTCATCCTAGATACACCTGGATGTTCAGCATGCATTTCGTCAAGCATCTGACCAAGCAGATCACAGGGAATAACCATTCTACGGCCCCAAAGTAAACACCCTGCTTCAAGTGATAGTTCATGTCTTCACATCCAGAATGGCCTCAACTCTTCACTTGGACATTCAGCACCCCAGCCATTTAAAGTAAATTCTATAGCCTTAGCTAATACATTATCCTTCTGTGTACAACTCTCCACTCGTTTAGCACTTACAGGACAGTCTGGTACACATAATGTTCATCAGCATCAAATTTCACAGTCTTTGACAAAGGTAGCTTACTCAAGGAATCAGCATTTGCATTATTCAATGATGAACGGTATGAACTATTGTATTGATACACAGACAACAACAAAGCCCTGCAGCCTAGCTGCAGCCATTGCTGGTACGCCTGTCTTTGGTCCAAATATATGAGTCAGTGCTTGTGGTTAGTTATCAATTCAGAAGAACAACTACATAGATACAAGTGAAATTTCTTCACCCCAAAGATTATAGCTAAACCATCCTTTTCGATCTGAGCATAATTACGCTCTGCAGCTGACAAGGTACGGGAAGCATAAGCAATGGGTCTTTCTGTGCCATCAGCCATCTTGTGACTCAGTACGGCACCTAGCCCATAAGGACTGGCATCTACACTTAATAATAATGGCTTTTTCTTGGGTCATAATGCACCAACACACTGTCGCTTGACAGCACTGTCCGAGCACAATGAAAGGCTCTCTCACTTTCATTAGTCCAGAGAAATGGAGCATCCTTGTTTAAGATCTGGTACAATGGGTGTGATTCAGTTGCCATAAATTGTCCATAGTAATTCACCGTGCCTAAAAATGATCTCAACTCAGATTTGTCGCGGGGACGGGGAGCATGTCTGACAAACATCCTTTGCACATAATACATGACCAAGGTATGTCAATTCGGACAGAAACCAATTACATTTTCTTTTATTCAAATTGACATTGTGTTTCTAAAATCTTTCGAACACTTCCTTTAATACACTCAAGTGTTCCTCATGGGTTTCTGTCGCTATCAATACGTCATCTACATAGCAGAAAACTTGGTCTAATCCAGACAACATTCGGTCCATAGTAGCCTGAAATATGGAAGGTGCTGTCTTTATTCCAAAACTCAACCTCTTAGGTTGCATTAACCCTTCGTGTGTGTTTACTGTAAGTACCTCAGCAGAGGCATCATCAAGAAATAATTGATTGAAGGCACCTGATAGATCCAAAGATGAGAATACTTTTGGATTTTTACCATTTTCACAAAGTTTAGCCAACATCTCCTTCAATGACCTCATTCACTTTCTTGTAATCCCCTCATACTCGAATTTGATCAGTATTTGCCTTCAGAACATGACCAGCCAGAGAGCCCCATGAACTGTACTTCACAGGTTCCAATATGTTACTTTCTACTAACCAGCTATACTCTTCTTCTACAGTACCCCGCATAGCATACGGAACAGGTCTATTCTTTTGATAAATAGGCTTGGCCCCTGGTTTAAGTTTGACATCAGCTGTAAAACCTTTTATGCCTGTCTTAGAAATATCAAACATATTGTAATAACCAGAGTCAACAACTTGTATAAAGAATTGAATATAAAGTTACAGCCGTTGTTGTTTTATTTCTTAGTGACCTTAGGGACTAACAGGCACTTGTCATCAGTTACTTGCTTCTACTGATACCGGTACTTATAATTGCTTAGAGACTAGCCACCGAACGCCGATAGGAAGGCTTACACATAGGCCACCTGAGTGTCTGACCACGTCTGACTGGAAAACCACCAAACACCGGCTTTTATAGTCCTGGCCACAGCTTTGTGACGTCACCGCCGACACGCCCCCTAGTGGCCACAGAGCGAACCCACTGCTCGGATTCGGTGGCCACCACCGAGCCGCCGACCGATGTTTATTACATCCCTCCCACCTTACTTTATTCCATGGGTATAACTTTTATAATAAACATTACTAGAGTGTCCAACAATGGCAACCGTGCCGTACGGCCTAGTGACTAGTACTTACTTTATTTAAACCTAGATTTTGTTTAATTCTATAATTACCGTAGTATGTACCAGGTGAGTATCCCCCCTTATTATCATGATTAGTTACAATACCGATAGGCTCCAACAGTGGACCGCCCATTTTACCTCCCTGACTGTGTAATATTTCATGACTTAATCCGGACTATCAGCACCTACAGTGGGCTGTTCTTAAATTACTATTACTTAATCCAGACTAGAAACGTGAATTACTTAGAAAAATGACTTAATCCAGACTACCAGCGCCAACAGTGGGCTGTTCTTAAATTACTCTTTACTGAATGAGGTATATACACTTGATTACTGGTCTAGAAGGGCGCGGTAATACAGCGTGCAGAAAGGGGGAACGTCCCTCCCTTGTCCTGGCCACGGGGATCCTCCCGACTCTCTGGGCTGCCAGCCCTTATGCTGCCTGTCTCGTGCCCCGGGGGCTTCCAGGGGTGTTCAGGGCTCAGGTTTCCTGGCAGGTACTCAATCCCCCACCAGTACTCCCCCTTGCCCCTACTTACCCCCTTTGCACCCCCTTCCCGGCTGTCCTCCCTTGTATCAGCTTCCCGGCTGCTCCCTCCGGCGTCCCTGTCATCCCTTCTCACCGGCCACTGCCCGTCCCCACTTCCCCTCCCCACCGGCCGCTCTCCCTCCAGGTGACCGCTCTCCCCATTCTCTCCCTTCGCTCTCCTGCCTACTGGTTCCCCCTCTGCTGCTCATCCCACACCAGCCGGCGAATCCTCTCTTCCAGGTCGCGGCTCAGGGGTGCCTTGGCTGGTTGCAGTGGTTGTGGCTGCGGGGTGACTCTGGATGGCACTGGGGGTGGCGGGACGAAGGGTGTGAGGGTCTAGTGGCCGTATCTCCCTTGTCCCTGGGGTGCGGGCGGTGGAAGTCCCAAGCCCGAGCTGTGGGACCCAGTGAACCCTGTCGCTCCCGACATCTGGATGGGGGGTCTACCCACTGCGGCTGACGGTGGGGGTCGCCCCACTCCCGGCAGGGGAGGTGGAGGTGGTGGTGGAGGCACTCGTCCCTGACCCATCCCTGGGTCGTACCTCTGGACCGTGGTAGCGTAGTAGTGCGTATGCCACAGGGATGGGCCCACCAGCTCCACCCACCCGTGCGCCCGCCCGCCTATGGGGGTGTATTCCTCGCCTAAATCCGGGGATGGGGCCAGCCCCACCGCCCACTTCTGTAATTTGTCAGGGTTGTCTATCCGCCACCAGGGGATCTGCTGATAGGTGTTACCGATCCACATCGAACTCCCAGCCAGCGGGTCCATTTCCTCCGCTCCTCTCTCCACTCGTCCCTGCTGGGCCCTGGACCCCGGCGGCTTTCTTCTTCATACCTCTCCGCGAAATTGCGGCTCCTATACTCCCCATAGCTTTCACTCCTGTGGGGGCCAGTCTCATACCTCTGGCTCCCCCGGCCCTCTCGCCTCATCTCCTCTTCTCTCCTCTCGCCTCCTCCCCTCTCTCTCTTCTGCCTGTCTTTCCTCCCTTTCACTCCTATCTCGGTCCTCCCTCTCCTTTTCGTGAGCCGCTCTCTCTCTTTTCGATCTTCTCTTTCTTTCCTCTCTCTTTCGTCTTTCTCCTTCTTTTCTTTAGCCCATCTCTCCTCCCTTTCCTTCTTCTCCCTAGCTGTCTTCTCGTCCCTCTCTCCCTTCTCCTTCTTTTCCCTTGCAGCCTTCTCCTCCCTCTCCCTTTTCTCTTTCCCCTCCCTCTCTTTATCTTTATCCCTCCTTTCCCACGCCGCTTTCTCCTCATCTCTCTTTTATCTCCTTCTTCCAGGGGTGTTCAGGGCTCAGGTTTCCTGGCAGGTACTCAATCCCCCACCAGTACTCCCCCTTGCCCCTACTTACCCCATTTGCACCCCCTTCCCGGCTGTCCTCCCTTGTATCAGCTTCCCGGCTGCTCCCTCCGGCGTCCCTGTCATCCCTTCTCACCGGCCACTGCCCGTCCCCACTTCCCCTCCCCACCGGCCGCTCTCCCTCCAGGTGACCGCTCTCCCCATTCTCTCCCTTCGCTCTCCTGCCTACTGGTTCCCCCTCTGCTGCTCATCCCACACCAGCCGGCGAATCCTCTCTTCCAGGTCGCGGCTCAGGGGTGCCTTGGCTGGTTGCAGTGGTTGTGGCTGCGGGGTGACTCTGGATGGCACTGGGGGGGCGGGACGAAGGGTGTGAGGGTCTAGTGGCCGTATCTCCCTTGTCCCTGGGGTGCGGGCGGTGGAAGTCCCAAGCCCGAGCTGTGGGACCCAGTGAACCCTGTCGCTCCCGACATCTGGATGGGGGGTCTACCCACTGCGGCTGACGGTGGGGGTCGCCCCACTCCCGGCAGGGGAGGTGGAGGTGGTGGTGGAGGCACTCGTCCCTGACCCATCCCTAGGTGGTACCTCTGGACCGTGGTAGCGTAGTAGTGCGTATGCCACAGGGATGGGCCCACCAGCTCCACCCACCCGTGCGCCCGCCCGCCTATGGGGGTGTATTCCTCGCCTAAATCCGGGGATGGGGCCAGCCCCACCGCCCACTTCTGTAATTTGTCAGGGTTGTCTATCCGCCACCAGGGGATCTGCTGATAGGTGTTACCGATCCACATCGGTCTCCCAGCCAGCGGGTCCATTTCCTCCGCTCCTCTCTCCACTCGTCCCTGCTGGGCCCTGGACCCCGGCGGCTTTCTTCTTCATACCTCTCCGCGAAATTGCGGCTCCTATACTCCCCATAGCTTTCACTCCTGTGGGGGCCAGTCTCATACCTCTGGCTCCCCCGGCCCTCTCGCCTCATCTCCTCTTCTCTCCTCTCGCCTCCTCCCCTCTCTCTCTTCTGCCTGTCTTTCCTCCCTTTCACTCCTATCTCGGTCCTCCCTCTCCTTTTCGTGAGCCGCTCTCTCTCTTTTCGATCTTCTCTTTCTTTCCTCTCTCTTTCGTCTTTCTCCTTCTTTTCTTTAGCCCATCTCTCCTCCCTTTCCTTCTTCTCCCTAGCTGTCTTCTCGTCCCTCTCTCCCTTCTCCTTCTTTTCCCTTGCAGCCTTCTCCTCCCTCTCCCTTTTCTCTTTCCCCTCCCTCTCTTTATCTTTATCCCTCCTTTCCCACGCCGCTTTCTCCTCATCTCTCTTTCATCTCCTTCTTCCAGGGGTGTTCAGGGCTCAGGTTTCCTGGCAGGTACTCAATCCCCCACCAGTACTCCCCCTTGCCCCTACTTACCCCATTTGCACCCCCTTCCCGGCTGTCCTCCCTTGTATCAGCTTCCCGGCTGCTCCCTCCGGCGTCCCTGTCATCCCTTCTCACCGGCCACTGCCCGTCCCCACTTCCCCTCCCCACCGGCCGCTCTCCCTCCAGGTGACCGCTCTCCCCATTCTCTCCCTTCGCTCTCCTGCCTACTGGTTCCCCCTCTGCTGCTCATCCCACACCAGCCGGCGAATCCTCTCTTCCAGGTCGCGGCTCAGGGGTGCCTTGGCTGGTTGCAGTGGTTGTGGCTGCGGGGTGACTCTGGATGGCACTGGGGGGGCGGGACGAAGGGTGTGAGGGTCTAGTGGCCGTATCTCCCTTGTCCCTGGGGTGCGGGCGGTGGAAGTCCCAAGCCCGAGCTGTGGGACCCAGTGAACCCTGTCGCTCCCGACATCTGGATGGGGGGTCTACCCACTGCGGCTGACGGTGGGGGTCGCCCCACTCCCGGCAGGGGAGGTGGAGGTGGTGGTGGAGGCACTCGTCCCTGACCCATCCCTAGGTGGTACCTCTGGACCGTGGTAGCGTAGTAGTGCGTATGCCACAGGGATGGGCCCACCAGCTCCACCCACCCGTGCGCCCGCCCGCCTATGGGGGTGTATTCCTCGCCTAAATCCGGGGATGGGGCCAGCCCCACCGCCCACTTCTGTAATTTGTCAGGGTTGTCTATCCGCCACCAGGGGATCTGCTGATAGGTGTTACCGATCCACATCGGTCTCCCAGCCAGCGGGTCCATTTCCTCCGCTCCTCTCTCCACTCGTCCCTGCTGGGCCCTGGACCCCGGCGGCTTTCTTCTTCATACCTCTCCGCGAAATTGCGGCTCCTATACTCCCCATAGCTTTCACTCCTGTGGGGGCCAGTCTCATACCTCTGGCTCCCCCGGCCCTCTCGCCTCATCTCCTCTTCTCTCCTCTCGCCTCCTCCCCTCTCTCTCTTCTGCCTGTCTTTCCTCCCTTTCACTCCTATCTCGGTCCTCCCTCTCCTTTTCGTGAGCCGCTCTCTCTCTTTTCGATCTTCTCTTTCTTTCCTCTCTCTTTCGTCTTTCTCCTTCTTTTCTTTAGCCCATCTCTCCTCCCTTTCCTTCTTCTCCCTAGCTGTCTTCTCGTCCCTCTCTCCCTTCTCCTTCTTTTCCCTTGCAGCCTTCTCCTCCCTCTCCCTTTTCTCTTTCCCCTCCCTCTCTTTATCTTTATCCCTCCTTTCCCACGCCGCTTTCTCCTCATCTCTCTTTTATCTCCTTCTTCCAGGGGTGTTCAGGGCTCAGGTTTCCTGGCAGGTACTCAATCCCCCACCAGTACTCCCCCTTGCCCCTACTTACCCCATTTGCACCCCCTTCCCGGCTGTCCTCCCTTGTATCAGCTTCCCGGCTGCTCCCTCCGGCGTCCCTGTCATCCCTTCTCACCGGCCACTGCCCGTCCCCACTTCCCCTCCCCACCGGCCGCTCTCCCTCCAGGTGACCGCTCTCCCCATTCTCTCCCTTCGCTCTCCTGCCTACTGGTTCCCCCTCTGCTGCTCATCCCACACCAGCCGGCGAATCCTCTCTTCCAGGTCGCGGCTCAGGGGTGCCTTGGCTGGTTGCAGTGGTTGTGGCTGCGGGGTGACTCTGGATGGCACTGGGGGGGCGGGACGAAGGGTGTGAGGGTCTAGTGGCCGTATCTCCCTTGTCCCTGGGGTGCGGGCGGTGGAAGTCCCAAGCCCGAGCTGTGGGACCCAGTGAACCCTGTCGCTCCCGACATCTGGATGGGGGGTCTACCCACTGCGGCTGACGGTGGGGGTCGCCCCACTCCCGGCAGGGGAGGTGGAGGTGGTGGTGGAGGCACTCGTCCCTGACCCATCCCTAGGTGGTACCTCTGGACCGTGGTAGCGTAGTAGTGCGTATGCCACAGGGATGGGCCCACCAGCTCCACCCACCCGTGCGCCCGCACGCCTATGGGGGTGTATTCCTCGCCTAAATCCGGGGATGGGGCCAGCCCCACCGCCCACTTCTGTAATTTGTCAGGGTTGTCTATCCGCCACCAGGGGATCTGCTGATAGGTGTTACCGATCCACATCGGTCTCCCAGCCAGCGGGTCCATTTCCTCCGCTCCTCTCTCCACTCGTCCCTGCTGGGCCCTGGACCCCGGCGGCTTTCTTCTTCATACCTCTCCGCGAAATTGCGGCTCCTATACTCCCCATAGCTTTCACTCCTGTGGGGGCCAGTCTCATACCTCTGGCTCCCCCGGCCCTCTCGCCTCATCTCCTCTTCTCTCCTCTCGCCTCCTCCCCTCTCTCTCTTCTGCCTGTCTTTCCTCCCTTTCACTCCTATCTCGGTCCTCCCTCTCCTTTTCGTGAGCCGCTCTCTCTCTTTTCGATCTTCTCTTTCTTTCCTCTCTCTTTCGTCTTTCTCCTTCTTTTCTTTAGCCCATCTCTCCTCCCTTTCCTTCTTCTCCCTAGCTGTCTTCTCGTCCCTCTCTCCCTTCTCCTTCTTTTCCCTTGCAGCCTTCTCCTCCCTCTCCCTTTTCTCTTTCCCCTCCCTCTCTTTATCTTTATCCCTCCTTTCCCGCGCCGCTTTCTCCTCATCTCTCTTTCATCTCCTTCTCTCTTTTCTCTTTCGCCTCGTCTCTCTCTTTCCTCTCCTTCTCTTTCTTGTCTTTAGCCGCTTTTTCCTCGTCTCTCTCCTTCCTCTCCCTCTCCTTCCTTTCCTTTGTCACCTTCTCTTCATCCCTCTCTTTCTTTTCCCTCTCTTTCCTGTCTTTGGTAGCCTTCTCCCCATCTCTCTTTCTTCTCTTTAGCCGCCTTCTCTTTATCCTTCTCTTTCCTTTCTCTCTTTCCTCTCTCCCCGCGACTCCTTCTCCTCTTTTCTCCCTTTCTTCTTGTCTTTCCGATCTCTCTCCTTCGCCTGTGTAAGGGCCTCCCCCTCCCCTCCCTCCTCGACCTGAACAGGGGCCCCGGGTAACAGGGCGCCCCCCATCGTCACCGTGCATGTCTCGGTGTCAGGTGCCAGGCTGTCCTCTCAGTCCAGCCCGGTAAGGGTGATCACTCTCCTGTCGGCCACCTCTCCCGGGGATGCTGCCTCCTCTTCAGAGTCAGTGGTCAGGGGTACACTGCGGTAGGCGACAGTCTCCAATACGGGCCCCTCTTCCTCCTCCTCCCAATCCAGTGCCTCCTCCTCCTGGCTGTCCTCCACCACTCGCGAGGCGATGAGGGTCTCTAGTTGTCCCTCGGGGGCCGGAGTATTATTGTCGGAGGTGTGGGGCATAACAGGAGGCGGCGTGGTCTGCAGGATGCGCCTCACCTGCTCCGGCGGTAGCCCCTGGCGGGGAGAGCCCGCAGCGGCCGGCTGGCCTCCCACCTCCGTGGGGTCCACCTTGGCTGGCGAGGGGTGGTCAATCAAGACTACCTCACCCTCTGGGGTTCTCCACTGCCGGCGCTACAAGGCCCCCGCCAGAAGCTGCCGCTGGTAGTGCTTCCGCATCACTTCGGCCATTTCTTAAGCCAGCTGGCCCGTATGCCTCAGGAGGCCCTCTCCCACACTGGCTGGGGCCGGGTCGCCCCCCCCCGCCTCTCCAGGACCGGTCCAGGAAGGACTCAGCCTCTGAGTCTAAGGGTGGCTGGGCTTGTGTGAGACGCCCCATCTCCTCCACCAGCACCCTGGAGGCCTCCTGATCCTCCGCCAAGTGGGGACGGGACCGGCTCTGCTCTTCCGTGGCCTGGGCTGGAGCATCCCCGGCGCTTCCGGGCTGACCTTCCCCTTCTTCTGTCGAGGCCTCTTCGGCCCCCTTCCTGGCCACCTTATTGGGTGGGCCCCCACTTCTTCTCCTTCTCCCAACTCTATCTGGGGTGGGTGGGCGTCCCAAGCCTCAGTGGTAGTTTTCCCCTCTGGCTTCCTTTTCTGATCCCTTTGTGGCGAGTGGCTGCGCTCCCTTTGCCGGGGCAAACGGCGCGGACTCACGGGCGTGGGGGTCCTGTCCGTGGTGAGGTGAGCCGCCCGTCGGGTGCCACTGCGGGAACGAGACCGTGGGGAGCCCCGATCACTGGTGGGGCTGGCCATAGGGCTGCCATCACCACTCTCGGTGGCCCTCTCTCAGGTGGCTGCCTCCTCGGTGGCCGTCCCCGAGGTGTGGCCAACCTTGCCTTCGGAGTCCACCTCCGCGGTGGCTCCCCCCTCCGTGCTGTCCCCTCCTTCCTCGGTGGCCGGTGGCTCTTCCCCAGCCACAGTGGTCGCCAAGCCGAGGGCCACCCCCCTGTACTTTATGGTGTAGAGTGGTGGCCGCTCGGCCCGAGACAGACTCAGCCATGTGTGGCCCGGGTGTTGAGATGCCATGTGGGCCATCAGATCGTCCTACCGACCCTCCTTCGCCTGGGACTGGCACTTGCGACCCAGGCAATTCCATTCCAGCCCTTTCTCCGTGTGAACGGCCTTGATGTGGCGCGTGAGGCTGTCCTTCCTCATGAATTTCCGGCCGCAGATGGGGCAGGGTAGATGCACCAACAACTTCTTCATCACGGCTGTGCTGGATTCGGTGTCGGTGTCCCTGTGAGACCACGCCGCGCCTCGTTCTCGCCTTTCTAGGTCGGCGGCCCGAAAGAGGTCACGGTGTAGTTCACGCTCATCACGCCAGGCGGCGTTCGCGTCAGCGGTCGGTGGGTGTGGCCGTGGCCACCTCCATCTCCCGCCTCTGCTGCTCCTCCCACCGACGTTTCTTGGCCGTGAAAATGGCCACCACCTTTTCGCTCATCTCCTGAGCCAACTCCTCTCCTCTCGGGATAACTGTGTGGAACGATGGCCTTTCGCCCCTTTTCCCCACTCCACCACTGAACACTTTTCAGGCCCCACTCGGATAAAAATATCCCCCTCGGCCCTCTTCTGGTGGCCCCCTCCTGCAGGTAAGTCCCCTTTCTGCTGGTTGGACCTCTCTCGCCCCACCACCCTCTCTGTGCTGATTCTTCCTTCTTCCCTTGCAGGTCGCCGACCACCGCTGTGGCCAGCTGGTGGCTGAAGGACAAATTCGAATTTTTTCGACCCGGGGGCCTTCACACCGCGCCTCCCAGTCTCCCTACGGATTCCTCCCCTTGCAGGTAAGTCTCTTTTTCCTCCATTTTCCCTTCCTCTACTAGGCTCCAATGCCAATACGAAGCGCATAATCATCCTCCTCTGTAAGTTATCACCCCCATGGAAGCCGCCGAGTGGTCGGTGTCCCTGTGGTCGGCAGGAGTCGCCTTGGTTACCGCATCGTCACCCGGATGTGGCCTGCCTTCCGCCGACCACACTAGGTGGCGCTCCGGTGGTCCTACCACCGCGGTGACTCCAGGTGGCGCCACCGGTGGCCACTCCGGTTGACCCCGCCCACCTTACCACCTCTACAGGCTCCTCGCGAGGGGCCTGGGTCTTCTTTAGCAAGTCGTAGTGTACCACCCTGAACTTCCGGCCCATTTTTATCTCCCACACAGGGCCCCCCAAACTCCGGGTGGTCGTCCATGGACCCGACCACGGCCGCAGAAACTTGGGGCACTTGCCTACTTCCTTCTTGGGCACTAGGTAATAAACTGTATCTCCGACGGACAGGTCCTCCCCCCTCACACGGGTGGAATAATTTCTCTCCTGTCAGCATACCGCCTCCCCCATATGCCTCAAATTGTAAGCGTGCCCTTTTGCCATTCGGGCCTGCAACTCTGCGGCAAATCCCTCCCCATCTCCTCCCCTCTGAGGTGGGCCTCCTTCTGGCTGGGGGTAGATGAGGCTTCCCGGCAACAGCGTCTCCCTTCCCATCATCATAAAGTTGGGGGTCTGGTTTGTCGACACCTGGACTGACAACCGATAAGCGGCCATGACAAAAGGTAGCTGCAAGTCCCAGTCCGTCTGGTTCTCGTCCACCGTCATGGCGAGCATGGCCTCGACGGTGTGGTTACACCTCTCCACCAGCCCGTCTGACTTTGGATTGTAGGGACAAGTACGCGTCTGTGCCACCCCCAGGAGGCGGTGTACCTCCCGGAACATCTGGGCCTGGAAATTTCTTCCCTGATCGGTATGAATCATCCTGGGCGGCCCCAGTCTGCAGACCACCTCCGTCACGAATGCCCGGGCGACTGTCTCCGCCTCCTGATCTGGCAAGTAGTCCACTACAATGAGGATATGCCGATTCTTCCTCCCCGTCCTTGGCAACAGGCCCATCAGGTCCATAGCCATTCTTTCCAGCGTCGCCGCCACCAGCACATGTCTCATCATGGACAGGGGGGGGAGGTGCACGGCCCCCTTTCTGCTTAAGCACTGTGGACAGGTGTCTAACCATTGTATCAGGTCTCTTCTATAACTGGGCCAGTAATAGGTCTGATGCAAGCATCGTAGGCTGCGGGCCCTCCCGAAGTGGCTGCTCAGGGGTGCCCCATGCACTTCCGCCAACACCTCCGGCACACTTCCTTCCGGGACCACTATCTGCCCAAACGTTCGGCCTCCCGGTTCCCACCAGACACGGGTAAGAACCCCTCCCTCCAGTCTCAGCCGTGGCACTTGTACTGCCAGCGCCTTAACCACATATGGTTCTCAGGCCAATTCGACTGCTGTGGGACCCGCGTTCTCAGCTACCCACCGCCTGACCCTTTCCAGGACGTCTTCCTGTTCTTGCACTGCCGCCCAGTGTTCCGCAGAGGACAGGTTAGGACCATCCTCCGAATCATCCTCCTCCGCCGCTTGGGACCTCCTGCTGACCCTATCAGCCTCCTCGTCCGCGGCCGCCTCACTCCGAGTTACTGCCCTACATTCACCCGGTTGGTCGTATAGGGGCAAGCCACCCTCCCCCCCTCCATGCCGCACTGTGTGCACGGTCGTCTGGACAACCCATCTGCGTTGCCATGGTCTTTGCCCGAGCGGTGTTCGATCACGTGATCGAACGTCTCGAGGAGTTGCAACCAACGGGCCACTTGCCCTTCCGGTTCCCGGAAACTCGCTAGCCGCATGGTCAGTGCGTATCCGAACCGGGCTCCCGATAAGGTAATGCCGAAACTTTTTCACTGCAAATACCTCCGCCAGTAGCTCCCGCCCCGTCACGCCTACGCTAGCAGGACGGCTGAGCGTCCTGCTAGCGTAGGCCAAAGGTCGTTCCTGCCCATCTTGCATTTGCGAGAGGACGGTGCCCAACCCTAGATCACTGGTGTCCGTGTCTAGCAGGAGGCGCCCCTCCGCCATCGGGTATGCTAACACCGGAGCCTCACTTAGCTTCACCTTCAGGCAGTGGAAGGCTTCTGCACAGGACCTGTCCCAGTGGAACCTCTTGTTATTCTCAGTCAATTCTGACAGGGGCCGTGCTATGGCTGCAAATCCGGGCACGAAGCTGCGGTAGTAACCACACAGCCCCAGAAAGGATCGTACATCTGTCACCGAGACCGGGGTTGGCCAATCCCGGACAGCGGCTACCTTTTCGGGATCGGTCCCAATCCCTGTCTTTGGCTTATCCCCTTCTTCCATGGCCACCTGCCAGTAGCCTGACGCTAATCTAACGTGCTGAACCAACACGCCCCCGCCATCGAGTCTCGTGAATCGTCTATCCGTGGCAGCGGGTAGGCGTCCTTGACCGTCACTGCATTAAGGCGGCGGTAGTCTACACAAAACCGCACTCTCCCATCCTTCTTTTTAACCAGGATCACGGTGCTCGCCCGCAGGCCTGTCACCGGCTCTATGCCGCCCTTCTCCAGCATCTCCTCCACTTCTTTGTCCATGACCTCCCGTCTATGCGGAGCCAGTTGTCGGGGAGCCATTTTAATAGGAGCCGCCGTCCCTGTCTCTATGGTGTGCGAGACCAAGTCGGTATGCCCCAGATCCTCATCCCCTTCCTGGAGTGCCGCTTTATTCCGGACGATGAGTTGGATCCACTCCTGATCATCCGCTACTTGTTTTCCCCCTAACAGCCGCTCTGCGAGAGACTGGGACCCCTCGTGCGGCCCTTCTTCCGTCACCATACAGCACTGCGCCCCCTGGGGCATTTCCCCCTCTACGGCCTCGGCAACAGCCACGTGCATCCCCTTGTACAGGATAACCGGATCAGGGCCCGGATTACAGACCAGGACCAGCACCCCCTTCAGGCGTCACCAATGATCTGCCTATGTGAATACCCCTCGCCATCTCCACCTTCTCCACTACTTCCACCATCATGTCTGCCTGGCTGATTCTGGCATCCGAGCCTGTATGCTTTCTCCGTGTGGCCTCTCACCCACTCCGTCCGCGAGCTAACTAAACGGCAGGGCTGAGTCTCTCCCTCCGCTTCCGGCTACACCAGCCTTTCCCCGGCCATGTCAATTGTCGCCCGTGTTTGCCGCAGGAAGTCTGCCCCTAGCAGGCCAGGGGTGGATGTTGGCCACGACAAATGATGTAGTCTTCGTGCGGCCCCCGCATTGTAGTTCGGTTGTCACCCGCCCCTCCACTGGCAGTGGCTTACCGTCCGCCGTATGGAATGCCGACGTGACCTGTTGCAGGTCCCCAGGGGACCCCTCTGCCTTCCACCATGCTGTGGAGAGCAGGTTGCTGGTGGCCCCCGTATCCACCACTAAGTGGATGTCTTTACCCCACAGCTTCCGTCCGACCTCCAGGCCGTTCCCTTTCTTCTCTTTCCGACCCAGCCATTCTCTCATCATTTCCACTCCATGGGTCTCCTCCCGGCTGGAAGAGGGGACCCCATCTAGTTTTCTGAGGCCTTCTTTGCCGCCTCCCTCTTCTTGGCGGCCTCGACACGTTTCTTCCAGGCGGGGCAGTCGTGCTTGAAGTGATCTGGAGACCCGCACTCAAAGCAGCCTCGTCCCTTAACTGCCCCCTCTCCATCCTTAGTTGCCGTGGCCGACCGGGAAAGTGTCTCCTTCATTTGCATGACCGCCACCTGCAGCTCTCCCATCTCTTCCGCCATTGACTTCATGGTGGACCTGACCTTTATCGCCTTTGCTCTTTCATCCTTAAGGTAAGTTTCTGCTCGTATACCCCTCTCTACCACCCGTAGGAGGGTAGGGTTCTTGCCCTGGTATATCCACTGTCCGCATTCGACAAACCTATCCTTGGCCATGCCGTCCACCATCGGGGCGTCCGCATTAGGGTAGGACAGACGCACCAGTCGTAAGATCTCCTCAGAGAGGGTTTGCAGTTCCTCACCCGGCTTCCGCACCCTGGTGCGGAGCAGGGCCTTATACGATTCCACCTGGCTTTTCGGCTGGAACCTATTAACTAGCGCGTCCCGCAGCTTCTTGTATCCCCCAGGGGCTGCCGGCTGCTCTGATGCCAATAGCCGCCGGGCGACTCCCGACAGGCTAATGCCTAGGAACGTTCCAGACTCTCTCTCCGTCCAGCCGTTGGCCATGACACAAAGGTCAAAGTGTGACAAAAACTCCTCCAGTTCGCTCGACCCATCATATTTGCCCGGCATGACAATTGGCTTCCGAGTGGCTCCATTGCCCCCAGGCCCCGGCTTGCTAGAGCGTCCCCCGCAATCCCTAGGGGGACGCTCTAGCAAGGTGGTGTGGAGGTCCTGGTCCCATTTCCGCTCTCCGTCCTAGAGCTACTCCTCGGGCTGCTCTGCCGCAGCCATTCCACAAAGGGGTCTGCCACTTCTCTTATAGCCGCTCCCTGGCTTTCTCCGTCCTCCCCGTGGGCTCTGACGGGGCCCGTCTTGTGCGAGATTCTCTCATCCCTCCCTCCGGTGACCCTCCCTTGCCTTATCGTTCTCTGTACCACCGAACCCCGAGCCACCGAAATGGCCCCCGACCGCTCCACCGAATGGTCCGCCGAACAGGCCACCGAGCTTACCACCAAACTCGATCGGGTCCACTTCCACCTCTTTTGTCTGACCACGTCTGACTGGAAAACTACGAACACCGCCTTTTATAGTCCTGGCCCCCAATGGTGACGTCACAAAGCTGTGACGTCGCCACCGACATGCCCCCTAGTGGCCACAGTGCTAAGCCACCGCTCGGATTCGGTATCTACCACCAAACCGCCGACCGATATTTATTACAATATCTTTCTTTTCCCTTAGCAAGGATTCAAATTCACTTGGTACATTAGAACTCCCTACATCTGCTGGAACATTTTTCTCAACTCTGAAGATATCCTTCCAGTTCAAATTGATCTTTGACAACAAATTTCTACCCAGAAGACATGATCTTTTACCTTTAACCACTATTAATTTCAGAACTTTCCCCTCTGACCCATCATAGGACACCGGTACGTCAATACATCCCAAAACTGGTACAATTTCACCAGAATAATTCCTCAGAGTTGAGTCAAATGGGACCAAATCATACCCATCTAACTTCTCCCTATAAACATGTTCCCCAAATGTAGAAAGTGAGGCCCCAGTGTCAATTTCGATTTTTATTTCCTTTCCACCAACTATAACCTCAGCCATATAGGGCTCAACTTTATGTATCCGGTCTGCGTAAACCACCTCCGGTTCGGCGCTTAATAAATACAGGCCAAATGTCACTTGATCTTCTTGGTCATATGTCTCATCCTGCCAGTCATCCAACTGATGCTGCACATCGTCCATGTACCTGGCTCGATTACCCGTAGAATTACCACGTGAAGCATTTCCCGGCTGAGGGCCAGCAGAGGTACCTCCATTGGTGCATTGATTATTTGACACCCTGAAGATGTCCCTTTTCCTTACAGCGGTAACATGTTGCATCCTTATAATAACAATTCTCCTCCTTGTGAGTGTCCTTCCCACAATGTCTACATTTACTGCGAGGCTATTTGTTTCCACCCCCTTTATAGCCACCATCCTGGGATACAGCATGAGCAGTACCCCCTGTAGCAGCTCCCATTCTGTCATGAGCAGATGACGCTAACTCATCCGCCAAACACTTTTCCTTAGCACGTTCAAAGGTGAGCTTCCTGATCGATAAATGACATTGCACATGTCTTCCCCATATTCTGATGTAGACAAGATACTAATTGATCTCTAAGGGCCTGCTCTAGAAAATTTCCAAAATCGCAAGTTCTGGCTAATCTTCTCAGACGAGCCATGAAGGCAGAAATGCTTTCCCCATACTTTTGTGCATCAGACCAATACTTGTGTCTCTTGGCAATGATGATAGGCTCTGGTTTGTAACGAGCACCTAGCAGCTCAATTAATTGATCAAATGTTTTGGTACTTGGTTTAGCTGGGGAGCACAGATTTTTCAATAGCCTATATGCCTCTGGACCTACAACTGCTATAAAGTTGCTAACCTTTCGGTCATCAGGAATCTGATTAGCAACCATGTATGCCACAAGTCTGTCACTGTATTCATCGAAACTTTCGATTTTCTTGTCAAAATATCCTACAGTACCATAGACTCAATGTAGGGGGTCTAGATGGGGGTCCCCATGTCCCTTGTCGATTTTAAGAAAAGCCCATGTCAAATGTCACTAAATTTGTATTTTCCTCTGTCCTTGTCACTAAGCTCTATGTCACATGTCGATTTTAAGAAAGGTCCATGTCCCCTGTCACTATCTTTTTTATCCCATGTCCTTGTCCCTAGAAGCTCCATGCCTATTGTGCCCACTCTCCAATTTAGCAGGAATCTATGCACAGTTAGTGTCAAATGAACAAATGTTACCTCAATAATCCTGCTGAATACACCAATCACACTTCCAATCTGGGGTTGGCACTGTCAATGTGGGCACTTTTCTGACACCACTTCATCACACTTTCGTTGCTTCCTGTCGCACAAAATCACTGACACTTCGCCAGACAAACCTTTTATAGCAGTTTGACATGAAAGGAGGGAGACACCAAACTTGTCTATTAAAGCCATCTGGGGATGCTGATCAGAGATAATTTTTTCAAGTGCACATGTGCGGAAGTACTTGTTATCCAGAGGGCTTTTCTGCCACTAGCTTTGTAAACAATAAAATCTTTAGTATGCAAAGTCTTTCTCAAACTTATTTGAGTGTTTGTATGATAACTCAATGTTCATAAAAAAGTGCAGTAATACTGCCACTCCCCCCCCACCAATTGGGGGCCTATAAGGTATAGATGGGGTGAATGGCAGTTAGAGGAAATCAAAAGGGCCTTGATTACCTAATGTGATGTGTTTTAATGTGTGACAGCAGTGGAATGACTGGATTCTCTGTTGGAATTGATACCTTCAAAATATGTGATTTCTCAGTACTTTGGCTAGCTTCATCCCTCCTTAAAGTTGCTTACACTCTTGGAGCACCAACATTTTTTTTTGAGGTTTGAAAAGTGTTTATTGTCAAATCACGATTATACAAAAGTGGTAGCATGACAATAAGATGAATTCCTCGATCTTTTGTTACACCAAATTTGTTTGCACAGATAATGTGTATGATAACTATTTTTATGTGTCTCTTTAGATCTGAAATCAATGTTTTAGACCAGTATTTGTAATGGTTTACACAGGACTAAATAAGCATGAAATGTAGCTCATTTTTTCACTATTTGGCTGAACTTCGGACCCCCCTATAAATTGTTTTTGGTGATTTTTTGTGAGTTTTTGAGTCCAAAATGCATAGTTTGAGACTGTCCCCAGAACCAAACGGCAAAATTTGCCATTTAACACCCCCTTACGTAGAGGTGTAGGCCAGGACCACATGGCCTCCACCATCTCTGGATCATGGCCACTATTGCATCGCTGACTTGGTGTCCTAGGAACAGGACCATTTACCCCACAACTTGGCCTCTACGTCTATGGGTCTGTCTTCCCATTGAACAGCCCCTATAGTCTAATGTCTTGATCACAGGCCCCTGCTGTGTTCTTCAGCTTCTAGCTGCAATGTTTCCATCCACCTCTCCTCCTCTGCCCTGCGGATATGTTCTTTCTCCGCTGTTTCCCTCTGTACCTCCGCCCACCGTAGTGCCTCTGCTTCTCTAGCTCCGTTTTCATAGGGAGGGGAAGTCACGTCACGTGCGGGTGCCGTGCGGGCGGATTCTGTGCTCAGCATATTATCGCCCGCAGGCTTGAAGGATAGGGGAATATTTTAAGCTTAGCATAACTTTTTTAAGAATGAGAGTTGAGCCTTAAAATTTTATATATGGTGGGCCTCCAGGTCAATTCAAATATTGGTCATTTTAGTTCCAAATCAGAAAATTTTTTACGACATAGTTTATCGCGAGACTTAGGCTCCCTATGGGTCCGAGCCTCCTTGATCCTATGGTTTTCCCGCTCTGCCTGTCGGTCTGCCTACTTCTCCTCTGGGGAGGGAGGGCGGGGGGGGGGGGGGGGGGTAGTGGGGTAGCGGAATGCCCTGAACTTCTGGTGGGGTAGGAACTGGCAAGTTCGGGAAAGTGGGGGAAAGAATTCCCCTACCGGAGACTGCCCACTTGGCAGAAAAACATTTTTTTTTTTTTTAAATTTTAGGACATTAGGCTCCCATTTATGGCCAGACGTGTCTTCAACCACACTGTCATTGTTTGGTTTCCGTGGTCCACTGTTCGCGCCCTCCATGCAGGTCTCCTCACCTGATCCCACCACCACAATGATAATCCTGTAAGCATCGATTTTAGTTTTCTGGCTTCTTTTCTCCAGAGGCCACCCACTTGGCAGAAAAGTAAAAAAACGTGTCTTTTTTATGTTAATTTTTTTTTTTCTGGTTCCTAAGTTTTATGGCTTCTTTTCTCCAGAGGCCACCCACTTGGCAGAAAAAACTTTTTTTTTACGTAAAAAAACGTGTCTTTTTTATGTTAAATTTTTTTTTCTGGTTCCTAAGTTTTCAACATCAAAATAATGTTTTTACATGTACTAAAAAAAAACGTTATTTTGACGTTTTATAAAAAAATGTTATTTCAGGTAAAAAAAGGTTTTTTAACATAAAGAAACGTAAATAAAAAAACGTTTTTATTTGGTTGAATAAGCAAATGTTTTATTTGGTTGAAAAAATGTTTAAAAACGTTTTTCAACATCAAAATAACTTCTTTTTTTTTAAAGCTTTTTACCCAAACCAAATAAAAACTTTTTTTTTGTCAAATGGGTAGTGGCCCATTTTGTTTACCTGAAGCTTATATTTCACCACTATCATATATATAAACATGAGAGCATTCACTTATATGTGTCTGTCTGTCTGTCTGTATATATATATATATATATATATATATATATATATATATATATATATATATATATATATATATATATATATATATATAAAAAACCTAGTATTCACCTAGTAGGGCATGCAGGAAATACTAGAATCGTTTAGTTACATATGTCATATAAGGTTTAGATCTTTTTCATATTTAAATATGCTATGGACATTATGCATTATGGTTAATAAAAGACGTAATTTAATTCTCATAGAATATATGATTAGTGGAAAACATATTGTTTGCAGGAGGACTTAATCACCTTTTATTTTTCCACTTGATTTATAATAGCAAAAGTAACCGTGTTCACTCTTTTATCATCATGATTTTTTAATAAAGAAATACTATGGACCAGAATAATGAGTATCATATAGGCCAACATTTCTATTTCCAAGCCACAAGTCACTGATCAATGTATGTGATGCATGCTCCCATGTCTAGTTTGCTCCACATGGGACATGATTTCTCTCTCTAGGAGTCCATCATGCCACAGAATGGTGGAGAACCGCGCACTAAGGTAAGTCAGTGCCTCTCCACGCATCACTTCCCGGGACCGGAAGTCCAATCTACTATCCTGCCAGTCTCCTATACTCATCTGTGCCTGACTCCTAACCTCAGGCCAGACATGCTTTTCTATGTAACAGAAGATATCTTCCTGGAAGGCGAAATCAGTGAGCATGCGTGATTGGAGTTTTTTCTCCACATATTGCGTTATCTTGCGATCGTGGACTGTTCGGCCCACATACCGCCTTGTGTTGTGCTTAAAGTGAGGCCAGAGTTTCATGCCAAGCCCTGGATCATAACGAACCATGCTTCTTATGTTATCAGCTGCATACAGCTCAACACGATCACCAAGGCAAAGGTCAGAATGTAACAGCTGCTGGAATTTCTCACGCAGTGGTTTTGAAGTTGAACATCTTGGCTGTTTTATTGGAGAACAATTTGGAGTTGTAAGACATATACCCCCATTGGTTGATGCTACTTGGTCACCCTTTATATTGTTCACAATGGCCTGCATAGAGTCTGAGCGGAAGGGGAAACCTGGTGAGTGATAACTACTTGTTGGTGTTCGGGGACTAAGCATTCTACGCTGCTCTATGTAGAATTTGTAGAGGTGGGCTGAAACATGAAAAGAAAGATACCCTGGGACTTTTGTGGTAGTGGTTGAAGGATTAACTACACAAACTGTTAAAACAAAGATACCATAGATTCTTCATTGTAATACCCTATGTATAAGGCACAGATTAGATGGTGGTATATAGACAAAGATGCACGAGAATTGGGCCCCAGTGGCCAAGCCCAGGAAGATATCTTGGGCTCCACTGCATCTGAAGCTCACTGGAGACCAATTCGAGTGCTCCTTTGTATTTATCTCAAGTTATTTTTGTCAGAAATGTTCAAAAGCTCATTTATTGTGCATTAGAATAGTAATCATTTCAACATTAGTTATGTGACTATTTGCAATAATCTACCTGGCAGTGTGATAGGGGAAGGATTATCACACTGGGGTGTGTGATACAGAGGTTCTTGGTTAAACCTACGGGGCTGTCATATTAAACTTGAGATAAAGCCCCTTGCTGCACCTTATGCAGCAAGGGGTTATGTATGTTGGGGTATTGCAGCAATTACGAACAGTCTCATTACATTTGGATTTAACCTTTAGATCTTACATATATCTCCATCTTATTAGTTCAAACAGTGTAAATCTATTCAATCTTTAAACAGAAACAATCACCCACCTGCACCGTACATGCTCCAGATGATGACTAGTAGGCTACAGCTGTACATCAAGACCATCAGTGGCCAGGCCATTTGAACATAAGTTTCTACATCACCTGTTATCACATTTAGTATCTCATAATCAGCCTCACCTTTTCGCTCAATAATCTTATCTTCTGTAATTGTATTACCATACTGAATCATATCTACATTCTCATCCGCAGAAATGAATTTCCGGAAATCAACCTGGTGGGGTCTTCCTTTTCTTCTCATTGGGCTGAGGCCATGAGTTTGCCTTGAATTTGGGCATAACCCTATTGAATTTGGGAGTGAATATCCATAGATAGTTGGATTCTTGCAGACATACCCGATGAGCCGATCATTGGTCCCTGGGGAACTGGAAGATTTCTCATGAACAAGCATGGATTTACTCTGATTACCTGATGTGTATGGGAAGCATAAAGAAGAGGATTCTTCTCCTTCCACTGGAAATTCAGGTTCTGTGGGTGCCTCATATGCTTGATAAGTGTCTGCAGTTATATGGGAACTTCTCAGGTTATATATTGGGCATTCCACAATTTTACTTTTATTTCTCTTGCCAGAAGCTTTGATATGGAACAGTGATGTAAGAGAGTCAGAATTCTCAGAATATGAGAGATCCCTGTGCGGCTTGAATTTATATTCAGGACTCTTGACAGTTATATTCCAACAAGGATCCAGACTAAAATGCAATGGTAAGGTAGGCTCACAACATTCATCCATGATTTGGTTGATATTAGTAGTAGGCCTACCTGTCTCTGAGATATCTTCGTTTTCAAGTACCTGATAAGATGGTGTGCATTGCATTGTCAGATTTACCAATATATAGTCAGATAGACAGTTCTGTGTGATATTGGGGCTCTCTTTTTTGGAAGACCTTGATGAATGCTGTTCATTTGACTCACTCAATTCAGTTGATGGCTGAACCTCTATACCTTCATTTCCTCCCTGGAATTCAGGCATCCTCATCTTGCGTAAGATCTTGGATGTTTTTTCTGCGGACTGATTTTCTAAATTTGTGTGGTATTTAGATATGTTGTGTTGCAGCATAATTTGTCCTTGATTATATTGGGTCTCCTCCAAATCACACATGTGCATCTGTGTAGACCTGTTTTGGGTAACATGATGCATATCCTTTTCTTTTGTCATTGGCAGATGCAACACAATTACTTCATCATGGGGATGATGAAAAACAGAATCAGAAATATTTTCAAACTGGTCCACTGTAAATGGCATGTTATTCAATGAATAGGCAGCTAAAGGGTACCCACCGATGGCAGTGTTCAGTTTGGTTGTTTCTATATTTGAGAAATTACCATTTGGTTTTCTATAGACCGTATCAATCTTTCCATGACACACATCATTTCCATGAGAGAAGATTTCAGGCTGATTTTCATCATTTAAATCTAAATGTAGTTTTGGAGTTTGAAATTTCCGTTGAGGAATTATGTCCTTATTCAGGGCACCAAGAAAGCACACAGACATATTCATATATTTTTCATCAGTCAAAGAATTTGGAGTTTGCAAGCTGTGTTTCAATAAATTTGATGGGATGCCCTCAGACTGAGGCTCAGCCTCAGGTCGAAATAATGTGGTTTCTCCACCATTCACTTTCTCCACTATATTCCATCTGGAGTTAATGAAATCAGAAATGTCCCATTGTGAAATGTTAGATTCTGATTTCCTTTCCTGGCCCAGGGATTTTTCACAAACAGACTGAGAGGTATTTGCTAGTAGGTTAGCGGTTGAAATATGGCCAGTATTTGGGCGGGGGTCAAAGTCAAAGAATAGGCCTAATGCCTTTTCTATGTCTGGAAAGTCTCCCCGAATCAAAGGGGCAATTTGGTCATTTCCTACAGATGAATTACAAGGGAACTGCTCACCCTTATCAAATAAAGACTGTGCCCATGTGTTGCAAGTGGCCATGCCTACGTCATGATCATCTTGGTCCTTCTTGTAGGAAAGACGGGACAGGGAAAAGTAGAGTTCGGAACTGCTGTTATTACTATTCATATTTCCCATATCTCTGCCTATTGTGCATTGCAAATCAAACTCACGTGCATGTGCTTCTCTTTTCCAACTGCATGTTGATATCGGTACAAATAAAAGCACCAGAATTAGCATATTTCTCACGCGTTGATCCTTATCCATCTTTGTGCTCTCCCTCTCACTGAAAATCTCATATCATTTCCGTTGTCATGAACCTCCTCCTTGGTAACTGCTGCCGAGCAACAACCAAAAACATGTCATGACGTCATGTACATTTTTCATAATATCCAGTGGTACCAAGTGAAAATCTTAGATATCTAAATTCCTCAATGATAGTCTTTATTTCATATATAGTCCATTATTCTTTTGCATGAAATTAATGAAATTCTGTGTATGACGTGATCTGGTTTTATGACGTCATCAATACCCCTTTACCATTTCGCGGCGTGTTACAATGGTGTGTTTCTTTGGTGTCTCCAATGGAGAAGTTAACCATAGCAACGGACAGTTGATATCACGTATCAACAAAATGAGATCCAAAATTGCTATTTTTTGTTTTCCCTACTACTGTACAGAGGCCCTTATTGAACAGATTATTAATAATACTGGTAAATGAAACGACCATGCAATATTAATACAATCAATTTTGAAATTGAAATATCTTAGGCGGTTGGTTAGCCATGAGGCTAGTTCCTTGTGTTTGACACCAGGTAGAGGCAAAGTAGACAGGAAGTAGGCACCTCCATGTTGGGACTGAATCACTGAGACTGGACACTGAACATAAACATGCCTGATTTATTGGAAATATTTCACCCTTCAACCAGTTTAAGTTGCTGCACAGGAAGTGTACATATTTGTGAATAGGAGGGACAATTTCCAGCAAGTGACAGTGAGTACTTAGTTCAGAATAGCCATGTGATTGTGCCACTATAGACTTGTATACAACTTGGTTCCTGCCCGTAAGGGCAGGTATTTCGGCCTAGTATTTCGGCCTAGGATATACTGGTCAAAAGCTGGACTCCTGTCTAACTTAGGGAGTGGTCATTATTTATCAAGGGGGGGGGTGGGTTTGAGGGGGGGGCGTAAAATTTTCAGACCCCTCCCGAGGGGGGCTAAAAAAAATTTAACCCCTCTTGAGGGGGGGCTAAAAAAATTCATTCTTTTTAGCAAGAAAGCCCGCGCGCTACTATAGATCAAAGAGGGGCGCGAAAACTCTCCGCGCCTCCGGCGCAGGGGGGGGCGCAAAAAATTTTGACTGCTGTCGTCGGGGGGGGGGGGCGTAAAAAATTTCCTCGTGTCTGCGCGAAAACCCATCCCCCCTGTTGATAAATAATGACCACTCCCTTACAGCCTAGACCTAGTCTAAGCCTGGTAAGGGAGTGGTCATTATTTATCAACAGGCTTTTTTCCCGCAGGCTTTTTTTGCTAAAAAGAGGGTAAATATTTTTTAGCCCCCCCTCAAGAGGGGTCAAAATTTTTTTTAGCCCCCCGCCCTCAGGAGGGGTCTGAAATTTGTACGCTCCCCCCCCTCAATCCCACCACCCCCCTGTTGTTAAATAACGACCACTCCCTAAGCCTAAGCCTAAGGCTGCCAAGACTCAGAGTCAGAGTGCAATAGGGAGTGGTCATTATTTATCAACTTCAATTTCAACAAAGGGGAGGGGGTTACGCCGCCCCCCCCCTTGACGGTGTTATGTACGGACACATTGCAATGGTTCCACTCATCTCATGTTACCCTTCTTAATAAACGGAAACCCGGTCACTCCTGGGCGGCGTGAAGTGAAGTTCTTGAGATGAATGGTCCTGTTTAATTCTGCCCACAAATACAAAGCAAAGACATAACAGACGACAGTCAAAATTTTGCGCCAGAGGTGTGGAGAATTTTCGTTTCCCTCTTTGACCTATAGTAGGCCTACCAGTAGCACTTTTTTGCTAAAAAGAGGGTAAAATTTTAGTCCCTCCCCCCCTCAAGAAGCAAATTTTTTTTATTCACCCCCCTCAGGAGGGGTCTGACAATTTTACGCCCCTCCCCTCAATCCCCCACCCCCTCTGTTGATAAATATTACCGTACCACTCCCTTAGCAGGTGAGGTACTGAGGTAGCCTAGATTATTGAGATAGTTGATTGACGCCAAACCCAGAAAAAAAGTGAACAGCGGTGACAAAGCACAGAGACATTGCTTTTTTTTTTGCTAAAAAGAAGGCTATATTCTTATGCTACCCACCCCCCCCCCCCACCCTCATTGACCTCTAGAGGGGTCAAAAGTCACTTTTTACACCATTCCCCCTTTAGAGTTGTGCAGGCCTGGTGCACCTTTGACTGGTATATTGTGGTCTATTATAACAAAGTCTGCCTAAAGTCAGGCCAACCATAAATATCTCAATATAAATCAGTGATGTTGTCAGGCCTGAATGGATATGTTACTGAACGAGCGAGGGTCAACCATACACATCTCAATTAGAATGAGTTGGTTGATCAGTTTGAGGCATTTTTGGACAGTTTTATTTAAAGAGGGCTCCGCAATGTCATTTACGACATTCTAAAAATTTGCATGATATATTTACAGAGTCAAGAATTTCATTCAGTACAAGACACTGTTTGATACTTCTTGTGGAATGATCTTTCAAAGACAAATTTACCTGGTAAGTAAAACTGACAATGAATGTGAAGTATGAATAGGCATGCGAAGTGGGTTAGTCACTGATTATGAATGTGATATAGGAAGATCTGTCATGAAATATATCAGAGGTTCATGCACTCAGTTCAGTTGCTTTAACACCGGGTACATGTTGGAAGTCAAAGGCCTCAATTGCATTAGACTAGTACTTGAATTGCCCAGGTTTATTTTTAACCCCCCCCCCGGCATTTGATAACACATCTATTGCTATCCAGATGGTACACATATAATCTTGGAGTATTTTCACAAGATATTTCTTGTGATTGGGATCGAACCACCAACTCGATACTTGTGAGGAGGGAGATAGATACATGCATGTTATATACACGTCCCACCACCAGACCACGTAGCACCACAGAGACGTCCATCACACATTATTGATTCATTTTAAGATGAATGTCAAGTGGGAGGAAGTTATTGGACAAGAGAAGCTAAAAGAAACCCTCAACAAAGAAGTTATAGAGCCATTGAAATTAGAAGGTAGGTTGTATGAGAGTGCCTATATGCCATAACTAAGGTATGGATATTGTAGGTCTAGCACCCTATCAAATAACTTATCATCCAAGGGGTTGTGGAGTATAATTTCACGCAGGCAAGATGAAACAAATACTATGCATCATATTTAGAGATATCGGTATTGAGTCAAATCATGCTATTCATATGCTCTATTGATGTTTTGTTTATTTCCCCCCAGGAATTCCATTGAGATGGAGATTCATTCTCTTGTATGGGGTGAGTTTGCTTTGAGTATTGCATTATCGTCTCCCTAAATCATGAAATAGCCGGAACAGGGTATTACCAAAAGGACTTTTAATGAATTCCTTTCCTTAAAACGGTTCAGGTTAAATAGACACCCAGCAGTGGTTACTACCCCGGTAGTAACACCTATCTGTCAACCCTACCAGCAATCTTTAGCAACTTTTCAACATAAAAACTGTAGTGTATTCGGCATCTATGACTTAGCAGGATAATGCCATAAGGGATGTGTCATTTATTCAAGCAATAGCTGCGTTACAGTCAAGTCAGATCAGTGAAGTACCGGTAGAAGGGCTTAAACCGAGTGTGGTCTAACTTGATGTTCTCTGTTAAGCAGGCAGTTGGTGTGGGTAAGACGTACCTCATGCATGGACTGGGCTCACAGGTGCCTCACTTCCAGCACATCCATATGATTGACCTTGTCTCAAAGTGGCAAACACAACCTGGTCCTGGGTAAGGCAGCTTCTCAATTCTCTGGTATTGAAATCCAGCTTAGATAGTTTCCCCATTGCTCTTCCTTGCCCTTTTCATCAATCTGAAGGAAACTAATTATTTGGAACAACAAAAAAATGGTTGCATTGACGTTTCATGTCAGGTTTACATTGCTGTTGTCATAAACATAATTATTTTACAATGAGATCTCCCAGTTTGAATCCCATACCTACGCATGCCGTTGGCATCCATTTTATCTATGAAGATTGCAGTATTTGACCTTGATATTGCGAGTTAATGCAACATTTCAATGGAGCATGGGGACATGTCCATGTCCATGTGAAATTATAGCATAATTTATTTTAAAAAGTATATAATTCACACATGTCAACATTGATCCACTCTATATATCAGTTATCGGCATCGAGATAATGATGAAATTTCCACATAGTGGTGTTGCTGATATCAGTGATAACACCTCTTAATTATATTGTACGTAAATATCCTGCATGGCCAGAGAGGTCCTTGTATTTTCCATTTTCCAAATCAATATATTTTCTAGTGAACGACTGAGAGAGCTTTTTGAGAAGGCTGTTGCAAACCAACCAAGCGTCATATTTCTGGGTGATTTATACTACAGAATCACAACACTGGAGGATGGCAACATTATAACATCTAGACTTCTTACTGAGTTAGATGGTGCCTATTTTATTTTAATCCTGTAAATTATCAAGTCGCAACACACCTAAATCATCAAGCCTAATGTTATGATATCAATAAATCTAAAACTTTCAAGGCATTCTACGATTACATACATCATTCCCCAGCATATTCTAGTGCATTTTGATACATATCTTTGCCAACATGCGGTATTAGGTAACATGTTAGCTATTTTGTCTTTCATGGTATCACTTTGATGCCGTGCGGAGTACTAGTCGAGAATATGAAAGATTGGTTGATATAGCATTGGTTTTGAGGGAACATTATTTTACATCATTTTAAAACACATACTTTACTTATTCTTTATATTTGGCAGGTATTACATTGCGGGGTGACCGTGTAGTGGTAGTCGGAACTTCAAGTGAACCCTGGCAAGTAGCCACTAGGCTACTTGAAAGGTAAATATCAGGTTATTTTATTTTATGCTGTCATAACAGCAGTGGCCTAGCTTAGTGCATCTATATCTTTTATATCATTAAAAATATTTTTGATTTCTTTTTCAAAATGAGTATTCTAACGTAATCATATGTTTGATGTCTTTTGGAAATCCTAGGTTATGCGATTAAACTCAAGCTCCAAAAGAATATATGTGATATCTTTGATTGTATGGGATGATAAAGAATTTATATCTTTATAATTTTCATGTTAGTCCTGTCAGTTTAATCCCTTTACTATTTATATGGCAGAAATTACTATCAGAAGACCCTCTAAAGGTAAACTTTTCCAAATATATTAGTGTCATATATACTAGAAAAGCACTTGATGAGCTGTAAAAAAATATGGTAATATCTATGTTCTATGTGCAACGTCTGACTTATTTTGAGAATGTTAGAGCAACTGCTTATGAAAATAAGACCTTGACATCCTTGTTCCAGGTTTGACCAACTCTTGTATGTACCACTTCCACACCAGGAGGCACGTATAAACATAATGAAATATCACCTCCAGAACACTAAAACAGCCTTTCCTGTACATATGCTGTCCACACTAGGCCCCTCCACTGCAGGGTTCTCACCAGCTGACCTGGGTATTTTTATCCATGATGTTCTAATGCAGCCGGTTCGTAAAGTTCAACGTGCCACTCATTATAAAAAGGTAAAATTATACTATGTAAAATAAGTCTTTCAGCTGATGAAATTTGACCAGAACGTATGGCCTCTTTCTTATTGATTAGAGAAAGTTGAAATATGAATTTTTGAACAAACTTAGAATCAAAAATGTAGAATGGATATCATTTGTTTCACAGTTCAAAGAATTTCCCAAAACTGCTTTTTTTAACAAAATATCTGGGAAGGCGAATTTGAATACGAATCTGCCCTTTGCTGGGTTATCCCAAATCTCATAAGGTACACCCTGACTTTGGCAGAAACCTACAAGATACAGCTTTAGCTTAATTTGAAACGGAAGAGTGCTGCAAGATAAATGAGATACGCAAGATGCGGGAGATGACTGTACATCCTTTTTTTATCACAGGTCACTGGTCCAGATCCTGACAACCCTACTGTCATTGTGGATGACCTTCTCACCCCATGCCCAGCAGGAGACATAGGAGCCATGGAAATGACATGGGAGAATATCTCTGCCAGCAAGTTATTGTCACCTCTAATAACGATGGTGAGATATCTGAAATATTACTGTAAATGCCATGCTATGTTGCAAGACATGTTTAAACATTTTGAAATGGGTTCGAAGCTACCTATTTCTGAGTCGAGAGATAATAATTATTGTAAATGGTATCATGTATTTTCGACTGATTGGTGAAGTTTCTATATCGGACGCCAGAGGCATTGCTGAACCTCTATCAGAATCTCTCCTGTACTATAACGTCTGGGCTAGAGGAGCCCTCAGAAGGAACCATGGGCTTAATATTCTTTATTTTTCAGACATTTTTCTATCTACAATATCAGAATGGTTCAAAATTACCAAATTGAATCCTTTGAAATTAGAGAATCGACTCTGGGTAAACTCCTAAACTTTCTTTGGCTAAAAAAAAAAAAAAAAGGACTGAATTAGATTTTTCTACCTTGCATTGAAAAAGAAATGATATACATACATGCACATGTATAATATAATCTTTGATAATTATGACATTTTGCTTTCAGGATGACATGAAGATCTTGTTATCAAGGTCACAACCAACTGTGAAGGAGGCAGATCTTATTCAGCTACAGATGTTTTCTGTGCCTCCTCCAAATTCTTGAATAACATTAACAACCAGTACGTTAGGGATTACCATATAGTGAACACCTCGTCTGTGCAGAGATTTTCCACTTAGGATATCATGTGTCATATCGTAGCGCGGGAAATAGCGCAATAGCACCACCTATGTTATCGTTACAACTCCTTGTGTCAACACACAGCTTTTACTAAAATAGACACTTCCGGTACAGGTCGTTACTGGCGCGAAACGCTAGCCAACAAACTAACAGTTGTTCACTTTATTATTCCTCAAACTCCACATTCTGGCGACGTTGGATAAGAATCAATGAATCTGTGAGGGAGATGTTTAATCAGGGAGGAAATTGATGCGAAAAATTAGGTTTGGCAAAGTTCAATCTGTGAAATATTTGATGCCCAAATCTGAAAGTGAGTCAAAGTGAAATCTGGGTCTGTGACTGTAACCAACTGAAGTTAAATTGTTGCTGGCAAATGAAACTGTTCCCAATGCAAGTTAAACCTGCTCCCTGGCTGAATTAAATTTGTGCCAAGTTCTATCTGCTGCCATACTCTGCCCAAATTAAATTTGTGACACAAACTGTACCAAAATGGAGTTTGCTGTGGGTGGAAAAGCCATGTGCTCCATTCCATAAATCAGAGATGGACTCAGTGGAAGTCTGATTTTGACATTTATCTAACAGCAGCTGAAGTAAAAGATGCCAAAGTTATGCACGCGCGCATGTTGCTGTTTGGGGGTCCTGGTTTAAGGGAAGTGTACAACAACTTATCTGATGCTGAAAAAACTGTGGGTCAAAACACTGACATTTACAAGGTTGCATCTGGTCTATTTGATGGCTACTTCAAATTGAAAACCTGCATTCCCAAGGCCCGTCAAAATTTTCTCGAGACCAAACCAAAGCCTGGGGAGACCGTAAATAATTACATCCTAAGGCTAAAGACCATAGTCAAGCACTGTGACTATAAGGATGATGCGAACAATCAAGTGAGGGATAGAGTGCTCACGTACATTAAAGATAGCGGTCTCAAAAGTAAGCTCTACAGGGAGAATAAGTTGGCATTGGCTACGATGACGAAAGTGATTGGCGAGTATCACGACAAGGCTGCTCTAGTATTGATACCGGCATCATATGCTAAAACGGAGGTGAACCACCTGAGTGGGGGCAGACAATCATCAAGGGGAAAATCATCCAACCGGAGTGGTGCAACCAGTGGTAGTAAATTCACAGGAAGCTGTTATAGGTGTGGCGAAAAAGGTCACATGAGTAGAGACTGTCGCAAGGCGAAGGACCAAGTATGTGACCGGTGTGGCTACACGGGTCATCTAGAGTCATGCTGTTGCACTAAACGCGAAGCCGACAACGAGCAACGCAGTCAGCCATGTGGACGTGGTAGAGGCCGTGGCCAAAGTAGGGGCCGTGGTCGTGGAGGTCCACGTAATGTGCACAGTGTGACTGATGATGACAATGACAATAGTAGTGAACAAACCTAATATAATGCTTTTTGTGTATTCAGCATGTGACGAGAAAAAAACAAACACGCTGAAATTGTCTATCGATGGTTCTTTAATTGATGTTATTATGGATTCTGGTGCAAATTGCAATCTGATTTCTGAAAGTGTACTGAATTCCATGTCAAAACAAAACCGAAGGTATGAGTGTAACAAAAAGGTCTATCCATATGGTTCAAAAACACCTCTCAAGTTAGTTGGTAAAACTAAAATTGTTGTAGTTGTTCCGGAAACAGGTGTATCGAAAGACATAGAATTCCTCATTGTCTCTGGTAACCATCCTACACTACTAGGCTATAAAATGTCAGAAGATCTGGGTGTTCTCAAAATTGGTGTTAATAGCTGTAACATAAAAGTGGGTGGAAGTCAATGGGATCAACTGAAAACAAAGTACCCAAAAGTGTTCAAAGGGTTAGGTAAGTTGAAGGACTTTCAATTAAAGCTGCACATTGATGAAAGTGTGTCACCAGTCATCGTAAAATTCCTTTTAGTCGTAGAAAGAAAGTAGCAGAAAAACTTGATGAACTTGAAAAACTGGATGTAGTTGAAAAGGTAAAAGGTCCTACACACTAGGTAAATCTGTCCAAAAGCCAAATGATGAAATAAGACTGTGTCTGAACTTGCGGAGACCTAACGAGGTGATAATACGCGAGAGACATCTAGAGCTAACCGTCGAGGAAATGAGTGGTGATAAGGTATTCTCTAAACTTGATTTAAATATGGCCTATCACCAAGTTAAACTCCATCCGGATTCTAGGCCAATAACGACATTCGCTGGTCCACAGGGATTGTACCAGTATAAGCGACTTGTGTTCGGTGTCAACATGGCAACAGAGAAATACCAACAGTTGATCAGCCAGGTAATCAAGGACTGCCCTGGAGCATGTAATATGTCTGATGACATAATCCTAGTTGGAGCTGATCAGGCGGAACATGACCAGCGACTCGAACAAATCATACAAAAACTCGATGATCATGGTCTGACCCTAAATGCGGCAAAGTGTGAAATCAACATGTCTGAAATCAAATACATGGGTCATGTTATAACAAAGGATGGGTTACAAGTGTCAAGTGACAAAGTCAAAGCGGTTGTTGAAGCACCATATCCCAAGGATGCGGCGGAGATGCGGAGTTTCCTTGGTCTGGCGCAATTCTGTGCCAAGTTCATACCGCATTTTGCAACCACCACAGCTCCACTCTGGGAATTTAGGAGATAAAGCAGAGTGGAAATGGACATCTCTGGAGGAGAAAGCATTCAATGATGTGAAAGACTGCCTAACTTAAGCTCCAGTGATGGCCTATTTACACGAGGAGCACCAACGCAAATCACTACCGATGCTTCACCGGTAGGTCTAGGTGCGATCCTTGAGCAGAAACAGGAAGGTGGTACATATCAACCAGTATACTACGCCAGTCGAAAGCTCACAAGCGTCGCGAGTCGCTACTCGCAGTTCGAACGAGAGGCGTTAGGGGTATACTGGGCTTGTCGTAAGTTTTATTTGTATCTGATAGGGATTGAATTCGAAATACTGACTGATCACCAACCCCTGATATCAGTTTTAGGTGCAAAGTTCAAGCCTCCTTCTGCTAGGATAGAGAGATGTGGATATACTTACAGCAGTACTCATATAATATAACACACATTCCAAGAAAAGAGAACAAAGCCGATGTGCTGAGTCACCTACCAGTGCATGATAATGGAGTTACTGACAACAGATCTAAAATATCTACCAGTGACTATGCATACTCAGTAGTCAAGGATGCTGTGCCAATCGCACTCGTACCAAAGGAAGTAGAGAAACTGTCAGAAAGTGATGAAACACTTAAGTTGGTAAGAGAAGCGATCATATCAGGTGACTGGACCAAACTGAATGGCACTATATACAAGGCTCTGCAAGGTGATCTGTGGATAGCCGGACAAGTTGTGATGGATGGGCATAGACTGGTACTGCCTGAGGTACTATGGGTCCGCACTGTTGAACTGGCACATGAAGGACACCAAGGCATAGTGCGAACAAAGAGCCGACTTCGAGAAAAATGCTGGTGGCCTGGAATGGATTCACAAGTTGAGAAGTTTGTAAAATCATGCTACCCATGTCAAGTTATTGGAAAAGGAATGAGCCCTGAACCAATCAAGTCGACAGAGCTCCCAAATGGTCCATGGGTAGATATCGCAGTGGATTTACTTGATGTTCCAGGTGGATATCATCTACTTGTGGTTGTTGATTATTTCACAAGATGAGGCAGTCCCATGAGGCCTACGGCCTTAGGACGTTAAACAAATCAATCAATCAATCAATCATTTCACAAGATGGCCCGAGGTGGCGTATCTTAAAAAGGCTACAGCTGAAAATGTAAATAAGTGCTTAGATTATAATGTTCTACAACCATGGATACCCTGAAACACTGCGAAGTGACAACGGACAGCCATTTGCCTCAGCAGAGTTTGAACAGTTTCTGTCCGAGCGAAACATCGAACACATTAAGGGTGTCCCATATTGGCCCCAAAACAACGGGGAGGTTGAGAGATTGAATTCTACCCTTCTAAAGATAATTGAGATTGCACGCATTGAAAAGAAAGACTGGATTGAAAGCCTAAAGGAGTTTCTGTTCCACTACCGTACAACTCCACACACCGTTACAAACATAAGTCCAGCTGAGTTAATGTGCAAAAAAAAGCTAAGAACAAGTTACCTGTAGTCAGGATGACTGATCATGAACAGAGTGAATCGAGTGATCTTGATGTAGTGATACTCTCAAGAAGCTTAAAGGAAAGGAATACGCAGACTCACGCCGTTCTGCAAAAGCAAATGACTTTGATGTTGGAGATCAAGTGTTAGTCAAGGAGCAACATAGATCTGATAAACTGACACCACCATTTGGTCCAACTCCACACCAGGTGATTGATAAACAGGGAAATGCTGTTATTGTTCAAAGTCCAGGTGGTCCACAGCGCATGAGAAATGCAGTTCACATGAAAAGGTTCAATCCACCTGAACCCCAAGCTGTTGAGACACCTAGTGTTACTATACCACTGACTACATCACATTTGGAGATACCTGTTAATACCACACCCACTCAACCTGTAGTGTCTCCATCCCCTAGACCCACTCGCGAAAGGCGCACTCCAAACTGGATGAATGACTTTGTGCCTAAGTGCATATATATTACATATCTGTGCGAAGTGAACTCTGGTTAATTGAAGGTTATATAAATTCAAACAAAGACTCAAACACAGTGACTTTATTATCATATACATATACTCAACCAAAGACTCAAACAAAGTAACTTTATTGTAATACTTGTATTCATACAAAAAGTGTAAACCTGGTCTTCTCAAATAACAAGGGGAGAGAAGTCGTATCATAGCGCGGGAAATAGCGCAATAGCGCCACCTATGTTATCATTACAACTGCTTGTGTCAACACACAGCTTTTACTAAAAAAGACACTTCCGCTACAGGTCGTAACATGGCGCGAAACGCTAGCTAACAAACTAACAGTTGTTCACTTTATTATTCCTCAAACTCCACAAACAGGTAGCTATCTAGTCACATCGGCATTGAGGCAATTCACGAAAGTAGTGGAGCGCGAGACATTTTGGGGCTGGGACTGCTGGATGTAGCTTATTTGAACGTAGACTCTGTAAATAGACCATTGTTTTCCACAGATATTGTGCTATACTTGTAATTAATAAGAATGGAATCAGGGCATTCCCTGAGCTTTTATGATTGTATCATGTATCATATATCTTTTTTCAATAGTGAATAGTGATATACGATGAAGCATGAAATTAGCTGTGCTCATATGTGACAGGATCTGTGAAAAGGGCCCATAGTGCAGGGTACATTAAGGTGCCTATTCCTTGTTCATGTAACATATTGATTCAGACTGATTTGGATTAGGTGCTTAAATGGAAATACCCGGTACATGTACCACCATATTGAGACTCAACCATGCGCACCATTTCGCTGCAACTGCAGACTGTCAACAAGGTGGATGGATATTTACAATGAGATGAGATATAAATAAATAAAAAGGTTTGGGTGAGGGCAGGGGGGAGATTGGTTAATAACCAGAGCTCAGCAGGGGTAGCTTAAAAGCCAGGGCCTTTTTACGGGAGTCAGGGAAATCAATTTATAGGTGAGTGGGAAGGGGATGCTGGCCAACTTATAATCTAGGGAACCTGATACTTCCCTGAAAGCACTGCTTTTCTCCTACCCACCAAAAAGGTGCCATACCATATTAGTAGTAAGGTGTGGGTGTGCAGGAGATAATTTGGTTAAAAGAAGAATTATGGGTGAATGAGGTTGAATATGGTAAAGATATTTATATGTATGTGTAGCAGAGGAGTGAGGCATTCAGAATATGTGATAAAAGTTGGAATAGTAATAAGAATAGTTTGATGAGAATCATAAAGTTGTTTTGGGTAGTGTGAGTGTTGAGTGTAGCTTTGTTCAGAGATGGGGGGCAGGTAGCAGGTGGCAGGTGCAGACTGCACCTTTTGACCTACCTCTATTGTTCTGTTCCAGACCATTGAGTTTTGGAGGGAAAGGTGGTTCGCACGCATGCCTTTTGAATGATAGTGGGGATTTGAATATAATGCTGATAGCTGATTGGCTGACAGTGCTCATGTGACTTTTTGAATATGTAGGTCATTGGTTTTGATTGAAGGGTGTTTACTGGTGGGAGGATGATGCAATACCAGGTGCTGAAACCTGATTGAATGTAATTCAGAGGGTGTGACCCTGTGTTTGAACAGGCCTTTAGATATGCCTGCACTTCAGTGGTAGACATCATTGGTGACACTGCCACTGTGGAGTTACAAATTACACATTGTCAATGGATCAAAGTCAGTTGTCTCCTGTGTATGCACCAGAGAAAATGGAAGAGATGAGGAACATTCCTGATTTTCCTGAATCACAACCTATACCTTTATTTGGTGAATCAGTAAGTATTTCAAATTATGTGTAATAATCTAAGTTTTACATGTGGAACTGGATGCTGTGGATTCTTGAACTTGTGAGCTTTGCATTCTTTTTGCTTTTTGACAAGACGTGTGTGCTACAATGTATTATTTTATTTGTTCAAGTCAGATGAGGAGGAGGGTGACAGTACTGTAGACGGCACTGTCAGTGGAGACAAGGATACAAGTGTCAGAAAGGAGGAGGACTTTACTACTCCATCCCGAAAGAGGTCCATGCCTATTCCTGTCCTCAAGAAAGCTGTGTCTAAGGTTGCCAAGCGCACCAATCTCACCTTGCAGATCCCCAAGTTGACCGATGCAGATGATAATGCAACTCTTCCCCAGACATCCCAGCCTGGTGGATTGGATACATCACCTTTTACTTTGAGTAAGGGAAGCCAGGGTGACAACAGCAAACCGAATAGAGTATGCTACCTAAATGGGAGTAAGGATTTTTAGTCTCTCCAATCCTGTCAGGAGGGGAACAACCTATTTGTGTTCCAGTGACTGGCGAAAAAGCTCTGGCCTGGCTAATGAGCAGAACGCACAGGAAGTGGGACCCAGCAAGCTGTTCTATTCCCTTGGTGGAGGATTGTACATCGACCGACCCTTCTCTGGTAGTCGCAGTCCACAGCCAGCTCTCAGGATTGGCCTTTGGAATGTGAATGCAATCAAAAAGCAACAGATAGTTTCCTAGGTCACTGTGAGCATTTAGGGCATAACTGGTTCCTGACCATCGAACGGAGTGCTTGGTAAATTTCAGTCACTGGTTTTTGTTTGCGACAGAGTGAGGGAGACCCAGAGGCTTTACTCATAGCTGGAAGAGAGGACTTCAAGATGGGATACGATCAATTCACGAAGCTGAGAATCTTCTTGGAGAAACACCTAGATGATTATGTTCCTAGTTTCAGGAACCATGTCTTTATCTGCGACAGGTCTGATCATGCATCTCCACAGTGTGCTATGTGTTCTGTCCGAGGACGTTTACCCATGGAGCCGGACATTCAGCGTCTACTTGGTATGTTATGACCTTTGGTTCTTTAGATTTATTGTAAAATTGTAATATTTGTGTAAATATTGAATGGATTTATAAATTTCTATTAAAATATCCCCATTATATCAGTGAAATCGGAGATATGACATATAAAATATAGCATGAACTCACTAAGTGATATTAGGTTTTGCTAATCATTACAGGGCAGGAGGCAGATCATCCATGAGGGATGTGCAGAGGGATGCATTGACAGATGGCAATGAAGTCAATGGCACCTTTGAGTATGTACCTATCTCTCACAGATATCCATGGAAGACACTTGAAGAGAGTGACTGTATGAAACTTGCTGGACATTTTGCACCAGCATGGGAAATGGTTGCAGCTTTGCTTGGATTCACATATCATGATGTAGTGGCACTGTCAGGGGATGGTTGTCATGTCAGTGCTGGAATGATGCTTATCGAATGGTGTAAACGTAATGGTGATCAGGCAAATTTTAATACACTGACAAATGTACTAGATGACCTACGTATAAACCCATTTCATTAGTTGTTGTGGTTAAAAGCTATTTGCTATAGTTTTGACACACATAATTATGCTCTGTATCAGAAATAAGACACTGGTTATAATTCATATCAGGACTCATGTATCATTACAGGGCTGGAACATCCATGTACGAGGAGAGGAGGAATATTTGGACTGATGACAATAAAACCAATGGGCCCGTTGGAGTGTGTGCCAACTGGTTACAGATACCTTGGAAAATGCTTGAAAGAATTGACTGTATGAATTTTGCCAGATATTTTACACCTGCATGGAAAATGGTTGCAGCATTACTTGGTTTTACATACTGGCAAATAGAGGAAATCTCTCAGAATGAACGGGGTAGTAATTATTGCAAAGCTGCACACATGCTCATTAAATGGTGTCAGAGGCATGTTGAACAAACAAATTTGAATACACTGACTGATGTATTAGAAGCCTTAGATATGAACTCATTTTATTAGTTATCTAGATTAGTAGTCACTTGGTGTAAGTTAAGGGTGTCACATGTAGACTGTGTTTGATATATTAAAGATGTGAACTTGAAGAGGAATTTGTTTCTGTTGCATTTTTGCTTCAATGAGACTTTATATCATAATAATCAATCTCATCATAATAATCAATCCAATCATAGACCTTAAAGTTGAAATACTGTAAGAGTAAAAGTTGACTTGTGGCTGTCGGTATAAGAGAATACACAATCTATCAATATGGCCTCTTGGGATGAGGTGAGAACTAGTATGAGACTTCTTACAGACGATGAGGAGTCTTTCACTATTGGATCATTTGCTAAATATGAAGATCGCTGGTATGACTTTGAAATACGTCCAGATGATCGTAAGATATTTGACATGAGTTATACATGGGAATTTCATTTTGGAAGCTATAACTTGATGCCCCAGGATGTTTTCCGTGATGAGATGTTGAAATCTGAACATGGGGATTTAGAAATTCAACCAATGCTGTCTCTAGGTATCCAGAGACTACATTTTATGATTGAAATGAAAAATGATGAAGGGCAAAAACAGACAATCTATAGAAGTAATCTGCCTGTGCAAACATTACCTTTGTCTCTAAGGGTTGAGGAGGAAGACCAGAATATGTATAATGAGATATTGGAAATATATACTTTGACTCTTATAGAATTAGGATATATGCTAATCAACATATAGATTTTCTTATGCCTTTTTTCTATCCTTTTTGCACATTCTATATAGGTAGGAAAACAGAATGATTAATACCTGTTTTTAATGGCACAATAAAGTAATATTTACTCAAGATTTGTTGCGCATTGTACTTTGTCAACTATCATAATGCAAAGAATATGGACCATAAAACTTATAAGATTTCATATGTTTTATTTCAAAAACACATGGACAGCAACACAGATAAGTTACTTAATCTGTGTCACTGTCACTGTCAACCTGGATCACCTCCTTTACCTTCTTCACCTGTTTTTTTAGTAACATTTTTAACTTTCTCCTTGCCAGACTGAGGTTAAAGCGAGGTCTGGAAGGAGCTAAATCTTCACTTTCTCGCTCCAGTGAACTGATATCACTATAGTCTTTTGATTTGATCACCCTCTTGGACCAATTGAAAGTGTCTAAGTCAATGTCTTTTTAGGACATGTTGCAGCTTACACAGTGGATCCTCAAGCTGCCCACTGTGGTGAAATCACGCCAACAGTGGGGGCAGGTATACGCCTGGTACATTGGTGTAACAACTGCAGAATTGGTGGCTGGGTTCAGAGTTGGCCTGGGTGGTTCAGCAGGAGCATGGTTCAGAGTTGACCTGGATAGTATAGCAGGAGCAGGAGCAGGGTTCAAAGTTGGCCTGGGTGCTTCGACAGAAACAGGGGCAGGAGCAAACATGGGTACTTTGACAGGCCTGGGTGGTTCAGTACTAGCAGGCATGGGTGTGTTGGAGGGGCAAGGCATGGGTGCCTCGGCAGGGACAGGGGCAGGAGCAAACATGGGTACTTTGTCAGGCCTGGGTGGTTCAGTACTAGCAGTCATGGGTGTGTTGGACGGGCAAGGCATGGGTGCCTCGGCAGGAACAGGGGCAGGGGCAGGAACTGACCTGAGTGCTTCGACAGGGGCAGACCTGGGTGGTTCAATAGTAGCAGGCATGGGTGCGTTGGCCGGGCAAGGCATGGGTGCCTCAGTAGGAACAGGGGCAGCCAATTGGAGGAGTTCTTTGGAAAATTTTGCCCCCCCTCCCATGATGGTACATGCCCTACTGATGTTCAGCTGGGGTAAAGAAAGGGGTTTAAGCCCTTCCGACTCCTCCCAACTACTCCCAAGTGAAGGAGTGAGGATCCCTCCCCATATCCCCACCCCCCTGGTGGTGAATCACACATTTTAATTTGATATGGGGAGGGATCCTCACTCCTCCACTTGGGAGTAGTTGGGAGGAGTCGGGAGGGCTTAAACCCCTTTACCCCAGCTGAACATCAGTAGGGTATGTACCATGATGGGACGGGGGGGGCAAAACTCCTCCAATTGGGAGGAGTTCTTTGGAAAATTTTGCCCCCCCCCTCCCATGATGGTACATGCCCTACTGATGTTCAGCTGGGGTAAAGGGGATAAAGCCTGCCCGACTCCTCCCAACTACTCCCAAGTGGAGGAGTAAGCACCCCCACCCCCCATGGTGGTAAATCACACATTTTGGTTTGATATGGGGAGGGATCCTCACTCCACCACTTGGGAGTAGTTGGGAGGAGTCGGGAGGGCTTTATCTCCGTTACCCCAGCTTGCCCCTTTACTCCACCTGGACATCAGTAGGGCATGTACCATCATTTGGAGGGGGAGCATTTCATCATAATCAAATGATTCAAGTGTATCATCACTCCCCTGTACTTAACTATACAATCCAGCGCCATTATTCACCACTAGGTGGCAGGGCTGTCACTTCAAGAGCAGAAGTAGAGGCCATCCAGAAACATATCAATGGGTGGTTCTGTATTCATCCAGCAGTCACAGCATGACAATCGAGAGGACCACAAAGATAGAAAGAAGTAACATGGAAAGAAGAGACGAGCAGAGTCAAGAGAGGAAAATGAACAGGAAAACCATGAATAACGGTAACACACTCATTTGTGAGATATGTGGAGGTGGTCCATTTTCACAAGCCTATAATGCTAAAAGGCATGCCCTAACTCACCAAAAGAATGGCTTAGGATGGCTCTGCCCAGTCTGTCAGCATACATTCAAGCAAGGACACAAGCAACATCTCATAGACCATATAAAGAGAGTTCATGGAGAGCATCCCTGGGTCAATGATGTCAGACTTGTCCCAGATGCACAAATTGTGACCTTCTCACATCAGCCCAAGATATGCAGTAAGGAAGCCTCAGGATGGTGGTCAAGGTCTATTCCAAGAGAAGGAATATTGAGAGTTCCTGAATGGTCTCCAATGGGGTCAGCACCACATATCGATTCATCAATCAATGTCAGGAAGATATCAATGGTTCCTCGATGGCCCCCGGACGTAAAACTAAACAAACAAACAAACAAACAAACAAAATATCAATGTCAGAATTCAACCTGTTCCGGCTATGGAGGGCCATGCTATCTACTATGCAAACATCAACTAGCAGGTATGGCCATGCAGATCCATATGCAGAATTGGAAAACACCAGATGTGAAAAGGAGGAGGCAATAACCAACACAGGTGGGGAATCAAAGTTGTCGTCTTCAAATGTACTCAACAAGGAAAATCCCAGGAGCAGTAAAAATGCCGAAAGGGCAGAGTGGTCCTTGAGAGAGCAGGAAAACAACCCTCAAAAAACATCTGATGACAGTGAGGTATATGAAGTGGAGAGCATTCTGAAACATAGAACAGTTGGTCATGGAGAAACTAAGAGGAAGGAAGTGCTGGTTAAGTGGATTGGTTGGCCCGAAAGCAATAACATGTGGATACCAGAAAATGAGTTGGTGGACATCAATCACCTAATGACCCAGAGCTAAGCAGGCATGGCCAGTTATCTATATCTGACACAACTCTTTAAAAAGGGAAGGGTTTTGTGTACATGCTGAGTCAAGGATGCATTTCTCTGTAGGATATCATGTCAACTAAAGGTAGATGCAAGTAACTTTGTTAGTGTGATCTAGGTTTTGTGGCCTCCGACAAAATAATTATGTTCCAATGTAAACAATATTCTTGCACTCTCTGTTGCATTTCATTTCACTTCACTTTCATCTCTCCTCATGTGGCCTAGAATACCATCATATTCATGGATAAGTGTGTATGAAAGAATGGTATTTGTATGATGTATATCCTAACATTGGTATGTGCAGATAGAATTAAACTTTCTTTTATCTCATAGTAAATATGCTTGAATACTAAGGTGCCATAGTGTTTGTATTAGGAGGGTGAATTACAAGGTAAGTGTGCGATACATAGGTTGCATATCACACTGCCTGATAATGTGATCTATTGATGACGTAATAGCTTCAAGACGACAAAATAAACAAGTCCAGTGCAGTAAATTACAGAGTGAAAACATGATGTAGTCCTGTCTACTAGATGTAAGAAGATGATGTAAACATGAGATAAATGCAAAGGAGCACTCTTGGGAATCTGTGACAGAGTTATTGCACTCACTGTTTGGCTGCCAAACAGCGAGTGCAATAACTCTGTCATGGACTCCCACTTGTGAACCTTTGTTAATGTATCCACTAAGATTTACACCATTGATTAGGGGCTTATAAACAAAAATGTTCAATTTACATCTCATTAAGATCAATTCTTATTACTGAGGCATTCACGAGAAATGGAAAATAAGGATGTGTTCTCTTGGACAATGTCAAACAACTAGTAACTGCCATAATTCTCTGTACATAAGATGATCCTATATATGCCACACACTGATGTGATAAGATGTTATGGGGCATACCTAAGACCTGATTCTGAGCAGTTCAATACTGTAATGATATGATCATATGTCAACCCTAAGACACACCATAACTATCAAACGATCCTACAAGGAAAACCTTAAATGGGCTCATGTTTTCACTTAAGTGCAAGAATGTTGTAACTGCACTTGGGTCAAGGTAACAGGTCCTAATGAACATATACTGTGTGAGTTGATATTGCCATTCAGTCACCTTTGTTTTACCGCCCCCAATGACCAATTATGGTAAAGTGCATTACAGAATGGAGTTTTTCAGGTGCTGACATAATTTAGCTGTTTCAAAAATTTAGGACATTTTATACACCAAATTACACCAAGTCCTTACCAGCTTTCAGTGTACCAAACTTTTATGTCCAGTTTGATCATTATCATAAATGTCAAAAGTTCAACTGCCTGGGATGTCTACTGTACAGTTAATGACAATTAGACAGACAACTCATTTCAGGTCAGCTCATCCTTGACAATTGTTTAGGTCCACTTGCAAACAAAAATGCATCCTTCTTACATCCCTAGAATAACAGAGGTTTGGAAGAGAGATTTATCAACCATTGCATTAGAGGAGCATCCCAACCTATGAACCAATATTGAATTAAAAAACAAAACAAACACATGAATTATACAGGTGACAAATGATTAGTAATACTAGCTCAGTTTAGTTATCTCTTGTCAGTAATCAGACCGTGGTTGTCATTAAAAACATGTCTGTGTAGAAACCTGTAGGTCTGACATGAACACTGTTCTGTCAGTGTGGAAATTTGATAAACAGCAAATACAAAACTCTGGCACATGAGCTATGACTTAAAGACAAATCAGACAAGTCCGGCAGGAAATAGGACTAACCTGAACTCAAGGTGTGGCTTATAGGTGGGTATTCACCTCAATAGAAAGTATTGAACTTGCAATTTTCAAGCCTCGGTTGTGGCTTCTAGCTCATTCTTTTACTCAGGATGCAGCCTATAAGCAGCTGGTATTTTTTCTTAGTGGTGGATGAAGTATTTACCCCTTGTTCTATAATACTTTGTAATTCAACCAGTAAAGTTTCCTTGGTAGGATATGTTCAGAGAAACAGTGCCATGGTCTCAAAAATGTGTGTTTGTGGAACTATGTTATTGAATTGTGCCTGTGTGCAGTATTTAAATAAGTTACATCCCAAAATTGAGCTAAGGCTTATTTAGTGGCTCACTAAAATTCTATATCTGATATCATTATATCATGCATGTGTGAATGGGTAATATAAAAATGTATTACTTTCCTAACTCGCTCTCCATACAGACCACACAAAGAAGTCGGGAAGTCAAGCTTGAGAACTAGACTAATAGGGTATGCATATTCATAACCTAAAGTCATTGTATTTGCAAGAATAGCCTTGCATAAATTATGAGTGTGTTACTGCTATCATTGATTGTCAATATGGAAATGTACTAAAACATGTACTAAGACAAGACATTCTATGCTAATTCTGGCTAGGATGGAAAGAGACTGTGGGGTATATCAATAGATACAAAAAAAGGAAAAGAAATTGTTATACTTTGGATGATTTTAATTGTATGGATGCAATATGATAGACTTATGGAATAGTCAGACATGTGAGTTCTAGATCTATAAAGTTACAGATATATCATTATGTATGATAAGATCTTGTGTATTAGCTTGTGCAAAGCCACAACCTCATCCCTGGATAGCTGCAAGTAGCAGCCAGGTCTTGAGCTTTACAGGCTTAATATTGTTTTGTAGTGTGAAGGCCTTACCTATAAGCTGCACCTGGAATTTGACTGGAGAAGGCCTCTAGAATAGCTAAAAGAGCTGCATCTTATAGAATAAATGGGGATTTACACTAGATTCAAGATTAATGTTGTGTTCCTGACTATCATGCTATGCAGAGCTTTGTTAAACTTGAGACTCAGCAGGTAAAACATACAGAAAGTTCTAGCAGGAATGATCACACCAGCTAATGGAGAGTACATCTACAACATTACAAATCAATTCGGCAAACTCTGCATTCAAATCACCAAGGGATAAAATGAAATGTGAAACTATAGAGTTCACATATAATTCAGTATTGTGCAAAATACTTAAGATGTGCTCTTCAATTTGTCTGTTTGTAGCACCCTTGATGACAAAGGTTTGGGAGAATATCTATTAGATTACATTATAGCTTGAACATTCTTGGACATAACCAAAAGAAACAATAACAGGTACAAAGCAAATTAGCTATGACCTCATGCCATATCCTTAGGTCACTTAGCACTAAGTGTATACTACTTATTCTAAGGAAAAAGAGAATAGCTCATGCATATTTCAGATAGGAGCTTACATTAGAAATACCTGTGCCTTAACCATGGTCTTAACCTACAGCAAGGTTTGTGTATTAACTCAATACTGAAAGACAGTTTATATATTCAGTACTTAAAGGATATTTGCAACAAAGTTATTCCCTCTTGACCACTACTATATGACAACTGTTCCAGCCCCCATTGCAGAAAACTAGCTTATAATGTGTTGACATACGCTTAATTAGAGAGTTCAGAGAGGTAAAATGACATTGGTAAGAACTACTCTAAATCCTTGTGTATGAGAAGCATCTAATCTATGATGTTGACCCTAGTGGTGGCTTATATCTATCATTTACCGATGCACAACTTCAAGCCACAATGTTTGAAAGGGTGCATCTTTTAAACAAGGTGTGCCTCATATGTATGTTGTCAACAAGTAAATTGTCCCTGCTTGATTATATTGTAATTATTGCTGAGTTACTCTATATGCTATGTAATAAATATGATGACAAAAAAAAAACAATTTTGTTTTTATTTCTATATATTATATGTGATACAATGTTAAACTATATTATGCTATTCTATACTTCAGTAATGGACTTTATATAGAGATTTACACTGTGAAACCGTGTAAAAGTTGTAGCTTATGCGTGAGTTAAAAAGAGCATAAATTGATCTAATACCAACCATACCTCTATTTGGTGCAGCCTGTACTTGGTGTATCATATGTATAATATAGTACTAAACTGACAGAAATCACATTAATAAAACACTTCAGGGGTCAATGATACAAGGATGTATAAATATGTATCCATGATCAGGATGCAACAATTTGAGAGCAAAAAAAAAAAGAAAAAAGAATGGTCTTGCTTTACCTTCTCATACTAATTTACCTCCATCATGAGGCTAAAAAAATTGTATGCTAAAATGGTTATAAGAAATGTGTCACACACACCCCTCAACTTCAATTCAAGTCCTTTCATGTGCTAGTAGCTAGTTTCGGCTTCTGTTTGGAGGGAGCTGACCAGGCAAAATTCCCTATTTTTTTCCCCTCTGCTTTACAAGGTCTGAGTTAATCTTTTAGGGTAAATAATCTTATACTCCTGATACAGCCACAATAATTTTCCTAACTCATATTGGATGTATGATTTGATTGTATACGTTAAACATGGTTTTGTAAGAGTAAGGTATACATAGATCTCTTTTACAAAAGTATGGCTCTACTCAGATAAAGCACTTGCATATCCCCACTCCCTTAAATTGGCGCCCCTTTTGGGTAGTATCACGGCAAATAACATGGTGTATTAAAAGTCCAGGACCTGTAGCTTTGATTCCTTTTGTGATCTATAACTGTATTATGGAATCATAATGACCTATGGTGCAGTGTGATATGAACTGAATCTTGATAATAATGAAACTCTAGGCAAGCAAAATGGTACTACTTCACCAGATCTGCTCAGAATTCTCAACCACTGAAAAAGGGGTTTGCTAGTTTGGTGTTTAGTGTCACCCTAAACCTCCGTGAACATATGGTGTCCATATGCATGGGTGAACCCAGATGCTAGCTGTTTGTCATGGGATTTCAGTGTCTTATGTCAGAGTTCTCAAAGGACATGGTTTGCCTGACCTGTCTATAAGATCAGGCAAATCAAAGAAATCATTTATCTTAATGAGTATGTTGTCCATAGATGCAATCACTGTTCCCTTGTCCAAGCAGCATTGAAACACATGTCCAGGACTGAATGTATAGACACACATGGATATCTTTTGTGTGTGTTGCTTACGATATTAAATTAATCAACCAATTAAGTGTTGGCACCATTAGAATAGGTTTAACAATATATTCACAGGATCATTTGCAACATTCCAGAGCTATGGTAAACTTATATTTCGAAAATGTGAATTATTTCTAACATAGGTATAGGCCCTTTCTGGTCATGAATTTTAATTTTGAATGTAGGTCCCCCTGTTGCATGACCTTTATGTATGATTCTAACTAAACTACACTTCACTGAGACAGTAAGTGCTATTAGATAATCAAATAAAGCAACATTTATATCTAGATGTACAATAACCTATAAACCTCTTCTCACCATTTCATGGGTTTCTGTTGCAAAGACAATGTCAAGATTTCTTTGGGGAAGAAAATAAAGCAATATTACAAACACATAGTCCATCTATCTGTTTCCCATGAGTTGGAGGTTCACAATACTCACCAGGCCCCAGTGTATTAATAAGGATCACTACCATAGCACTATAGATGCATCAACATTGGCAACATATAGGATATGTCCAAAGACAGGTTGTGACTCATACAAGTTTACCAAACCCCTCAAAACCAAAAGCTATACCAAACTAACAGTTTTAAAGCCTTATGTGTAGGTTAGAGCTTCATCCAATGTATTGGTATGGTATAGCTTTTACTCCTAAGAGTTTAACGTATATATACCAAGATGAAGATGTAACTTTACATACACACCCACCTCCAGTTAGATACAAACTCAATAATTAATAGCTATATATCATCATGTATTTCATTCCCGAATTCAATCCCCTTTTACTAAGCCCCTTGGGAAACTATTGTATATGTTGTTCAGTTATTCATTTCATACTCTCCATAGCCGTAACACTAGAGTGCCAATCTGCATACCCCCTTTGAATAACCTGCACCCCTGGATCCCATAGCGTATCTATATAATCTTTATTTTTCCCTCATTGGAGACTAGCACCCCTGGGGTGGAATCATGTCGATGTATTACACTGCAGTGCACATCTATCTACATATTACCCAAAGACCGAGCTTTATACCACACCTTCATGTATACACTTATTCAATTGTAGACAGTTATATTTACATGCTTCCATTGGATTCATTAACTACCCACTTTTCCATTACTTTTCACATTATTTACATAACCTGAAAACCCAATATTACATGGTAATCAATACCATTGACCTTATTCTCTCAAAAACAATTTGAGTCAGCATGAGTTAACAATGTCAAAATAGTGATAACAACACTTCTTCCATTGAGAATCCCAAGGCATGTTGATGCTGGGATACAAAAGTCATTTCCTTTAGAATTCCATTAGAAATTACTATTGTACAATTGTGCATGGTTTATAACCATGAGTCACAGCAATACCATGCACAATAAGGTTTATAGTACTGTAATACCCTGTGTGAGGCGCAGCTCACGTATAAGGCACATCCTCACTTTGTAGACATGAGAGTAAAAATAAATAATGTTCTAATCAACAGAAAAATAAATAATGTTCTAATCAACAGATTTATAAAATTCAAAGACTTATGGCCTTCTTAGAGCCTCGCCACCTTTTTACCACAATACAGGGTCAGGGGAGTGTTAGGGAAATTATAGAGAGAAATCTCTCCTAAATAGTTCTGCTTCTATAAGTAGCACTTGGGGTCTATCCACATATTTAAGATGCACCTTATACATGGGGTATTACAGTAGTTAAACCTGCCTCTGTTTCTTTATCTCATCATATTGCAAATAATTCCTCACTTCTATGGGTACCCAAACAATACCAGATATGCAATAGTATGACTATTGATGACAGAAAGTAAATCATAACCAACAGGCTAATAGCTACTGCACATGTCTCAAATAATGCTGTGAATAGATGTCTGTGCAATACTCGACACACTGCAATAAAGGTGGTATCCCTGAAGTACATCCAATTTGATTTTTATTTATCATGTGACAAAAGCTATCCAATGAGAAAATAATAATCCGATTGTAATGTTTGTCAACTAATAAAAGGCAAATGTAGATGAAGCACTAGATGTGCCAGCACCTGCAATTAACTGTCACCATCTTCGAATCCATGTCTATATTGATACAATTCCATCAGTAAGACCCCAATGAACTTTCTAAAGTAGAACCATTCATCTATCCTTATATATGAAGCATTATCAGAACTGTATGAATATATCTATGAGGCCAATGAATCTATTAGACATCACCCTGTTACCACATTCAAGTTGTCGGAGCATAATTCATCATAAATAGGTGTCACAATATAGAACCTTAAGATACTAACAATCATTCCCATCAATGAAAGTTACCTCTCCCACTCAGCTGGTGTGAAATGTAGACCAAATGCCTTAGATAAATGAAGACCATTTACATGGGGTGCCAGCATCTCATGCTGGATACTGCCATAAGGGATTTCAAAATGTGTAGATCAATAGGATAAAATGTATGTCTTTGAGGCCCACTTGTGGATGTACCTGTTAACCTTGTTGATCCACATAATTATATACTTTCTTCATGATAACTGAATTGGGAATGTTAGAAAACTGATTATGTACCCACACATGAAGTTTTATGCCTAAAGGGAATCTCACATCTGTCATTTAATAGATATCAGCCTTTGACCACACTGAGAAGTTGGTCGGCTGCTACAAGGTAGATGTATGTACACCACCATCGTGCATTTTTCATTGCACACTGAGTTAATGATAAGTTAAACCCTAGGACTCTAATCATCTTGAAAGTTTATATACATAGATAGAACTAAACGACCGTGGTGTACGAGGTGGCCGATCCACCACAAGGGAGTTGGATCGGCCACCGAGGACACCAGGGGAGTTTAGTTCTATATTTATTTTTGTTTTTAGAGTCTTTAATTAACTGAAAATTAACAAAATCCGTTACCGTATTGCCCCGTACGAGCGGCGGTCCGCCATTTTGAATGTTTACATGCACCCAGAACGAGGCTACGGTACCGGATCGGCCGCTGTGGTGGATCGGCACACGTTACGCCACTGGGGGTGTGCGGATCGGCCCTGCAATGCTATTTCTATGGGAAGAAGTTATTCACATAAAATAAATAAATCAATGTATAGACATCACCCAGTGACTACATTGTATAGCACCAGACCTCAATATTATGCACGTTCTCCCATCCCATATAGATAAATGTGTTTTGTTATTGTTGCTTTTGGCATCATGATCAAATAAATGTGTTACCAATGAACATAATCCAACTGTACTCAAATTTTCTACAAAAAAGATGCATGTCATCAGAGTTAGGCAGAATCTCACACTGATTTGATCACGGTATTCCATTCATGTACTGTTTTCTATGAAGTTAACAAACGAGCCCCTATTTATCTACAAATGCTAGATACATATAGTTTTAGAGCACAGGTAAGGTATTGTGTCACAAACTAAAGAAATTTTTATTCAGATTATGCAAAAGAATCAATGAGGAGTCACATAAAACTGGTAAATGTTGTAGATGTAGGTCAAGGGTAAGGGCATCAGTACCTATCAATGAATTTTACAATCTTAGATTTTATATAAAATAGCACTAAACTTTCAAATTTCAAGCCTCAGGTTTGGCCTATAGTTCATCTAATCATGATGCATGAATGTGTCCAATGATATTCATGCATAGTCTAACAGCCACACATCCCCTCTACATATACATTTATATTTATCATATCTATTAGCTCCTCCCTCAGCCAAGGTTCCAACCCATTCATCAACCACCTTTTAGGCCAAAATGTAAAGTAGGTCACTGTCAGGCACAGAATAATAGAGGGCAACCAACACAGTCTGCACCTGCCAGGTTCCTTTTGCCAACTATGTGCATCTAATCAAACTATTTATATATTTATTCCAACTTTTACTACTGTAAACTTTCTCTTATAATCCACACCGTATACTAAAATAAACCCAAAGTCAAGGTGGTGCTTATGTGAGGGTATTTGTCCATATAGAATAGCACTAAACTTTTAATGTTCAAGCCATAGGTGTGGCTTATAGCACAATCAAAAGTTGGAGTGTGGCTTATACAAGGGTGTGGCTTATAGCACATACCCTACACATAAGTATCTTAATCATACTTTATTTGACTCACAATTATTGTTTTAACCAATGGCATTTCAAAGCAAACACCCTTCCCACCAAAATATAATAAAGGTCAACAGTCTAACACAGAATAATAAAAGTCACCAGATGCAGTCTGCATCCGACACCTTCGATCCCTTCATTAAACCTTTTGAAGACTGCTGGTGAAAGAGTGCATCATGCCCATTGGTCATGATGCATCAATGCAGTCTGCTTGTGAGCACTTCATTGGTGCATTGTTGCAACCAATGGGGCATGATGCATTAATGCATTAGTGGCCTTTAAAGAGTTAACCAAGCACCACACATCTCTAACTAAATAAAAAAACAAATATATCAATTTACCCCCCTAAAAACAAAAAAAAACAAAGACAACAAACAAATATATCCAGATAATCAAACTATTCATATCACCATTCCATCATTAATTGTATATTTTGAATTGATTATCCAGTAAACACCCTTCAATTCTATCCAATGACCTACATATTCTAATAGTTACATAAGCACAGGGTTGGTAAATTTCCAGCAGGTCAATATGATGCACCAATGGAATGACAACTCGTGTCGGGTATGCCACCCGCATCGAGCGCGTCCACAGGTGGCGGATAGTGGAACGGTCTTCAGATATGTAGACCAGCTGCGCAAGCAGTCGCGGACCAAATGGCAATGGACTGCCTGTGTCCATGAGCGGATGAGGAATGCTCTCGCATAATTCTGAAATGGATAATGCTGCATTCCCAACGGTCATGAGCGGATGAGGGTCACTCTCTGACACCCCAACGGTCAACAGGCACCCTCCAAATGGGGCTTGGAGGGTCAACAAATTCCGCCCCGGCTTATGTCCTGATCAGCCTGGTCCAAAGAGTGCCAAAAGCAGGACAAAACCTTCATCACAACTTAGGAGGTCTCATTACTTTCCTCTCTCTGTGTTATAGATCGTTAACATGTTTGTTGTTTCTTTGCATATGCGAAAGACAACCCTTTCACCCCTTCTCACTCATACCTTTTCATCAATCAAAAACCAAGAGCGATTCAACTCCACTGAAGGGAACCCGGATGGACAAAAATAGGTTCCTGGCAAATTCCTACTTATGCCTTTGCTAGTAGCAACAAAACAAAGTGGGCAACCTGTTTGCCGTGGGTTGCATCCTTGTAGGGTAGGATTAAGAGATCCTGGAGGTTGAGGGTGGAGACCACTGTCAGGGCCTGGAGCCAAAGTACAGCCTCCATGCTAACACACCTCTTCGGCTCACATATTCTACCTGAGACAAGGGGTTGGACCTGACCCAGTTCAACCAATCGGCCCCAAGTGGGTTAATCGCGGAGGGATTATATCCCACAAGAGTATATCATTCTCAATAAACTAAGTCTGGTGCCCTGTCCTGCCCATGGCCCCGAAAGGCGTCATGTAGCAACTAGGTCTGCTAGGATTTCCGCGGGACTCAGTGGCATCCCCAAATTGGGGCTCCGTGAAGTTGGTGGGTGGACCGGAGAATGATGAAACCCTTTCTAATAAAACATGGATACAAACAAAAAAACCTACAAACAATTCCAGGGAGACCCTAAACAGGCCTCTTTCTTCCTCCTCTCCTCTGCGGGAGAGGAAAACATCAAGAGGGTAAACCCCTTCGTCCTCACCAAAACCATTGAGGGACAGATAGGCACACCCAAAAAGGTGAAATGCCTCTACCAATCAGGCCAAGTCCTAATTGAGGTAGCAACCAAAACGCAAGTCCCGAACTTGCTGAAACTTACAAAGATTGATGGCATGGAGGTGAAGGTTGAACCCCACCCCAGACTTAACACTTCAAAGGGTGTTATTTTTGACCGCCCAGGTATCCTAAGCGAGTGCTCAGAGCAAACAGTCTTAGACGGGCTGAGGGACCAAGGCGTCGTGGCCATCAGACGCCTCTTCTCGAAGCGACAACAGCGCCCACTAAACATTTATGTGTGCACCTTTGCCTCACCAGCGCGCCCTTCGTACATTTATGTAATGTACAACAGACTCCGGGTAGAAACCTTCTACCCAAACCCCTTGCGGTGCTTCAAGTGCCAAGCATTTGGACACCACAGCGACAGATGCCGGTCGAAAGCCAGATGCCTTAATTGTGCATCGCAAGACCATGAAAAAGATAGCTGCACATCTTCCCCTTTCTGTCCCAATTGCAAAGGAGACCACGCAGCGAATTCCCCAGCTTGCCCTCAGTGGCTGCTGGAGAAAAAAGCCATCCGTCTAAAAGAGGACGAAGGTGTCCCCATGTGGGAGGCGCGAAAGAGGGTTACTCCCCAAAGGCCCCATCCCCAGCAACTAACTTTTGCAGCGGCAACAAGGACCACACAGTCGATCCTGGATGACCTAAAGGACATCCCGGTCGCAACACTGAGGGAGTTAGTCAAAGCCCTTCTCCACTTTATTAAGGCAGCCGAACTCAAGGAACCAGAACAACAGAAGAAACAGGGAGAGGCGGAAGGTGTACAGCCGGAAACCCCTGCTAAAACCCAAGAACCAACCAAAAAACCAAGCAGACACCACGAAGACAGCCAAGAGAAGACCCCACAGCTGGCAACCCCTAATGTGAGGGAACCGCCTGTGGCAAGCTCCTCTGACCAAACAGGGAAAACGTCACTACCTGGAGGTGCCCCCCTCCAGGATGTGGTAACCCCTAAGCATTCTAATAAGCCAACGTGGGGTGGGGCTAGACTTTCTTTCACCGAGAAAAGCCCACCCACACCACCAGAAAATCAGCCAAGCACTAAGAAAACCAAAAAGGATAAGAAAAACCAGAAACCTCAACTCAATACTGGGGCAAAAACTTCCCCATCTGGGCGAGTCACCAAAGGGTCAATGCGCCCGGTTAGCTACCCCTAAAACACTAACTAATTATAAATTATGGGTAAAACACATAATAACACAATAGTTCAGTGGAACTGCAACAGTTTCCGTAACAAACCCCAAGAAGTGGCCCTACTATGTCAAACATACAACCCCATAGCCATTTGCTTACAAGAGACTAAAACTAAGGTTAAACTTAAAGGATACACAGTATACCAAAAAGAAGGAACACTAGACCAACAGGGCAGAAGCCTTGGGGGTGTGGCAATCCTAGTAAAAGGAACAGTTATACAGTCAGAGATTCCACTAAATACCCAATTGCAAGCAGTAGCATCCCAAATCACCTGTGAAAAATCTGTCACTATCTGTAATTTATATTGTCCACCATCACTGCCCTACCCAAGTCTACAGGACTTGACAAATCTAATCAAACAACTACCCAAACCCTTCTTCCTCCTTGGGGATTTTAATGCCCACAATACCATCTGGGGCAGCCCCAGAAATGACCAGGAAGGCATTCTCATTGAGGATCTCAGCAATGAACAAAACCTTTGCCTGCTGAACACTGGAAAACCAACCTATTACAGTGCAGCCTCTAAAACCTGGACACACATTGATATTACACTCTGCAGCCCATCCATATTCCTGGACTACTCCTGGGATGTTGCAGAAGACAGTCATGACAGTGATCATACCCCAATCCTTATAGAACACATCCATCAAGGTCCCATGGACAAAATACCTAAATGGAAGTTGTATAAAGCAGACTGGGAGACATTCCAGGAACTCAGTAAAAAGGAACTCAATCTCGAAAAGCTACTACAAAAGGAAGACCCTATGGCTACCTTTACAGCCACCCTCCAAACAATAGCAGAAAAGAGCATTCCAAAAACTTCCAACAAATCTAAAACCAAAGATAAACCCTGGTTTAATGATGAATGTCGAGAAGCCCGCAAGATGCGACTAGAAGCTGAAAGGACTTACAAAAAGAACCTAATCATACCCAGTCTCATCGCCTGGAAAAGGGCTAAGGCACACGCCCGAAGAACCTTTCGCCAGGCCATGAAGGAAACCTGGATGGCCTATGTCTCCAAGGTTAACAGCAATACACCAATGTATAAGATCTGGAAGATGATCAGGAAGATGAAAGGCAAAGACACTACGACATATGTGCACCATTTGCAAATTGGTAGGAGAAAAATAACAGATACCAAAGAAATTGCTGATAGCATCGGTTCAACACTGGCAGAAACATCTTCTCTAAATGGAGGCACACAGAGCTTCAATGCTCACCGGAGGAAGGCAGAAAGAACGCCCATTGACTTTGGCAACAACAGAGATGAAGACTACAACCTAAAGTTCTCAATGGATGAGCTGAAGACAGCCCTGGGGAGCAGTAACAACAGTTGCCCAGGTCCAGACAACATCCCTTATGAGTTCCTACGACAGCTACCAGAACCCTCGAAACAGTGTTTGCTTGGTATCATGAATAACATTTGGGAAACAGGTACCTTTCCACCACACTGGCGAGAGGCCATAGTGCTTCCATTCCCAAAACCAAGCAAAGACTTGTCAAACCCAAAGAACTATAGACCCATAGCTCTAACGAGCTGCATCTGCAAAACCCTGGAAAGAATGGTAAACACCAGACTGGTCTGGTACCTAGAAAAGAAAAAGATCCTTAAGACAGAGCAATGTGGCTTCAGAAAGGGTCGCTCGACACAGGATGCCCTAACTACCCTCGAGACCTATGTACGAGATGCCTTTATAAATAAGGAGCAAGTGGTAGCAGTCTTCTTTGATCTGGAGAAGGCATATGATACCACCTGGCAATATGGTATCCTTAAGGACCTCAAAGATGCAGACCTGAAAGGTCGGCTCCCTGATTTCATCAACCAATACCTATCAAACCGTTGCTTCAGGATCAGAGTAAACAACATCCACTCTGATGTCTTCAATCAGGAGTCTGGAGTTCCACAGGGAGGCATTCTCTCAGTGACCCTATTTCTGTTGAAGATGAACAACATCGTCTCTAAACTGGAACTGAAGCCAGAGATAGGCCGAACATTATATGTTGATGATTTCTTCATGTGTTTCCGTGGCAAGAGCCTGAGAACCATTGAACGACACCTCCAACTTGCCATAGATGAAACAGTGAAGTGGGCAGACCAAAATGGCTTCCGATTTTCTCTAGACAAGACATCAGTTATGCACTTCCACTACCGCACTACAAGAGACAGACAACCAAATATTGAAATCAACAACAAACGTATTTCTGTAGTGGAAAATACCAAATTCCTTGGGCTAGTCATAGATCGCAAACTTATCTTTGATAAACATATTAAGTACCTCAAGGATAAATGTAACAAAGCTTTCAACCTACTGAAAGTAGTGGCACATCCATGCTGGGGTGGAGACCAGGACACACTCCTCAAACTATATAGAGCACTGGTCCAGTCTCAACTGGACTATGGTCTGTGTATTTATGGATCAACCTGGGCGTCATACCTAGCAATGGCAGAGCGGATCCAGAGCCATGGACTACGCATTTGTTTGGGAGCATTCAGAACATCCAGAATTAAGAGTTTGCAAGTCGCTGCTAGAGAACTACCCTTAGCCCTTAGACGAGAGAAACTCTCCCTTGAATATGCTATCCGGATTGCCACAAATCCTAACAACCCAGCCGCAGCATTGTTGACAAACCCCAAGCACAAGGCAAAATATGAAGCAAAGAAGAACCAATACATTGCACCCCTTCGGGTGAGGGTATCCCACCTATTAGAAGAAGCGGGAATGTCTCTGGATAAGGTACTTAATGTAGAGTACCCGGAAATGCCCCCATGGACATATCACAAACCAGAGGTCAGAATGGACCTTACCGCGCTTAAGAAAGGGGTAACATCTAGCACCACATATCAAGCAGCATTCAATGAACTGCGTGATAGTTACAGAGATCACGTACCAATCTACACCGACGGATCACATATGGCAGACAAAACAGCATCTGCAGCCGTTCTAGGACCCCATGCCTTCAAAGAACGCCTGCCAGACGAAGCCTCCATCTACACAGCAGAGCTACATGCGTTATACCTAGCACAAGATCACATTGAGACATCAGAAGGCAACAACTACCTGATTGTATCTGACTCCAAATCATCACTGTCAGCAATGCAGCATAGCAAGTGGACACACCCTCTCGTGAAAAGAGTGTTGGAACGACACAATAGTCTTGCTCTAGCTGGAAAGAAGATAGCGTATGCTTGGGTACCAGGCCATGAAGGAATCCATGGCAATGACCTAGCAGACGTTGCTGCCAAGGATGCAACAAATCAAGTTCCAATAGATATGCCTCTACCATCAGAGGACCTCAAACGGAAAATCAGGAAATACATCCACCAAAAGTGGCAAGAGTCATGGGACGCTGAAAGAGACAATAAACTCTACAAAATACAGCCCAAGATAGGCACAACCAAGAAAGCCAAATGCAAGAGCAGAAGAGAAGAAATTGTCATGAACAGACTAAGAATAGGCCACACCAGACTAACGCATTCACACCTGATGAAGAGAGAACCCAGACCGCTTTGCCACAGGTGTCAAAAACACCTGACGGTGGAACATTTCCTTGTGGAATGTAGCCAGTGCCCCATCAGGGCACAATACCATCAATGTACAACACTGAAAGAGTTATTTGATACCTGCAGACCGGATACAATACTTGCATATGTCAAGAACCTGGGATACTACAGTCAAATTTAAACAGTAGAAACTTTCTTCCATAAAACCTTTAGGCACAAATAGCCATCACCAGTAGCTGACGTGCCGTTAAACACTAACTAACTAACTAACTAATGGAATGACAAGGGCAGTATTTGTACAACATAATGATAAAGGGGTATAATTTATTAAACTAAATCAGATTGTATTTTTCCAATATCCCAATCTCAACAATATTAATGCATAGATTGACTAATACACATATTCTCTACAAACACAATCTTAATTATAATACCCCTGGGGCCACCTACCTCCATCCCACCAGAACCAAATGCAGGTCAACTAGCACACCTCCAACCAAACAATAGACTCCCAAACAATAGAGCCCCAACCCTGCTGTCTGCACCTGCCACCTGCCCCCCTCCAACCTCTTCTTTTAACCAAACTCCTCACACACATAAAACACACATATGCCATAAACATCAAAATATATCATATTCATCCCAACTAAAACCTTCTATTCATTAATGCATCATCTAACCTTAATGGTTTAACCAAACTTCCTTATTTCCCAATTCTTAACTCTCCTCTCATCAGGAAACTACCAAAAACACTAAATCAGATTGTATTTTTCCAATATCCCAATCTCAACAATATTAATGCATAGATTGACTAATACACATATTCTCTACAAAAACAATCTTAATTATGATACCCCTGCAGCCACCTACCTCCATACCACCAAAACCAAATGCAGGTCAACTAGCACACCTCCAACCAAACAATAGACTCCCAAACAATAGAGCCCCACCCCTGCTTATTCACCTGCCAACTACCCCCCCCCCTCCACCCTCTTCTTTTAACCAAACTCCTCACACACACAAACAAACATATGCCATAAACATCAAAATATATCATATTCATCCCAACTTAAACCAATTACTCTGACTCCCCTATATGTAAGCTACACATACATATAAATATCTAACCCATATCACCCTTACTTCCAACATTATCCTTCTTTTAACCAAACCAGGTTCTAGAAGCTACCCCTATACTACTGGTGTGACATCATTGCAGGAAAGGGTTTCCCAGATCATGGGGGGAACATTCACACCTCTATGTACCCTGCTTTAGTAAGGGCTGGAGTGGTCATTAGTTATCAGCAGGGGGGTGGTGGGTCTTTGCATGGACACTCACTAATTTTTTATGGCCCCCCCCCCGCCTGAGGCAAGGAGAGATTTTGCCTCTCTTGATCTATAGTGGCGCGCAGGCTTTTTTTTTTTTTAGTACAAAAAGGAATTTTTTTAGCTCCCCCTAGTGTCCCTACTGACCCCTAATGTCCTACACACCCCTAATGTCCCTACTGACCTCTAATGTCCTACACACCCCTAATGTCCATACTGACCCCTAATGTCCTACACACCCCAATTGTCCCTACTGACCCCTAATGTCCTACACCCCCCTAATATCCATACTGACCTCTAATGTCCGTACTGACCCCTAATGCCCAGACTGTCCACTAATGTCCCTACTGAACCCTGATGTCCTAAACATCCAAAATGCCCATACTGACCCCTAATGTCCATACTGACCCCTAATGTCCATACTGACCCCTAATGTCCTACACACCCCTAATATGACTACTGACCCCTAATGTCCAACACACCCCTAATGTCCATACTAACCCCTAATGTCCTTACTGACCCCTAATGTCCTACACACCCTTAATATTACTATTGACCCCTAATGTCCTACACCCCCTTATGGCCATACTGGCCCCTAATGTCCTACACACCCCTAATGTCCAACACACCCCTAATGTCCCTACTAACCCCTAATGTCCTACACCCCCCTAATATCCATACTGACCTCTAATGTCCGTACTGACCCCTAATGCCCAGACTGTCCTCTAATGTCCCTACTGGCCCCTAATGTCCTATACCGGTACACCCCTAATGTCTCTACTGATCCCTAATGTCCTACACATCCCTAATGCCCATACTGACCTCTAATGTCCTACACACCCTTAATATGACTACTGACCCCTAATGACCAACACACCCCTAATGTCTGTACTGACCCCTAATGTCCTTACTGACCCCTAATGTCCTACACACCCTTAATATGACTACTGACCCCTAATGTCCAACACACCCCTAATGTCCACATTGATCAGTAGGGACATTAGGGGTGTGTTTGGACATTAGGGGTCAGTAGGGACATTAGGGATGTGTAGGACATTAGGGGTCAGTAAGGACATTAGGGGACAGTATGGACATTAGGGGTCAGTAGGGACATTAGGGGTGTGTTTGGACATTAGGGGTCAGTAGGGACATTAGGGGTGTGTAGGACATTAGGGGTCAATTAGGGACATTAAGGGTCAATATGGACATTAGGGGTGTGTAAGACATTAGGAGTCTGTAGGACATTAGGGGTGTGTTTGGACACACCCCTAATGTCTGTACTGACCCCTAATGTCCTTACTGACCCCTAATGTCCTACACACCCTTAATACGACTACTGACTCCTAATGTCCAACACACCCCTAATGTCCACATTGATCAGTAGGGACATTAGGGGTGTGTTTGGACATTAGGGGTCAGTAGGGACATTAGGGATGTGTAGGACATTAGGGGTCAGTAAGGACATTAGGGGACAGTATGGACATTAGGGGTCAGTAGGGACATTAGGGGTGTGTAGGACATTAGGGGTGTGTTTGGACATTAGGGGTCAGTAGGGACATTAGGGGTGTGTAGGACATTAGGGGTCAATTGGGGACATTAGGGGTCAATATGGACATTAGGGGTGTGTAAGCCATTAGGAGTCTGTAGGACATTAGGGGTGTGTTTGGACATTAGGGGTCAGTATGGCCATTACGGGTGTTTGGATATTAGGGGTGTGTTTGGATATTAGGGGTGTGTAGGACATTAGGGGTCAGTATGGACATTAGGGGTCAGTATGGACATTAGGTGGGTGTAAGACATAAGGGGTGTGAAGGACATTAGGGGTCAGTATGGACATTAGGGATGTGTAGGACATTAGGGGTCATTATGGACATTAGGGGTCAGTATGGATATTAGGGGTCAGTAGGGGCATTAGGGGTGTGTAGGACATCAGGGGTGTGTTTTAACATTAGGGGTCAGTAGGGACTTTAGGGGTCAGTATGGACATTAGGGGTGTGTAGGACATTAGGGGTGTGTTTGGACATTAGGGGTCAGTAGGGACATTAGGGATGTGTAGGACATTAGGGGTCAGTAAGGACATTAGGGGTCAGTATGGACATTAGGGGTCAGTATGGACATTAGGGATGTGTAGGACATTAGAGGTCAGTATGGACATTAGGGGTGTGTAGGACGTCAGTAGGGACATTAGGGGTGTGTAGGATATTTGGGGTGTGTTTAAAAAATGGTTACTCCTGTAATGTATGACCGTCGATGGGTTCCGAAAGGATCACGAATACAACGATATCCGGTTCAGAAGGCAACAAGTTTAATTCAATATCCTAAAGTACAGGAAGCTAAAAGTATTCCAGATGGATGTGAGATCGTTCGGATAGCTCTGATTTATGACTACCAGGTAAGGCTTCGGAGTCAGTAAGATCTTATGTTGTTCGTACAGAATCCGGGAGGATTCTGTCCCTAGGTTCCGACCCGGCTACTACATAGCCACAGGGGTTGGGTGGCGACCTCTCGTGTTTAACCCGAGCAGCCTGTGGGGCAGTGCTGCCACCAGCCGCCAGGTGTACCAGGTCTTCAACCCGAAAGGCCGCTCCGCTTGGAACCTAGTCAACCCGTAAGCCATGGACGCTACTACTAAACCATGCCCCTACAGTACCCCCACTAAGACTATAACAAGGGGTTACATAATGGGTAGTAACTAAGTTATAGTATTTACAACAAAAACATATTATACAGGGCGCACGGCTGGCTTACAGGTTGTCTGACTCAAGTTAAGTAACAAATATGGATATATGATAAATACCGATACAGTTTTTAAATATATGTACACCATAGTATACAAGTATTATGTGAATTAAACGCATTCCAGAATGATTTCGTATGGGTAGTATATGTTAGATTATACACATAAAGCTATAGTGATAATTATGATACCATATACAGTAGTATTGGAAGACAGTTAAAGTCATTCCGTATATACCATATTAACCCGGACTAATCTCGATCTATCAACCCAAATAACATTATTACGTGAGTACCATATTGGGTTCAACCCGTACAAGATGCTAATAATAATATACAGTCCAAACCTTAATTTGCAATGAAAGTTACCTTCAAAAACACCTTTTTTTTTTAACACAGACTCTAATTAGTTAGAATATATCTATTACATTGATACGAAAGTACCTGGGTGAGTCTGATATATATATATATATATATATATATATATATATATATATATATATATTATATTAACAACAGTTTAGGTGTTTATATATTCATAGCACCGGGAAAAAAAAAATTACAATAATGAACACGGAATGGTAGTAGGAAACTGTACAAATGTATTGTCAATGGACCATTCTGGGTATTATATTTATTTTCCATATTTACTAAATTCTTCGCCATATAAAACCTGAGTTCTGCCCATGATCCACACTCAACAATCTCCTGCATTCCCCAACAGGAACCAGGATGTATTACTCATGACAAACGCGCCTCCTCCATGACACTCTGTGACATAAGATACAAGGATGTAATAACATTCCAACCTTATCTACGCATGCACAGTGTAACTGGAGGAAGTGCGATCCACCTGTGGTGCCATATTTGGAATGAGAGAATATTTCACAATCTCCTCTCAATACTCATCAACATGACTAACTCACAGGTGGCAATCTCTCCCTATGACACGTGTCCCTATTTCATTGAGCCACGTGTATAGAATATTTCACAACACTGTGAGCTGCTCAAGTCTTTCATATAAAAGGCAGCTTGAGCAGCTCCCAATCATCTCTCCCAACTTACACCTTACACCTATACCTAGAACCTACGACAGGTTGAGCTATAGGATCAGAGGCAGAGCTTAGATCTTGGCGAGTGTTATCATTGTTACCACCTTTATGAAACACTCATGTCAGCTATGCAATAAAAGGATCAACTGAACTTCCCTGGATTCCGTGTACATTCACTTCACCACATGTAACCGTCCGTTGACACGATGGTGGATGAACCCTCCAAGAATATCCCACTACCAACCTCTCATTAAACATGAGCAATAGTGAGACATCACCTAAGGAGCCAGCTTCAGAACAACGCACTTTTACATCACCTGGGCTAGACGCGCCCAACCACCCCACAAGTGATACTACACATCCCCTCCAGAGACAAACTTCATCTCCAGACGCACTGACATTGGATCCAGTTTTACCTATAGCACTGCAGGCCCACGTATTACAACCTGTGAGTACCGGTATCGAACAATTTTCCTCCACAATAGTGGATCACAACACTGGAGCACACACCAGTACCCCAGTATCACTACCTGCACCAGGATTAGACATCACCTTACCTGGTTACTCACAAGTGAATTCACCGCCACTAAGACTTTCTGGTATAACTAGCCCAACCTCTGAAGTACCTGTGGACAATACACAAAGCCACCTGTACCTCGACCCACACCTGGAGGACAGAACACCAGAGCTTCAAGCCGCCCTCCAGGACATCACTCCCCCACACCCCACAACACCTAGTGCAGCTGCATCTGCAGCACAAACTGACCCAAGTATAACTTCACATAAACCACCAGTTTGTGAGGAGCCAGTGGTTGTAGACACAGACTCTGACGCTTCCCTAGACGCTGATTACTGGAGAGACAGAATCGGATCAGCAGTTTCTAGGTGGAGAGCAGCCTATGAAAACGGTGTAGGCAGGGTTTCCAATAACTACTCTGGACACCCGGTAGGAGACAATCCAAACTTCTCACTCAACATTAATAGACTATTGGACGAGTGGCTTGACCCTACCGTTACCCAGCCGAACCGATACCAATCCACTTCTGAAGAGGAGGACCTGTACCCCCAACCTGTGTACACACCCACACAGCCACTTAGAACCAGGTCAGTGGACTCACCACCAAGACAAGGCTCTAGATTTAGAAGGAGGGCCCAATCAAGTTCACCTCTTAGAAGAAGAACCCCCACTGGTTACAGACTACTGAGAAGTGTGGACGGAGCTACAAGCAGGTCTCACCTCGTAGCTACAACCCCGCTACTCAACAGAGGCAATAGGACGCCTTACAACTCACCTCTCCTCATCGATTCACCTGGGGAAGATACTGAAGTGACTTTTCCCCGCCGACCCAACATGGCAATGCCCAGAGGTCACCCCCCTCAGTATGACCAGGAGGACATGAGAAGAAGTCTTGTCAGAGACTGTACAAGCGCTGTCAGCGAATCTCTCTCTGAGCTACTGGCCAAGCACGTGGGCACCCTATCCACTGAGATTAAAAATCAGGGACAGGAACACTCAGACCAATTGGCCAGAGTACACCTCAGGTTAGATGACATGGAACGTTGGAAGGAGCTTATGGAAAGCAATACCGCCCACAATTTCAGGCAGGCAGAGCAGAGCAATATGGAAGTTCTCAGAAGATCCGAGGATTTCACATATCAAATGACTGACCAGCTCAGCAAAAATATGGACTCAATAAGGCTTGACCTGATGAGGGCCATTCAAAGCCATTCGAACAGTGCCGACGCCACCAACTCCAACCAAGCCGCCACCGGCGCCCAGGGTAATTCAGGGCAGGTACAATCCACTCCTCCTTACCCCACGGCACCTGACTACAGTACCAGCCACAATGACATGACAGGAGCAGGTATGAGCCCACCACATGCCTTCAAAGACAATCAGTACACAGCATCACATGCACTGCACCGATCTCCTACAAATGGTGCACCAAACACCCACCAGGGGGCGACAACGTCTTGTAACACAGCGCCTAATCCAAACCAACACGGTGGCCATGTGGTTAATGGTGTTTACAGTCCCCAAGGACAAACAAGCAACCACTCTGGACTACCATATCCTCCTAGGTATGATCATATAGAACACTCCACACCGGTAGTGCACCAGGGAGGATACCATGGCGCTGAGTATACCAGATTTCCCCTAGTAGAATTGACAGCGACAAGCTCACATCTGCCCAGCTAGGGTCATTCAACAAGCCTGAACCCTTTGACAAACCAACGCCCTACAGGTCTGCAGCAAAATTTCTGACTGAATTTAAATTCTTCATAAGGAATGTGCACGCCAAGAGGCCCGACCTACATGCAACTTGCCTGGACACCTTTCTCAAAGGAAGGACAGCTCAGTGGTTTTTCAGCAATATAATGGACAAGCCCATCATGCAAAACAATGACGCCGTCTATGACGCTTTCTTGGCGAGGTTTGGCACTCCCGACCTCAGCACCATCCTCAAAGGATACAGAGCCAGGAAACAAAAGCCAAATGAAACCACTGAGGACTACCTAGCAGACATGACCATGTTGTTGTCCAACAGCAGCCTAGACGAGGCCTCACAAGTGGACTACCTTGTAAATGGCCTCAGACCCGAGCTGAAAAATGTTGTTGTAGCCAAATCTCCCAAGACCTTGCTGGAAGCTGAACAATTGGCCATAAATCAAGAACTAAACCTCGAGGCCATAAAAATTGCTCAGAACAGCTCAGCAGAGTTATGTGCTGTAGGCTACAACAAGAACGACGACAGATCCAGAAAGGATAAATATCAGCGCGACCACAAGAAAGAAGACAGACTGCCCAGTAGCAATTACAACAAACAGTATGAAAATAAATTCAAAAACGGCTACAGAGGAAGGTCCAAATCTTCAGACAGATCCAATCCTAAGGACTACAGATCTAATTCCAAAAATAGATCCGACTATAAGTCCCCAGGAAGAGATAGGTCAAAAGATAGATCAGAGCAAAGATCAAGATCCTCTGATAGCAACAAAAGTTTCGTCTTCATACCAGTTGCTGGACAGCCAAACAACAATAAAAACGTCTCCTTCATGGTCCCAGCTGACTTCACCATCCCAGACAATTGGGTACAACAGTCATTAAAGAAGTCCAGAGATCCAACCCCAGGCAGGAATTACTCCAGAAGCCATTCAGGATCTCAGTCTGAGGCAGACAATGACAGCCCCAACAACACACAAGATGAATAGGGATCAGGGGAAAGCACTCAAGCACCTAGTGACCCCGACCCCAACCGGACCACGACCATCGAATTATCCAAGGACACTTCTCGAGATGCTGATACACAAATGAATTCAGTAGACACCCAATCATCCAGTTCGGATTATACCAACTTCTTGAATACCAATGAAACTTCAGACTCCAGTGATGACGAGGACGAGTACGAGGACCAGAGCCAAAGGACCTCAATCCTGAAACTGAGGATCAAATCTGAGCAGTATGGGCAGCAAGGTAAGGCCATTTACGTTGATACAGAATTAACCAAAGGTGCAGTCTCTGTAGACATAAATAACCACTTGTATAGAGCTCTTGTTGACTCAGGCGCCTCACTTTCTTTTATTAGCCAAAAAATGGCTGACAAAATCGCGAACACACCAAATTTTAGACACGGTAGACGCGCGCGACTGACAGTTTTATTGGCTGATAAAACCCCCATCCAAGTAAATCACTCCATGACTGTAACTTTCCTCATTGGTGGCCATGAATTCAGATCCAGATTCCATGTGGTACCTGAACTGAACCATCCCCTAATTTTAGGAGTAAATTTCATGACCAAATACAAAGCCAAAATTTCCTTTGGACCAACTCCCCCATCGCCCAATTACATCAGGGCAAACAAAAATGTTGATATCCCACCAAACACTGAAGCCACTTTCAACGTGGTTGTGATAGGGAATAGCAACATTGTGGGAAAAACTGGATTGACTGAGAACTCAGGTTCTACCCTACCGGTACTTATTAAGCGCGCCATAGTTAAACCTAGATCAGACCTTAAGATAGTACCAGTAACGGTAGCTAACCCAAACGACTTCCCCATCAAGATAAAAAGACACATGAACCTCGGTGTATTTAAACTTTTCAATATCAAAAAGGCCATACCCATTGGTGCACTCAATAGCGCCCATTCACTCAACAGTGTAACAACAGAAAAGGACTTATTCCCAATCAATTGTGGAGAGGATCCTATGGACCAACTCCCCAAAGGGAACGAACCTTTGAAGTACAAAATCTGTGAAAAACTCTCTGAAATTCAAAGACAACAGATCAAAAACATTGTTGAGGCCAATAGGCAAGCCTTTGTCCTAAATGAAAGCGCCATAGGTCTCAATGTAGAAAATGAAGTCAAGCTGGAATTAAAGCCAGACTTCAAACCCTGCAACAGACCGTCATATAGGATGTCCCCTCACAAAGAAATTTTTTAAGGGAACTCCTGAAAAAACATTTAGAACAGGGGATAATAGAAGAGTGTACCAAACCCTGTGAGTGGAACTCACCCGCCTTTTTAGTACCAAAACCACAAGGTGACAGGTCAGTAGCCTCTGGTTGGAGAATTGTAGTTGACTACAGATGGGTAAATGAGAATTTAAAAACTTTCTCTTACTCATTCCCCAGAGCTGACGACCTCATGCAGCAGATAGGCAGAACGGGCGCCAAGTATTTTTCCAAATTGGATGTCTACAGCGCCTACCACCAGATTCCCCTAGCAGAAGAATCTAGGCCACTTACCACTTTCTCCGTCAATGGCACGAGATACATGGCAAAGGTTCTCCCTATGGGACTCAAAACTTCAGGCCTATCCTTCATGAATGTAATGGAGCAACTTCTCATGAAATGCAAGTATAAAAATGCTGTAGCATATGTAGATGATGTAGCCATTTACAGCCCCACGTGGGAAAGGCACTTACAAGATCTGGACGAGGTTTTAAAACTTTTTATCAGAGGTAACATCAAACTGAAATCAGAAAAGTGCGAATTTGGAACTACCAAAATGGAATTTTTGGGTTTCAATGTAGACCAGCATGGTTTGTCACCATCCCCGGACAAAATAGGACCTGTCAAAACCTTCCCCCCACCTAAAAACATCCATGATCTTAGATGTTTCAATGGTATGGCGCAGTTTTACAAAAGGTTCATCAGAGGTTTTGCTCATGTCATGAAGCCCCTTTATGAGGCGACGAAAAGCACCTTTAAATGGACCGCTGAGTGCAAGAGAGCCTTTGAGAAAATTAAAGCTGCTATCTGTACTGAAGCTGTGCTGAAATTCCCGGACTATAATAGACCTTTTGTCATTTTTACTGACTCGAGCAACTACAGCCTAGGAGCTGTAATCACTCAAGTAGACGACCATGGTTTCTATAGACCGATTGAATTTGCAGGGAGAGGCTTGACACCTCAAGAGTCTAGGTATGGGATAACTGACAAAGAACTGTTAGGAATAGTTTTTGCAGTCAAAAAGTTCCACCATTATGTGGATGGGACTCACTTCAAAGTATACTCGGACCACACCGCCCTGGTTTCCTTTTTCAACAAAAAGGAAAACATAACCAATGGAAGGTTAGCCAGGTGGGTCGACACAGTCATGTCCTACGACTTTGAAGTCAGATACCTGCAAGGCAGAGCCAACATTGTGGCAGACTTCCTTTCCAGAAGGAAATACCCGCCCAGCTCTGATGATCCAATTCCCATCAGGTCTCAAGGTAGAATAATACTCCCTCCTAAATCAGTCAGATTCTCCGACATTACCATGACCAAAGTCTTCAAATCAACCGACCCAATTCCCAAAAATCCAGTCCTCATGGGACCACCTAGGTCCATACTAAAAGGAGGACAGATTTGGGGTAGCACTTCTAAGAAGCCAAAGGGTGTGATCGCAAAGAAAGGTAACTCTGAGAGAGAAGGGCTCAGCTCAAATCAAACCGTGCCCGAGCTGTGCATTCTAACTCGATCCAAAGCCAAGTTACCAGGCCCAGTCACACCCCCTCAGCCCAGCAAATCAACCAGACGTAAACAGACCCGCCCCCCTAAGGTCAAGGACACCAAGACCAAAACAAGGGGCCGACCACCAAAATCTAGGTCACCCAGAGTATCAGTGAAATTAGCTAATACCAGAAGGGCTAAGTTATCACACAAAGTGCTACCCATGGCTGAACGAGCGATAAGCCAGCTATGCAAACACCACTCCCTAACACCATCCAGGGAGACACTGATACAGGCACAGCAGGAGGATGTTTTCTCAAACTCCATGCTGTCATACATCAATAAGGGTGAATTACCAGAGGACCCAAGCCTTAGTAAACAGATACTGCTAAACCATGACCAGTTCATGATTTTAGACGAAGTTTTATTCAGGATCACCAAAACAACCTATGGAGACAGTTTGGAGCCTACACTACAAATAGTGATGCCAGAAAAATGGGCAGAATCACTAATTGAGGCCACACACTGCTCACCATTAGGAGGACACCTTGGTCCCACTAAAACGTATGCAGCAATCAGATCCAGGTATTATTGGCGTTCCATGTTCAAACATGTTTTTGACTACTGTGGCACTTGCCACACATGTCTCACAACAAAGAAAAGACCAAAACACCTGAGAACCCCAATGACCCTTAGAGACCCTGTTTTAACAGCCTACACTCACCTCACCATGGACACCATCGGTCCTTTCACACCTGCTGTGGATGGATCCTCATTTATCCATGTTGTCACAGATCATGCTACCAGGCACATCACTGTTTGGTCCACAAAGGATAACACCAGCGCCGAAGTAGCGCTAGGATTTTTCCAAAGGGTTATCTGTGTTTTTGGAACCCCAACAGTCCTGAACACAGATAACGCAAAACAGTATGTGTCCAAATATTTCACATCTTTTTGTGATAAATTCGGCATCAAACATGTGACAGGGAGTGCACATTGGTCAAAATCACAAGGTCTATGCGAGCGTCAACATCAAACAATAGAATCTTCACTCAGAGCCTTTGTCTCCAAATCACAGAAACATTGGTCGACCTTCCTACAGGCTATAGCATTCAGCATAAACAACACTGTATGCAACGTGTTAGGATACTCACCCAATCTTTTGGTGTTTGGAAAGCAATCACACCTCCCAACTGAGTCCTCCCTGTCATTGGTCAAACAGACTGAAGAGATCAAAGACAAGGAAAAATTGGTCACCGCCTTACTCAGCTTAAGAGATGACATCCAACTTAAGGCAGCTGAGAGCATGGTCAAACACCATAAAAAGATGAAAGCCAGATTTGACGCCACTGCTTCCCCATGCACCTACAACACAGGCCAGCTTGTGTATTTACACATACCTAACCTGTTGGTAAAACAAACGAGCAAAAAGCTGCAGCCCACCTATAGTGGACCATACATCATAATGAAAATGACCTCACCAGTAACTGCAAAATTAAAAAGGCTACAGGATGGTAAAGTATTGAAAAAATCAATACATGTATCTAGATTAAGGAGACCAATCACCAAGGCTAGCGCCAAGGCTGTAATCAAAAGACTGCAGTCTGGGCCAATCAACACCTTGTATGACCCTGATCTAGATTCCACCCATATTGGTGAACCAGAATCCCCCGCAGTCAAAAAGAAAAGAGGACGACCTGCAAAGAAAGGACTTGTCACCTTTGCCCCTTCCCCAAAGAAGAAAACAAAGAAAAAGTCCACGAAAAAGAAATAGATTTTCAGAAAACACGCAATTTTTTTTTCCCTCCTTTTTCACCCCACAACACCCACCACAATCCCCCCCCCACATTTATACACACCCCTCTACCTTCACCCAAACCGGTGGCAATTTTGGCCACGTGTTATTTCATGCAGTGATGTTTTTCCCCCCACAATTTTTTTTTTTTTTTATTTTCATCTTATTATCCAAACCGCATACCAACTACCTTCAACGTCACAATTTCTACACAATACCCCAAAGCCTTCTGGCTTACTTCTACTGATGGGACATTGTCAAGAATTTTATCTAGGATTTGAGACTCAGACAGTCATATAATGATTGATTAAGGTTGGCACGCCACATAAATTACCCAAGGTCACAGCGTATTCTTGGTTCGTGAATCCTAATTTTAGGAACACGCATGCGCCGGTTTGTTACAAGCTCAGGGCTCCTCTATACCTTAACGTATTACCAAATGACCACCTATTGTAGGAGAGCAGCACCTAGACATCCTGATCCGTGTTTATGCCTCTGTTTACCATCGGTACTGGAATGTTTGGTGAGACACTTAATCAAATAATTCAGCACAGTTCCCTGCTGTGTTATCATAACAGGAACAAGTGCACCCCCACAAGCTGACTAATCTCAGCACCACAACCATCAACCCCCTATTATAACTACAATATTCAGATCACCCAATGATCATCCACGCCCCTCTAGAAGGCCCATCAAATTTGCATATCACAATGTACAAGTGTATGCAAACCAACCAATAGCTAGGCCCCGTGCCATATATGGGTGAGACATACCTCATCGGGAGGCACGTAATGAGGAATTAGCCAACCTCATGAAATGCTTATAAGCCTCACACCAGCCCCATCTTATCCACTTCCAAAACAATAACCAAACTCACCACATCCAGCCACCATGGAGCAAGCATCCGGAGACCACAGGACCCAAGTGTCGGGACTGCCATGCAACAAGCCCAGGTAGGATCGGTCTTATGTGTCCATTAGTAGCGTCATCAATCGTTCTAGCATGACAATGATGGAATCTACCATCATGTTGCCCAGATACCCATTACATGCCAATGGTAGTGTGCGCCCAGAGTGCTTTGTAAAATGCAATAGTTGAATTTGCAGCCCTGTTAAAACCATGTATGGCAGTCTGACTTTTCACAACCTTATTTATCAACCTCTTGACAAAACCCCCCACCAGCCCATTCATCTATCTTAGTCTAACAACGAACCTACCAAAAAATTTTTTTTTTCTCCTCTTATTATTCACAACAGCCTTAGAGCCCCAGAGATTAGACATGGAGCCAATTCAGGGTGGACCATCCACAGTCTTTTAGGCCCAAACGGCATCAAAAGTAAGGCCATGGATCTGTTCGAGATCAGAATAACTATTATGGAGCACAAAGACATGATCAAACGTATATCCAGCGACGACTTAGGTGTATACCTAAACAACAAAACAGTTCAAAAAGAGCTCACCCTACAAGACCCAATTGTTTTGTCGGCCACCAAGGCCATGATATTCGATCTATGCAAAGATTTCCCCACAGTCCCATTGTGGGACAGATTCAGTGAGGAAACATCAAGCTATATAGCACTCCTATGTGCCAGGACTCTGATTACCACAGAGAAACCACTTAAAGAGCTACCAAGATATGAAACAGGTATCGGCAGATACAATGTCATTATCCAATCAACAAATCTTCAGACTCAGCTGGCAGCGTTTGAGATGGCTAGATACTCCCACTTATACAGTTAAATCTATCAACCCTGAATTGACCCATTCTACCCCCCCCCCTTTTACACATTTACGACGTGAAAAATCAATTACTCCCCTTCAATTCATTTCCCCTTTCAATTCTCACGACCTTTTTACATGACTAAGATGGAGACATCCTGCTAGTTAAGGCATCAGCCTAGCAAACTGATAACCTTTTAAATAACACGTCCAAAAGCGCCACATTCACACTACACTTATCCAAAAACACACCCAAACACGTATAGGACGACCACCGCCCAATCTACACAAAAATACCTCACACAAAGCCAACCCCCCCCCCCAACCCCACCCTTAGAGCACCCAACTCACCCCAGACAACAGTCCTATCTCAGTCTCTATGATCAATCTCTCACAAGCTTATCTAAATTTCTATTTTTAGGACAGCAGCCTCCTTGGCAGCACTCCTCCTAATTTTGTGCGCCCAGACCCACCAGTCAGGAGCACAGGATTTTGTAACCAATGAAGAAACCATCTTCAGGCCAAACTATGGTGTTTTATTCACTAAAATACCCCAGAAAATGATCTCAGGATATATGGATTACCCATTAGTTTTCACTTTAGACCTATCCTTCAATCAATCCTTGCAGCGACCGGACAAATTAACCTCCCTAATCAGCAAAAATGCCCCAAATTCTATCTTGGAAACCGCCCAAACTTTAGACCTAATTTTGGCAAATCTCTACCAAAAATCTCGAAAATCTTTAGCCCTATTAATGAAATTTTTGGAACATCCCCAAACTAGGTCAACCAGAGGCGCCCCAGGACAAATCATAGGTGATATTTTAAGAGCATCAATTGGCTTAAGCACGCAACCTGAAGTAGACTTGTTGAATTCCGAAATGTCCGACCTAGAGAAAACTCTAGCCACCAAAATGCACGTGGTAGAATTAGCCACACATTTTCTCTTGAACATTTCTGAATTTAATTATCAATCTTTAAGTATTTTCTCCAGCATGCAAAATGATACGGATGACGCCCTGGCGCTGCTCAGCTCCAACCTCCAACTGTTGACTAAGAATGTATCAAACATCTTATTCAACCTGGAACAACAGAGCAGACAGGACACCTATCATTCGATGTTATTTACCGCTGCTAACTCTCAAATTGAAGCGCTAATGAATCTGCAAAATGATTTAGACACCCTACTGGACTCACTAACCACTCTAATGGAAGGCGAGCTACCTCCAAAATTAATTCCACATAAAGTCATGGAAGATGGACTTAATAATCTATCAAGCTCTTTGTATGAATCCAACAATGGTATCAAAATTCTAAACGTACCCACCGGTTTCTACTACCAAAGGAGAGTGCATGTGCACTGGCAGGACCAAAACAAACTTTACATCACAGTGCCTATACCCATAGGGCTGGGGGACAACATCTACTCCATATATAGAGCGGAGGCCTTCCCAGTCCCATTTGATACCACCAATGTAAACACTACTGGGTTTACACGAGTACAGCCATTGCCTAATTATATAGCCATGTCTGCGTCCCAGTCACACTACATTGAACTGGATCACCCTGACTTAGATCTCTGTGACGTAAATGTTTTCATAACATGCAACCTGCCCCTGCCCATGTTATCTCCTAGGCAACCCACCTGCAGCTTATCCTTATTTTTAGACCTACCTGACGCTGTACATAACACCTGCAATTTTCGGGTCCACATGACAGCACAAATTCCCAACATTGCTAAGCCCATCTCCCAAAACTCCCACAGGACCCTGCCCCCGGAACACCAAGATTCGTGCTGAAGATACACTCTGGAGGGCACACATATGCCTTTCCAGTGGGATTAATGGTGTATGGAAGGAACCTTTGGCCAGCATCCATCTTGGCACCCAAACTAGCACCACCCAGGTTAACTTTCCCCCTAGCCCGTCATCTTGATGCGCATTGGAAGTCGGACGTCGGAATGATCATTGGTGGAAGACTGAGGACGGTGAGGCTGGAGAGATACCCCAGTTGCCCTTTGCTCTGGCGGATCCCCCTCACAATCATCCTCAGATCGAGACCCCACACAGTCACCCTGGCCATTGTACAGGAAAACCAGCCCGACTTCCAACTCACACCAAGTGAATATGAACTATCAACCAGTGCCACCTCTGACACGGAGAAACACCTAAGCAGGCGGGAAGCCCCTAAAGCCTCCACCAGTTGGACAACTCCGGCAGAGATGGCCCTGCTACAACTCAGGGAAACCCAACCACCCAAGGACCTATACCTATTCGACCCTACACTGGCTGAGAGGGCCATTAACACCATAGATGGTAGGTTTTTCTTTAAAACTTTAAACCATTAGCTTCGGCTGATGTGGGGATCGTTGGGTACGCTCAGCATCCTCATCGACCTCCACCGGCCACCCCCCGAGGTTCCCCCCATAATGGACTGTCCCCAGCGCCCACAGGCCCGGTGACAACACTGGACGGTACCACCACCCTTATGTGGGGATGGCAGGTGCTGAACAGCGCTACATAGCAGACCGGATAGCCCTGAGACGCTGATGTGGGGATCCCCCTCCTATCCGGCGAGATCCCCCCCGAGACCCCCCAAGGACCCCCCCATAGGGCCCCATCCCGACCATACATAACCATACCCACAAAATCGCAATATCCCGCCATTGCTTCACTTTGCACATCACTGGATCTTATCAATGACGACGCAAGGCCGTTCCACAAACCACAAACGCAGTCATAACGTCTGCACAAAATTTTCGCGCCAGTCGCGACCCGGCGTCGCCATTTTTAAAGAGCTTCGTGATATGCAAATGTCCATTAGTTTCGGTCACATGATCGTCGTGACTCGATACATAGACTGAAAACAACAACATCAACACGTGCAAACAACCTAGCTTCATGATAAAAGGGATTACTCACATCTTTCCTAAAAGCCGTTCACTGCCGGCACCTGAGGCGCCAGCAGTAGGTAGGTGACCTGATGTATCCTACAAAAACAAATCCAAGATTGAAATTACCAAAAAGCCTGTAACAAATTTCTGATTCAAAATTTTCCAAAACAAATTCACACAACCACCAATTCAAAATTACTTACGTCCCGTCCTCGTTGATGAACACTGTGATCAACAGGGCGCGACCGTCCGGGAAATGGAGAACGCCTTGGACGATCTCCATCTTGCGTAACTACTGATAAGATAGCCGGCACCCATATCTTATATAGGGCCAAGGCTATAGGCATCAAAACTCAAAATTTATTTCAAATCCGCGACCCCCACCCTCAAATTCAGTTGACACACCGTATAACAGAATGCCACAACTCGAAATTTTCCAAGACCTTTTTCAACCACCTTCATAAAACTTTAGGCCACTATTCGAAATATTTTTCAGGATTTTTATCTGAATAATCAGGTTCAGCACGGTGAAGCGACAGCTCGGTACCGCCACCCAGTGTGATACAAATTAACCAACTAAGCTTGCTTAGTTACACTTACCGCGTTCTATTCTTGCAATCATATTGAGCTCTGTCAAGTTAATATTATGTGTCAAACAGCTGAAATTCATAGCACCTATTGGTTATCCTGTATTGACAAGGCCACCAGCTGACCCAAGCAAGATTTCACACCTCTGTTAATGGTTTGTTTTCACGGCTCTCTTCCCTACAGACCCCTCCTCTGGAGACCTGGCAGCCCTACCATCCGTCGGCCCTCCAGCCCTGGAGAAAGACGAGCCGGGGCTATCATCGTCCAGGAAGGCGACAGGAAGAAGAGGCAGCATGGAAGAGGTCAAGCCAAATCCAACCCCACCAGCCGCGGACCCCGAGCCCCAGCAGCAACTTCCACCAGCCAGTGGAGGGAGCCAGCTAGGAAGCCCCATCTAACACCCAGGGGAACCTATGTGTCAGCAGCTTGTAGGCCTGGGACACCCATGCCCCCAACCTACAGGCACAACAATAATTACTGCCGCCACATCAATGGGCAGGTATCCGCTGCCAAACTCTGTATACCGTGTTACCATCAGCCAAATGGGCTCCTGTGCCCTTGCGCTTATGACAATAAACCTAAGCCAGGCGGCAACAGGCAACAGTCCCCACCCAGAACCATGTGGAAGCCCATGCCAGCTCGACCTAGCCCCACCACAGAGACAGACACAACCTCAGAGGACGGATCAGATGTGGCCACCGCTGGTGACTTAGCATCAGTATATCTAGACTTTTCAGACATTACCATCTCAACATTCAGACCCATCAGATCCAGGAACCATCGTACAGCTGAGGGCAGGTTTAAGAACTTCAACATTAAAGAACACCAAAACCTACCTCCAAATAGCATACACCCTAATCGACATTTCAGAACACACAAATAGACATTTCACAGAATCAATTCTTGTACTACCCAACCATTGAGATACGATTGTAAACAACCCCCATGCCTATACGTATCATTTGTTTTCTGTGAATGTAAAAAATTTTTTTTTTTCTTTCTATCAAGCATGTCAAATCCTTTTCACTGGATTCTTCAAAAGCCTGTTTTGTTTAGGCCAAATGTATATATTAGCTTAAGATTTCTCTCCCTTGATGAACATTATGAGACTAAAAACCAAAATGGCCTCCTGGTTTACCTCTAGGCGCTATAAAGTTCATCACCTTCACCAATGTTTTTCAAGCTCAACCATGAAATGTATTTATGAGTTTTAGTTATAGTAGCAATCCATAGCAATAAGTTTTTATTTACCCCATTCATATATATTTGATAAATATTTTGCGTCCCTGTTATACACTACTCCACCTTAATTTTCACCTCGTAACTAACTTTGCAAAATAAACTTGGTAGTGTGGAGCCAAAAATTCATCACCCTTGTGCTGATCTTTGACCCCACAGCACCAAGAATTACCGACCCCAGTTAGTTTTCACATGGACAAGTCCTGGCATATCAATGCGCCAAACAGAACTTGCCACCAGACAAGAAAAATTCCCATATTTTCAAAATAACAGGCATACGCACACATTATAAGCATATAACATGTAACCTTTATAACCTGTACAGAGATTAAGTCACTTGATCCACACGAACTATATTTTTGTAAACCCAGATAGAAGCGCTTTTATTATACCGCATGTTATGTAAACTCGTCAGATTTTCACAAAAACCTTGTATATGTACCATAATACCCATAATTGTCAATGGACTTGGCAAAGCCTTATTTTTCTGCTTATTTTTCTCCCTTTACACTCGTGCAGAGATGAGTAGGAATGTGGGGATTTGTCAATGGACCATTCTGGGTATTATATTTATTTTCCATATTTACTAAATTCTTCGCCATATAAAACCTGAGCTCTGCCCATGATCCACACTCAACAATCTCCTGCATTCCCCAACAGGAACCAGGATGTATTACTCATGACAAACGCGCCTCCTCCATGACACTCTGTGACATAAGATACAAGGATGTAATAACATTCCAACCTTATCTACGCATACACAGTGTAACTGGAGGAAGTGCGATCCACCTGTGGTGCCATATTTGGAATGAGAGAATATTTCACAATCTCCTCTCAATACTCATCAACATGACTAACTCACAGGTGGCAATCTCTCCCTATGACACGTGTCCCTATTTCATTGAGCCACGTGTATAGAATATTTCACAACACTGTGAGCTGCTCAAGTCTTTCATATAAAAGGCAGCTTGAGCAGCTCCCAATCATCTCTCCCAACTTACACCTTACACCTATACCTAGAACCTACGACAGGTTGAGCTATAGGATCAGAGGCAGAGCTTAGATCTTGGTGAGTGTTATCATTGTTACCACCTTTATGAAACACTCATGTCAGCTATGCAATAAAAGGATCAACTGAACTTCCCTGGATTCCGTGTACATTCACTTCACCACATGTAACCGTCGGTTGACAGTATCTAATAATTAATAAAGTAGTTTTTTATATCACCCAGAGAGTGTCCTGTTGTTTGTTAGATCGTCCCACCATCTCGATGTAGTCAGAGTTTCCTGATGTAGTGGTTCGTCATGGTACTAACTCAGGGCCTCTCGGGACCTTTCAGAGTCTTAGTACAGCTTGGACAGTCCTTCTCTCCAGTGTCCGGAATGTCCATTCAGGTAGCATCAAACTGCTCAGTCTTAGAATCCATAAAACGTATCCATCATCCTCCAGTCCTTGTCCACGTTTAGGTGACAGCACTCATCATACCAATTCAGATACATAAAAAAAAAATCAGTATAATCATATATTCATCTTATTTATTTTCAGAATCCTTTGGTTTCTCTAGTTTTAATCCATACATAGCAATTTGATCATCCAGAAGTTCCTTGGCCTCGCGGCGGGTACCATCCCAATCGGATAGTCTCCTTCCGAATGCTTCAAAGAATTTCTGATTGAGGAAGTCCACCTCACTTCTAGCCTTAGCAACCTCAACTGTCCAGAATTCTGCTGATTTTTCTGGCCTGACTCTTGGGCTTCCAACTGCTTCATCTTCTCCCTATGTTCTACATCTCTTTCTGATTCAATCCTAGTATTTTCCAATGACTGGATCTTTTGTGTCAGATAGACTATGGACCCCACAACTTCCTGAAGGTATTCTACCGAGAGCGCATGATGGCATTGTTGCCAGTCGGTCATGCAGCTCTGTTGGATCTGAAAACTTTCCGGAGGGATGTTACTGATATCGTACAGAGCTGGGTCCTTTATGTACGGGACCCGGTTGGGCGATGACTCACGTCCGGAATGATCTGAGGATCCAGAGTGTTTCCTACGTCTCGGATTCTCAGACAGGCTTTCTGAGGCTACAGAGGAGTTCATCACATCTCCCTGGGGGGTAGATATGGTGACTCCTCTACCATTTCCGACAGGTGGAGGGGCCACTCTGGCCCAACTACCGACATTCCTGCTTTCAGACGATCTGACTTAGGTGTAACCCGCCCGATTCCGGTAGCCCGATCCCTGTTGGTTTAGGGTCTGGCTCTCGGGTCCAGCTGGTCCCATCTCCGGGAAGTCCTTATCTTTATCCTTATTCACATCAAACACAGGGGGAGGAGCGCCTCTCAGTCCGGACAGAGGAGATGCTTTCTCCAAGCTTCGATCCCGAATGCTCCGATCTGGTGCCGGGTGCTGGATCCCATGGAATGAGATCTTACGCGGCTGTGCCTTCATACGTTTGGCAGCGGTGGCCTTACTGGAGTCCCGGTATGCGCTATCGCCCCAGTACTCCCTCATCTCTCCAAATTGTTTATTCATAATCCTTAACCTTCCCAGAGTGTAGTTCAGTTGAAACGCCGCCTCCAGTTTGGAGTTGACATGGGTTTCAACTTCACACAGCCTACTTACTTTCGAGTTCAGACTCTGGAAGTGGGTCTTCTTTCAGGAATCCCACTTATCGATCAGAAGTTTGTGCAGATCTAGGGCTGCTTTCAGAGCGGCCTTTACGCCGACTTAGTGTTCCTCCTTCAGATGTCTGACCAGCTCACTCTTTTGGAACGTGGTGAGTCCCGAACAGATAGAGCTATTCCTACCCTTGTTCATATAGCACATGTATACCGGATGGTGGTGCATATGCTCCTGAACGATGTGTCGGATGAACCTCATGTGAGAGCTGAAAGTTTCGGGTTCATCACTCCCAGGGGTACAGATAATGAAAGGACAGGTGGTGTTCGCCTCCTTATCCCAACTGTCGATAGCCCACTTAATTTTGCAGTAGGCATCGAAATCATAATACTCCCTATTCCAGTTGTCGATGGTCTGTTCGACCCAGTTCACATAGAAGTAATTCGGATTCCGGTCCTGACGTGTATACCTCATCCACTCCTCATCATACTGCTCTCCATCCATGTTTATGAACGGAGGGCAGCTGTAATACCTCGTATTACGTTTACACTCCTCCAGATATTTGGGAATCATCTGCATGAATCCGCTTCTGACATTGTTCCAAATTTTCTTCTCAGGAGTGGGTACTCCTACATCATCGTATAATTCGGGATGGTCTATATCCGTAGACCAATCCCATGTGACCGATTCTGGCGTCTCTTGCGAGCCAGAAGCCACAGGTTTCGGATCGCCAGTTGGCTTCGGAATGGTAGCAGCCACAGCTGGAGTTGCCTCGCTTTCGGCTTGCTCCTCCTTCTTCTTATCCATCTTTTCTTTCTTTTTGATTTTATCTTTCTCTTCCTTTTCTTTCTTCTTAACCAAGGCCTTTGCCTTCTTACTTAAGCTCTGTTTCCATCCTTCTTTCTCCTTAACAGTACCCTTAGTCGTAACCCTAGCTTGCATCCAAGCTTTGCTGTCATCTACTGACGCACTCAGCCCGGCACTTATCTGGGTCAGCTGTTCCCGCTGACTTCTTAACACTTCCTCCTGCTGCTCGAGTTTCTCCTCGGTTTCTGAATGCATCCTTACTTACTTTTCAATCCGACTGTCTTCAGCCTGTAATTCGGCTTCAGACAGCGTGTTGGACGAGGTGGAGGCTCTCTGAGAGACAGACTTGACAGTAGTCGCCCTCTCAGTGTCGCCCTCCTCATCGACTTCCATCTGGTCCAAACTGGAATCAATCTTAGCAGGGCTCGGAGGGTTCAGGGATGGCTGCATCCCGTACCAGTACAGAGATGCATGCTCCTCAATGGTGGCCTCGGGGTGTTCCCGGTCCCACTTGTCCTTAACATAGGCCACTGTCCGGTAGAACTCCTGATTCACGCTCATACCAGTTGCCAAATCAATATAGTTTAACAACCATATATCCGGAATCGACAAATCTTCTGGGATAGCTTTCTTAATTAGGTCCCTCCATAACTTTGGAACCTTTTCTGGTTTCGATGTTTTCGGATTCCAGATGTTATCCTTCTCGAGGAATATTGTATCTCCATTCAGCCATACTATGCTGCATACTGAGTAATCAATTTTGCCATGGGTCTCCGGGGGATCCACCATGGTCGCAACCAATTCAGACTTTCCAGATGCTGCAGGTGAAGGCGGTGGAGGCATTTCCAATGCGTCCACCCCACCTGTATTCTGATCCAAACATACCAGCGTGCTCGCTGCTTCCCTATCTTTCAGAGCCGCGTCTTCCTCTGGATGCACGGGGCTCAATCCGGAACGGTCGTCGGTGTCGACCTCCATACTCCCTTCAGACAACATCTTTTCCTCCATAATGGCGAACCTTCAGAGCTATGGGTAAATCTCAACAATACCCCAACGTACTCTTCTTCTTTCTTAGTGCACTAGGTGTTCGTACTTCGGAATTCTGTACTATATAGTAGGAAAGACCACCAGGACAAATCAATCACGTCGAGTCACCCCGGCGTAAACGCTTGATTAAACAATATGGCGGCAAGTCGCGCAAGAAACCCCAAACCCGGGTCAAAGGTCAGAGACCCTCATTTCGGGTAATTGGGTCACACAGTGCCACGTGCTTCTCATGCTTCCGTAAAGAAAACGATCTGTCAGAGTACATAGTTTCTCGACTCGATATCATCAGGAATACACATGGAGAATACGTATAGCATTTTGCTGATACGTCCGATAAATCAGTCCACTACCCACGGGAACCTTGAGGAGCGGACAATAGAGTAGGTAAGAGCAGTTTCATTTCAAACTGACAGGTATATTTGAATACGCCTAAATGACTAGAAAACGCAGTCTTCTCTATATCATCGGGCTCCATTCCGATCTGCCAGTACCCGGACTGGAGGTCCAGGGTACAGAACCAATTATTCCCCCCTAGGGCATCCAGAGTCTCATCAACCCTCGGGAGAGGGTATGAGTTCTTCTATGTCAATCTATTCAGTTTTCTGTAATCCACACAAAAACAGATGCTTCCATCCTTCTTAGTGGTCATGACAACAGGACTAGACCAGGGACTGGTACGAGGCACTATCACTCCCTTTTCCAACTATTCCAATATTTCATTTTCACATATAATCTCCTTCTTAAGCGGTAACTGGTGGTACGGAATCTTAAAGGGCTCCGTGTCTCCGGTATTGATGTGGTGTAGTACCTTATCATTCCGGCCTAAAGGGCCCCCAGAGTACCCGAAGGCATCCTCGTATTTCCGTATTAGATTCCGAACCTCCATCTTTTGATAGCTGTTTTCCAGAGAGGAATCTTCCACCAGTTATTCATCTTTTCTTTCACTAGCAATCTAGGCTCGGGTTTCCGTATGTCTTCCACTACCTCATTTACCAATGTCATGGACCCAAGCTTGGATCCCTTCTATGAATAGATGGTCTTATCACCCCGATTCATTACTGGCAGTACATTCCAGAACGGATTTCCTACCAGAGTGTCTACTGATTCCAACCCAATGCTAGATAATTGAACCAAGTCGGGTTCAAATATCCCTTCTTGGTCTTTCAATTTCTATTCTGAAGTACACAGTACATCACAGGAGACACCCGGGGGTATCTTTACTGTATCCGCCATGCTGGCAACCGCACTTATCTGTCTTAGTACACATTTCACCTGGATGTCATAGGGCTTCCGGATCCTTAGCACTCCACTACAAGGATTTAGCTCGGCTTCAAACAGACTCCCGAAGTCCAATCTAAGTATCCCATCATCATTCATATTGGCTATGGTGGGTGAGAGTACAAACTCCTTTCGACCAACTGACACCTTCATAAATGTTCTACCAAGAACCTGCATACGGGTCCCATCGACCGTACAAGCGTTTACCCCCTTTATGAGGTTCTCACTCTTGTCTGGCAAGAGGCTGTAAAATTTATTGGAGATCATGGAGTGGCTAGCCCCCATATCAACCAAAAACTTCCCAGTCCTACCTTGGGTCGTAACAGATACATACCATCTTCTGGGTTTTTTCTGGTAAACCTATCGAAATCTTCCGAAATGCCGAGATCCAATCCATGGTCTTTCAGATGCTCCAGACATGGATGGTTTGGGGGAAAGGTGTGCCGCACATACACGTGTGAATACCTCTATCCACCCTTCCTCTTCTCCAACGCAAGTACTCTCATTTTCTACTGACTCAATGTTCTTCCTTACGTTGGAGTCCCCGGCCATAGGAGGGGTGAGGAGATCAATCTCAAATCCCTCCTTTACCGGGTGTCATCATTTCGGTTTCATCAGACGGTTTATCAGGGACAGTACTCCGGCATACATTAGGTCTCCGGGTTGAGCAGTCTGACACGTCCTCAACCCTTCTTAATTTTCCGAATTGGGCTCAATCTCTTCAACCGCCGACATATTCCGAGGAACCGGCTCAGCGGCCCTGCATTCATAGGCTACATGCCCCATCTTCTGACAACGGTAACATCTGATTCAGGACTTATCATATCTAGGCCTACTATACCGGTGACTATCGATGTCCTCCCGGAAAGACTTCAGCATACTCTCCATCATACTCTTCAAATCCATGTTCCCGGATGGTCGAAAGGCTTAGTCTCAATCTGATTCTTTTTAGCTGAACTCTCCCTACTTTTCAATCTGGTGCATTGCTCCAGACTCCAATCTAACATCTTCTGATCCTTACTCTTCTTACCACCCCTACCGGATCCATTCGATCCCGGACCACCGGATCCCGAATGGTTGTTGTTCGAATTATTCCAGAAAGTAAATCCATACCCTGTGTTCATACCTGGTTGGAACCCTGTATCCCCAGGAGCCTTAGCACTGCTAGGGTGAGTCCCACTATCACAAGGGGTATCGTTATTGTTCTGATCAGTACTAGGTGGGTCACACTTCTGATTTTCTACCCTGTAGGTCTGATTGTTCGGAATGGACTGACTGTCATCTTCCACTTGATCAGATATATCCTCTAACCCCCCAGCGCCCCCTGGAGAGGTGTGGTCCAAATAGGTAGAGGACAGGACCTGCCCCCTGGTATCAATATACTGGTACTCACCATCTGTGGTGAAGGTGGTGTCCTTTTGGCCCACACTTAACCGAACATTCTTATCACTGCCGGGAACATATCTGTCCGCCACAACATTCCGGGTAGCCTAGTTATTCACAAAAGGATCATACCCTTTCTTCAGAATGGGTTTCCGAGTAGAGGTTACCGGTATACCTTCTTCCCCGTCATCCCGTGGGATACGGCTGAGGTCGGGCTCCTCTAACATTTTTGATTTCATCCGCTTCATCTAGGTCCGGTTCCTCCTCATCGGAATCCTCGGACCCTTCCTGTAAGATTCTTAGTTTTGTAATCTCGTATATAAGATCATCTCTTTCCTGATAAAACTCTCGATTGTTATCCTGAATGTCAGTGATTCATCGATCGTTCTCCCGAATGTGTTGCTCCTGGAGGGCCACATGTTCCTTCTGCTGTTTTTCTATAGTTTTCTTATTCTTTTCATAGACCTCATGTTGGGCTTCGACTTGTTTTTCCAAGTCAGCATGGCAAGTGCTGGCTATATCCAGTCCCGTTCGGAACTGTTCTAGGGTCTCGTCTTGCTTGGAAGTCTTGGTTTCCAAGGTGGAGGTGACCAGACTCAATTGCAACTTGACCTCCTCAACATTTTTCTCGTACATTCCATACTCGGCTTTCTTACCCTGAATCCTAGCCTCGATTTCCCGGAATCGAGCAAGGTGGGCATCCATCTCTTGTGCTAGGGTTTCAGTGGTGTGCTCCAGCAATCCCTTATTCTTTTTCAGATCTCTGATCTCATCCAGGAGCTCATCAATCTCTCTTTCCAGCTCCTTTATCTTATTTTGTTTTCGCTCACCCTCTTTTTTGTGATATTCCAGTAGTTTTTCACCCCTGGATTTCTCCTGATCACTCATTCGCCTCCATTCTGCATGGGCTAACCTTTCTGTTTCATAATTATTCCTTTCTTCCCGATATCTATCCCCGCTAACCACACTCATAGGAGCCGGTTGGCTGGATCCACCAGGATTGAAAATGGATTCAGAAAGGAGGGCCGTACTTAGTTGGTTCAAAAACACTCCCTGGCCAGCTAAAGGCATAAGGTGAATCGGGTCTTGCCCCTGTCCTCGTGGTTCACTACTAGGTACCTGAGCCAAAAGAATGGGGCTACTGAAATTTCCATCTCTCAATAAATCCGACGACCTGATGTTAGGCACGGTTAGCCGGCGCTATCGGATGGTCATCAACAGTGACATCAAACCCTACAGTGGAGATCTCACTCTCGGAATCCAATGCTTCAGTATCATTCCGAGATGGGTCCCTATAATCCTGATAGGCTATGCCCGGGGCGCGATGGTTTCCCGGGGACTCGCCTTCCGTATACTGACTCTCTTCTTGTTCAGACAGGGGTGTGCGCTTCTTAAAACCGAATCCTGGTCACGGCACCAGTGTAATGTATGACCGTCGATGGGTTCGGAAAGGATCACGAATACAAGGATATCCAGTTCAGAAGGCAACAAGTTTAATTCAATATCCTAAAGTACAGGAAGCTGAAAGAAGCTAATGTTGTGCCTCTTTCTTATGTTAGATGATAGATAGTTAAGTCCTTAGTTGTGTCTTCAGCTGGCTTTATTGTAGAGGTATCATCGAAAGGTACAGTGTTGATGGTGTCTTGTTCTGAACAGCTCTGCTGGAGGAGGGCCGCTCCTCCAGCATAACTATACTGTTAGTGCGTAGGCCTAGGGTTTCCCCTTAATGGGCCTGTTACTATTTTAGGAACGTACACGTAGGAGGGTTCCTCATGAGCTGCTCCCTCCAGCATCATCATCGATGACGTAGGTGGGGGAAACTCAGAGGGTAGTCACCATCCATTCATACAATTGAACGGGAATGTTACCAATACAGGAACTTCAGTGCAAAGCTATTACTATTGTAGGATAGTACAATATTGGTAGATATAGGACTTATTACAATCATAAAAATTATAAAGGATAATGAGAAATAGGTATATGAAATCATCCCAGACTTCAATTTGAACTCACTCCGATGAGTTCCCAGAACAATGGTCAGTACAGCATAAATCAATGTGAAACACAAAACACAACAATTGATGTTATCAAATGAGGTACATCTGTCAAATGAGTGCAATGCTTTCGAAATGTTTGATACAGAATGCTATATGATATCTGACATGATTTGATGCAATATTACAGAACACAATCAATAGATATGAATTTATAATGGCATATGTTAATTGACACAATTTGCATAACGACTACCAAATATTACATAACCATTCCCCATGAGGTGCCTATAAGGGACACCATTGGGTCCTCCCAGAAAAATAAGAAATTCCAATTTCTCAATGCTATAGCGTCAGTATTACACATCCAAATACAACCAGTATGGGATAAGTCATACATAGATAAGGATTTATGAGGGTCAATTGACTGATACTCACGGGGCAATGCCAAACATACAAAAGCTCAAAAGTGAAATCACAGCCCGGTGCAACAACACCATTACATAAGACACTGTACAAATACACAAATGTGACAACAGCAGGGATGTAAGTCTTCAGGTTTTATCAGGATTTCCTGATTTCTGAAATTTTTGACTGATATTTATTTTCCTTATACAAGTGGTAACGAGGGTTGTTTGGAAGAATAGAAAGCTTTTATATCAAGTAAATGTATGGCTTCCTGATTTTTGCCCATTCCTGACTTACATCCCTGCAACAGGAATGTATCCCTGGATAAAAAAGTCACCACCACTGCAGGGATGAAAGTGGAAGGCCACCTACAATACCAATTAGGGCTAGTGTGTGCTTGTACTCACACACTGGTGGTAAGGCTAAAGGGACACATATTTAAGGGTTAAAGGCGGAAAGCTTACTGACTAAAATATCACCATAGTTATCCACATGGCTATATAGCTGAGTAGGGTAACAAAGACATACCAATATCCAAAGGTGAGCATCGGTGGGACTGAGGTTCATACCCTTTGACAACTCTGAGGCAGAATCATACTACATAACCACAGCATGTTCTATGAATCCATGCATGTCTCACAGAGAGGCTTCAGGTACAATGTAAACCATATGACTGCGGCAGAAGCAGATGGCTAGGCTGCATTCTATCAATCCATGCATGTCTCACAGCAGATGGTTCTAGAGAATATTGTCAAAATATGGGAGGGAAGAGGGGTTGCTCAACACTCTAGAATACCAATATGCTTCATGCAATACAAAGCACCATGTGGCCTTGGTACTAAGTCAAGCAGCTGTGAATCTCCAGCCCCCAGTGCATCCAATATACAGTGTGCTACACACAGTCATATACAGTGTTGAAAATGTGATAGGGTCTCAGGGACAAGGATTATCAAAAATTGTAATATATGCACAGTGTCACAGAGCAACAGGAAACGAAGCACCAAGCTGAGCCAAACCACAAATTTCACCCTAAGGAAAGAGCTCTTATGGCAGTGGACACATCCATGCTGAGGGAGGGCTAGTAGAACGACCCTAATATTCCAGAAAGGATAAACCCATAGTCTTATAGTGAAATACAGAAACAATAGTTAAAAGTAAGATATAATGCTAAGTTACATGAGCAGTGTTAAATCAGAAGTAATGCCAAACAGAGGAATGCACATTGTAGAGAATGTAAAGGTACAAGGTATAAAATGTGTACCTTGAGGCATGGTATAAGAAACAGCATATGTTACAGGAGTGTGACATCATGGTAGCAGCACTGAACCGAGATCAATAACAAAAAGGGCATTTAGTGCAGGGAAAACCTTAAAGGATGATTGGGGATGCAAGTCATGATGTCAGGATGTGAATCCCTGACCATGACGTCAGAAATGGGTGCAATGTGGAGGGTTGGGGAGGTGAAGGGGTGGAGGAGGGCCATTAAGTTTTATGGGCATGGCCACGGATGGGGTGGGGCTTGGGGGCGGAGGAGTGGGTGGGCTGCATCTCAGTATGGAGGTGAGGTACACAATGGATGTGCAAATATTATCAATCAATACAGACATATCCCAAAATGAAGAATATTGCAGACAAACATTGACTGAAATAAAACATAAATTATACTACTCACAGTTAGTAGGAAAAGACACTGAAAAGACACAAGGGTGTGTCTCAGATAAACACATCCTAAATAACACATGTCCAATGTAGTAGAAATATGAAACACATATAAATGTCCATAAAGAAATCCTTGAGAGGAATGTCTGTTAAGAATCCATCAGGGAGTGACCTGGGGAGCAGTTCTGTAGAAGACATAGGTGGCAGCATGGTTATCGGGAGGAATGAGCAATTAGCACAGTAGGTCCTAAAGATCCATCAGGTAACACAATCAGTCTATTGCACCAAAATGGTGCATCCATTGATGAACGGATAATGGAGCAGGGAAAACAACAGAGAGGGCCAGTAGATGGGAAGCAGGGTGTGTAGAGCAGCAGTAGATACAGGACATGTAGTGGAGCAGGGTGTAGATAGATGACGGCATGGTGAAGGGAAGTAGATATGGGTAGCAGCTGGATGGCCAGCATGAAGACAAGGAGGCCTAAATGTCCCACATCATAATGAGAGGAGGTAGTGTGTATTCCAGATGGGTGTGAGATCGTTCGGATAGCTCTGATTTATGGCTACCAGGTAAGGCTTCGGAGTCAGTAAGATCTTATGTTGTTTGTACAGAATACGGGAGGATTCTGTCCCTAGGTTCCGACCCGGCTACTATATAGCCACAGGGGTTGGGTGGCGACCTCTCGTGTTTAACCCGAGCAGCCTGGGGGGCAGTGCTGCCACCACCTGCCAGGTGTACTAGGTCTTCAACCTGAAAGGCCGCTCCGCACGGAACCTAGTCAACCCGTAAGCCATGGACGCTACTACTAAACCCTGCCCCTACACTCCCTTTAAGAACTCGCCAAAAATGCACCATTTCCCTTCATTTCAAATTTTCCAGGGGGTGGGGGTTTAGGGGTGCCCCCCCCCAACACACACAGCATAGGGTCAATTGGGTTCAGAGAGAATGTAGTCCCTGGTCATTGTTTGTGAACGTTCCCCATTCCCTGGTAGACCCAGGGGATTCCCCTTCTCCAGCTATGGTGACATCTAGTGGTATAGATCGGTACTATAATGACATTAGAGTATTAACCTGAGAGGCCTGCCCAGTGAACATCTCTCGGTATTAGGAAGCAGATCCTGGTATAAGGAAGCTGTACCTGTGAGTAATATTTAATTTGATCACTCTAGCATTGTCATTGATGAATGGGTAGTTATCAGGTAATCTTTGTCTCACCAGGGTCTAAGTTGTCATTGGTGCCATGCCTTTTATAAGGGATTCAGAGGGTGGGAATTTAGGGGCTCGAAGTCCATCCGAGCAGGCACATGGGTGATCCTAACAAATATATGTTGTATGCTGTACATGTAGTGGCCTAGATAAAAACCAGAGATGGATAGAGATAGGAACTACCCTACTATCAATAACCAGGCCCCGGACTGTCAGGAAGCAACCTGAAAATCTCCACTAACCCACTTGGAAAACGACTGAAATAACGAGAACTCCCTAAACTTTTTACAAGACCCTTGGCCTACATGATATAATTCTCCTATATAAATAATACGATACTTGTGACATGGCTGTTTAGTCACGTGGGTCATGGCCGTTTCTTATTTACTTCCCCACAGGGGCCCATTCATATCTATGATAGCCTCTGGAAGGCAGGCACAATGAACCTAACGTAAATGCTGCACCTTGACTTGGGAATACTATATGGACCACATTGTGGACCTCTGTACTTTTATATGGTGGGGAATTCCGCCTATTTAACCCAAACCATGAGTTCAGGGTCAGGCTAATTCCATAAGCATCCATCAGAATTACACTTGTAGTTGTACCAATATACAGTAGGTTTTGTGATAAGTAGGTTATTGTGGTTTTCTAGAGGAGTATGATCATACCAGACGGGCATTCTGTCATTCAAGCAGGCAACAACATAAACCAGGAAGATACAATAGTAAGCAGGCACACCTAAGTGAGTGATCATTTTTAACAACAGGGGGGGGGGGGGGGGGGGCTGGTGGGTTTGAGGGGAGGGTCAGAATTTTTTCAACACCTCTGATGGGGGGGTCAAAATAATCAGTGGAAAACCCCTTACTATAGGCTAAAAGGGGACGTTGGCGCGTGATTTTTGTCCCTTATGGAGGGGTCGAAAAAATGTTACCCCCTCGAGAGGAGGGGTCGAATTTTTTTTGGCTCGTCTGCGCACAAACCCACCAGCCACCCCCCCCCCCTGTTAAAAAATGATCCCTAAGGAGGACTAAGCTGGCCGTTTTCAGGTCGCCACAGACCCGCCGATCTGTAAGCAGACACTGCGCCACTCCCAGGTCACTCAGTCCACTGTGAAGCTTAACCATTGAGACCCTCACTGTGACCACTGCAGCCACCCAGCAAACCCAGCTGATGGATATTATATTGGACTGGGCTACGGTGCATTTACATCTAGGTTTCAAACTTTTGTAGAGCACAACTGAGAAATACTATAGGATGTGTCTGTGGGTGGAACGGGGGCAGAAGATTTTTTGGGGGTTGGGGCTATTTACCCCAGACCACCCCCCCCACCAGAAAATTTGCAATTTTCACCAAAAGCTTTAGATCTAGTTGCAAGCCATACTGGAGGCAAAAATAAGAACTACAGATTTAAGATGTGGGGGCAGAAGATGTTTTCCCCATAATTTTGGGGTTGGGGCCATTCACCCAGGAGCCCCCCCTGAAAATTTGCAATTTTTATCCAAGGCTTTATAGAACTAGGTTGCAAACCTTTCTGGAGCACAAATAAGAACTAGAGATTTAAGGTGTGGGGGCAGATGTTTTCTCCATAATTCTTGCCTTGGGGCCATTCACCCCATAGTCCCCCCTGAAAATTTGCAATTTTTACCCAAATCGATACAGATCTAGGTTGCAAACCTTACTGGAACACAAATAAGAACTAGAGATTTAAGGTGTAGGGGCAGAAGATGTTTTCCCCATGATTCTGGCCTTGGGGCCATTCACCCCAGAGCCCTCTCTGAAAATTTGCAATTTTTACCCAAGGCGTTATAGATCTAGGTTGCAAACCTTACTGGAGTACAAATAAGAACTAGAGATTTAAGGTGTGGGGGCAGAAGATGTTTTCCCCATAATTCTGGGCTTGGGGCAATTCACCCCAGAGCCCCCCCCTGAAAATTTGCAAATTTTTACCCAAGGCTTTATAGATCTTGGTTGTTAACCTTTCTAGAGCACAAATGAGAACTACATAATTATTTATGGTGTAGGTGGCAGATTTCTTTTATATAATTCTATACATACATAGTTGTAACAACCAAACACAACTTGTGCTGAGTCATAGGAGCGCAGACCTGGCATAATCGGGATATAATCACAAGCTCATACCCTTTGCTGCCTTGTGGAGCATCTAAACCTAGCTGGTGACCTGTAGACCTTCCAGACCAGAGATACTGATTCTTCTCTTGTATTCCAGTGGCGGATCCAGGATTTCGAAAAGGAGGGGGCGCGGCCCAAAAGGAGGAGGTGCACTTTTTGAGCAAATTTTGGGGTCCAAAAATACTGCGAGACAGCAGTTTAATTACATCCATACTGGAAGGTGCCGTTTACCTAGAATCTGAACATCGTGGACAGCAGTTTTCAAGAGCTATGCTCTCACTATCTCACATCAGGTACTGCTTACAGATCCAAGTGGGAGAGAGAGGAGCGAAACTGATAATTGCAGCATTATTGAATATATTATTTCAAATTCAAACTAGGTCTGTGACACCTAGATCATTGAAACATTTTTTTACATTTCAGTATAGTGTCCACTTTTGGCAGACAGCTATTGGAGAGGAATAAAATTGTTCACAATGGCCAGCAAGTAAGGCATTCTATAGATATCTTAACTTATGAACGCAATGAAGTGAAGCATTTTTTTTTGCATACATGATTATTGGAATCGCACATTTTCTGTATTGAATTTCATTTATTGATTATTCAACCTATCCCTTCTCTTTTTACCTATATATTATTTCATAAAACCTGCAGATGAAACTTGTGTTCATTGGAAATCAATACTGACCTTTCACGTAATATAATTGCACCTGAAGACTTAAGATTTTTTGAATTTCAAAAGGCCCCTTTTCCATGATCTCAGATATGGACAAACTACTAGTATTATAGTTTTGCCCATATATATATATATATATATATATATATATATATATATAAATACATATATATACATATATATACATATATATATATATACAAATATATATATATATACATATATATATATACATATATATATATACACACATATATATTGTAATGGTTCGTTTCGACTTATATGTTGGGTGGCTCTTTGGCTCGCTTACCACTAGAAATACCAACACAACACGAGTAGTTCGGGTTGGGCAAAGCCCCAGAAACCCCTACCTCTCGGGTAGGACTTTATTTCGCTCTGGTCTACAAGTTAGGCTGCGCGTCTTGACTGGACCAGATCCAGTCACCTTCTGCCGCTCGTCCGGCTCCTTAGTAGGAGCTGGACGCGAGGCATGGTGCCGCCCCCTCTTGTACCAACGGGGTATCACAAAGCGACACCTAGCTGGCATAGAAGGAACAGGCACCACACGAACACGTCTCTCGGATGAACGGCACTAATATATATACGACGATACTGGCCCCTACACCACCCCCACTAGACTATACCTAGGGTTGGGTGTAATTAATAAATACCTATTGTTAACTTTATACAATAATATTATACACAAATAGGTAAGTCTATATATACAGTTCGTATAGCATATAGAACATTTAGGGGCATTATAAATAGTATGTACATAATGAGGCATCGTCGCATATAACCCGAAGTATTGGTAATTAATAATAACAAATAGGAAGTGGCGCCTTATGCACCATCGACCTATGGTGATGTGTAGTAACAGTGTTACAATAGTGTTATTATTATGAACAAGACGCATTAAAAAGTCGTAGACGAGTAATCAGGCGATGTGAATAAAATTTTACAGTATTAACCAACCGACCCGAGGTGGGGTAGATAACCCGAGAGAAAAATTTGTTTGTTTTAGTTACAAAAATATATATTTGATATAAAAATATATTTATACAAAAATAATAATACTGAAGAATAGAGGTGTCCTACCAGGGTAGCAGGATCACCCTTACAATATACCGGACTTCCGGCGAATCTGGAACGACTGGTTTCTGCAGCTCCATCCGGCGACATATGTGTGGTGGCAAGCCACGTTGCTGTTGTGATGTGCCCTGATGAAGATGGGAAGATGGAGCCCCGGGTAGGTGTGGTAATCCCTTTTGGTGTGTCGGGTTTAGCGTCCATCTTCGTTGCAGGTTACGTCCCAGATATCAGAAGTCCAGCGTAAGGTACAGTGCCTCTGGCATATTAAATGCTTTTACCCTCGGGTACAAAAGAGACACCGTCAGATGGACACTTAAAGATCTTCCGGATCCGTGTCCATCTTCTCAGCCGACTCCATTGTGGCAGATGGAGCCGAGCTGCTACAGCTGCTCGTAGAGAGCGCCGCGGAAGCCTCGCTGGGCGTATCGCCCTCCAAGCTCAACGCCCTCATCACCGCGGATGGACTGTCCATTGCCTCGGATGCTGGTGAAGCGACCGTGGCAGATGTAACAGTCCGGGTGACGGTAGGGGGTCGAAGCAGAAGAGCTGCCGGAACTGGCGGAGCAGCCGGGACCGGTGGAGTGGCCAGAACCGGTGAAGCAGCCGGGGCTGGCGGGGCATCCGGGGGTGTATCTGGCACGAAGATAAGGGACGACGGTAAGCCGTCCCACTCCTCCAGATGTTTCCCGAATGCCAGGAAAAACTTGAGGTCAGCCTCCTTAAACCTATGGATGTATCTGGCGTTTTCAGCTTGGTGAAACTCCTTAAGCTTCTCGGCTTCCTTTTGCTGACGCCGGCAGGATTCGAGAGCCTCCTGGACTCTGTCCTTCTCCAGCTGCCTGATCTTGTCTTCCTCCCTCTTCTGGATTTCGTATACCAGATTGAGGGTGGCTTCAGTCATCGCCCGCCAGTAGTCGACTGACTTCTGGCGGTGCAATGCCTGCCACTCCGCCATCAGCTCATTCTGGATGTGAACCGTTTGGACATCTCTGTGGTCAACAAACGTGTTCGGATCCTGAAGACCTGACAGCGTATCCGAAATTAACTCCATCAGGGGTACCCGAGGGCCCGTTGGTGGAGCAATGACTGGTGGAGGCGCGGTGGCTTCCACTGGAGCAGGTGGGGTACCTGCTGGAGGAGCAGACGGGCCCTCAACCGTAAGACCGCCCCGGCCTCGACCACCGCCCGGGGAAGCTCGGGTGGACTCCAGCCCACCACGGCCTCTACCACGGGGTTTCGTCCGGCCCAAGGAGGTAAGGACCTGCGACTCGGGTCCGGCTGGTCCCATAGCGGGGAACTTCGCCGCGTACTCACTGTACGTGGGGCGCTTGCCGGAAGATCCTTCTCCGGCCCACCAAGAAGAATACCCAGATGGGGGAGCGAAGAGTTCGCCCCCACCATCATGGCTGCCAGCGGCTTCGCCCGGGCGTTGTTCCGCGGGTGCAGGTGTAGAGGTGGTGGTGGCTGGAGTCGCCGTTGTGACTGCCTGGCTACCCGACCTTTGGGCCCGGTTGCTAGGCATATCTAGAGCCGAGACTTGTTGTCCCGACTCGCGACGATCAGCTGGGTTAGCTGGTCTTGGCTGGTCCTTGCCACCCGAAGGGCTCACGGACCGGTCTGCTCGGGTCCTCTTGGAAGCACCGGTAGCTGTTGTTGTGCCTCCGCCGGGACCCTTAGAGCGGGCTTTGGCCTTCTCTCGCTTATCATCTCCTCTCCACTTTTTTACTTTCAGGTGCACCTCGCTGGGCATCCCGAACTTCGTGGAAGAGAAGTTGATTTGGAAGAAGGCCAACAAGTTGCCGCTCTTCCATGAGCAAAATCCGGTCTCGAATGCCTGCTCCTTGACGTCTTTAACGCTCAACGAGGCCCAGTTGGCTAGGAGCTCGTTGAAGCACTTGATGGCTCGTTTTCTGGTCTTCTCCAGGCCGATGCCATGGGCTTTCTGCAAGTGCAGAGCCATGTCTCGGCGCCGGTGAGTGCTGAACGACCCATCACAATGTTTGCTCGGGCGGTCCCCAAGCACACACATCATCACAGGCTTGTGGTGCATGTGATGCTCGACGATGTGGCGAGCGAAGCGAGGCTTCGTCTCGAACGTCTTCTCACCCGTGAGAGCCAGCTGGCATGACTCGAATGGGCACCGTCGGCGGCTGCCGGTTGGTCCCCATTGGGTCATTGCCCACTGAACTTTCGTCCGGGCCTCATAGCTGTAAATCGACCCCAATTTGGATTTCAGCTGGTCAATCCAAATGAGGTAGAATTTACCTACAGGCGTATCCGAGGGGCCGGATTTCATCCACTCCTCGTCATCGCTGTCACCGTCCTTATTGACGGCGCCGGGACACATGTAATGGACCGTGTCGTAGGCACAGTCCGCGAAGCAGCGAGGAGTCCGTTCTTTGAACCCTTCGGCTGCATTCTTCCACATCCATTTCTGATTGTCGTCCTTCGGGACATCCGTGGTCATCTCTTCCCACGTTGTCACGGACTCCAAATCAGATTTGGCCGACTCGGGCAGTTCTGGATCGCTGTTGCTATCCTCACTGTCCGTGTAGATACCAGCTCCCCTACGGCTTGCTCGGCTGGTGGTGGTAGTACCAGCCGAAGCTTTGGCAGAGGATTTGGCGCCTTTTCTGCTGGTGCTGGCAGTGGAAGCTGCAGCCGAGGTGGCTACTGTGGTGGTTGTAGTCGTGGTAGTTGTGGTGGCGGAGGCGGGCGTCTTCGGCTGACCCTTACCCCTCGGCTTGGTGGGGGGTGTGGGTTCTGCGGGAGACGCTTTCGCTCCGTTCTTCTTCTTCCGGCACTGAACCTTGGTGGGCTGTGCCGGCATCTCAGGGCTGGAATCCGACTCTCGTCGATTCCTGTCCTCAGTACGAGGGCTCCTCCTTCCGCTGACCGGGGAGTCAGAGTCGGAAGAGACCTTAGCTTTCTGTTGGGCCTGCTGTCTGCGATGGGCCCGGCGAGCTGCGGTGAGCTCCTTCTGCTGCTTGGCAAGCTCGGCTCGCTTTGCCTCCACAGCAGCCTGCTGGCGCGAGATGTCCTCTTCCGAGATCTCGCCAGGTGCCTCCGGGATGTCGGCAGCTGGGTCCGTCTCGGTCGTGGACCTCTCGATGGCGATGCGGACATCCTCAGCCTCCAGGTCGCTCTCAGTGAGAGGACCCTTAGGTGCAGGTTTACGGGTCAATCGCTTGACCCGGTCGGTTTCCACCGACGACAAGGTTACCGTGGAGTCTGTATCCATGTCGGATTCGGACTCCCTTAACTCTGAGGCCTTTCGGGTGATGCCCTCAGAGATCAAGACGGCTCGGGCCAGGCTCTCGTTCACCGCCATGTTCTCCGCTAACTTCAGGTAGTTGCGGAGCCAAGAAACTGGCATGTTGTCAGCCAGCTCGTCACTGCACGAGTCCATTACCAGAGTCTTGAAATCATCTGGTATGGGCTCGGGCACACCCTGCTCCACCGCCATTGGTCCACATCCGAACATGGAGGCGTGCATGGGGATGTAGGTCCCCCAGGAGGTGTACACGACACCGGCCTCGCGATCGACGTGTGCCATACGTTCGATCCGAGTCTTGAATCCCGGAGGATACATTGGAATGTCCAGGACATCCACATTGCTACCCGAAGCAGCTGCTGCAGGCGAGCGCTCCGGGCGTGGTGGTGGTGGAGGTGGCATCTTCTCCCGGTCGATGGCCTCGGCCATAGCCGAGAGCGTCCGGGCGGCCTCCTCTGTCGAAGAATCCATAGATTCCTCGACCCGAGACGGGACCTTCGGGTCCTCGCCTGCCTCCAACAGAACGTTGGCCGTTTGACGCGCGGCGTCAATCGTCCCCTGTGCCATGGCACTGAGGGCGACTTCCAAATGGTTTGGCGTCTGTGTTGGACTCCTCCCGAAGGATTCGTCCAACAAAAGGGTGGTGTTAGACAAGCTAACCGACAGCTAGGGGCCTGTAAACCGTCGACAACAACTAGAGCAAAAACGGGTGGCGTCTAACCACCACGAGTCCGCTCTAGTTATGACCAGTGTGACGTCACGTATCTCGTCTCGCGAGATCCCGCCGTGGCTATCCGGTGACCTAGTTCCAATGTTTCCCGCCGCACCCGCGGCGCCACCTAGGGAACTAGATCCGAACTAACATTCGGCTCGACATGCGGGACGTGGCCTACCACCCGAGTGCTATCTGCTGGAGTTTGGCGGTGTATACAACGCTTCAAAGCGAATGTACCAGTTAATCTGACCGCCGCTCACGGGATACAGCTCCCCGGGGAGGGCACGTTTGGCATCTCCAGCCGTGGACGTATGTTACCCGCCTATGGCGGACAACATGCAGCAGCTCGTTGTGTACTGAGTTAGGTTACGGCAGACCTCAACCGGGGACTGCGTCTAACGCCTTCGGTTAGCCTCTTATTCTTCCCGGCTTTACGTACGGCCCTCTCTGGATTCCGCCTGGCCACAGCGGGCACCTTCCCATACGTAATGCCTTCACTCAGCGAGACATTTTTCCTTTTCTTACGATTAGGTCGTTTCCTGGCCTTCGTCTTCTTTTTCACCATACCCTCGTCTCCCGGCGTCTTTCTCGGCCGGCCTCTAGGGCGTTTCATCGGTACTACCACACTCGGTCCGCTAGGGACAGAGACAGGTGGTTTGTAGCCGAACTCCCTCTCCGCCTCTTCGCGTCCCTTCCAGGGCCGAAGTTTTCCGACATTTGTCTTCCATTTCCTACCAGTTAGGCAGTCCTCCATCATCACCGTAGATTCGGAGATGATACGAATTATTTTAAACGGACCTTCCCAAGGCGTTACGAGCTTCAGCTTCTCCAGCGGCTCATAATACCTTAGGACTTTGTCCCCTACATTAAAACGAATTCGTTTAGCATTGGTGTCATAACCCACCTTCTGCCACTTTGCACTCTTCAGCAGTTCTTTACGAACGGCCTCGTATGCCTGTTTGAACCTGTCCCTTAATGACTCCACAAACAACACAGTGCAGGGCGCCTCCGGGTCTATACCAACCACTCCATACACTAAGTCGGCGGGCATTATGATGTCCTCGCCGAACACTAGCAGGTTGGGAGTGCAATTAGTGGATGAATGGACAGTGTTGTTGTAGGCATGTACCACAAACTCACACTGTTCATCCCAGTCGTCCTGGTGGGTATTGACCAGGGGCTTTAGCACTTGTATGAGGGTTCTGTTGAAACGCTCTACCTGCCCATCCGACTGTGGTCGGTATGGGTTTGTTCGGGTCTTGCAAATGGCTAGGTAATGACACATTTCCTGCCATAGCTCCGACTCGAACTCCCTTCCTTGGTCACTGTGCATCATAAGGGGAACACCCAAATGCAGCACCCAGCCTTTCACAAATGCCTCCGCGCACGTGGCGGCTTTGTGGTTAGGAAGGGGGAACACCCGAGTGTACTTAGTATAATAGTCGGTTACGACCATCATACAAGTATTGTCTCGCGGCGTCGTCTTAATCCCACTGATGATGTCTATCGCTACTCGAGCGAATCTGACACCAAACAATTCCTGCGATAAGGGTTGCTTACCCAGGCCGGGTCCCGGTTTGTATTTACAACAATCCGGGCAAGTGGCGATCCACCGGAGCAGGTCGCCTCTCATACCGGGCCAGTAGTAACGCCTTTGTAGACGCTCTATTGATCTCTTCTTACCGAAATGGCCACTCGTTTGGTGGCCATGGCAATAATACATGATATCCCTCCTCATCGGGGCGGGTATCACTATTTGCAACAGCCTACCGTTGGTGGGAGTTGTCTTCCACCTACATAGTATGCCGTCTCGGATCTCTAGCTCGGTCCATTGAGCTAGCAATCGCCTCGTTTCCCTATCCTCCAGGGAAACTAGAGGCCTTGCCGGTTTAATACCTGACCGTAGGTATTCCATTATGCGCGCAGTGGTGGGGTCTGACTGTTGAAACTTCTTGATGGTCTCCGGGGACCAATCGAGATAGCTGCATACAGCCTCCTCCCAGGGGATACGGGGGGTGGTATAATTAAATACCAACCCGGCTACCACAGCATTGTGGGCCCCGCAGTCTTCACATGTGGCATTTAGGCACCTTCGGATAGGCCGTCTTGACAAGGCATCCGCATTGATGTGTTTAGCACCGGGTCGGTGCTCTATTTGTTTATGCTCTAACCCGAATTCGGATAGGTGAGCTAACCAACGTCCAATCATCCCCTCGGCGTCCTTAAAGTTAAGGAGCCACCTAAGAGACGAATGGTCTGTTCTTAAAGTAAAGTCACTTCCCCAAAGGAAATGCTTGAACTTCTTCGTATACACCACCACAGCGAGGAGTTCTCGCTTGGTGGTACAATAATTTCGCTGTGTCTTGCTTAACGTGTTGCTAGCAAATGCTATTGGCACTTCGACTCCCTCTTGGACCTGAGAGAGAGCTGCCCCAATCGCATCATTGCTCGCATCGGTGTCTAAGATGAAATGTCCCTCGGGAGTGGGATATTTCAAAACGGGTGTATTCCTAAATAAATCTTTTATTTTATTAAAAGACTCTTCTTGCTCGCTGGTCCATGGGAATGGGTCCCGTGCCCTACCCGGAGTCCAGTGAGCTAGACACTGCATGGGGAAGCTCACACGAGAGTAATTTGGTATGAAATCACGATAATAGGAACAAAATCCTAAAAATGATCTCACCTCCTTAGCACTCGTGGGTCTTTCCCAATTCTCTACGGCTTCCAATTTTTCCGGATCCGCACTCACTCCGTTAGGAGTAATGATCCTTCCCAAGTATGTAATGGTTTTCTTAAACAAATTACACTTCTTGGGTTTAAGTTTAAGACCGTTTGATAGTATCCGGTCGAGGACCAATTGCAGATTCGCCAGGCATTGCTTGAACGACTTGCCAAACACGACCACATCGTCCAAGTAAACCAGGCATTTCTTCCATAAAAGATCACTCAGTAAGGATTCCATCATAGCCTCGAATGTAGCGGGGGCGTTACACAATCCGAAGGGTAAGACATTATACTCGAATAGCCCCATATGACTGGAGAATGCTGTCTTCTCCTTGTCATCGGGGTGCATCGGTATTTGCCAATACCCGGACTGTAGATCCAAGGTACAGAACCATTGGTTCCCGCCCAAGCTATCTAAAGTCTCGTCTATCCTTGGTAAAGGATACGAGTTCTTCTTTGTTATACCGTTCAATTTCCGATAGTCGACACAAAAGCGGATTGTACCGTCTTTCTTAGTGGTCATACAAACAGGACTAGACCAGGGACTCGAGCTGGGCACGATTACCCCTAGGTCTAACTGTTTTTGTATTTCCTCTTCACAAATTAACTTCTTCTTTAGAGGAAGTCTACGATACGGAATTTTAAAAGGTTTCTCGTTGCCCACATCTATGGTGTGCAACACCTTATCGGATCTGCCCACCGGTCCTCCCTCCCTACCAAAAGCACTCTCGTACTTTTGTAGGAGTTTCGACAGGCAATCCTTATCTTCCGTATTTTCTAAATCGGACTGATCAATCAGCTTTTGGAATTCTTCATCCAAAGGATGCTTACTAACAGGGTTCAGTGGTTTATTGAATTTTGCTTCGGCGACATGTTCCACCGAACTCATCCTCCCAATACAGTCGCCTCGCCTCAGATAGACCACTGAACCACTTCGGTTAGTCATGGGTAATACAGTCCAAGCTGCATTAGCCACTAATGTATCCACTGAGTCCAACCCGACGCTCGACAAGTACACCGTATCGGGTTCATAGACTCCAGTTTCATTCCTCTGAGCCATGGACCCGCCACAAAGGACATCGCAAGTGGTACCCGGTGGGATCTTCACCGTATGTATCACTGATGCGACCGAAGACACCTGTCTCAATACGCATTGGACATGCAAGTCATACGGGTTCCGTATACTCATCATACCGTCCCTCGGGTCCAAGACGGCCCCGTATAAACTTGCAAAGTCCAATCCGAGGATTCCGTCATCACTAACCTCTGCTATAGTTGGCGAAAGAACGAATTCTTTGCCTCCTATACGGATAGGCATAAACGTCCTACCAAATGTACGCATGCTGCTTCCGTCGGCCGTGCAAGCATTTACCCCCGTTTTGAGGTTCTCATGGCTGCTGGCCACCGAGTCGAAGAACCTTTTGGACACACAGGAATGGCTAGCTCCAGTATCCACTAAGAATTCTCCTACCCGGCCTTCCACAGATATGGGTACATACCACCGTCTCCCCCCTAAGGGTGAGGGGTTACTGGTAAACTGGTGAAAGTCTCCCGAATCACCAAGATTCAATCCGAGTCCTCTCAGGAATTCCAGACACGGATGACTTGGGGGAAGGCGTGTCCCACACACTCGGATCAACTCTTTGATCCATCCTTCCTCTCCCCTAGTGTGGCCACTCGCCTCCATACGCTCACCCTCATACATATAAACACTAGGGTCCCCGGCCCCGGCCAAGGTGCAGGGGTGCGCACCCCCGGCCACCTGGCCTCCAGGTGTAATTGATTCGAAATCTTCCACCGGGTTACCCCCGGTAGCATTTTGGCATTCGTTCTTCCATGGGGTCGTATCAGATGCCGCTGATACAACCCCCACTAGTTTTCCACATCAGTGGAATCCGTAGTGTTCTCCCTTCCTTCGCCGTCGTCTTCGGGTTCATAGAAGGCAGCCATTACCGGTTTAGGAGCGGTACATTCGGACGAATAGTGTCCCTTGCGTTGGCATCTAAAACATTTTACAGTTCGGCGATCCACTTGGGGTCTCTGCCGACTGGCTTGGATGGCATCTGTAATTTTCTTACACATGTCCTCCATAAGTTTGGCCATGTCCGGGGACTGACCCTTTGATTTATCGGCGCTTACTAAAGGTTTGGATGCCTTCTCACTAGCCTTCGGGTCACTCTTGACCTCGGGTGGTGGTTTCGAGTCCCTTGGCTTATTGAAAGATTTCCTAGGGATATACTTCCTGCCCGAAGTATTCTTCCTTAATTGGACCGAACAGGAGGTTCCGTCCTCCTGTTCGATTTCAATCAATTCAAAATCATCTGAGGGGCCTTGCGCCTCAGACTGCTGGACCACTGATACCAGGGGAGCCGAGCGGCTGGCGTTCGGTATGTCACCAGCTAACATTGTTCGCTTCTTCACGGCCATATCTATACCATTAAATATGTCGTGAAGTGTTACACCTTCTTTCCAGGCATCCCTGGCAGCAACCTGCTCATCTTGGTCTCTCAGACCCTTGACGAATTGGGTAATCAGATCGTCCATATACCAGTCCTGGTTTTCAGTACCGGGTCTGGCTTTGCTTAGCAGGGCATGGAGCTCCATACCGTATGCTCGAAAAGCTTCGTTGGGCTTCTGCGTACGTTTCTTGAAACGGACCATCGGGTCCTCCTTGACCATGTTGCATAACAGTCCACTAGCAGATTCTACCAACTGCTCAAAACTTCCAACGAGGCCGTACCAGGTTCGCCATTGCTCTACAGCCATGCGTCCCGGGCCGCCCTTCAGACATCTTACCAGATGTGGCTTTGCCTCATATGGGGTCCACCCATTACAGTTCATCACGTCGATGAAGTCTTCAAACCACTCTTTCCACGGTCGAGTACCGTCATATTCTTTAGGAATAACGGCTACCCTTCGGGCAGAATTATGAGCATACATCAATCTAGTGCATTGCTGTTTGCTCCATTCAACCGCTTTTGTTTCATTCAAGGTTCGGTTGCTCCCTATACCACCGAAGCTCGTATTGCCCGGTGGAGGTGGTGGTGGTGGCTGAGTATACGTCCACTGTGGGACACTGTGGTTAGTATAACCCGCGCCACCCTGGTTAGGGCCAGGACCCGAGGTACCACTGTAGCCTGTGGGACCCGGGGTACTGCCCCCTCCTTGTGTACTTTGATAACCTCCGCTAGAAGGCTGGTTAACTGTCGGATGACTGCCATCGTTTGGCTGACTGGGTTGGTTGCTGTCATTACCGGCTCCCAACCCCACATTGTCACTCGGATCTACATGTATGTGGAATCCGCTAGTCTCTGCACTGCTGTCAGAGGCTTCCCGTGGTACATAGTCCGGGTCCAAATTGTGGACCACGGGTACTTCACTTATCCGGACTCTACTAGTTCGGCCATGTTTATCTTGGGTTCTAATATAAACTCCCCCTTGATCTACATTCTGCATCGCATTATCATTGACAAATGGATTATACGGCGGATGCTTCGGCGTAGAACAGGAGACGGGGTCGCCCTGTTTAACGAAAGTCGAGTTCGGGTTTGTGTCCTTACTCGCCGGAGGGGCATTCGCTTGCTCCTGCTCTTGTAAATAATTCTCCATGGCAGACTTATTTATTGTGAGGTTAGCTAGATCTGTGGTCAGGTTTCGCTGTTCCTCCCTCAGCTGTGCGTTTTCTGCTAAGATTTCGGATCGGATCTTTTCGTTTTCCGCCACAGCTCGGTTCCGTTCTTCTTGAGCGGCTAAAGCCTCTCGCTTAAAAGTATCCTTTAGTAAGCGGTACTTTTCACTTTTTTCTTTCTGAGACCTTTGATACTCGTTGGTCTCCCTCCTTATCTCGGCTTGTTCCGAGACTAATTTGGCCTCGGTCTCCGCCTTTCGGAGTTGAAGTTTCTTCAGCTTCTCCTCCATAGCATGCAACTCGGATTGTAATCTGTTTACATCCCGGGTCTTAGCAACTTCTTCGGCTCTAGCCTTTTCGATTGCTCTAAGTCTATTGGCTTCTTCGAGTTCCAACTCAGCCAATCTTTTCTCTTTCTCGAGTTCGTCTCTCTCCTTCCTTTCCAAACGATGGGTTGCCGAAGTTAGACGATACTTTAGGTCAGATTCTTTTAGAATCGCCTCCTGCTCCTCGGAACGTAATTTTCCGATCCGAGACTTAGTTTCCTCTTCTATTTTTAATTGGGCCGCCATGAATTGTTCATGTTGCCGCTTAGCTTGTAACTCTACCTGTTCTTTGGCTTTCAAATAGGCCGGGGTATTTTTATACCCAGGGCCCATCCGACGTCCGTATATAGACCTGCGACTGCCTCCAGGGTTAAACATGGAGTCAGACAAGCCTTCATCTAGCGATCGGCCTAAGTGATGCCTTTCCGAGCTTTTCGGTTCGGCACCACTAGGCTTATTCTTCGCATTTACGCTTGGGACTATTCCGTCCCTTATGGCTTTGACATCATCGCTCTCATGGTCCGACGATGTCATTAATGGGGGTACTTCGTTTGCACCTTCTGGTATTGCTATTGGGAGGGTAGCAGTACGTTTTCCAGGGCTTTGTGCCACTGGCGTACCCAAGTTGCTAGCCGAGCCTGCTGGTACAATAGGACACAGCTGGCGTCTACTAGTTATAGCTTGGGACCAATCACTCAGGTCTAGAGTTGGGGGTTTTACTATTCCCTTGAACAATCCCGTATCCGGTACTCCCATTCGGGGTGTACCCGGATACAAGTTTACGATACCCTCACCTGTGGCACCGTCCATCAGACCAGGTGTCGAGAAAACAGTTCTGACACCCGCCGGATTATACACTTGTTGTTGACTGGGTTTCCAGTCTAACAACAGGTGCTGGGATGTAAAATCATCCTCTTCGAATCCCTCTAGCCCAGGGCTGGGGGGATCCGCTTCGGTTTTCCCGAGGCTTTCGGCCAATGTGGCCGCGCACCACCCCCGAACCGACTGGTCACGGCACCAGTGTAATGGTTCGTTTCGACTTATATGTTGGGTGGCTCTTTGGCTCGCTTACCACTAGAAATACCAACACAACACGAGTAGTTCGGGTTGGGCAAAGCCCCAGAAACCCCTACCTCTCGGGTAGGACTTTATTTCGCTCTGGTCTACAAGTTAGGCTGCGCGTCTTGACTGGACCAGATCCAGTCACCTTCTGCCGCTCGTCCGGCTCCTTAGTAGGAGCTGGACGCGAGGCATGGTGCCGCCCCCTCTTGTACCAACGGGGTATCACAAAGCGACACCTAGCTGGCATAGAAGGAACAGGCACCACACGAACACGTCTCTCGGATGAACGGCACTAATATATATACGACGATACTGGCCCCTACAATATTATATATACACATATATATATACACACATATATATATACATATACATATACATATCGGGCTTCCCTAGCCCACTTAAAAGGGTCTATTTCTCCTCTTTCCTATCCCCTCGGATGTGTGTGGTGCACATATATGCGCGGGCACCGGCACATTCCTCTGTGAAATTGTTTAATGTCGTTCTCGCCATGAATACGACCTTAGCTGTCGAAATGGCGTTAAACACCTATTACTCACTCACTCACATATATATACACACACACACACACACACACACACACACACACACATATATATATATATATATATATATATATATATATATATATATATATATATATAGCAGGCATATTACTTTGATATAAATGTGGACTTAATAGCTAGCTATTCACTTGTAGTAAAATATGAATTGTCATGATTTACAGGAGACCAAGGACAAGAGAGAAACATGATGAGGAGTCTCCACAGAAGTTCCAGGCAGAATTATTTAACAAGATGTCCAATGGATTCACCACACTTGGGGTTGCTCTTGGGTCACGAATCGGTCTGTTTCATGTTATGTCAACTTTCACTGAACCAAAGACTTCACAGGAGATTGCTGATGCTGCAAAGTTTAAGGAAAGGTTGGTCCATAATTTAAACCAAGTAGAAATACTTACTGGTAGTGTAAACTGTTACTATTAGATTTAATCCTTGTTGCCAATTACATTGCTTATTAACTATGAAATAAGGTAGGTTATTACGGGTTTAACACAAATGAATTACACACAATGTCCTCACCCAGGGTTTAATGGCTCAGGGTATACAGTCGGTCATTAGAGGTGGATACAATTGAAAATTGTAAAATTTGAGGCAGTCCCATGAGGCCCTACACTCTTAAAAATAATCCGTAAATTTACGGTGATTCACTGGCAACAATAAATGCCAGACTTTCACTGTTATTATATGGTCACCATATTTTGCCAATCCCGTAAATTTAATGATGCCTCCCCATTCTTTTTTTACAGTGATTCATCATTATTTTATGATGATTCTCTGTATTTGATACAGTAATTTTTTGTTGTAGCACAGCCTGTTATAGGCTTACACCAATTGTATTGAACATGTATCACTCAGAATCATCATATTTCCAAGCTATCCAGGGAGTAGTGGTACTGTAATCTCTTGCGTAGAAGGCGCAGCCCGCATAGAAGGCGCACCCCCAACTCAGAGAAGGCAGATCCCATAGAAGGCGCATCTGCTGCTCCTGAGTCTAATATTTGAAAAACCTGTGTATAAGGCACACCCCTAACTCAAGGAGCATGGTCCACACAAAGGACCCAACCCAAAGGGGCATTTCAAATATTGCCTGCAACTATCAATACCCCAACTGGTCATGTATTTTCTTTAACCAAAGAAAAGGTGTAGTCTATACCATTGTGCTCTATATACCCTTAAACTGCTGAATGAAACATGCCATTCTGCTCACCATAAAAGTGTTTGGAAATGTGTGTACACCCCACTCACTGAGAGCTTTGTTAATTACACTATTTACCTTTTAATCAAGAGAATTCATGCAGCATTATAATCAATAGTCATAGTGTGTGCTGCCACCCTATGTCATTCAGCAGTTTAAGGGTATTTAGAGCACCATGGTATAGACTACACCTTTTTTTTGGTTAAAGAAAATACATGACCCTGTGTATATTTTTCTGGTTTAGAAAGTGGAGGTACCCCCGCGTATAAGGCGCACCCCCAACTCAAGGCAATTACCCTCCCGCGTATAAGACCCAGTCACGATCTGATTCGCGTATAAGACGCGCCTTATAAGCGGGAGATTGCGGTAGTATCCATCATCCTTATTTGAGGCTATTTCCTTCATGTCCTTTTAGAATGAAAACTGCAAAATAAGATGCATAGTATGTGTAACTATGTGTCTTAATCAAAACATACAATTCATAAAGAAATGCATTATAAATTTACATCAATATAACAATTATTACAAATATATAACTGTCCATAAGGACCACATGATAGAACCTACATACAACCCACATTATAGCAGAGAGAATTCAGCCCTTACCTATCATGGACTTCATATGTACTTGTTGGTCTGCTTCTTCTGGTGGCCAACTCTCAACTGACACATTATAGTCATAATATTATTATGGCTATGGATGGATTATCAGTTGTTAATCTTTCTCTTCTTGATGACACATGTATCCCAAAAATGTATTCTTCCATAAGCCTTCATTTTTCAATATTTCACAGTCACTGTTAGTTAAGAATGAAAACCTTCAATTACTTTCACTGTCTTGGTTGAATGGAACAGGGTTTCACTGTAATTGAAATTACAGTGATGCACTGTATTATTTTACAGAGAATTCCTGTAAAACCAACAGGGATTTTTTACCATGTATGGGCCTTAGGATGTTAAACAAATCAATCAATCAATCTATTAAGTCCTTAAAATTTACCCTACTTTTGATCTATATTGTGAGTTTATAAGGGCAAAATATCCAAGATCCTCTTAGGTTAGAAATAAAGATTTTGTTTCTCATGATACTAATCCTCATCATAACTTTGATACTAGAAGTGCATGTTACTGGGCAATTTCATTTTGTCCTGCTTGGCTTAGCGGTCCTGACTTTTGGCATTTGGCAGATGGCCCATTTTATTTCGAAAACCCACTAGATTTGTATTCTCCATCCTGAAGAATGTCACTACTGAAGAGCTGTGTGAGATAATCATTGAAGCAGGATGGGGTGTGACTAAAGCAGGTGGGCAGACAGTGAAAAGGGGAGGGAGAAAGTCTGACTCACTTACCTTGTAGCATGTGGAAGCCTTCAGTGCTAGATTCTTCACTTTAACATCTATAGCACAGCACTGTACCCCATAATGGATAGTGTTAACCTTCCGGAAACAAGACCCTGCGCCTTCTGTGATCTCTAATACACAATCAGTTTTGTTTTATTGTCCTAATGTAACTTTGACTTTATTTCCTCCGTTTTTCTGCAGGTATGTACGTGAGTGGCTTGGTATGATGTGTACAGGTAATATCATTGATTTGGACGACACAGGTCACAAGTACTATTTACCTGAACACAGACGTGAGGCGCTGACAGACCCAGGCTCCCTCGGTGTCTTCAGCTGGATGCTGCCTATGTTGGGCTGTGTTGAGGATGACTTGGTGGAGTGTTTCAAACTTGACGGGCCTCCAGGTAATTTTTACTTTGATTGGATCTGGTGAATGGTGTGGATATATATGTACCATTTGGAGAATTATCACGAAGTTCAAATACAATATGATACATTTCTTAGAGGTTAAGAAGCTTAGTGTCTGGAATCATAGACCCACACAATGTACTTTACAGGTCGATGCTGGAAGTAATTTTCTCACTTCTGATATTTGTATTTTCTAAGTAGAGAAATGTTATGAGAAAAAACCCTTATCTAAAAGTATCATACAATTTTTTGGTATTTTTATATGAAAATTAAGAAAGGTGGGAAGATTGGATTTCTATCATGAAAAGCTAACGGGTATAGAATTGAATTTCTATCAAATGCTTGAAGATGAGCTAAAATCTCTCCCTCATAGGGTTACAACCATCCTGCTTCCCACGGTTCCAAGAGTGGAGGGACACGAGCATTGCCAGGGTGATGCAGTGGGATTCTCTGGGAAAGGGCCTCAGCTTTGTTCCTGGTTTGATAGAAAAACTTGGTAAGTCAATTAGCTACAGAATATAAACCATAACTACGAATATTTCCTTGTGTAAAATGGAGAGTTGTTTTTATAAAGAGAAGCATGGATCCAGGGTGTGATCTTTCATCCTCCATGCTCATTGGTTCCTGATATTTAAAGAATGAGAGTTTACTGTTGTCAAAAGGTTTTGAGACTCCTATGGTCTCAAGGCTGTGACATCATGAACCAATGTTGTATTCAGAGGAAAGTTCGTTATCTACAGAGTGTTTCAGCCATCTCATGGCCTCATCATGTGTAATTTTTTATGTAAAAACCAAAATATCTCCATTATTTCCTCTTTGACCGCTTGTCTCACACAACATAAGATTGTAGCAATTTAGAAACACTTATAAGTTAGATTATGTTACATGTATTTGTCTTTGTATTACAGAGGAGGGTATTGAAATGGTAGACTTAGGAACCGGTAGTGGTGCTGCCCCTCTCTCAATTGCAGCCAGATTTCCCAAATCCATTGTGTGGGGAATGGATATCTCTGAAGAAGGTATAGCCAAGGCAACTGCTAGAGCTAAAGAGCGGGGTCTCAAGAATGCCCACTTCAAAGTACAAGACATATGTGACATGCCTGGTGAATGGACAAACAGGTTTGACTTTATGTGCATGTACGATGTGGCCCACGATGTGCCTTTCACAAGGAAGATGTTTAAGGAGATTCTGCGTACACTAAAACCAGGAGCATATTTCTTCATGAATGATATTGATATGCATACAGAGCACAAGGATAACATGGGAGAACCTGAGGCACCCATTTTATATGGAATTAGCCTCTATCATTGCATGCCCCAGTCATTGAATGTGGAGGGGGGTGAGGGGTGGGGTGCTGTCTGGGGACGTGAAAAGGCACTCAGTTTGTTAGAAGAAGCTGGTTTTGTGGAAATTTATGTTCCCCAGGGGCTTGATGCTATCTGCAGAAAGCCACTTGACAGCTAGAGTGAGAGTTTCTCGTGTGATTTCTGGTTATCAACGTGATATTTGCAAAGTCCAGTGATACTATCTTTAATTGCTGCCGTGAAATATACTATGCTATTAAAATCATTCCAACATGCTGTAATGCAAATTTAATAAACCAATATTAAAAGCCTCCTATTTGGTATGTTTTATTAGGTGTTATGTGGCTTATATACTGATCAGTGCAATGGATAGTTCAGTATAGCATCCCCTCCACGATATCAGCACTGGTGGTGTGGGATAATTATTTAAATGGATAGCCTAGATATCTTCCCATCCTTATCTATTAATTGATATTAGTTACAATAGACCTATAGCTGTCACTACATCTTGGACATTGGTATGGTAGCATGTGTACCCTATTGAGTGAAGCCTAAATAGATCCTGAACCTAATGTATACCCTTCATATAATCATGGCTGGGCACATCTGGAAATCCTGGAGCCGATGCTAGAGGGATAGCCTAGGACTTCCAAAAGTTTCAGTAAAATGGACTGCTAAGGGAAATTATACCACACATTAACCGCATCTGCATAGGAGTCGCAACCCCATCTATGAAAGGACCTATAAGCTGCACCTGGTCCTGGGGCATGAACAATTTAGGTTTACCACAAGACATTGCATATAAGCCACATACATGTAAACCACAACAAGGTCAGTCTCAAACCTTTCGCTGATATGCTTATTTTAAATGAATCGCATTGAATTTGTAAGCTAAGCAAAATGGGAGGGATCTGGGGACATGCCCCCTTTGTAAAATTTTAACTTTTAGTGGAAATCTGATGTATTTCTAGAACCCAATATAAAGCCTGCCCTAAACAATTTATCACAAAATCTGAGGGGAGCCAAGCAAGGATGCAGTGGACATTTTGGCAAAGGGGTCTACCTCAACAAGGCTTTAAGTGGATTTGCAAGCACTTGAAAGAAGTTTTGGCAATGAATGTCTTGGGGCATGGCCACAGGAAAATTTTGAAATTTGTAGGGCATTTGATGCATTTTGAGAGCTATACCGACTCAGAATTCCTCAGCCACTGCTTAGGGGTCCGTGTATTACTGTAATTTACTTGGGAAGCACAGGCCATTGGTCCTGACACCCCTTCTCTCTTGCCAGGTTCGTAACAGAATTTTGAATTCCAGACATTTTAGACTACAGTTGAGAGGCTGCTCTAGTCTTATGCAGTGTCCCAGTGTACTTATAATTTTAATGGGGGAGGAATGGTGGGATTGGGGTGAGAGCATGTTGAGAGTGTGGTTGAAATAATGGTGGTATATAATAGCCTACACAAGAATGAGTTGTTCTATTCCAGCCACACAGTGTACCTTTACAATGCAATATTCTATATAAATGATAATGAATGTAGTTAATACCCCAAGGAATGACGAGACTGGAGGGGAGGGTAGGAGACTGAGGGTGGAGGAATGATGAGACTGGGGGTAGAGGGGTTGGTTCCCAGAGGGTGTCTTAAACAGGGATAAAAGCTGGGGATATTAAAAAAGCCTGAAGATGTGAAATCATTATTTTACTGAATACATATCTGGAAAAAGGTCATATCATGGTTACATGTTCTTATACTACTGCCTAGAATCTATAGTAAAGACACCCATCCTAATGATGTTTTGGGGGGAAGAGGGAGATCTTGTTTGTTGACACTTTTGCCACCTTATAGCAAGGTGGCAATAAGGTGTGCTTGCTTCTTTTACCTTCTTTTCTTTTCTTTTGAGCTGCTATGGAGGGGTTACTTGCACATGTTTTATTTTGTTTCTCATTGGCCTTATCTGTTGTTTTTTTTTCCTTTTTTATATTCTTTGTACCTTTCATTAGCAAGGTGGAGTGTACACCCCGGGGGGGGCACTTCAATTTTTTTTGATACGGGTGTGTGGCTGAACCCACAACAACCCTTACCCTTGCTAGGGCACTCATCCGCGGGGTTTTTCTTCGAAAGCCTACCCTTGCTAGGGCACTTTTGACTCAATAATCCTAGATTTGTTTCAAAATGTCTTGCATTTGAACACTGATTGGGGAGAAAAATGAATTTGGATCATGCTATATTCATGAAAACTGTGCAGATGTCCAAGAAAATTTTGAAATTTCCTGCGTAAATCGGTATATTTTGCTGAAAGTTGACCCTTGCTAGGGACATTTTGCTCAAAAGTAGACCCTTGCTAGGGACATTTGTGGCTGAAACAGGAGGCTTGCTAGGGACTTTTCCTTGAAAAAGTACCCTTGCCAGCCGCACATATGTGTATACATTACATAGTGAGTGCCCCCCCCGGGGTGTACACACCATGCCTTCATCATGGCGATATCATAGGTATCCAGCAGACAAGAAGTCAGAAGTAAGACTCATATCCATTAGCCTCCTCCAGTGTCCTCTCCCTCCAGCAGACATCATGTGGTCACTACTACTACCCTGTAGTAATGTAGTCCCCAATGTACCACCCAAGTATACACTGTTACACTGGTACCATGCACCAAGGATGGTACAGTATAGGATAGGTTACTCCATACAGTCCTATAGTGAAGGCCAACCCCCCTCTACCCCCCATGAAACTAGGCTACTTTATGTCTTAACTATTGGGCCCTATGTAGGATAAGGGGGTTTATGGAGCTATCATGTATCTTTATGGAAGGGATATCAAATGAAGCGAAGGGACCACCTAATCCAAAAAATCCTGCTAAATCCAAAAATGATAGTCTTTATTCTCAGACTTTGACTAAAAGTACCTAAAATTGAGGTTTGATGGGGGAAATATTTTAAAAATGTACTAAAGTGATATTGAAAATAATTGGAAATCTTTAAAGATACATCTCAATCAATGTTAGTACCTCAACCCACATACACAAATGATGCCCATCTCTGAATCTGACAAATACTGTGTCTGTGCATTGCTCTGCCTATCCCACATACACCATATCAATTAGTGTACCTATCACTCATCCTGCCTATCTCTTCAATCTAAAACATCAAGAGTTAAATCTAATTATCTCTTAAAATGCTTGGATTCTCATGCTTACCTCTAACCTGACCTAAGCTTATCTGTTCCTTCTTACCATTAGTCTACCTATCCTCAATCTGCCTATCATTCATTTTACCTATCCCTCATGGTGACTATCCCTCAGACCCTATGTTAAAAATGCATTGTTCATCTAAGCCTCAATGGTTAACTGTACATTGCTTATAATGTCTATTTTGATCTTACCTATCCTTCATAATTCCTATAATAAAATCTACCTATCCTTCATTGAGCCTATCCCCCAACTGTGCACATCCCTCATATTTGACTTGCATATTGGTCCCTAGCACCATGCTTTCTTTCTTTTATGTTTGCTCATTTTACAAGGTACTGTCTGTGCCTATCCCTTAAACTGCTTATTGTTCATACTACCTATCCCTCTTTCTACCCATCCATTTGAATACCTATCCCTCATGTTCTCTATATAGCTGTCATACATCTACCTATCATTCATGCTGCATATAATTCAGTTTACCTATCCCCCAGTCTGTCTGTTCTTCATAGTGAACATATCCCCTGGTCTGCCTAAACAACTCTCTTTATACCACTCACATTTTGCTCTTTCTTACTAACTTTTAGTAGATGTTCAATGAAACATACACCCCCATTGTATTTCAGGGATATGCAGAGGGATATGCATAGCAAACATTAGTGATATGTAGAATGGAGGATAGGCACAATGGGGGATAGGTGTTTATGCCATGGCTAATATCGATGACACTATAGATTAGTACTACTTACGCCGTATTCAATGGGGGGGGGTGGGATACGATCCTCGCATATTCCGCGGCGCCATTTTGAAATTTATACAGAGTTAACTAGTTTCTTATTTAGGTATGGTTATTAGAAGTTTTACGCAAAAAATGAATGATTGAACTAGTTAAATGGTATCGAACAAGCGGTCATACCCTGTTCGGGGTATTGGTAATTAGGGGGCCTCCCACCTGTGTGACCCAGTTCCCTACCTGTCACACACCTCTCACCTGCACTCCACTCACCTGCACAGGCAGGCCCATACAGTTCAGTCCAGTCACTCCACTCACCTGCACAGGCAGGCACAGACATTCCAGTTCAGTTTTGTCTGTTTGTTTTTTCATATTCATAATATGTTATGAATTGTTTAAGGAATATCTTAGTGTTAGCGCCATGTTAAAAAAGAAGATATTGTCCTGTGCAAGGAACATTTATATCGAAACTAAAAGTAGCGGCTAGCTCCATATCACGTGACCTACTTCGTCGAGCAAGGTGTCATGGCGGATGAAAACAAACCGGGACGACTCGACACGTTGAAAAACAGTAAATATGGTTGTGTTTCTTGAATTTAAAGCAATTTAAACCCGTGGGCCATGGCATAAGGCCTCGTTGAATATGGGCAGAAGCACCTCTGGGAATACGAGCCTAAATTATTCACTGATCGTTTGCTTATATATCACAAGGCTAGATCTGGAGATAGGTGGAAGGAATTGAACACAGTTTTAGATCTATATATAGAGAGAGAGAGCTGGCTAGATTGAGCTGAGCTGAGATAGGTAAGAAAGTCATATGGAGAGCATGAGGGATAGGTCCTGGTATTCAAAAGGATGGGTGGCAAGGGATGTAGTATGTGCAATAAGCAGTTTGAGGGATAGGTACAGACAGTACGTAGTAAGATAAGCAAATGTAAAAGAAAGAAAACATGGGTGCTAGGGACCGATATGCAAGTCAAATATGAGAGATGTGCACAGTTGGGGGATAGGCTCAATGAGGGATAGGTAGACTTTATGATAGGAATTATGAAGGATAGGTAAGATCAAAATAGTAGACATTATAAGCAATGTACTGTTAACCATTGAGGCTTAAATAGACAGATGAACAATGCAGTTTAAACATGAGGGTCTGAAGGATAGTCACAATGAGGGGTAGGTAAAATGAATGATTGAGGATAGGTACACTATGGGAAAGTGATTACAGAGGAGAATAGGTAAGGTAAGGAGTAAGCTTCAGTATTTAGGCCTTTTGGGAGATAGTCTTACATTGCTCAGGATGCTTTGGATTTAAGAGATAGGTAGTATGAGTGATAGGTAGACTAAGGGATAGGCAGTATGTGGGATAGGCAGAGCAATGCACAGTTAAGAGTATTTGTGTATTTGTCAGATTGGGAGATAGGTAGACATTTGGACATGTACACCAAGGTGCAAACTCTGGATTACATTTATCTATCTAAAAAGACTTCTAATCATTTCAATATTACTTTTGTACATTTCGAAATATTTTCATCATCAAACTTCATTTTTGGGTACTTTTGGTCAATTTCTGAGAATCATGATCACGCATTCTGGATTCAGCAGGATTTTTTTGGTCTGGGTAGTTCCTTCTTCCCCTTTGGTATCACCCTGATAAAGGAATACCACAGCTCCATAAACCACCAAATCCTCTATAGAAATATACACTGAAGCCACAAGGTAGCTTAGTTTCAAGGGGGGTAGAGTGGGGTGGCCTGTCACAGTCTACCCATAGACTATACTCTCAGTGACCCCTCCTACTGTGTCTAAGCTCCTTGCCATGCACATACATACACCCCCATCCCACCTCACTACCTTGCACTCTTCAACCACAGTCACCTAAGTAGGATACATGCACCTAGAGGCATACTACTTTTGGAGTAGTAGGTCACCGTCTACTCAATACTCAGGCCTCCGAGGACAAGTGCTGACAGTAAGGGATTCTTAGTACATAAGCTATATGCAACCAGGCCAGCAGCTGTAAACCACTGTCAAGCTGTCAGCCAGGCCTAAGGTCTCACGTAGGGAATTCCCGGGGTCACTCAGTGCATCCTTACCGACAGAAGACCTCTGCACTGAATACTACAGGAGTTCTGGGTGGATAAAATAGTTAGTTAATTTAGTAGAACTCTGTAAAAATTCATAACTGGTCCTGAGTAGGTACTTATTCATATGATATAAAATAAAACATGATTATTGCAGTAATGCCGATTCATTTTTGGGCTTGTTTGGATTGGGTCTGAACTGAATTTATTCACTGCAAAAAATGTGAATTATGCAGGTGTCTGTACATTTATGGCCAGCATTCCAGATTTTTGTGATCGATACTCAGATTTTTTTTATATGTCGTAAATCGAGGTTGCCCCTAAAGATATATGTGGGATTTTTTGCTCAAAACCTCTGGGGCACACTAGTTATGGCATGCCATGCTACATTACAATATAGTGAAAAGGTATTTCCATGGCTGAGACCCTAACACTATGGGCAGGCTGACCAGAGGTGGCTGACACACAGCCCCAAAAGGAGGTCTCAGTGGTGGTGAACAGGGGAGCAGGAGGGCTGGGTGGGTGGCTGGGGGTAGGGACTCAAGAACAGGTCAAGTCCAGGTCACCCTGGTTACTAGGGTAGGCACGCTTACGAATCTTGACTTCTAATGCGGGAAGTCATAGCTTACATCTAGCACCTGGCACTACATTTGGTGTTTGTAAACATGACCATGTGCATGCTCCTGTCAAACTTTTCAAATTTCATTAAGAAACAATGACATCCTTTTGTTAAAGCACCATCTTCATAAAACAACATAGCTGTATCCATTACAGACCAAACATTTGTCAAATCTTCTGTAAGTTAGTCTGTGGGAAATTTGACAGCCCACCTTGTTTGTAAACAACTGTTTGAAATCCAACTGTCATGGCTGAAAATGAAGTCCCAATCCTGTGAAAGTATTGCCTATTACAAGCTGTGTGTTGACATATTTCTATTAAGTAAGGGTTATATATGAAACTACAATAACATTTGTCAAGGATTTACTGAAAAATAGCACGTTATCAGTGGTACATGCTGGAACTACTTTTTGGAGGGGAGGAGCACTGCCCTTTTACTGCGCCCCAGATTTCCACCCAGTAAACAGTCCTAGGCGTCAGTGACTATTCCTGGAAGAATCGTCGTTGGTTATCAGTGTGAGTGAGTGAGTAATAGATGTTTAACGCCATTACAACAGTTAAGGTGATATTCATGGCAAGAACTACATTACACAAAATCACAGAAATGTGTCAGTGCCCACGCATATATGCACCACACACATCCGAGGGGATAGGAAAGAGTAGATATAGACCCTTTTAAGTGGGCTAGGGAAGCCCGCCGTTATCAGTGTGTAGGGTAGGTGGAGTTTGGTGGGGGGTAGGTGGTAACCACAGCCAGGCCTCTGTGTGAGGCCTGGTCTAGGAGAGAGGGTGTGGCATGGTTGGGGCACAGTAATTAAGATTTGTGGAGATTATAATTTTTGATTTTCTGAATTTTTCAAAAAGGCCTGGGAATCAGGCTAAAGCCTGGTAACTTTCATCCCTGCTTAAATCCCTCCTGCAGGTGGTATGTGAAGTGAATTTTATGGGATGAGGCCCCTCAAAACTCTTTCAATCCCCCTCCACTCCTTATCAATTTAAAAATAATTTCTCAATAAATCTGTGCAACTCACAAGAAAAACCAGTTTGGCCCTCAAATATGGGAGCTTCCGGGAGAATTCTATGTTTGATGACATCTACCGTAATCTCCCGCGTATAAGGCGCGTCTTATACGCGAATCAGATCGTGACTGGGTCTTATACGCGGGAGGGTAATTGCCTTGAGTTGGGGGTGCGCCTTATACGCGGGGTACCTCCACTTTCCAAACCAGAAAGATGTACACAGGGTCATGTATTTTCTTTAACCAAAGAAAAGGTGTAGTCTATACCATGGTGCTCTAAATACCCTTAAACTGCTGAATGAAACATGCCATTCTGCTCACCATAAAAGTGTTTGGAAATGTGTGTACACCCCACTCACTGAGAGCTTTGTTAATTACACTATTGACCTTTTAATCAAGAGAATTCATGCAGCATTATAATCAATAATCCTGTCATAGTGTGTGCTGCCACCTGGTGTTCTTCTAGGAATCATTTAACTCATTAACTACCATTGATGCCAATTGTCTTCATATGGCCCACAACTGATGTTATTTGGCATCATTTTGAAAGGTACAATACTGTTCATTTTTTGAAAGAAATAATCCTCTGATTTGCATTATTTGTTAACAAGTTATAGATAAGACAGGTTCAAACCAAATTTGTTATTTGTTCATATCATACCCTCCCATTGATTATCTAGGCCCACACTGTTATAACAGGGAAATAGGCCTGTCTTCTAGAGACATGGCATGCTGGGATACCAGTAGTTTATAATGTAGAGAATAGAGAATGACATACAGCTCATACAACACCAGGTGGCAGCACACACTATGGCAGGATTATTGATTATAATGCTGCATGGATTCTCTTGATTAAAAGGTCAATAGTGTAATTAACAAAGCTCTCAGTGAGTGGGGTGTACACCCATTTCCAAACACTTTTATGGTGAGCAGAATGGCATGTTTCATTCAGCAGTTTAAGGGTATTTAGAGCACCACGGTATAGACTACACCTTTTCTTTGGTTAAAGAAAATACATGACCAGTTGGGGTATTGATAGTTACAGGCAATATTTGAAATGCCCCTTTGGGTTGGGTCCTTTGGGTGGACCATGCTCCTTGAGTAAGGGGTGCGCCTTATACGCGGGTTTTTCAAATATTAGACTCAGGATCAGCAGATGGCCTTCTATGCGGATCTGCCTTCCCTAAGTTGGGGGTGCGCCTTCTACGCGGGCTGCGCCTTCTACGCGAGAGATTACGGTACTAAGGAAGGGGTTATACAAGAACTGTCTCTTAGGCCTACAATTAACACATTTCTATGGACCAATCTTCTCTCTGCTATATCATTATTATATCAGTAGTAATTAGAGATGAGAAAAAAGGTCTCGTAATGAGATTTTAGAATCATCCCGGAGAGTTTAGTTAATCCCTAATGAAAGGAAGAGAGTAAAGAATGTTAGTTGTGACATGTGGCACAGAACCATTTTTATTATTACAGGCTATTTACAAGCACAGTATGATAAACCCCCCAGGGGTCTATGATAAAAGTGCTAAGTTACATTATTATGTAACAGCCCCAGGTACTGTAAGTTCATATTCATAACAACAGGTAGACTTCACACAACATAACAAACACAACAGACAAACCATTTCACAATGGTAGATTTTCAGTATGACATCTAGCACACTGAGTAGGAATGGAAGGGTGAGGATTCAAACACTGAACAGGGAAGTTTTTCTTTCTTTCAATAATATGGGGACAAACAGTCACTAATAAACAAAATAATGTCTATTTCATGATATTTAAAACTTTTGATACATGCATTTGTTGAAAATCAGAAACATTTTCTGAATTGTTTCAATCAAACTTTACCATACAGGTGAAAATATTTCTTGCAGATATCTCAAGGCAAATACTGAAACATTCATAACACACCATGAGGAGAGCCAGTAGCACAATATTATATATCTTTAACCCTTTAGGGAAAGCCTACAGGTTGCATGTACTTTGTTATCACGATACATCAAAGCACTATTGGTGAGTCCTCGCTGGCGCTGTGTTGGTACATCATGTCTCCCGTTCAGTAGTATATCAACCACATATGGTAACACTGCTAAGTTCCCACCAAGGCTGTATTCATGTATCATAACGACAAAATATAGGTGTAGTGCATTAAAGCACTACTCCATCCTTAAATGCTTATATGTGCACTTGAATAGACATGTATAACAAAAGCTATCATAATCATATATTCACATACATAACATTGAGATGCCTGTATAGGAAATCACATAAATATTGGATATATTCAGCATGCATAATAAAGCTTAAATCATTACTATTGCATTCATGAAATAATACTAGCTTTGACTATTCTTGGTTTATTGGAAAATCAACATAACACACTTCTCATCATTCAAATCACACATAACTCATTTCTTCTTTTGGTCGGGTTAAATTCGTGAGATCAAACAAATGTATATTTCAACATTGGGAAAATATATATGAAAGAAGAAGAATAAAAAATACATGCAGACATCAATAAATTATCAGCAGCAAAAAGGGGGTAATTTACACATGGGACACCACAGACACTCAACACAACACAAACCATTTTCTCACATCTTATATGTACAGTCGTACCAAGTACTATATCTATATAATTATGTGTATATCTGGGCAAAGCTTAGCTCAGAAAAGTCACACTACATCATACTTTTACTCTGCATTTATTCTATTTGTGATCATTAACCTAACAAAAGATAGGTGCTGGATGGATGTTACATAATTATGATAATCTAAATGTGTGGATGATGCTACAAAACGCAATATTATATATACACTTTACTTATCAATTCTAATAAAATATTAATGTAATACGCAAAGGTTCTTGACTTATCATCTATTTTTCATGACTCATTTTCATTTCACCTGTTTTCAATTTTAAAGAATTCTCTCAAAGATTTGGATCCATTGTCACAGATGAAATTGCTCTAATAAAAATACAGAACATTGTCACTGTAAATGTTTGCAGAAATCAGTCTTTCAAGTCGTCCTTGCGATATTGTCATCACATAAATTCAGAAAATCTAAGGATTACTTTTGTATACCACACACAGATCACAATGTTCTATCAAAAAACACTGATGAATCCACAATCCCCTTCAATAAGACATTTTAATTCCATGACTAAAACATGGAAGATTTGTTTCTACAAACAGTCCAATATGGAAGCAGCCTTTTTCGTTAGCAATCACACATAAAAAAAGAAATCAAAAGAAAGATGACATTAAGGCAGTTTTAATTTTTCACATTAACCAAATGAATAGCACCTATGCAGAGCGCTACAAAACTCAGCAAAATTGTTCAATCTGGTGTCAGTGTTATTATTTGACCATTGATTCAGTCAATACAGTAGGCCTCCTTACCATGTAAAACCCTCTAAAGGTTGATAACGCATAAGTTCATCATGTCCATTAGCAGGGATGTAAGTCAATGTGTAAAAAATTCTGAAGATACATAGAAATTCTTAATTTATTGTAAAATATTGCAAGAAATTGATCTGAGAATAGAAATCTGTGTAAATCTATAGGCATCTAAGGACTCTAAAAATTCTGAAATCAGACAAAATTCTGAAAAACTTACATCCCTGCATTGGTTGTCATGATGCCTGAATGCAAATGTGGCTAGTCTACTCACCAAAGTTGCATTCATGCATCAACCTGGCCCTATGGGGTTGATGCACTCCAAGAGGGTAGGCAGGATGGACCATAGTGTATGAAGATGCACGATGTGCTGAGGCATTCACAGCCCTTAAAGGGTTCAGCTTCTTTACAACTCCAGTCATTGTTAAAACCTTTATTTTTGATATATCAGTTTGACTATGTCTTAACAATAAAACAACTCAATTAGCATCTGCATATAAATTATACTTGTAACCTTCTTTGTGCTTCTTTATCCTGGAGGAATAGGGGGGATCATAATATATGATAATTATTATGAATTTATACCAAAGACAAGTTTCACCTTTGCTGCCTAAATTGCAAACCTATATAGCTTTCATGAACATTTAATTTCTGTACTCAATAATAATTATCCATACCATACATACCAACATCTCTTCGCGTAGCGATATTTTCTGATTTGCCTAATTAACATTTCTTAGAGTTTTCCTTGTTTTAATAAAGGTAACTGGACGTAACGCTCAACAGGTTTACAATGGTTTTGTGTGATATAATTATTTCTAAGGTTTACAGTAGTTTTAGTTATTTTTGGCCTTTCATGTGGTCTTAGCATCGACTTCGAAGTGTTTGTAAATACTTGTCACATACGCCATTACAGCTTGCCAGTCTGGCCTTTCGATCGCAACCATGTCGTTGATGTTCTGAAAAAGACAATGGACAACATACTGATAATTGGAAGTAGTTCAGAAACATATTTGAGGTGAAAACAGTACATGAAATGTCACACAACACACAATGCAATAGTCAAATTGTAATTCTGCCTCCATTTATACTTTATTCCTGATCTTAGCTCAACAAGGGAATATATTATTGCATTGGCACTGAGGAAGCAATAAATAATAAAAAAAAAATAATACCAAATTAAGTAGCATGTTCATAATGCCCGACTGATTGCAAATTTCCTGTCCTCCCGACAAAAGTAGTATGCCTTAGTAGTGTTATCTTGACTAATCTATCCTTATGCTAGACCACACCATAACAGTTTTGGGTAACCATTGTCAAAGTTCTGTCCTAAAGGGGAGTTATTGCAGGATTTTGAAAGCACATAAGTCTGATTGTTGATGTAGTAGATGAGGTTATAACTTAAATCAACTGTGCGCCCATAATTACCATTGCCCCTTTGAAAGGGTTGACATTTTTTAATTACTAAACATATGTTCACTTCAAATAACAAAGTAAGCTGTTTATTGTGTGTATATCTACCCCATAAATGCTTACACCAAAAATGTGAAAATTCTGCTAAAAATACATACATTCTAACCTTATACCACATAAGAATTATAGAGAAGTTATAATGATTTAATGTCCTCAACAATAGAAGCACATCTTATCTAAACTAACTTAAATATCTATGTAATTACAGTTATCCCCCAGTCTTGTTAGCCTTGAATATACTTACTGGCTCCAGTAATCCATTCTTTCAACAGAAAATAAATAGTCACACACAACACCGAGGTTACCCCTAGTTTACGTAACTGGCCAACAATTGGCTGTACTTTTTTGACAAACTAGACATGTCATAGAGAATATTGGTAAATAAATAGAACTGATCAAAAACTACCCCTTACAGTGTAGATCTCTTCTTAGCAGTACCGCTAGTAAGAGTCTGAATCACCCGTTTACTTGGAATAGCAACCAATGAATTTTGTAAGTCTTTCATTGTAGCTAAAGATATACAACTAAAGTATATGTGCACCTTAGGATTGCCGATGGACATTTTAGAAATGGTAACATTACTCTTTCTGGATCATGCAAATTTCAGGGAAATTCTATGATATACCCTGGCAAATACTCGACCACCAAATTCAATGCAAGCACATCTATTGCTCATATATAACATATCATTAATTTAAGATTTCATTTCTATTAGGGTTTCTTCTTTTTCTATATTTTCAATCATTTTTAATTCTGGATATTAACCAGCCTGCTTACCGGCATTGTAGACCCTCATGGTCCCAGTCCTCTAAGCCCTCTGGAATACATGTGGGCCCTACGAACAGGGGCCTCTAACCAAAATCCCCTAAATGACAACCTCATAAGAGAAACATTTAAGGCTCTCTGTCAGACGGCCTACGAATAATACCCTGTTAACAAGTATCTCCTATCTTGTTGAACCAAAAGAAGAAGCCTATTGGGACTTTGGGAACAGGAGGCCAGGGGCTCCTAAATCCAAAAACTTCAGTACTATACATTATTCCTAGGGCCATGTTTTAGAGAGCCCATGTTCCAGAGAACTCTGAGGCTGGTAGCAGTGTGACAACACGACCACCGACTGACAATATGGAGGACTAAGTCTATGTGAGGGTAGAAGGTGTCGTTACGTACCAGCGTGGTACTTACCAGGGTGGGAGGGATACCCACACTCTCTGCCGCCTTAAATGCCAGCGTGAAGTTACGCCGCTGTAAATGGAAGGAAAATAACTCTTTTAAGAAAACATTATTGTTGTGGAAAAAGTCATATATCTAAATAATTGCTTTAAGTAATTCTCCCCAAATGGAATGACCTCTGATAAATTTCATTTTGAAAACTGCCATCCAAATCTATAACTGCCAGGTTGCTGATTCACGATGCTAACCATTATCATTGTAATTCTCTACACTCTTGTGTATAATGTTTCATAATCTTAATGTACCAATATATACTATTGCATAATTACCTTATCTTGTGTATTCAGCTCCTTATATGGTATTTTATCAGGTACATAGGAGTGAAGGATAGCGCAGAAGGCGAGACCGTCGTTCCAGCTGCTGCTGAAGTTGGTGATGTCTATGTTCTGTAAGATACAATGATTACTGGTATATGTTTAGGCGCACATGATGAAAAATATTGATTAAATACCCCCTAAAGTATGGATAGATATTTTTGGTTGATTTATAATTCACCTTTATTAAGCATTATGATATATACATGTTCACGCCTAAAAAGACTGATAGATATGAAACCAATAATATACCAAAAGTAGCTTGAAGGTAGTAATTGTTGGGAGAATGGACGTTTGGAAATAGCAATACTGGATTCACAGAATAGGATTTCGGTACCTATCATTCGAGATTTTAATAATTTTGCATGTTTTAGCATGAACAAACATAAGACTTTGTGAATAATATCTTACAGAATATGTCTGGGTTTTGTTCTGGCACCACTTAAGGAGAGCGTTGCGCTTGGAGCCGCCCATCTGTTTGGAGAGGTTGGCGAGTGGATCACTCTTCATGCTGATACCTCCACCGACTGGTGACTTGTCTGTATCACTGGTCATACAGAAATGAAAAATAGTTAGGTTAGGTCATTTTACTAAAGACAACATCCAAATTATCAACGTTTTTGCTTGTGATATAAGTGGACCAAAGTGCTCATTTAAGATCAGCATTTACTTCAATACTGGCAAACACAATAAATCTAATTCTCATACCATTAGACAATATTCCTAATCCCTTTTTCTACTTGGTAAGGATGAAGTATAAATTCATTACATATCATTTTCATCCGATATGAATCTCTGAGTTATCTAAAAGCTCTTACTTGGTACTGTTTTTCCGCAACACCGGTTTGTTGGATAGGATGGATGTCAATGGCTTCTTAGCACCGTCCGGTGTCTCAACTCCCCTCCCTGTGGGTGACACCTTGGCATCGTCTGTGACTGCGGGTGGTGCCTTCTCATATATAATGTCAGTCAGTGGGTGCCTGTGCCCTAGAGCACGTGGAGAGTCTTTCCCAAGATCTGTCGGCTTTTTCAGCGATGACTTAAAGTGGGTATCAGCAGGCATACTGGCACGCCTGCATTCGGGAGATTTAGTTGGTGATTCGGCCTTCAAACTGCCAACCGAATAGGATGAGTCTACAGAGTTCCTGCGAGAGCTTTCCTGACTGGTGACAGTAGAGGGTGAGAGGGGCGGGGTACAGTTTGTCTTTACTTGTTGCTCTATTGAGGCTATCAGGTTCTTAACACTCAAACTCTGCTGGTTTGTTCCCCATGGTTCACTCAACTTACGACCTTGCCGTAATGCAGTCAGCTCACGATCAACATTATCGATCACCCTCCCCCTTAGTGCATTTCTGTCCTTTAGCTGCCGCAACTGCTCAACCTCATTGTGAATTTTAGTCAGCTCATCAATAATTAGCACATTCTTTTTCTTTAACATAGTGTTCTCTTCCCGCAAGGACTCCATGTCCTCTTGCGTCTCAGTTTTAATGTCATTGGCGATGACGACAGCTGTTTGGAGGTCCTGTTGGAACTGTTGCCACTCGTCTTGCTCATCTCGGAACCTCATCTGTGTGAGCCGGAGCTCATTCTCCACCCCATGTAGTTTGTCGTTTACACCCTTCACCTCACTCTGCAGGTCAGCAACTAGCCCAGCATGCTGCTTCTTCTCCTCTAGGTACCTGGTCATGGGATTGTGAGATATGTCAATTAGATGTATCTTGATATGAAGTCATAGAATATGTTGCTCAAATTTTGATGCTATTGCAATGCTTAAGAGTACTAGCAATCATTACCAGTCAGATTTTATGGCTATCAAATTCTAGAAATTTAATGTGTCACCGGCCAGGACTTTGGGGCAGTGTATATAATCCCAATTTACACTTTAAATAATCCCAGTCATAGAAATGAACCCAGTAAAAACTGCAGTGCAAAAAGGTATATCAAATATATGAATGCCTTTGTCCAAGGTGTCTACACCTGCTTCATATACAGTATTATAATATTTGCTAGAAATGCATACTTTTTTCTTTGAACACTATCTTTAAGTAGGGATAAGAAGAGATACTGACCTGTCACAGTCTAGTTGTAGTTGGTCAATGTGGTCGCGGAGTGACTCCATCTCCTGCTGCATGTCGGTTTTCTCCCCACCGACCTGTCCCAGACGGTACTCCAGGTCACTCACCTGTGTCTTGGCATTGTTCTTACTGACCTTAAGCTCCTCCTCCAGACTGCTTAACTGCTCCTGTAACTTAGCCACCATGTTCTGACTGACTGCCAATTCCTCCTGGACATTGGTCAGCTTTGCCTCTGTCTTGTCTTTCTCTTGTCGTGTATTATCTAAAAGTTCTTGCACATCAGATTTTTCTGTGGCTTTATGACACTGTTCCAGTTCAGACACTTTGGATTTCTCGTTGTCAAGTTGGGTTTTGAGGCGTTGCAGGTCTATTTGGTCCTTGGCCATGGTCTCCTTCATCTCAGAGACCTGCCCATCTAAGGCACGCTTGTCACCAAGCAAGCTCTCGTTTTTCATCTCCAAGATTTGGACTTTGTCCTTAAGGGCAGAGATGATGTCTTGCAGCTCACGATTTTCATTTTCATAAGTCGCAAGTGAATTGCTCCACTGAGACTGTTTCAATAAAAACTCCTCGCGCTCCTCGGCTGCACTCTTAATTAGCGCAACTAGTTGTCGTTCATTCTCACTCCTCTCTGCACCCTCACTTTCACTCACCAATAACACCTTAAGGTGCTCAATCTGCATTCGGCAGTTCTCAAGTTTTTCTGTCTGTGCACAGAGTGACTCAAGCAGCACTGATCGCTCATCAGCGAGACGGTCATTTTCTGATGTAAGTTCCTGGACAGAGTGCTGCAGGTCGATGAGCTCCTGGAGGGTGGCCTGGAGCTCCTCGTTTGTACTGTAATGTGTCTCCTCCATTTGTAAGATTCTATCCTGTAAACAGGCCACAGAAATCTCACTCATAGCATCACTGCTCTTGTTGCTCTGCTTGTCCCAGTTACTATTGTCTAAGGAGAGGGATGAGGGATGATCTGGTGTCATACATGTTAGGTCACCCACAGATAAACCCAGTTCTGAGTCCACCGAGCGCAGACTAGAAACCGTCTCCCCACCGGTCGCACCTTTCAAACTGTCTGCTCGCTGCTGTAATAACAGCTTCTCAGTGTCTGTGAATTGCTCTACGGCAACTCCGAGTTCTGTTAACCGGTCTTTCAACAACCGATTCTCATTCTTTAGCATGTCATACTCCTCACTTGGAGGTGGAATATTCTCCTTGAGGTTCTTCACCTCAAATTTGAATTTTTCAATTTCCGTTTTTCGGATCTCTGCTATTTGTATGAGTTCTGAAATGCGCCGTTCCAGCGCTTTCTTTTCTTTTTCGAAGCTAGCCAATAGTTCGGCATTGTAGGCCATAATATTGGCCGGGGCCGATGTTCGAATCTGCAATGTAGTTAATTGCACAATAGATATTAACACTAGTGCATTCAAATAGGTACTCTTTGGCACCCTTTCGGTTGTATCTACAGGTATATTGGTTAAAACAGTACACATTCAATTAGGATATATGAAAAAAAGGCCAATCTGCTTCATCAGATCATGATTGAAATAATTTCCCACTCCACAGGTCAACCTTTTATTAGTATCACATCGGTCAGTTCATAAAATATTGTTAATGATATTGAGTAATAATTTTTTACCATTGTAGATAATATAAGTACAGGCAACTGAGAAAATACATGTATATCTAAATCCTATTAGATTCATGGAATAATGATAATATGGCCATAATTTTTCTTTTAAAAAGCTGAAGTCATTCTAATGAGATAGTGTCAGTATTGAGATTAAACTGTTTTTTTTTTTTTGTGGGCTTATCTCATTGCTAGTCTGCACCATTAATTGAAAGACCATTTAAGGCTTACCTTCAGGACTCCTTTTCCACTGGTGATATTCTGTGTACTAGATGCCCGTTTCACTGGCCCAGGCTGCTTTTGCCCAGCCGGTGCAGCAGATGTTTTGTCAATGTTCTGAGCACTCTGTGCTCGCTTGATCGGCTGATCCGCTGTGGAACCAGCAAGGGAACCAGGGGCTGGATTTGTCACCGTCGACTGTGTGGCCGAGGATGATGCCTGTCGTGCTGTCGGCATCTCAGCGGTGCCTCCAACACTATTTGTGCCTCCACTGCCGCTACTACTGTTACCATTCGATCCTCCACCACCACTTCCACCACCACCACCGCCCTTGGACGTCTTGGGGCGGCTGGCGGTGGTGGATCCTTTTTCCTTGCCCGACAGGTTTTCTTTTGCAGCCTCTTTCTGGTGTAAAGCTGCTGCAACTGCCTTTCTCCTCAGCTGGCTGGCCAGGTTGTCTTGGCTGCGACTGAGGAACTTATCTGTGGCTGAGGTCTTCCGCTGTGGGTTGTTTTGTGACTTCTCTCCAGAAGATTTGTTATTAGATGACGGTTGGGAGGACTTGTGATTAGGCACAGATTGGGAGGACGGCCTGTCTGCGGGCGCCCCCGGCTTGGCCCTCTTCATGGTGGGCGGGCAGCCTCAAGTGCTGGAACAACGACCCTGCAAATACACAAAGGGGAAAAATGGTTACTTATTGGCTGAGATTTTGTAAAATAGTTTTATCTTAAAACTTTGCAGTAAGATCAAGCAATCAATAATAAATGATGACATTGAGAAAAAGAAACAGAATCAAAGATTGATGACTATTTATATCAGGCTCATTAGGAACACCTGAAAATAATAATCATGTCTTCTTTGGATAGGTCCTTTTAAGTGAGCCATGTCAGACCTTCCCAAATACTGGATGGTGATAGTCTCAAGGTAACTACAATTCCTTGGGGTCTCCAATAGAGGCTAAAGAAAAGTTAAAATGATCGGCCAAAAATAAAAGGGTGTAACCTAAAGGTATAATCTATAAATTGTGTTTAACTGAAGGAAAAACAGTGTATGAAAGAGAGTGCCCCTTAATCAAATGAACTTTGACCTAAAAACACTTGCTATCACCCATTTGTGCTTTTCTACATTTTGGATGGTAAAATGGGAGGGGATGAGTTGTCAAGGACAGTAGATTGGATCTGGTCAGTGTTCATCCCCTCCCACTCTCACCCTGACACTGACAGACTACCAGGGGTCAATTACCTCCCACTGACCTCTGACCCTGCCCCCCAGCTACATCATTCTCACACCAGGCGGCGCCAATGACACTTGACATTCTCTGTTACTGTATATAGAGCTGGGAAATAGCCACAGGAGGCTGGGGGAGTGATATATATTGTCACTATGTTAACACTTTAAGGTGAAATGGTACTTCAAATCATTAAGCAAGATGCTTGATACAATATCAATGGGTGACTACTAGAATTATGTTTCACTTAGAGGTTTAATACCTTGGGGTTGACACACACACACGAACGATTGACATGATGCACCGATCCAATTGATTTACCAGTGCTGAACTGATATTTCATGATGACAAAATCAATGATGATTAAGACATCATGGCATCCTTAAAAGGGTTAAGAATGATATATGTGGGAAAATTGGAAGATGAGTGACTTATTGAACTGACATTCTAACTCCCAAGCTGATTCTAGTGTTTCATATACACTCCTGCTTAAAAGCTGGAATCATTGATTATCAGTTGATGTTTTTTTTTCTGTTTCTATACACACTATTCAAAATTAAGATTCTTTTTATCGAGGCAGATGTTGTTAAGATTTATTGACAAGATGAGTAGAAAATGCAATAATGCTAGATGACAAAAAAAAAGAGAATTATGGTTGCATTCATGGACATATACTGAAAAAAGTCACTGTCAGTTGGTCACATGACATGTCACATGACATGGCACATAACAGACAGGGGTCATGACATGATGATGGGTCAGCTGACCCATCATGTATCTGCCCCATCACACGTCTGCCCTTCCCTGAGCTCTACCATGCTGACATGGCCTAAATACATGTCCAGAACTACTGGACTGGTAATGTCATATAGAGTACCGTAATCTCCCGCATATAAGACGCGTCCTCTACGCCAAACAAAATGCTGGGGGGTCTTATAACATTCTCCCAAGAAGGGGGTGCGTCTTATACGAGGGGTAATTTTACTATAGAAATGTACTAAATTTACAAATTTCAGCATTAAAATGTGCGTCTTATACGCGAAAATGCATGTGCTGAGTTTGGGGTGCGTCTTATACGCGCAGCGCGTCTTCTACGCGGGAGATTACGGTAGTATCTAAGTGTAAATTGTAATAGCAAATATAATGCAGCCATGTAAATTGCTGATAACTCGAAAAGTGAAAAGCCTGTGATTGGCTCCCATGAGTTGTGCACTCATCCTGTTGCATCAGCACTCCCTCACCCAGGTTATTCGCACCACCGAGCCACTATTTGCATAACTCCCGCCAAAACTGCGCTATTCGCATCACATTGCCCAAAAAGGCGGGAAAGTTGTTACATGGATCAACATCATATACCTTCATCATTGGAGGCAAAAAGTGTCTTATGGCTGCCAACCACCTGAGTCTGTACAATATTGACAATATCTCAAAATTTACTAAACTTTGTAATGAAATACCTTTTCCTGCAAGACCCCTACATCTCCTCCTTTAATGGCACTACAAATTCATTAATTAAATCTGCCTCTTTTATACAAATTTTTTTATCTTTTTTTAAACTTATTCGCACCACCAAAATGACTGAAAGTGCAGGGCCCCAGGGTGTCTCCTTATAACTTGCTTTTCGAGTTAACAATAGCTGTGGGTAGAACTGTGTCAGGAAAGAGAGGACACAAGTTCCTAATAGGCCGTACCTGGTAGGAGTGTCATCAATACCTACCAAATCGATACGTTGCGGTTTACGAAATCGCAATTATCGTATTGACAAAACCATTATATCGCTACAATAATTGATCCTCTAATCACCTGGACTTCAGGCTTTCTAAATCTAAAGAATTTCATAAATATTCCTATTAGAACCGAAGTTATGATGAAAAGTGCATTGTCAAACCACCTGAGCCACATGAAATAATCATTTATCATTCATAATTATAAGAGAAATTTGAATATAAGGAGAATAAATATATAAATGGATATAAATTACCTTGTAATTGGAGTATTTGAATAATTCTTTAACTGTTAGAAAGCTTATATCAGGGCCATTTCAGCCTGGTTATCAATAATCGATATAATCGGAATATCGAGACCAAAATACTGATATTCAACATCGACATAAATGGGATGTCAATGACACTCCTAGTACCTGGGGAGTAAATATGTCTTGCAAAGATTTAAAAGAGGCACCTGAACAAACCTCTAAATTATGGTACCCTAAGACAGGCACCTCAGGTGAAAAGGTACCATGTAACTACTATTCTATTGTGTTAGGTTAAAGTTCCAGGTGTAAGAAAAGCGGCGTTCTTGCATAAGCGCTGCAGTTTAGAGGTTTCGAACTTTGAGGCTATAGACTTATAACATAATATAAGGACCTGTTAGCAATGGGTAATCTAAATTCCAGGTATATAGACACTGTGGTGTACATAGAGATACACTATTATATAGCTAAGGTAACCTGAGAGGGGGTACCTAAGGTAACATGCTGACAGTATATATAAATGTACATGTCACATGCTACATATCATGTTTGTGTCATGTACTACAAAGGACACCAACATGTAGCTAAAACCTTTCACCTGTCATTGTATCTTCTTGCTTCCTCACCTCAGGGAACCAGCCTCTGATTTCTTTCCTGTAGCCCCCCCCCCCCGAGCCTCCCAATGATAATTTCTATCAGCTTGGCTCTATGCAATGTGAAATCTCTGTGCATGTCCTAATTTATCTCACGTACATAGTTGGACGTTCCATTACTTAATAAATTTTATGAGAACAAACACCAAATCATTCCGTGAAAATATGATTAGATCGATCTCGCCTCCAATTAGCCACTGCCTGGCAAGTCCTAATTCGGCCCCTATGTGGCTGCAATCCTTTAGCCCCCCCCCCCCAAAAAAAAAAAAAAATAAAAAAATTAAGTCATATCAAGGGTCCTGTAGTGTAAGCTGTATCTGTTAGATACCAATCGAAGGTAAATTCTGAACACACCAGTAAATACCCTGTACCGGTCCCCCGGGTCCTGCCCTTGTTAACCCTTACCTTTCTCCTTTACAGTCAGTTATTGTGCTCCTCATGTCCTCTTGTACAAACAAAATAAACCCCTTGTACCAACAAACAAGTAATGGGCTACTGGTACTCTAGTGTACTTTGTATCATACAATTGTAGAGGTTGGATTATGTGCACTAAATAGAGGGGGGGGGGGGTAGGCTACTGGTCCTAGCAAGATAAGCTTAGTTGTCATAGGTAATGATGAAAGCTCTCTAACATGAACATTTGAAATGGATTGTTTTTACAAAATAGATATATTGAGAACATAGAAAAGGCACACGTTGAACTCCAGGCTCAGCATTTATGGAACATAAGGAGCCTGGACCTCTATTGTGGTAGTAGATCGCTGGTGCCTCCAGGACACCCTAACGATCTGATCCTTAACATAAACACCAAGAAGCCCTAATATACACTACAGGCGTTCTTCCACAGGTTACATTAGAAGAGTATAGGTGGAGAAAGCCACTTTTATCTTATCTGTATCTTATCAATGGCATATTATAACCATAGCCAATCTAAGATAAGACACACTAAAATGAGAGAACAGGTAGTAGATTTGTGAATGTGCTCTGCTCCTAATGAGAGATGTCTAACTCTTTAAAGGTGTCATTTCAAAGAAATGTGACCCTGATTTGGTCCACATGCCCGGTTTCGATTTTAGGATATAACCATAGACCATGGTTCAGAATAGGTATCAAAAAGTTCCCCCTCAACTTTGAAGACATGGCGATTTCCTTATAACTCGTGTACATAATGTATATATGCGAGCATTGGCCTCTGTGCACTTGCTGTGCGTTATGGAATCTGCCTGAACTCAGGGTGTGGCTTATAGGCGAGGATATTGCACTATGGAACAGTACTAAACTGCTCAAATTTAACCCCAGCCTTATATATCTTCCAGTATCTTGGAAATTCCAAATCATTTAAACATGCCGTACCAGGCTACCCCCTGATATAATTTCATAGAGTCATTAAGACAACATTAAAACCAGAGGTATTTATAAGCGGTCCCTACTTCCGATTAGACTTCAATAGCAGGGTAGGTGTCAGCAGGCCTATTGTTGTACATGTCGTACAGTGTGTCTATATACCCTTTTATGGCTTCTTAATGTACAGGTAAAGGTAAATCTCTAACCATAACAAAGACCTCCAAAACCCAATCTCCCTCCAGTCTTAACCCACCCACGCCCACACTTTAGGACCTAGTCTGAGTTTGAGCTAGGTATTACTTGTATATCACTGGGTACAAGTCCTAATTTGTAGCTGAACTGATCAAAATAGAATACAATAATTATAACTTAGTACAAAAGAAACGGCATGGAGAGCAATATAGGTTGTCATACATTCTAGATGTTCATAATGAAGCAGTGATTTAATAACATTTTAGTGAGAGTAAGGTAGAGGTAAAATCCCCATCAATAACAAAGGCTAAGTCTCCTTTACAAAGTGCTGCCACCCCGGCTCCACCCACACCATTCTTAGTGCTTTATGTAAGTTGTTTACTACAGCGCAGAGGGTACCGGATGCACCATACCCTAAACTAATAGTGGAGGAGAATATTTCTAACTGTTCTTTATTATATGATTGGAATGTGCAGGACTTCTATTTTCCTTGTCTGTCCAGCTAACAAGAAATGTCGTTGTGACCGCGTAAAAAAACGCCTCCCACTGTTATTTTGTATTGTGAGACCTCATCACATGGGGCAAATGCAATCATCATAGCGCACTCCCGTACCGCTTGAAGAGGAAGAGGAGTATAAGGTAGCATACATCTTAGATCCCCATCTCTCACTTTTTTCTTTCTGCACCATGAGCTTTAAAATGCACTGGTCAGATTCTGAATCTTACTCAGATTTTCTTGTCTTGAAAATTGCCTGATAATTTTTTTCTCTGCTTTTGACTAACTGCGTCTAAATGTACTACATGTAGGCAAATATATGTTTAAGTTCAAAATCAAGACTCATTTACAATGTACATGTATGTATGTACCCCGAGACAACCATCTTAAACGCCATTATAAAAGAATGGGGATGAAACCAACGAAACTGTTACATGAAAAATTCTGATGAGATACAAATCAAAAAAGGTAAGCCAACTGTAGTGATGAACAAACATGGCTCTTCTTGTCTGACAGTTATCACAGACCTGTCATCCTTTGACGATGTCCACCCCTCCTATCTATTCTAATCCACATCTATAGACAGTATGACAAGCTAACGGAGAAAGTATGCACAATATCAATGGTAAGAATACACGAACATGAAAAGATCACAAACCCTGTGGGTAGATCTGAGGTGTTCTATTAGAAGATTTGATGTACTGGTAAGTCCTGAACGACATGTCTCCATCCACTACAAGTCCAAGTCTGACTGTGTCTACCCCTCTATACCTGTACTTTGGAATATGGAGGGGGTGGGGAGAGGTGTTGGGTTGGGGTGGGGGGGGGGGGTCAGGTGGTCAGGGGTTATATATAGACAAACTGAAGAACCTTAAGTGTTAATGTACCTGTCTACATTCCTACAATTAAGAGCAACGGTCTTGAAAGTGTAAAACAATTTTATCATACTAGGCCAGCTAGATCACGAATAGTTGGCCTACACAGAAAAAAATAATGAAAAGGGTAAAAAGAAGAAATTCTTGACATTGCACCAATCCGTAACCTAACAGGTTTTCTTTGGTGTGGCTCTTGAGGCTTGATCTTTATCTTATTTGATTATTATTCATATATACCGGCATTTATTTTGTGTTCTTCAGGTCAGGATTTGATTTGGCCACTTTACAGTAACCTGATACAAGAATAACTACTAGTATGATACAGTCTAGGCCTTACACATCTGCAGCAGCACTTGGTGTGTAAATAGATAACTGCTACACCTCAAGTGTTTACTGCCTTCTACACCCGGAACACCTGAACATGGCTTGGACCCTGACTAATATAAGCCTTAGTAGACACAGGAGGAAGGGGTCTCCTGGGGGTTGGATGGGTCAGGGGGTATTGTCTAAGTCAGAAAGCCACTTAACCACTGTAGATATCCAGACTGGGGGATGCACTACTACAGTAAAGAAATATACACAGGTAATGAGGAAGTAGTTAAATAGGGGAAGGAAGAAGGACAGACCTGTGATGAGGGGTGTGCGTGGGAGAGAGCGAGACAGAACAAGGGAAAGGGTGCTGGCTCGTCCCAAGGAATTGATATAAAGTATAATGTATACGTGCCACCAGGGGACGGAAGGCTGGTGGTGGGGGTGGTACCTTGGCATACAGGTGTGTGCATTACAGGTGTCAAAGACGTCACATTTTACCAAAACCCCAATGGGGTAGAGTAACCCTGAATCTCTCCCGGGCTTCCCTAGCCCACTTAAAGGGGTCTACCGTACATCTCCTCTTTCATATCCCCTTGGAGGTGTGTGGTGCATATATGCGCGGGCACTGACACTTTCCTCTGTGAAATTGTGTAATCTAGTTCTCGCCATGAATATGACCTTAGCTGTCGAAATGGCGTTAAACATCTATTACTCACTCACTCACTCACTGAATCTCTCCAACCCCCGATTTATCACACCCCAAACCAATATAAGGATTATTATCTTGGGTAGGCATCGCCCTGGTAGGTAATACAAGTACATGTTATACAGGTGGAAAAGTACCCTCATTGCCCTAGGCAATGAGCGCAGTACCCCCCCCCCCCTCCCTGAGAGGTAGGGATGAGAATGTGATCCCAATGTGATAGGGCAGGAGGGATGGATGTTACATGTACTATGTTTCTGAATTTTCATGTCACTAAACACTTTTACAATATACCGGGGGCTGTCAAGGGATGGATGGATCATGTGTACGACAGTTATCAAGATGAATGGGACGGGTTGCCTGTCAGATGCAAGGCCCACTTGGCAAAAAAAAACACACTTTTCACTTGGCAAAAAAAAAAAAAATTTTCAACCAAATAAAAACTTTTCTTTGGGTACATGTTTTGACGTGTTTTTTTTTTTTTTGTTTTTTTACATTAAACAAATTTTGACAAACTTGGGAACCAAATAAAAACGTTTTTTTAACGTTAATAAACGTTTTTCTTCCAAGTGGGGGGTTTGTCCCAATGTGTTAAAAGAATGGGATGGGTCACCTGCCAGCTACCAGGGATTGGTGAGAATGGATGCAGGGGTACAGGTAGGGTGGACAGGACGGTCAGGTGGTTGGGCCTCACGGCAGGGTTCTGCCATGGTGACAGGCGACAGGGGGCACTGCCGGTGAGGAGGGAGTAAGGATGGGAACATACCGGTAGGGGATTTATACAATAGCCCTTCATTAAGTATTGTACATCGTTTATTAAAACGTACTATCATATCACATATATATATATACCCTGAGTAGGCCTAATGCCAGGGTTATGGAGGTGTCAGGGGCACAGGAGGCTTATGATGTTATATGTGAAAGTTGGGCTTCAGAAACTTGGACTTGGACTCTTGCCTGCAGAAAAATAAAATCCCCAAGTTTGTAGGGTTCTGCACTTTAGAAATAACAGCATTGTCTATGTGTGCACCCGTCATTTTAATCTGCAGGAGAAATAAATAGTTAGAAGTTAAACGGTAAGTGAACTCACAAAAGTGACATTTTCCCATCAAAACTAAAAGCCGATAATTGGATGCAGGACATACAAAATGCAGCGCATTCACCTTAATATCCCTTTTCCCTTCAACTATTTATATACTCTTTCCCATAATTTTGCCATAAACTTGAGTCAACAGTGATTTTTCCTTTTATTTCTTTCCATTATACATTAATATCGAACCCACTTTCATTGAGCATTTTAATTTTCTAACTGGTAAAATACAAGTTAATCTCCACCTTGCACTACCGTAATCTCCTGCGTATAAGATGCGTCCTCTAGGCCAAACAATTGCATTGTGCGTCTTATAGGATTTCTTCAAGTTGGGGGGGGGGGGCATCTTATACAAGGGGTAATTTTACTAAAGAACAGTACTGGATTTACAAAATTCACCCCTAAGAGGTGCGTCTTATACGCGAAAATGCATGTGCTGAGTTTGGGGTGCGTCCTATTCGCGCAGCGCGTCTTCTACGCGGGAGTTTACGGTAGTTGCAGTCTGGAGAATGAAACCCCTTGAGTATGTCTGATATGTGTACTAAATGAACCCTTCTGTGCTATTGAAAGGGACATTTAAGGTTTAGTACAGTAAGGGTTACATAACTCCAGGTTGCCCTTTGTTAAGTCTAAATACACACCCCACACATTAACCCTTTCGGGCCGTGTCTCCAACTTACACCCCTACCTAACCGTGCTTAACCCTTTGTGTGGATACAATACATGTGTACTACTTAACTATACGGGCGTTTCACCCATAGTGGCTCCCCCTATTGTAATGCAACGGAACCTTGTATTAAAGAGGATGGAGGGCATATATGGGTGGTCTTGATAAATGCTCTGATTAGATGTTCGATCTAAGGAAAGACGTGTCATTTATGAAACCATTTAGGTGGAAATCTAAATAATGGATGAGTTCCCAAGTGAACAGGTATAGTTGTCAGAAAACTAACAGAAGCGGGTATATTTTTTATTCCAAATACATTTCGATTTAAATTCTTAATTTAGAGGAGGGAAACTAGTGAAACTGACCCTCTTAATATCGAATAAGAGCCACGTGATTCTCATTCAGTATATATATAAAAAAAAAAAAACAAGAAGTAGCACTTCAATCCATGCATCGGACTGTTCTCACCAATCCACATGAACCGTCACAACAAATGATATACCAAAATTAATCATGGCCAGTGCAATAAATGTCACAAGTATATAAAAGTTGCTGTAATGGATTGACATTGAGTTTATACGCCACATTCCTGTGGGTGGCGTTATGAAGGACATTATGACATGTTGTATCATAAAGCAGTGTCCTAAAATATTGGTTTCACGACACCTGAAATATTCATGGATTTATTAACCTTCTTCTCATCTGGGAATATGTACTGTTTACGATGTTTTAATAAAAGGATGTACATTGTCTATATTCATGCCATTCACACTTCAGACTCAAAAATACCTATTCATATCTTTCTACACTTGTGGTACATGCCACTGATGTGAACAAATGAAATTAATTCTGCTCAGACACCACGTTTCAAAGATGCACATAATTATTAACCCTTTAAAGGGCGCATATTAAGCTGCCTTCATATGGTTAACGGAAGTGTTAAATTGTCTTTGTATTTTGATATTCAATGTATTCATAAATTGTAGAATAGACGATATCTTACTTTTTGATACACACTGATAACAACATATTTGTTTATCTTGCTAATTCTTAGATATTATTCAAACATCTTTTGGATTCAGAACTACAAACACCTATTTCATCAACATGATCTCCAAATCCATACACATCACAAGTTGTTTGGTAAAAGCACATTAAATACGATATGTAGCACATATTGACACTATGCATTACATGAAGCAGCATTGTGTTCACACTAATCACACTGTAGCTTTCTGGGCAGCTATAAACAAAGACAAAGGAAATCAGTCAAAATTAGTGGAAATATGGGTAAGTTTTGTCATGCATGAATAAACATGACAGTTTGGAATAAACAGGGGGAAAAAATGCAAAATCCAGAAAAAAATGTCAGTCACTGGGGGAGTCTTCAGTAAAACACGAAGAGTGTGAAAGGCAAAAAGGGGTACAACTTGGATTAGGTGCAATTACTAGTATTTAACTTCATGAACTGTATCCATTATAAATTCAAAATGAATCTGGAGGGTTTATCCACCAATACCACAAAAGACGTATGTCCATGGAAAATACAATTTGCTTTATAATTTGGCATGGATGAATACACATCTGATCTACTCTGGACGAATTGTGGATTTGGGACAGATGAATTTATGTGTGATATAATCCACTTGGATTTATACCTTTTTTTTTTTTTTTTTTTTTAAATTACAGCTAGTACAGCAGACGGAGAAACTTCTTTTAAGCAAAGATGGGGTTATGGGGGGGGGGGGGCTGGTAACCAACCAAGAAACTAATCTGCAGCACAAATATGAAAGAAATAGTCTGAAAGTATGAAATTAATAGATAATTATATAAATGTTTAAAAAGACCCATTTTCCACATAGCAGCCATCACCAAACCATTTCAGCTGAAGTTTGTGCATGTACCCAACTTGCACTAGGAGTTCCCGTAGTTTTGTAAGTTTACTGAGGGAACGGCCGGCAAAAAAACTTTAAGAAAGTCAAATTTGGCCCCAAAGGCTCATAGGGATAAATCTGAATGTAATAATGATGGATTGTCCTAACCTTTAATTTCCAAGCAAAAGTTTAACCATAGTAATAAATCAGTAAAACATTTGAACTTATGTACGAGTAATTGATGTGTAATATCTACTGTAATCATGATTTATAAAGAAAAGTAAGAAATTCCACATTTGTTGCCTCTTTACTTCAGTACGATAAGGGAAAAAGCAATATCTTAGTTTTGAACCCATGTCACTTCCAAAAAGAAACCTACTTTGTCTTGAACGAACACAAATAAGCCCATTCAGGCTTCAGCGAATTTAATCTATCACTATGTTTAACCCGTTGAAGGACAAGATGTGGCCTCTAGTCTAGGTTCCCATAGTCTTATTATTGTCAAAGAGCAGTGCCAGTGAGTCCCACCTGCACTGCTTTACATCAACTTCATAATGCCTGGATGAATCATAGCAAAATCACTGTATTTGGTGCTGCATTCAGCCTTCAGGCATCATGCTACCAGAAACATAGTCACCATACTACTCCTAGAGGGCCAACTTTCACTACACAGGTTTCTTACTGAATGGTTAGTCTAGGCTAGCTTGTGCAAAGGGAACTGATCAGGGAATCTGTACAAGTGTAAAACTATAGGTGCTTTACGTCAACAAATCTGGGGGGGGGGGAGAAAATAATGAAGGTTCTCCACAGGCTGTAAGAACACTGGTATATATATATTTTTTTGTTTCTTTCGTCCTTCTTTCTTTTTGGTTTTTGTAGACTATCTGTAGACTTTTCTATTTTTCCTTTTAGGTTTGAAATTTCAAATAAAGCCAGGTCAGAAAAGAAAATGTAAGATGAGAAAAATTGTACCGGTACTGACGAATCTTCAAAAATGTAAATTTAAATGTAGATCTAGGCGAAAGGCAAAAAGAGAATAATGCAGTTAAGGTAAATGGGTTTTCCCAGTGTTTTTCATCAGTTTACGGAGATCCATGACATACAAGTGGTGGAGAACTGGAGGTACCGTAATCTCCCGCATAGAAGACGCACTGTGCATATAAGACGCACCCCAAACTCAGCACATGCATTTTCGCGTATAAGACGCACATTTTAACGCTGAAATTTGTAAGATTAGTACATTACTATAGAAAAATTACCCCTCGTATAAGACGCCCCCCCCCCAACTTGAGAGAAAGCTATAAGACTCCCCAGCATTTTGTTTGGCGTAGAGGACGCGTCTTATACGCGGGAGTTTACGGTAACTGGTTATTGTATTCACTGCACACAAAGGGCTACAATTGGTGGAGAACTGGAGGTTATTTCATTTACTGCACACATGAGGAATCTGAGAAAAAAATTGAACACAGCCAGAGGAAAACAGGAACGGCAACAGGAAGCCAAAACTGACAGAGCCATCAAAGTCACTTTGTATCAAAAATCATGAAATAATTTCTAGTTTTCTATAGGACTAGGAATTAAGATGCGAAAATTTGAGCAATTTTCATGGCTGCGTCTAGCGACAAAAGTAGTAGTAAAATCAACAACACGAACAAACAGTATTCACAGCGAGGCTTTACCTGCCATACTGAGGTAAGTGTAACGTCACTTCCTGTTACAACTGTTACTATGGCAACAGATGTTGTTAAGATGTGACGGCAGATGTCTGTCGGAGTACAGCTTGTCTTCTCCTTTATTTGGTCAATCTGGATAGAAAGGAATAAGTGTAAAAAAGAGATGTTAGTTTGTACAGAAGTGTCAATTCAGGTGACCAGTCAACAAGTTAAATACAACATCAGAACATGGTTTTGTATACAATGTCATGTACAAATCATGTCACCTTCAATTATGTCACCCAGTCAAGTCTGCCCAATGTCACAGACAATGCAGGTATAAAGAAAGCACATGTATAGCCAAGTTTATAGAAGAATGATCCTAGAACAGAACACTGAAAAGGCAGGTACTGAACAAAATTACTGGGAAAACATTCAAAGTAAAAAAGGAAGGAAGTTTGACCCCTGAACATTTATAACTATAGGTCCATGTTGAACTTGATGTAACTTGCACTAGTCTGTAGACCTATAGTTTATTGTAGGCAAGAGATAAGAGATATCAGAGATATGAAATTGTACCTTACTGTCTTGATGCAATTGTTCATTATACTGTACACTTAACAATATGAAAGCTTGACAAGACAAACCACCATACACACATGGTTCTTTCAAGTCAGCAGAGAGAACTAAACGACCACGGCGCACATTGTGGCCGATCCAGCCTGAGGGGAGACAGGGGGAGATCAGCCACAATGTATGTCTGGGAGTTTAGTTCTCTATCTATTTAAATTGTTATTAAAGAGCAATTAAGTGGCAATTAAGACATGTTAGGCCACTGGCACTGGGGGTGTGGCGATCGGCCTTTCAAGGTTATGTCTATGGAGAGTTGTTATTCACATGAAACAAATCACAGTACATATAGAATGTACATCAGCAGTTATTTTGCAACCCAGATAGGTCAAATGGCAAACTTGGCCAGTAATAGCTATACTGGAGCCAAGTTCATAAAGACTAAATATATAATCCACTAATGAGTAGCCAAATTAGCTTGAACTCGATAGGAATATGGGTCATGATATGCAGCAGAGTGTGGATACATGTAGTGGTGGTATTTAAACCATAGGCTGCATAATACATTAATGCAGTGTGTATTTTCGCTATCATAGTGCCTGAATGCAGCCTGGGTGTCTAACATGCCTGTGCTGCATTCTTGTATCACATTTCCAACCCTGGTTATGATATGTATACATAATATACCCAAAGGTCTAGTTTGGCACACCAAGGCAGTACTATTGAGTAAATTACCGGTGCTGTGTCGGGAAATCATGACCACAGATAGGGATATTAGGTCTTGAGACATAATGCCGTCTATAGAGGGTTACTCAGTATAGTAATGAAATGGAGGTATATGCATAGGGGTTGAGGGTTGGGTTGGGGTGAAGGCAGGACACACTGCTATGGTCCTGTGCAAGAACAGCTCTGATTCCTCTGGTAATGTGCCCAAACCTGTATGTATAATTTACACACATATCTCATTGAGAATAGGATGGCCTGGTGAAAAACATTTTTTGGAGTTGCAAGCCGCGTCAGCGGCGGGGAGCGTAGCGACCATAGCAACTCCATAATGTTTTCGGTTTTCTCCCTGTCACCTATGATGTCATCGGTGACGTCATGCTGCCTCAGTGACGTCACCCGCAGTGGCTAGTGATGTTGCCATGATCTATGAGCGCAACTCCTATCTGTGGTCCTTGCCACATTTTTCTTGTTTACTTAATAATTGAGCATAGTTAGTAGTTGTCACAATGCACTTTTTGAATGACAACTACAGGTACGAGACTGCCACGTTCTATCCATTCAATTCATACCAACTCAGAGTTGTCTCTCCTATAGTTGTAAGGGTCTCTTTGACATGTACATTGCTTACATGTACTTCCATTTTTTTTCATATTGGCTGTACTATTGTTTATTGCGTATCTCTACATGGTAGTACAAATATATGCTCATATGATATACCTACCAGTACCATACGCCCCTCTATTTTTCACTGTGATTCTGACCACAAATTACAATGTACCTGTGTGCCGATCAGGGAACAAAGGCCGACAGATTATGAATAATGTGTTCTCGCACCAGAGATCAAAGTATAACAGTCGTTGTTCTGTGAACATGTAATTGGTAAGCGACATGCAGAATGTAAAGACAGAAGTTATGAACGCTAATGGGCCAATACAAAAAAAAACTACGGTGATACCCTGCGTATAAGCTGTGGCTTATACACCATTTCAGGAGTCTACTGCGACTTATTGGCTGTAAGCGGGACTGGAGCTGGTCCTGGCGACATGTACTGATAAGCTGATAAAGATTGGAACCAGCTTGTCCTTGGAAGTGGAGGTTATCCAGGGACAAGGTACCCATCCTGACAATTCCTTATCAGTGCGCTTTGCCACTTTTGGCATAACCAGCAAAATTCAAAATGGTAGACCCACTGGGTATAGGACTCAGTATGGGGCCTAGTGGAGCCACCATATTGAATTTCGCTGGTTGAGATAAAACCCACTCATAAGACATACCATGATGGGTACCTTGTTCCTGGTTAACACCCACTTCCAGCGACATGCTGGTCCCATCTTATCAGTTCTTATCAGTGTGTGTGGCCGGAACCAACTCCAGACCAGCTAGTGGCCAATAGGTCTAGGCTTCTATAGGGTCTCCAGGAACCAAGGGCATGGCTTATATATGCAAGTTTTCTTCTTTCTTTTTTTTATAAAGACTTAAGTATGGAAAGGCAACCTCTCCAGACCGAAAGTTTCGGTGATGAGCAGCAACAAGTAACTCACATGTGCCTTATGATCATCCTACAATATGGCAAAAAAAAATTATCAAGAAACAATCCCACAAAACACATAAAAATGCATTGAATCACTATATGATTCTCTTACTGGGTTATGTATATTTAGTAATGGTGAGATGTCTCCAAACCAGGCCCTATGACGACAACATGACAGTATTGTACCTAATGTAGCATTAACATGTTTTTGTCCCAGTGTTTTTGTTTATTGGTTGCTGCCTCTATTGACCTGCTTTTTTTGGCAGGATGATTTAGTGGAAGCATCATCATTATGTCATTTCCAGTGACCTCACACTCCCCCTCCCCCCGCGCCTACCATATACCCATCTTGTCCTTTCTGTAAGATCATTACTAGAACATAGAAATACACAACTAGTACATTGAATATATACAATACAGGCCTATTGGTAATATATTTCCTTGGGATACCTGTACTTATTGAAAATGTAGATTGCTTGAATGCTACTCAGCATATCATTATAATACAGAAATACAATTTCCTTCTTGTCAATTTTCTGAAAATTTTCAATATCCCCCTACTTCATCACACAGAAAAGGAAAAAAAGGGTTGAATGAAAGATGCTGAGGTCACGTGGATGAGGTAAGCATCAACACCTGGCCTCGTAAAAATGAGATAAAAAGCAAAAGAGTCAAAGAAATATTCAAGCTGGACATATTTTAACCCACAGGCCATTATTAGGTATCTTTATAGTGCCTGCAACACGTGCCTAAATGGGGAGGGGAAATGGCGGGAATTGAGGCCACAAAATTGTAAAGAAACATTGGGGTGGCGGCGCGATGCGCAACAATAGGAGGCAGGGAACTGGGGCAAAAGAACTACTAGTAAGCACCATTGGGGTGGGGGTGGGCTTAACACATGACATTGTCATACTGAGGGGAAAAAAGACACGACAAAAAAATATTTTGAATGAGAAGCTCTCGAGTAACAAACAAGACCACATCAATTCCAGGGTGTCCTCAATTCATTGCTCTTGGGTAGCAAATGTGACCTCATCAATTTTGAACTTCTATAATTCCTTTCTTTTTCCCCCCATATTTTTTTGTACTTACCATCTCTTCACACAACCTTCAAAGTGTATTTATTGATAGTTGACGCTGACTAAGAGAGTATGAATGGGTCACAACTTGGAGCTGACACGGGTAGTAGGCAGATGGTGTGTGCACCAAGCACCTATAATATATTCTAAACTAAAATATTAGCTTTGTAAATCTAACCGACTGAATCAATTGGGTATTTACTATTTCCTATCTGCTCCGAAGTTTTACGGTATATATAATTAAAAAAAAATATTGGTAGAAAAAGATGTATTCATTATGGCACCACTTTCATCATTTCTGGGTGAAATCAGCTGGAGAAGGGGCTTCAGATCATGATAGGATACTAGTATGTATAAAACTTCATGAATCCATATCAGAAATCATTCCTTTATCTAGCCTGACCCCCCCCCCCCCCCCACTAATAGATAGTCATCATTATAGCTGTGGCTCAAGGTGTCATTCTAGACATATTATTGAAGAGTCAATTAATACCACTACTCTCAGTGACATTGATAATCCTTATTCATCTACTCTTTAGGTACGACCTGTATGCAACATCTACAAGATTCAGCGTTCTAAACACTGCGTTCCGTATAATTCAGGAGTCAGGAATGTCGCTAAAATAAGTAGAAAAAGAGGAGCTCGAGCTTGTCCATACTGGACAGTAGATAATCGTTCAACCACACAACAGTTACTGGTGTGTAGTATTGTAACAGCTGATATTATATATCAAGGCCTACTGAATCGCCTATCGCCTAGCCAAGTGAGTCAGTCTGAGCAAATAGTTGCAACCCGTTCAGCACACATATTTCCTGTGACTGGCTCCTAACAAGGTTTGTGACATGAGTGTCATTCACTGTATCAGGTAGTCAGCAGTCAGTCAGTTTTTTTTTATATTTTACTGAGATGATCCCTATTATAACAAAGTGCAATCTATTATGAAACATATTTGATTCATTATCTTTCATATATCGATTTGGTGTCCATGTTCTGAATGGTGTTTATTTCAAGACAATTAAAAAAGAAAGAAAGAAAAAGGAAGAAAATATTAATTGACACAGTTGACCTTCCACCTAAATCATCCTGGATGTACGGTCTGGCCAACTAGTCCCATTTCATAGGGTCATAGTTTGTGCTGCCTTTCTAACTCATAGCATATCATAGCAATACTAAAGGCAATGAAGTACACAAGCGGTCTTTTTCAGCATATGACTGCTAAACTCCATTATCATATTAATCCAACTTAACATATCTATTCTGGACCTTGATCAAGCCAAATAAGAACCCAATGGGCTCACACAAAATGAAACCACGGTATGTACCCTCTATAGAATCAGGATACTGGCAATTCCATTTACCAATTGGGATCACAGAATATTAGCTAGAATAGCAATATGACCCAATTAGTGACCCTTGCTGGAGCTCCATCACATCACCATGAAATTGAAGCAGCTGATATTAGCAGAGCCTGGCATAAAGGGTAGATGACAAACGACTAGACGAGAGCCAATATGGCCGAGTCAACCTCCAACTTTGGCTTGTATCCCAGCGGAAGTAGTAGGCCCAAAGTTAGCACACTTCCTCTAATTGGCACCAATGGGCTAATTGTTCTTGGCCGCAAGCCAAATAACTGTCGTAAGGGATTACTGCACACAGGTGGGCACAGGTAATAGTATGGAGCAAAACATAATGGCATCGTGATATTATGTATTATCTCACGATTCTGGCCCATCACAGTGCCTTTTTTGTCATAACCCCGTTCCGTTATCGGGGTTTAACCGCACTCTGAGAGCTTTTATTTTTTTCTAAGACCATGTTGATGTCAATCTGGACATGTTAATAAATTGGAGAAGTATACAAAGTCAACCTCGCCATACATTTCCAGTTAAAACCATTCAGGGTTCTATGGGGAATCAATCCCAGGGCACTGTGGCAAGAGACGAACTCGCTGTCTACTGTACCAAGCCGCACGGTACTAGAAGTCAATGTACATGAAGGATTTGAATAAGTTTTCCAACATACCTGATGTTTGCACACCTCGTTAGTATAGAATTCAACGGTGCCATGTTGAGTTATTAACAGGGAAACATATCCTATATGAACATGCCATAACGTTCAAAATAAATAATAATCCAATGATTTTCCATAGCGATATGTCTCGGCATCCGCCCCGTCCGGCCATTCCTTGCTCGACCGGTATTTGACCTACATATGGGACCTTCCCACACTGTCAAAACGAAGCCGGGCATGGTGGAGGCGGGTGGCGAAATGTATGGATCTGAAAAGTCATTGGATTATTATTCATTTAGAATAAAATGGAGACAAAATGTAGGTGAACGCCAACTAGAGATCATATATTTGTTGGTGCTAGAAGTACAGGACTTGACATGCTTGGATTCTACCCGAAAAATGTGTGTAAAGATGAGGGTATGACGGGTGGAGTAACAACAATGGCAACAGTGGCTTGGCAAAGCGTGCGGATCGCATACACTTTCAAAATGTCTTCTCCTGGATTAATTCTGAGGTTATAAGGTAAGAAATTAATACAAAATGGAGGAATAAGTGCGATAAATGCATTAATGTATGTTTAACCTAGGACGAGTCCTAGGTTAAACATACATTAATGGCTTACAACCTACAATCAGTCTATCACTAGGCCTATATGAGCACAGTGCATGTAGTCCTTGCATGACTAACGCAATTTTAGTCAAGGACAGTAGTTTTTATTCTATTGATAATGTACAAGTCATCAGCAAATGTATAATTCCTGGCAAATACATCAGACAAAATGATATTGTAACTGACCTGAGACAGCACAATATGCTGATCTGCTGCTGATCAATTTATTGATTCATTGAACATTATATGAAAGGACAGCTCATCTGTTCACTTTCCATATCATTATTCTAACTGTAACTGCTGTTTCCATACAGTGTCAGTCTGGGGACTGATACACTGTGTATTAACCATTTAACCCATTGAGGGCTAGCGTTGACTATAGTCGACACCATGGCAGGCCTAGCGTCGACTATAGTCGACACCCATTACATAGGATTGGTATAGGAATTGAAAATAGGCTCGTCCTCTAGGAACTATACTTTTTTCAGAGGCCGTCCCCATGGCCAGGGCAACAATTTTTGCTCTGCCCTTAAAGGGTTAAGGGCCCAATGGTGTTTTGATAAAAGAGTACGTATTCATTTTTAACAATATTATATGGCTCGTGCTTTGTGATGACCCTACGAGACTGATATGATTATTATACCCTTAAAGGATAGCAGTGCAGCGATGGTCATGAGCAGAATCACCAACACTGCATTGGTGAATCCTTCATGAAGCATCCAAAGAGCAAAAAGAGCATAAACCTGGAGACATCATGCACTCCTTACAGGACTACAGGTGAAGGACCTTTTCAACTGGCATGTATGTAATAGTGCAATTAGAAACCCTGTTATTAACCCTGTCACCCGCCGTTATCGTATGACATACGAATAATTCCCGACGTTATCTCAATTTCCCATTGAGATGGACTGAGGCATTTTGTCATTACCGATGCATGAAATTGGCACAACATGGACGTTATTACGGGGAAGTTGTCTCCATCCACAGTTAATAACATTGGGGTTGGAATAGGTTACCTCCACAATCAATGTTGACTTTGGTATTTCTACTTTACACAAGTTGAAACTATCTGTGTGCCAGCAAGCAGAAAGGACAGATACTGCGGGATCTAGTACCAGATTTAGCCACCTGGGGGCACCGCTATGGGCAAGATAGGAAAAATATGCCTAAAACTGCCATAGGCTACTTTTTCATGAATAATTCAATGGTTTTTTGATAAAACATTCTATCTTGGGTGGAAAGGCTCCAAATTTGGCATGTAAAAAGAATATTTTTGGGCCAAAAGAGTCATTTTGTTGATTTCTGTTGCCATGGAAACATGATTTTCATTCTAAATAGGAAAATCAATGATCCTATTTGAAGGAACATTCCACAAGGTTTACTATGGTGAAAACAGAATGAAAATACCATTTCTAGATCTTATGACCAATTAGACGTAGAGCTTATTGACATTCACGATATGGTCACACCTACCCATATTTAGCAAGCCATTCCTCTGAAACTAACAGGAGTATCTTCTCATGCAATATATCACTGTAAAGCTAGTGATTTTTAGCACCGAGCACCCTTTCTCCTTGCCTCTACACATCTAACCAGTTGAGAACTGGGTAATAGCTCACGACTGAATGCATTTACTGCCATGATGTACCATGATAGCTAGTCAAACACACAGGGTCGACATGATACATGGATGTGGTACATAAACATAGTTCAACAATGATTTGTTATTTCTCCACGCGCAGATGTCGGGGCATTCCCAACAAGGCCATAGGCCGAGTTGGGATCAGCTGAGCGGGTGGAAAAGACGAAGCGTGGAGAATGATGACATATTTCTTCACGCTCGCTTTGGGAATGGGATTTCTGTATATTTCTATAGTCTACATTCCTACCATGAAATAAAGTGTACGCATCATGACGATAAGGGGCTACACGATGCTTAATACGGAGTGCTCCACTGGCCTTAAAGGGCTACAAAGTATTGCGCCTCAGCAGACTGCACAGCGGCCCTCGCCAACCTGACCCTGCCCATGTTTGGGTCAATACAATACTGAACAACACCACCCTTCCAGAGCACCTCACCACCATGTGACCAATGCTGTATGAGCAGAATATATGTGACCCATCCTAACAAAGTGGTACTGAAGTCGCACATGTAGAAGCCTAGATATAGGCTTCTCAAATGGTATAGTGTAAAATATATCAGATTTTTTAAAATTGATATTTTATCATTTTTCTAACATATGGGTAGATATCTGTCAGAATCCTTGCCTACTAAACTGAATTTAAGCCTCCAATGCCGAAAAAAACATAGCTATAGTTTTCTTGGTTATATATAATTACATAGGAATTATATAGGATTCATAAAATATTATATGTTTGATATGTGAATTATCTCAGTTTAATCAATTTTTAATTGATATGACTGAATTTACCATCAGAAGATCCACAGAGGTACACCTAGTTCAAATATGCAAGTGTTATATACCAAATGAAAGCTCTTGATGAGCTGTAAATGAATATACCAATAACTACACATTTTCTATGTGCGACTTCCGTACCATTTTGTAAGGATGGGTCACATATGAGCTTATAGCTCGATAGCTTTGAAGTCATTGCACAATGTAGGCTATGCGCACTATCACACTTCCCCCCCCTAATTTTCCCCATTTTTCGCTCCTCGTTTTACTTCGTTCGCCCAACTATATATCTGTGCTTTACTAATTCATTCTAATCATATGACTGTGTCCCATGCTAGATTCTATACCCTCGAGGCTTATCTACGTGTTGTTACGGCCGAAGCCTGTATATGAAGAGTTACTGAGCTGATCCTATAGTGAGTGGCTCACTCCCCCAGCACAATGGCAGTAGGCGTGCACTGAATGAGTCATAGAGGAGCATGCACTGGTGCAATGAATTCACCAATATATATGAATTCCATCAATACCCTGGAATGGGCATTTCTGCTGTCTCTCCTCTGATGAAATATTGCGCAGTTTCGCGAAACACTGGAATTGAACTAAACAAAGTTTTATTTCAATCCAAAGGTTATTCTACATAATTGATCACTGCAAGTATTCATCCATGTATCACGTGTTTACTATGAATGAAACACTAACCCCCGCCTTGTTTCACCATATGAGATCAAATCCCGGGTACAGAACCACTAATCTTACACATATATCATTTTAATATCAGTTTATAGCTTTGTTGCGTGTAGGTAGACCGAGTGATGAGAACAGCGATTTATCTACAACATATGACATGACAATAGTGTTATTAAAGTTATGATGGCATGTTTTTCCTGGAGGCTTTACCTACAATACACATGGGGTTACATTGATTGTGGTGGTTGCTTTGTTATTGCTCTTTTCTACATGGTTAACATTATTCTTCAAGAGCAGCAACTGTTGCAGTGCATTATGCCACCCTTAGGTGGTTAACCATGTATGGTGGCACCATCTAGGTTGTATTTGGTATATAATTAGAGCATCTCTGGTACAATTGATTGTCTCCAACCTCCAGTTGTGTGAGCTTGTTGTAGAGGTGCTCCAGCCTCTTCAGCAATTGCAGTTTTTACTTTTGCTGTCTTTCTCACTTTCCATTCAACTCCATATATGATATCACTACTAAAGCCTGTGTTGGCCACAATATTTATTTATATTCGATTTTATTTATCTGTGTATTCATATATATATATATATATATATATATATATATATATATATATATATATATATTCAATAGTTCCTCGATGCAAAGCCCCTGTGAATAACAATCGTCACCAAACTTATATACAGCTCATTTCCGTATATGTAGCAAAGACCATGATACAACCCTAGCTCCATACCAGAGTTTACATAGTCGATAGGGTAAGTAGAAAGTAGTGTTCCATACCCATAAACTCCTGTTCTGTCTCCCAGATACATACCCTGGCAGCACCAGGTGCCAGCTGGCAGCTCACTCCTCTCATACAATTATGATATTAAACCATGTAACATATATACCTACACCTACCATGCTAAATGCCTGTTTTCATTGCTATTCCCTTCTCAGTCAATTTCATCTATTGTATACTCGAGAGCAAATGCTCACCACATCTATTGCGTAGAGCGAAATTCTGATCTTGTCGGCTGCCGAAGAGTAGTAGAATTAAAATGGGATTTCCGAAACGGCATGGATAAATAGTTATATAATATATATGTGCAAATTATGGCAGTGGTTTCTTACAGATATAAAAGTTTCCGGTGGTTTATTGAGCTCAGCCTCTCGTCCCCCATTCCCATATTCAAATGCTTCTTGTAACAGGTTCTAATTGCACAATTTCAAACCAACGAACCTTGGTCTCGCTGCAAAGGCCCCAAATTGTAGCTAATTTTCATAGAGAGCAGTTGAGACTCTTACACCTATACCGCAGTTCTAAGAATTGTAGGGCAATGACCTGGGGGGGCCACTGGAGGATTTTTGGAAACCATGTGCGTACAAAAACTAGAGGGAAAGGGGGTACTTTTTTCACCCATGAGCGGATCCGCCCGGATCCGTAAAAAGGGGTGCATTTGGGCCCAATCTGGGCTAAAAGGGGTACATTTTTAAGGGCTTTCCAACGGCGAAAGAATTTTTAAAATATTCCAACTAGAACCAAAGTATGGGATTAATATCAAGGATTCATTAGTTTTCTCAAACTTTGGCCGAGAAAGGGGTAGCCTACTTTTTTTTTTTATCAAACTTCTACACAACATGTCAAAATATGGTGGGGAAAGGGGTATATTTTATGAAAATATACCACTGAAACGGTGCCAAAATCGAGGGTCACTCATCTTGGATTTTGGGAAGAGGGAAAGGGGTACTTTTTCATCATCATTCCTGTCAAAAGGGGTACATTTTGGTGAAAATTGCCCCCGCTAAAAGGGGTATATAGTCAAGGGCCTTGTACGCACATGGTTACTATAGAACATATTGGGAGTGGCCCCCCCGGGGGCAATGACAGGTTTCTCAATTGAATTCTTAAGCGATTGCATGATGCCTCACCGCACTTCCAACATCAAGATGCATTAGCATAGGATGGGTAAGTTACACACACCACTCCAGGTGTTTTCTGACTTGCTTTCTCAAATTGCAGTGTATTTGAAGACGGCATTTGAAGTCGAAGTGGGGCTTACCGTAACGTACCAGACGGGCTACTTCCTCCATATCTCGCATACAGACTCTTCATATTTTTTTTCATATCAATAGAGCCTCATTCAATCAACGTATATGGCCGCAGCTAATAGTCAATACTAGCAGATATATCTGGAGATAAGATGGTCAATATATGTTGGTATGACGTGGCGTTGATACTCACTTCCCTACTGCTCAATTGAAGATGTCTGAGGTGCAGATTACCACTCATTTTATACCCAGTTTTTGCTGGGTCCCACCTGTCAATATATTTATCTTAGACTGATACCGCGCCCGATTTACTTAACCGTTGTGAACTCATGGATTGACCCAGATTCTTTGAACTTGGCAAATATATGATCACTTTTTTCCCCTCTTGCCAGCTATGGTTGCTATTGTTGCTATCAAAGTACACACCGGGGCCAACATGGCCAATTATGGATATTGGTACACATATTAGGACTGTTAGAATGTCGTCTGGGTTTTATTCATCTACAAATTTGTTCTCTTCAACTGAATCAATGCATTGAGGTTTGCTGTACTAAGGCCTATGGTCAGTTTCCTGTATAGCAAGAATAATGTAGAGGAATTGGAGACTAGTAAAGGACGATGCCTTTAAAAGGGTCTCAACATTGGGCACCTCATTTGTGAACGTTCTCTTGGGGAACTGATTAGACGCCGTCAGTTATCTCTGAATACACAGCTAAAACTGTGCTGTTCAATAAGTAGTGGCTGCATCAATATGCTGCCATTCCTTACACCATACCCTCAACATCTTACAGCGTTTATAGGGAAGTTCTCAGAATGAGTTCCTAAATGGCCACAAGACCTCACCTTGTAAAAGAACCTTGAACATACCCACTGCTTAGGTATATGGCCGTGCCAAGTGGTCAACAATAAGGCTCAAGAAAACATAATAACTAACTCTACACGTGCGCTTGTGTTGTTATTAGGTTACATGAATTCATTTCAAATGATGGAGTAACATTGCATTTTAGCACAAAGTTCTGAATCAGAATTACTTGTACGATGACTGAATCTGAAATGCATAAGTACATATGTGCTTGGATACATGCTTAATCGCATCAACATAGAATGCCCCAGTCATGTCAAAGGGCCATTGCAAATTTTAAAACTTGTTCACAAGTATCGTAGTCTACCCAAATAGGGAAAAGAATTCAATGTATGTGTGTACATTAATGTACATGTATCAGAATGTATCTTAATGTACACGAATCATAGGTTAAAAATGACAAATTTACACCTCACATTACATCTAATCCCCTGTCATTGAAATTACCATCAGTGCCTGTTTGTCGGAATGCAATAATTTTGGTCTGTCAAAGTTGTTCATATACACCATAAGTTTACAACACTGTTCGCGTAAGAAGTACAAGAAGGGGGAGGGAGACTTGCAGGGATGGAAGTCAGGGAGCCCGAAAATCCCTGAAATGATCCAATATGGGCCCAAAAACCTGGGTTTTTGTATTAATGTGTATAGGGCCTTGGAACTTCAAAATCCCTGAAATCAGGAAAATCCCTGAAGACTTTCATCCCTGGACTTGGAGGCTGTGGAATGGGTAAAAATTCGGCGCACCCTTACCTTCAGTACATAGAAGTAGACTACCAATTATAGACATCATACAGTCATGTGAGGTTTGCAGGTTTACAGGGGACAAGATGGCGCAGTATGTAGATTGACCAGTCACAGAATTATGCAAGTTCTCCTGGGTGAAAGCTTCATGGGAGTGACACGTCACAAACTGAGTCAGACTGAATCCCCAGGGGACAAGATGGCGGAGTATGTAGAGAGACCCATTACAAGTCAATATACTCATATGACTGGTGTAACATGTAACACCCTGTAACATCACACCCTGGGGAGTAGACATACATAAATACACCACCAGATTACATGTAGGGGCCATTACAGCAGCAGAAACCCTACTCTGTCCACCCTAACCCATGACGCACCCTGTTACACTCTACCCGATACCACCACAAACCCTAGCCACTTTGTACCAGTACTGGCCCCTGGGACCAGAAATATCCATGGCTACTTGGAGTAGTTCATACTCAACCAGGGTGCCAAACAGGCCCCTGGTTAATCAGTTTCATCAATAACCCAGACCAATAATCAATAGATATGGTCCTCAATCAGGCTTCATGGGCCACAGTCAAAAGTATGATTTACATCACCTTTAGGAATTTAAATAGTTCATTACTTTAAATATAATTTACTTGAATCAACAAAAAGCAGAGACCTGGTTCAATGACTGCAGTGCCAGCAATGGTTGATGACCTGTATTGCCATGCCTGTTGCTGGGAATGATGAATGTGCACACATGGCCTTCTGAGTGAATCATCAAGTGGAATCACCCCCCCCCCCCCCCATCCAGTACTTATTCTGCAACCCTGCCGACATCAGATGATGTTTCACACTGTTAGCAATGCTGTCTTGTTTTATGAAGGTATTGCTTATTGAATTGTGTTTACTACTGTAACTGTTTGCTTTGCCGTCTTTCTCAAGGCCTGTTCCAGGGTTGGATAATTCCTTTATTAGTCTGTGAATGCCCTGGTTGGCTATTTTATCATTCTTGGTCATATCTCTATAAACATTGTCGTCAGTAGGTTGAATAGGTTGTATGTTTTCAACAACAAGTATTTTCTTCTTGTTTCTTCCTTGAAGGCAAATTCGGACACTAAGTGAGTCACCTATACTCATTAGGAGGTGTTTATTTATGTGAGTCACTGACACATCAACAAACTAATACTAAAATAAGTCGTCTGCTACATGTTACCACGAGATACTGTGATGATTCAACAATCTGTAAGCTTGCCTATCAAACTGTGAGTATGGAGATCTAAATTAACCCATGATTTCATCGACATTATAAATGTCTTGTGCTCAATGGTGCTTCAGTTCAAGTTCATCTAGTAGAAATGAAATTTGCCCTCGACGAACTTCAAGAGCAGGCGTGGTGCCCATTTTTTAGCAGAACAGGGCATTTAAAAAAAATTTGACTTTGAAGAATTTTGTAAAAGGATTTTTTCTTATTTTTTCATACTTTTTTTGAGGATTTTTATATTTTTGTCCATTTCCCTTTTTATATTCTTCCCCTCTCTCACAGTTGTTGTAATGAAATCAAAGAATTTGATACATCCACTGATCAATCGCCCAATTGTAGGAAGATTTTTTTTCTCAAGTCCCAATATAGGGTATTCAATGCCACAAAATAGACTTGGAAAAAGATCTTTGTACATATAATGGGGGGTCTGGGGGGTGTCCCCCCGGGAGCCCAAGAAATTTTTGAACATCTAGAGGCCAAATGGTGCCATCTGGTGCAGTTGTTTAGTACCAGACCCCTCCCCCCCACCCTCAGTAAAATATTTTCTCAATCGATTTGGGAAAATCACGAGGGTCGACTTTTTGGCTCCCAATTGGAGGAAAAATGGGAACCCTGCCACCCTAATGATGGTAAATCAACCTATGTATTCAGGATACTTAATCATCCATAACAGCCTACATGTAACATGGAAATCCGACTTTTTCCAGTGCCATATCAGCATATATACATGTATTGGCATTTAGCACAAATTTCCAAATGCTCCCATATATTTCTAGTCTATACTTTCCGAATGTGCCCACAGACATGGATATGAATTGGTGCTAATTGGTGGTAGCTGAAGTGCTGGTGCTGGCTGCTAATTAGGTCAATGTAACTAACTTCTGACGGCAGCTTCCGGTCTCTACCTTTATGATAAATATACCTGCCATCGGGAGGGGGTGGGGATTAATGAATACCTTAGAATATAGCCGTCCTTTGTATTGACACTACTGCCTATAATTAGAGGAGTTTTTAAACAGTTTGATCTCAAGCCCAAGTCTAGGCATGCATGTACATGTTAAAAGGTTAGATTTTATTCCAGCTTTAATGCAGGAGAAGGGGGGGGGGGCATGAAGATCGAATGCACTACGGTAGGTTTCAACTTTTGAGTACATTCCCATGTGAGTTAGGACAACAACAACTAGTCAATGTAACATAGTTTTTGACCACAACGCTAAAGACACATTGAGAAGTATCCAATTGATTCCAGCTTTAACCCAAGGGAACTTAACAAGTTACAGTTCCATGCTGGGAACATGCAACACATGGTTACTCCAAGTAATAACCAATAGTAAACACAGCTGTGTCAAACATAAGCCACAGGTCCCTGCATAATAATGTGAAACCCGTTCCAGCCAGTTTGAGGGGTACATTTATCACACCATTCAGAAATACTTCTGTACACTATCATCACATTAGTCCTCCACTATGCCCATTTGGATTATTTGCCATCAGGGGCGTGGGAAGCAGTTTCAGAGTGGGTGGGACCAGGGGGGGTTTCTGCAATTTTTTACCTCCCTTTGCTTGACCTTTTAGTTTTGACCTTTTGAGGAGTTGGCCAAAAGTGGGGGGACATGCCCCCCCCCCCTGCTTTCCACGCCCATGGCCACGATGCATGAATACAGCAACGGCGAGAGCCTCAAAACAGCAAGCATGAAGCTAGGAGTACATGCACTGGGGACCACATTATAGATCTGTGGCTGCATTAATATGGTGTTGACGTTAATGGTTGCCCTCCCTGTCTGTTTAACACCTAGAGCCGGTATGCCTCCCGGCACTGTCATATCATTAATACATGTACTGGCCTTTAACGTGATATCAGGCACGTCACTGGGACTTTAGCCAAGGCCACACATCTTACAAATACATAGAATATCAATATAATACACAGGATTTCAAGGCCCAGGTAATGTGTCCATTAATCATCTTACAGATTCGATAAGATTAGATTCGATTCTGTTCGTCTCATGACCAGAGGGGTTGCATGGCCCATAGGGGCTTTGAATTAGTATCAATCTGGCCACCATCAGCCTTTCTTCGTTTTAGTCTAAACACCAAAAGCAGAACGAAAAGCATGAAGTGAATATGGGGTATGAGCTAATAACGTGGCCCAAGTTCCCCAAGTTAATTAATGAGAAGCTTTCATAATGTCTATGCCACCTACCAGCCATAGTGAATTATCAGTTAAATATAAGTCTCGTAAATCTCCGCGTGACAGCGTTTCTTCAGTGCCAAAAGTCGTCTGCTTGTTATGTTGTGGCTTTTTGTTGTTGCTGACAATGCCTATACGTACATCCACAGAAGCCCTTAGGCTTATAGGATCTAATAAAATCCAAAGTCCCCTGAGCACTCCAATATCACATGTGTATTGGAATACCTCATGGGTATTGGACACTGTTTTCAGTGTTGTTGACAATACCGCGGTGTTAGAATATTGTCTGTGATCTAACGTGTATCTGCTATGTTGTGCATGTCTCTGTACAACATGTATATCGTCTTGTTTATACACATTCACCGACTCAGCTTTAACACCTCACGTCTCGTCTGTTCTCATCGGCTGCCGAGAGCTGAATGGGGCGCAGCTTGGGCACAGAGAGAACGCAGAACCCGGCCGTCGCTGTGACTGGAGTAGACATGCTCACGGCCCATGTGTATGGGTATCATATTCAAAACATTGGGAGTTTCAATTGTGTGGTGATCGTAAATAGGGGTTACAGAGAGAAGTAATACAAAATCTCGCTCTGGTAAGAAAATTAAGAATAATGTAGAAATGTTTTGTTATTCGTTTGCTTGACAGAATACCTGAATGAACAGGAAATGGGTCGGAATGGTGGTGGGAGGGGCATATCGATTTTGTAGACATCATAATATGGAACTAGACCTAAAAGTTCAAAATATTGGTGGCAAATGTGCAAAGCTTTTGGCATATAGAGTACCGTGTGGATATTCATTTAAGCTCTACAGGCAAGGTCGCTTTCTAGTTGGCCCCTATTACAGCCCCCCCCCCTCCCCCCAACAATATGGCAAAATTAAAGTTATCTGTATAACATAAGTCTAAACTGCACATTCTTTGGGATCCCTTTTAAGGCTAATTTCACCATCATTCTGCAGAAGACCTAGCACAAATCTAACCCCCTCCCCATCTCCCTCTTCGACTTCTATACATAATAATAATACTGTGGTTAACTCTGCTGCTCCCGTGACCACACCATAATAAGCACAGCCAGACACACATTAAGGGTTAACGTCAGTGCTAAAACTTACCACAACAAACAAAACCCTTATCCTTGCCACTGCTATCCCCTCGAGTATCCCCTCCACCAAACCCACCACCCAGTTTTTCTGTGCTAGATTATACTAGTAATTAATTTTTCTGTCTTTTATAACTTTCGCCATTCCTGCTCCTGACGACTTGACACTATACCTGGATATTATAAAGGAAACCAAGCACATGTTGGCATACCATTTCCAACCCATCTTTCTGTATCTATTCCACATCTATACCTCTGTTTTTGCATCTTTCGTCGAGAGCAACCCTTCTTTACTAAGACCTAGGATGAAACCCTGGGGCTAAGACCTCTAAATCCACCCATAAGACCTCTCCTTCCTGTCCCCTGCTTGACCACTAAATCCCTTCTTCTCTAGATCTACTGGCTAACTATAATCCCTGTCCTCCACATGTGTATGTCTTTTGCCTCTCCTTGTAGAAGCAAGTATTGGAGCCCAATCCACGGGTCCAACACTCACCCCTCTTTTAGGCCACACCAAAAAAAAAAAGTTGGTCTACGGATTTTTTTAAAAGAATTTTTGGCATCCAATGAATTCCTTGCTGGAAAAGTGAGGCGAGCGAAAAAAAAATTATTAAAAAAATATTTGCCAAACATAAAGAGAAAACTTGTAGAAAGTGAAGCGAGCGAAATCCGTAGACGAGATTTTTTTCAAAGAAAAAAAATTGTATTTCCGAAAATATGGAGAGGAAAATCTGTAGAACAACTTCTTTTTTTTGTGTGTGTGGCCTTAATACTAAAAGAAAAAAAATCCACTTCTTGTGACCGTCATATCTGCAAAAGTTTACACCAACCCTGCATTGTACATGGGTTTTTCATACCTGTATAAGGGCAACAGCAGGACAGGACTTTATAGCCACCTTTGTGCATCATTCTGGTGTAGTGGAAAGGTATATTCCTGAAACCATTTTCTGGCAGTCTACACTGTAAAAACAGTGTTTAGGGATTAAACACCAGTGTTTAGAAGTTAAACACTTGGTTAAACACTTATTTGTCCCACTTTTCTCAACACTTCTTAAGTGTTAAACGCGTTTAATTTTAAACGCGTTTAACTAGGAAGTGTTTAACCAAGTGTTTAAATGCTAAACACTTAAACACTTCAGTGTTTAGGTGTTTGAGAATAAGTGTTTAAAAGCTAAACACCTAAACACTTCAAGTGTTTAGATGTTTAAATATTGGTGTTGAGAAAATTTGGTGTGTATCTTTAAACACCTTTTTTGCAGTGTACAGCATCCTTGCACCATGCCGATCATACAGGATTAAAATCAAAACACTCCAAGCAGGACATATATTGCATTTGTAAATTTTGATGAGAAATTAACATGAAATGATTAATCCTTAAATGTTTAAAGCACAGTGCTCCTCCTACTCGATGCACCCTACAGAGCCCATCCAGCAGGGTCATTGATAACCCTGCAGGCCTGGTGACATGTATATTCAGAAATGGCGCCAAACAGCAGGAAACCACTGAGCGTCCATGCATGACTATAAGGTCTAATTAGCATATTTACTTGTGACATCACAATGTCCGTCACGGTTTATGCAAATAACCAACGTTTGAACATGTTAATGCTAAGAACATGCTTTCCATTCCAGGCTACTCAGCAATTAAACTTAAATGCAGTGAAAAAGCTTACAGGGCAGGATATATAAGCCTAGACATGTATGCAAGAATGTGCTTTAAAAATATTGGAAGGACATCAAAGGCATGGCCAGTGATTGAGCATACAATTAGAGGCTTATAATTGAAACATAATTGCTGGGTAATTGCAGACTACTAGTTCATGTCTGTTTTCAACTGGTCTCAATGTATTTTTACTATACGCACAGTTTTTTGTTCTGGTTTTGAGTGATTTTTAATTTCGCAAAATTTTGAAAGGTCCTTGCGGTTTTTTGTCACAAAAATACACTAGACTTGTTCAATGCACGAACAAGATGTGATATGATTTGGGTAGCCATAACTCCGTACCATTTTCTGTGTGTATTTGTTGCAAGTAGTCAAATTTTTAAGTTGCAAGCGAATATACACATTCATGTCATGTACAGCCAGAGGATGATATTCTCATTTTTTTTCTTTTTTTAATTGTACCAGTTTGTTGATGGAAGTATATAATGGTCGTTACTCATTGGGTGGGGCCCATATGTTAGTAGCTACTCTTGGTATACATGTATTTGTTCACATTATATATCCTGATGTAGATTACTCTGACTGCCACGCCCAGTGTTCAGAGACACCCCTTGTAATACATGAGCAGAGGGGAATACGATGTAAAAAATCCCATGGAAGTGGACATTTGCATTTATGTCATGGCTTGGGGGGGGGGGGGTAATTTGCTTTTGAATGAAGAAAAATGGCTCAGCGCTGTTCAAAATCCAAGATGGCGTATGCCCATTGGATACAAGCATATTGTATTCCATCCCCCCCCCCCCCATTGAATACGGTCGTTCTAGTACTATTCTATAGTAACGATCATATCAGCCTTGACATAAATCCATTGTACTTAGTACAGAACATTTACGTGTACATGACACCAATTTCAAACCATCAGCTGTCTCTCCCTCTCATTTCTGTAGGTCATCTCTCCAGGACGTCGTTCTCATCCCCTCTCCCCTCTCTTCACTGTCTGCCCCCCCCCCTCCTCTGACCCATCTCTTCCCCCCTGCTGCTCTACAACAGTTCACGATTTTCGACAACCCCCCCCCTCCCTTTGTGAATCAGCCGAGTAGAGTGTACAGGAATATAGCAGACATGTATTGATTTATGTCATATTGTCTACACCCCATGGTGGCAGCCAGACCAGCCTGTAGTGTTATGAGGCTCGTATTATGTATACATGTATAGTCTGGGGAGTGGCAGGCTGGGTGGTACTGGTTATATTGTATGCAGACACAATGATATGAAACACCAACCTGTCTCAGTTCATGTATACATGTACATATTTACTACAGATAGAGGAAGTACACTGGTACCTGTCCCCATGGCTAGTACAGTTAAGAATGTCTCAACCAATGTCCATATTGTTCAATATATGAGAAATTTCTGACTACACGTATAAAATCTTTAAGGGAAATGGTGCTCAAAATTCATGATATCGTATTTTTAACCTATACTGTAGCATAGTATGCTCAAAATGCCACCCAGGTCAGACAATACAAAGTGGACACCAAGTGTATGATATCCTAGGCACACGAAGGAGGGGAATAGACAGTCAAACAGACAGACAGGCAGGCAGGCAGGACTTAGAGGCGAGGTAGGTCTGAATGGGGAGAGGAAAAAGGGAGTAATCCCCGGGGGGGGGGGGCACTGACTATGTGAGGGTCACCCTCAACTGCTGCCCTACCGCCCTATCTCTCAGTGATCTTGATATCTGACCGCCCTACCTGAGTGGATCAGCTGGACATTGTCCATCCCCCATTTTTCCAAAATAGGGTTTGGACCGCACCCCACCTACAGCCTCCACAAGTTCTCTTTTGTCCTCATGCATTTGTATGAATAAAAAAATTTCATTGTCCAGCAATGTATTTTTATCACATTTTATGTGCTCATATGTATGGTGTATAAGCAATACACTCTTTTCGGGATCTCATGGAAATTGACCACCCTGCTTTTAGGGATCTGATGGGAATTCACCGCCCCCCTATTTGGGTTCTAGTGGAACTCGACCGCCACTGCTCTCGAGAGTCGGGCTACAGTTGTTATCCGAATCATGGGCAAGTGCCCCCCCCCCCGCCAGGGAGTAATCTCCAATGCAGCCAGGACTAGTAACAAGAGGTCAGAATAAAACATTACAATGTATGACAGACAGGGGCCAAATGATGACCTTGGACCTCCCAGTGATGACCTATTGGTGACCTTGGGTTGGTGAGTAGGGAAGTTTCACATGTGTCCCATGTTCATTATGATCTATGTCTGTGTGTACACACAGACAGGAACATGGTACTTGATCTATTACTACCAGTCACAGCTTGTATACCTCTAGTCACATCACAGGGATGGGAAGGAGGCAGGTCTGTGGGGCGAGTTTTGGAGGCCAGGGCCAACATAAGACTAGAAGAGGTTACATGCTATTTGGGTTGCCAAAATTTTATAATACCTATTCTTGTGTAGTTTTTCTAAACAGTAAACTGTTATAAAAGTTTGGTAGTACCAGTATATCTGAGAAGACTGTGTTTCAAATTTTATTTGTCAAACATTTGTCAAAATTTCTCGAGACTATTTCAAATAAAGTGCTGCTGTATTTCCACAACCCACAAATATGTCAGACCAGGCAGGAGGGGTCGTAGAATTCCTGGGTCAAGAGGATCATTGGGACATGACAGATTTATAGTCTATACCTTCCCCATACCCATCTGTCCCCTGGGCTGAGACAATACATGACTACCATATACACACATGTATACATATGAGGTGATAAAGTGGCTTTATCATACTCTATCAATGGCCATACTGATCATAGTGACCCAGTCAGCTGACCTCTGGTCAACTAGAGTCAGGGATCTTTGGCAGCTTTAAGGTATTACTGATGGCTTCATAACTAAAATGAGCAAGGAACACATTCTTGACTTGGCATCAAACATTTGACCCTTTTTGATGGTATTTTAAGCCCTTCCTAATGGGTAGTTGTACTTGCAGGGTTTAGTTCTGCACACCAATCTTCATCCAAATCCCTGTGGAACTAAGCTACAGCATGACTGATCCTAAATCTCCAGGATTAGAGACACGGTTAGACCCACTCACTGACACTGAGCTATGGGTGCAAGGAGGTCAATGCTTCTGAACGTGGGGGATCCGCCTATTTAGTTCCGCAGTTATACACCAGATGGTAGGTGTATCTGTATCATTGATTGACGGACATCGGAGATGATGGGCCTTATATACAATTCCACAAGGCTTTCGGGTCATCTCAATCACAAGAATATGCACGTTGACAGCAGATGCAATTCACATGAATTGGTCTAACACCAATGTGCATCAGTTTTTAAAAAATCTTATAACTTGTTGTATTTTTGAATTTCAGGGTCTGGTGGGGAGAAACAAGTTTGCTCTTTGAGTAGCCTAATTTTACGAGGTTCGGATAAGAGTGGGGTATAGTGAGGAACAGTGAAAATGAAATATGGGATGAGGGATGGAGGCCCTGTGTGAGACATTGAGAGATGGAGGGTGAATGGGTTGATGTTGTTGCCAGGTGAGGCACAGTGCAGACACCTGTTGTGGAAAGTGACAAGTTACCTGTAGCAGACAGGGACCTTCTCCTGCAGGGTATACTTAGACCCTCAGGCAAACCACATGGTTTAGTCTAGGTGAGACACACCAACATGTATAGCTACACACAAACAGGTATCAACAACACCAAAACATAACCATCTATGTATCTGATACTACAGGCACAGGGAGAGAGATTTGGAGGGAAACAGGGGTGTGGGGAATAGGTTTCTGAGCAAATGGTATATTGGTATAAGGTGTTCAATACATAACTTTATATAAAACCAATGGGAAGCATCCTGCAAATATCAAAACGTTTTTGATAACATTGCCCCTCTTTCCCAATATTCATATTATCGGGTATATTTCTCAAAGTTCGTAAACATTTACCCAAAATGCCTAGATGCAACTTGTTTTTAAAAACTTGAAGTTCCTTGCTTTTAGGATCCTAGAAAAATTCTACAAAGCAGCAACTGTAGTTCTAACGAAGGAAAGCAAGAAAAAAAATCACATCTAACGAGAGGAAACATCATCGTTTTACACCTAAATACATCTTCATTCAGTAATCATGTGAAGGATGTCTCTCAGCACCACTGCTAGCACCCGCTCAATATACATGATAAAACCATCAGCACACCCGGCAACCAGCTTCAGCACCTGCTCTAAGATCCAGGATGTAAGTGCCCTCGTGTTAACAGATGCTGATCATCATTTGCCTCAGAAAAAAAAAACAACAAAAAAAACCAAAAACATAAAGGAACTTTGTCTTTCTTTTATCTGGATTCCCCTCGGCAATCCTTGTCGGCAAATGAAGCTCAGTCTCGATCACAGAACTTTCCAAGCATCTGGAGAAGCCAATGGACGCTATACTGTATATTAATTAAGTACCTAATCATTGTTAGCACTTTAAGTATGCTGACATGCTAATCATGAGCTCCATATTGTTATTTTACTTCATGATTCACCATTGGTGCATCATAAAATTTAATAACGACTTAGGCCTTAGTACTTACGTTGGGAGGATGAATGTAACCATCAAAGCCGAGCAAGTCTCCTGTGTATTATTGCACTGTGCTGGCCAAGAACAGTCAAATATCACGTTTCTCTCGCTTGTATTGCAATTGATGGCAAATGGTATACAAATGTACACCATCTTCTCTGCAAGAGTCTCATTTGACATTATCACAATTCTCGATATGGCATGAATGGTGCATCATAATATCTCAACCAAAAACATGAACTCATGTAGTGATCTCACCACCCCTTCCACGTACCTAGTGGGTGCCTATACCCTGGGCAAAGTGCCTATTTCCAGATACCTAATATCAGGCTTGACTAACAAAAATCCCTCTGGATTTCAGCAACCCATATGTCCTAGGTCCCTAACACTGGGGTGTGGATAGCAATATAGCCTCGCCTGATAACCCACAAGGACTGAATCATTAGTTATTGTCAGCAGTGAGGGAATGCTGCAGAAAAATACTGTATCACTTTGACTGAGGATATGTAGGGTTATCATGGATGTATTTTTGTAGAGTTGATATTAGTCCACCATCTGAACAGGATAACATTAAACAAAGATGGAATGCCCATATGGTACATAGGGCTTACAAACTTGTTCTGTCATATGGGAGACACAGTTAATTTTCCACCATAACTCAAAAGATTATAGATCAAAACAGTAAAGTTATCTGGTTTAAATTTTCAGCACATCTATGCCTTTCTACACACGTTATTTCCTGCAGATTATTCCCATCATGAGATGGAAAAAGTATACAGCCACCACTTTGCACCATTTTTTTTTCTTGTGAAAAAAGAAAAGGAAAAAAGAATGCCAGTCTCACTGCCCTTCATGTGGACTGGGGTGACACCTGGTGTGTGCTTTATTATAACGGCATCTGTGAGCAGGAGGCCAGGTGCGCAAACAGCGTGCGCACACGTCCCTGGGTCGGGTTGTATCACCCAAAAACCCTCACTCCAACTCACACACTATTCTGGTTATTTTTTATTTATTTATTTATTTTTTTTTGCTTTTTCGTCTCCTTGGTTGGTGGGTGGAAGATACATGGAGGTGGTTGTTGAAGAGACAGAAATGACTGACATAGTTAGATAAGATAAAACATCATGCTATCATGGCGGATATACATGATACCTCTCTGATACTATCCAGGTTCCTAGGACGGACTCCGATGGATACAAAGTGTATAACGATGCTATATACATACTCATCATTAAACTAAACATCACACCTGCAAACACCAGACGAAAAAAAAATTGAGTCTGCAAAACCCACAGTTTTTTTCTTTGAAAACGAGGCAGAAGAATGTGAGTATAGGGGGTCTAGGGGGTGTCCCCCGAGGGGCTCAAGAAATTTTGTAAATCTATAGTGGCCAAATATATATTCCAGTGGTTTCTGAAGATTTCTGTTACCCTCAGTTTAGAATGTTACTAAGACCCCCCCCCCCCCAATATAAATGTTATAATGACATCTCGGATCTGGATGAATCACAAGATTGACCCCCGTGGATCTTTAAAAAAAAAAACTGAGAAAGGTGAGAAAAAAAACTGAGGAGTTAGAGCCTCTTAACCCATATATGCTTCCTGGAAACTTAATTATTTAAGTGTAAAGCTACACAGATAAAGTGCATGTTAAACACATAACCCCGGATATAACCACGTGTATGCACCACCTTACGAGGTTTCCAGAAATACCCGGAATGTGCCGGTAGGCTGGAGGGCGTGGTGGGGTGTGGCAACCCCTAGGGATACTAGACCCTTACCCGCCCAGTAAGGAAAAATGCTTGTTTCAATTAATCTTTTTTTTTTCCTTGAAAAATATAGAATTTTAGAAGCAGTGCAACCTATTGATAGGTGAGGCATTCTATCTATTTCCTGCAATTTGAACTCGTGTGTTTGGTTTCCTGCATGGTCACATTACCTGAAGCCCATTTTTCTTTTAGCCTCACCAGCTGGGTTCTGCCCTCCTATCTAGTATCCTCAGGGACTACCCCTGATTACAGAGGATCATTTACTTAACCAGCTACTGCCAAAATATAGTCAAAGATAAATCTTTCAGCAGAGAAAAAAATAGCATATACCGAAAAATTCCTAACAGCATTAAAAAATTTCATAGGCACATAAAATCATGACATTCTGGTACATTTATACCAACATGTGAGATTAAGACTAAATAAATGTCTCCAATGAGACCAAGGCAATATCATATGAGGGTTTCCTGTTTTAGAATGATCAGTAAGTTATAGTGAACAGAGCAAGGTGGGTTACACCACATTGATCCTGGATTACGTGAGATCAGTATTCTGGATTTACCCAAGCCATTATACCAATAGGTTTATGGGGTAATCGTCCCTATAATATTCAGGTGTTTCAAAGTTGCGTTCCTGTTAACAAGACACTAAGGAAAAATTTTGATAACCAATATTAGCTTTAAAAATATCTGGAATTGATATGTATACAAAATCATGTGCATGTATAGCTACTTTTATTTCTAACTGTAACTGAAATGATATTTTGTGACGTAAAATCAGCACCACCTTGACAACCACCACCACTGCCTGCTGGACTGACCGCTATCTGACCCCTGTAGGTATAACACGGTTACCATGACAACATGTAACCAGTCCCTGGACACAGCCCAGGTAGGATCCTTTAGACTGGCGGCAGTCCCTGCGTGAGCTCTACATGTATAGTCTACCCCACATCCCTCCCCTCTCTCCAATGTGTAGATTCACTAGAAATTGATGCACTAGAAATATTTTCAATTTTCTCACTTCTTTTCAATTATCCCATATTCAAATCTACAGACTTGAGCAAGTCTAAGGATCCTTACACACATACCCACCTCCTCCATGGTTACCCACCTCCTCCAGGGTTCCAATGGACAGTAGCCGACAGCCAGGGTGCTGGTGCTCTATGGGTATTTGGGATGAAATACCGGGAGTATGTCTGTCCCCAGGTGTGTCCCCGACCCAACCCCCGGGTTCTACTCTAAATACTTAGCAACGTAAAGACTGTGTCATGCTTTGTTATCGTTTTTCATCTAACAGTCAATGCACTCTATAGTTCTAGGTCATTTGGGTTACTCGCCAGCAAGGATGCATCCAACACAGTACGCGACCGATGGTTTGTTGAATGGCATGTTCCAGCGCCAACCAATTAATTTACTGCATGTTATTTGTTATCTGCAGCAATTGTTGCTGACCACAGCAGAAACCAGCCAATGTCAATTGTACTCAACACCTCCCCCCCCCCCACATGATGTACAAAATACTCAACATTTGCCACTGAATGGATGAATGTAGAGTATTCCCAACATAAGCTTTTAATGGGCTAAGACCCTGCACATTGCAGAGGTACAAGTGTTGATACCTATAGAGCCATTATGTTCACCATTAGCACATAGACCAAATGTACTTCCAGTTTAGCGGCAGGTACAGGGTTCTACATCCCTGTGAACAGAAGGCACTGAAAACAGAACAGGCCTGGGGGCACCTGGATTCAATCTCAGGAAATGGCTGTAAAATGGAGAAAGAGCCATAAGCATGGTCTACATTACTACACTGGACTCCTGGGCATACAGATTGCCACTGGTATATGTAACTGCCTTTAGATTTTACTGATTTTACAGTTGCCTGCGCCAAGTGAAGAACCTTAGGGACCAGATTGGGACCAGCAGGATGGTGGCCAGCATAGACAGAGGTGTTTTTCAGACATGCTGGAAATTTGAGCTGACACTGCAAGTTAAAAGCAGTACTGGGTGTTTTTTTCTCTTTTTAAAAAGAATATATTAAGTCTAATCTTTTAAAAATCGTTTTCAAAACCATTTCTCTTTCTATTTTCTTTTCAAATTTTCATTCTTTACAAAACCGTGTAAAATGGTCCAAATGAAATCGTTTGAAGAAAGATTTGAAGTATTGCTCTTTGTAATCTTTACAAAATCTTTTTCAGATTTTCTTTTGTCCAAAACCTGTTGCTCAGAGTCAAGTTAGGGCCACCTGTTGAGGTGGGGATAAGGAATTTGGAAAGTTGAACATACTTTTTTAAATATATTTTTCTTCAGATTATCAAAGAATGTGACTTTACAAAGGCTATAAACATAAAAGAATCCACAATAATGAATTTGGTAGTGTTTTGTTTTAGAAAGACTCAAGTCATGTGTAAGATTTTCTTTATATTTTCGTTCTTTATAAAATCTTTCCAAAATCTTTTTATGGATATGCAGATAGGGTCATGTGACCCTCCCCTATGGATGGTTGGTCTATGGATAATCTTTTTGAAATCGTTAGACAAATTTTACCTCTATAATCTTTAAAGGTGAAAAACGAAATTACAAAGAGAAATAGAGGATCTATAGCCTTTCTCATTTGAAAAAGAAAATACAAAGAAAATCATTACATGAATATTTAATTTTTGTCACATGATCCCTGAGAGCCAATGATTGAAGGGATCCCCTCCTGACATTATGACATCATAGGGTGTTTCCCAGGTCTGTTCATCAAATTGTACGTATCAGCATAGAAACAACATAGAATTCATTCTCTGAGAATCTAATAAAGATTTTAGTATTCTAAAGAAAATCCAAAGAATGAAACAGATTTTCTTTCTATATTCTTTACATGTTCATTTTCTTCAAAATATATTGAAATACACTGAAAAGAATTTAAAGGGAGAAATAGGTTTTCTTTCCAAGTTGAACATTTTCTTTATTAGATCTTTTCTCTAAAACGATTTCATAAAGATTTCTTCAAAATATGAGAAAAACTACCCAGGTAAATTTCATGCCTGATCAGCTCAGAGAGTGGAAATCAGATCTCTCTATAGGATATGTGGATCCTACTTCATGAATCTCTTATTTTTGAAGATTAAAGGCCCTCTTTACCTCTTTTTATAGGGAGTTGATATAAGAATGATTTGTGACATCCACAATAACACCGGTGGTGGACTTAGAGGGGGTGCGGGGGCGCGCGCACCCCTTTTCCTAGTACTTAAGAGATTAATTACATATTTTGGACCTTAAAATTTGCTCAAAAATAGGGGTTGCGCCCCTCCCTTTGGGCCGTGCCCTCTCCTTTTACAGATCCTAGATCCGGCACTGAACACAGAGGGCTAAAAAGATGGGCATGAATACAGGTAGACAGGCCAGTAAGCTACTTCCACAACCCACACTCACAGGTTGCTTGTAGCCAGTACCATAATCTGAGTCGTTTCTAACCAACATGGAAAAAGACTTAGGTAAGAAACGTCTTTGAAAAGAAATGCTGGAGAAATTATGCTCTCCGGCCACCATTCAACAACCGCCAGTAAAGTCAGTATAAAAAAATAATGACCACAGAGATGGGAGCCAGGCCTAGTTACAGGAAACCGGTAGAGAAAGAAGCTGGTACAAAAAATGTTTCACCTAGTATTATCACGCTAGAACATATAAATATGAATTATGAGGGCTCTCTGGTGTTTTTAGTAGTCAGAAAGGACACCTTTCTGCCAACCCAGCAACTTCAGAGCTCTTCTAGAAGGTCACCAGTGCCCATGTCTGTGACTACCTGATTCAAAAGAATAAGAATACCACCAGTTCTCTAATTTTATTGTTTATGAGGGAAATAGGTTAGAAATAAATTATCTCAAAGACTCAAATCAGTCCAGCAGGTGCCTGGTTCTTAATTCCTGCTGATCAACCATGTACTAAGCAGCAGTGCACAGCATTAGATCAATGTTATTCAGAGAGCCAAAAGTCCCCCCTCCTCCACCATAGTGATTATATTTCATATTTTCAATAGATTTACACAGATATCGGGGATATAATAGTCCTGCTGAGCATAAAGAAATTCAGCAGAGATTTCACACCGCTGCTCCTGGTCTAGGCGGAGAATGGGAAGAGAAATGGTGTAGGAGGTAAACAGACGGTAGTCAGGGGGTTACTTAGGTCGGGAGCTGAGTACAAATGTGTAGGAGTACTGGGACCAGGTGTTAGTTTATTGTAAGAGCTCACTCTAGGTAGACAGCCATATTGTCTACCTGAAGGCCTCATCGGTTCTAGGGGCTAGGTAAAGTGAGGGGCAAGTTTGGAAATGAAAGCAGTGCTGCTATTGATTGCTAAATCTATTTTATCTCCTTTATCGTCCACTTCAATGCCTAACATGGCATTCTAGTCTTCCCCTGCACTTATTTATGTATGAGGACAAGAAAATTGGTCCAACATGAAATATCTTCAAGACATAAATGTAATAGTAAATGTTGCAGAGCATTTCGACAGATTAGAAAGGTATAATGGGGAAAGTTGTGTAGGAAACCCACTCAAAGTGACAGTGTAGATCTATACCCACGCCATCTGTATAGAACCTGGTGTAAGAATGGGCAATGTCTAGGTGAGGCAGAGGGGTAACACGGGCCAGGTAAAGCCACATCCCTACATCCAACCTTTGTTTGTCATGTTTGTCATTCCTACCCCCAGCAATCAGTGAGTGGGGGGATAAGGTTTCCATGGAAACCAACAACTCTACCCATGCTTGTCAGAGGTTTATATTAAGGAGCAGATTTTTCTGCCCATTTTCCCCGGGAAATGTGTTGTGGTAAAAGGTAAGGACAATAATGCGTTTTGATTAGCTGCCCATGTTTGAGATATTGCTTGTGTTGTGGTGACAGATATAATGTAAATCGGATATAATTTCGCACATACACCTTATAACCTGCACACAGAAAGTTAAAAATAGCTCTTTTACATACATTTACATCCAACGTATCGTGGTACTCAGCATGAAGCTTCATATGTATCTAAGAGGAATTATTACACTCTCCTCGATTAAACTGGATACATGGATATGAAATCAGCAGTTGAGTCAGCAATTTTTGCAGAGTCAAACTATACCATTCCTGTAGCAGTATGTGAGCAGTGCAGATGTGGTTTGATGATTTACCACACATCTAGTGTTACTTGGAATCTGCTGACCACAGGCACACTTTCTCTCTTCCATATATGCACTCCTTTTCAACTTCACTGTACATTATAAACTAATATACATATGAACTTTCATTTCTTGCCCATGAGTATACTGAAAATGTCCCTTACGCATCCATATTGTCTGAATGCCAAGTAAAGAAACACTTACATACAGCCCCTCCCCCTGCTACAATGAAGGAGTCCTCTATGTAAAATACCCCCCCCCCCCCTTTCGTTGAACAAAGGTGTCTTCCTATGTCTTTTCGTTCTTCTTATATAACATCTTTCCCTTTCTTTAATTGAAAGGGCTTTTCATTCCTTTTCTCTTCTGAATCTCCCACATGCCAATTTCTCAATTTATTTCACAAGCTTGGCTAGTATCATCACCATAACACTTGGATCATCACAGACAGTTCTACGAATGCTTTCAGGATCCTTGCCTCACTTCTTGGCACTGCCTACACCTGGATCCCATCTGACATTCCAAGAAGATTACAATGTACCTTATAGGTAACTATAGATATCTACTGGAGGAAGTGGGCGGAGGATAGTGTGGTGTCAGAGCCATGCCACGTTACCATGGTCATTAAGAAAAGAATTCTGATCAACTTTACCTACCAGTAAGGCACTACTGTCGTATTGGGTAGGTTCACCTCAAGTCGGCCACATACCAGGAGACGGCCACCCTTCCAAGGAGTTAAGAAATCATGATAATTCTGAATGAACAGTGCCAATAAATTTAATCAATGCTATTCAACTAGTTGGTAAGGTTAATTCAATAACAACCTAATTTCTAGTATCCCTGGAGGGGTGGCCGTCTCCAGGTATGTGGCCAACTTGAGGTGAATCTAACCTATAATGGAACTGATGGAATCCAACAAACGACAGACATGCTTTAACTGACTATAGATTACAGCTAAGACCACTCTACCTCCATTTAGGAATATTGATGTATGTGTCTGATGGCACTCAAGAGTGAAATTTTCTTTGTACTTGACATCTCACAATGCCAAGGTGCAGCCCAGAGCCACAGTCTATGAGATCACAGTTTAATGAACACTGTCCGCATATCTGACCTGCACTGGGAAAAAGGACCCTATTCGCCCTAAAATAAGGTCCATTTTCGCAGATCCCGTCACATATTACAAAGGATTGTCCTTGGCCAGACCACTGTTATTAAATAGTTAGAGAGTATGACATTAAACATCAGTAATTATTTGCTTTATTATTATTGCAATTCTATTGCCATAGAAACAAGAACACAACACGGTTAAGTTTCTGCCCTTTTCCATAAAAAAATTGCTATATTTATATAAGCTTTTGCCAAGCTGAACAAGGGCCAAACTGCTTCTCAGCGAGTTATCACTGAAAGAGTTATCAAAGGGGGTACCAGTAGCCCCATAATAATTCTGCAGTGAATGCTGGGAAACATATCATCAGATTATGAGTTATAAGTGAAGGCATCCTGCTACATATATATATATATATATATATATATATATATATATATATATATATATATATATATATATATATATATATATATATACGTGCTGGCAGGGTGTCACGCTTACAAAAAAGGTGCCTGGATACAAGACCAAAGGTGGCCTTGGCCCTCTGACCTCTGTTCCCCACCATTAGGTGCAAAAAGGGCAAACTCATCACCACTTGGCACTCTACACCATGGTGGTCACGGACACTTTGTCTAGTAATATAGGCATTCAGCATACATCTAAATACTATTAATTTGCCCCTCCCCCATCACAAAAATCGAGAATTTTGGGCATCATTCTCCCTACTGGATTGAGAAAGGGAAGAAATTTTACTCCTGCTACCATCCTACAAATTCAGGAATAAAGCCTCCCGGAATTACAGCAAAAACACAACAGTAAAATTGGTATCTCAAAGTGTCTCTCTTCTTTTTCATATGGCACTATGTCCCTAGTTGGTCTTCTATATATTATATCGCATTCTTCCGAGATAACCCAGGGAACCAGCTAGACCTTGACTAATGGGGCCCTTGATGGAGGGGGGGTCCTCATGTCCCATGTCGATTTTTAGAAATTGCCATGTCCGCATGTCGATTTTAAGAAATTGCCATGTCACCATGTCGATTTTAAGAAATTGCCATATCACTGTGTCGATTTTATGGAATTGGCCATGTCACTAGGCCAAAAAATGCTCACGTCGCCATGTCGATTTTAGGAATCTAGAGCCATACTAATGAGTGACTCAGAGTTGGTGGCGCCCTCTGGCAGTAGGTGGCGGAGTCACCATGTCTGACCTGTCAGGGCCATTGGGGCCAGAACTGGAAAGAGGAGGTAGGGGTGAGGTTTGTGGTCTGGATGTGTCTACAGCTGCACATCTAGGTTTATGACCAAAACAGTCTGGTATGGAGGAACACAGTAGGATAGAAAATGGCACTCAATGATTCTTCATGACCGCATTTTCTTCTACTTAAATGATAATAAAAAAAAGCATCTACATGTACTTTGTACCAACGGGAACGTACTTGAAATAGACAAGAGCAACATCACCCAATGCTGTGCTTCGAGTTTACCACACCTTACTAGGAGATATTTTCTACATAGCAATTTACAAAAAGAAATGTGAATAGCATTACCTGATACTGCATAACTATGTATTCTAGGGACATTTACCGGTAGTTGTGTCCAATAAAACACGCACACTCCATCATGTAAAGTTTAAATTATTTCCACTCACCCATCATATCCTGATCTATGAGTGGACCCAGATTTTGGAAGCCAGCTCTCACAGCAGATAGTACGACTGTTTATTACGCAATGAATACTTCAATGGGACTTTGATATGTTTGGAGAATGTCTGTTTCTTTTTCACTTTTTCTTAAATCTTCCAATCCCTGGGGCTCTCTCGGTCCTGGCTCACCATGCCATTGATTTCAACAACCTTAGATTTGGAAGATGATTAAATGTAGTATCTAAAAGTGCTTTAGTCCAACAACATGCACTTACTCTCTTCCTTCTCAATCTCAGTTTACACTTGTTTTTTTTTCTCTGATGAATCTCGAAGCTTTGGTTACCTTTACTCCTGAGGAAACCCCTACTTGCCATTACCTGCCTCCTACCCGCACAACCCAGGGTTCTCCTCCAGGGTATGTTTGGGATGCAGGATGAGGGGTATAGTGAATGGGTGTAGTAGGGAAGGGGTGGAGGAGACAGGGTTCAGCCAGTAAACATGGGTATACTGACCTCCTCCAGTGGCTTACACTCTTATACCTCCAGGTGAAGGCTATATTAGATACACGTATTGGCTTAACCCGTCTGTACTACCAGTTTAATATCATACAGTTATGTCCATCCACTATGTTGAGTAGACTCCTCATGTTAGTGAGTACAGAGTGTAGCGACCTTCCTTCCAGTGCCCTAACTTCTGGACATATCAACACCAACCATCTACCTGCAAAACTTTTGATATCAAACACTGTTCCACAAGGGTATCAATGGGCAGGTTCACAGCCTCAAAGTAGACATATAAGTTTATGAATGGGCAAATCCAGATGGATCCAATGTGTCATTTACACATAGAGGTGCCTACACATCACACCTCCAGGAGGCTACTGGAGGTAAACACCACTTTTAAGTCAGGTGCCTTTCTACGATATCCATATCCATGGTCATCGACAGTCCCCCAAAGGGACCATACAGACTGGATATATGTATATGAGTGTGAATCATGCATCCACATACCCACAAAGGGGCCTAAATGCTACATGCAGATTGAAGTGTTACTCCATTAGAGCTGTAGTTAGCATGGTTAATCCTCCTGCAGTAGGTGAGGCCTCATCATGCTGCTGGTGCAGCTCTGGTCTGACTGGAGGAGAGTTGGGAGTCTGGAGGTGTAGTGAGGGGGGAGGAGGGATTAGAGTGGGGTGGGAGGATAGACTAGCTGCAGACCCAGGATGTACATTAATCCCCCATCTCTAACCAGAGTTAATGTACATTGTGTGTGATTTTGGAATCATGATATTCCTGAAGATTCCTCATGACATACCAGAGTAATGCTGGTGAGTAACTTGCTGGCACTGTATTAGTGCATCATAACGACAAATACATATTAGGCCCTGGCAGATCATATCATCTTGTTTGGAATTTGAATAGAGCCTGTTGAGGTTCCCGAAACCGTAGCACTTTCTCGCCTCCTTTCGCAGTTACACCACTTATTACAAAATAACAGAATATATCTAGACCCTGCAGCAATTAAATATGAATAAAATGGTGGTTTCTTTGTTGATATCAATCAGTAATTCATGTACAGGAAGGAAATTAAAGCTTTAATGACAATCTCCAATCTGACTGAAATGTGTGGGCGATGTCACCGGAACTCAACCGTTTCCGCGAAAGGAGGCGAGAAATTGCTACGGTTTCGGGAACCTCAACAGGCTCTATACTGATTAGACATACATTGCACTATCCTAGTTCTCACTAAATCTGGATACTGGCAGGTGATCAGATAGCTGTAAGCTAGATGCAGTATCACAGACTCCAGTCTGTGACCATGCATCAATCTCAGCTTTCAGTTACAGGAAACCACCAGTGCTTTGGATATACAGATGGTATATGCATGTTGTACAACTAGCTTACACTGGAATGCATCAAATGACAAAATCATCACTAAAATACTGCTTCTTGGTTTTATTTCCAAGGTAGGATTTGATGTGGTGTAGAAGCAAATAGCTGCCCTTCTACTATTACTACATGGCTGGTAAAGCATGTTTAACACCATGCTATCCCCCTCCCAGCACCTCCCCTCTCACTGACTCATGCTGTTTTGATTCTGCAGCTGGCAGGGACTGTGAGAAGTGGTTTCGGGAGCAGAGGAGAGGGGTGATGTCTGAGGGGCTTCCAGATGGGGAGGTAGAAAGGTTGTGGCAGTTAAGGGTGTGGGCAGGGGAGATCAGGGCAATGGAGGCAGAGGCGTCAATCAAAGGTCATTGGAATGTCGAAAATTATATTGCATTTCTTTTTTGAGGTTGGGGGGGGGGGTAAATGGTGATTGAAAATGTATTAAATCAGCAGTAGATATCTTGATAGATCCAATTAGGGAAGTGCTGGAGTGTGTGGCGCAGAATAGGGCAGCCCCCAGGGCGTACAGTAAGGTGAGACACAGCTAGAATATCCAACACCAATACATGATTGATACAATGGGCAAGGTACTGAATGAGTCGGGGCAGTGCTAGGGTGGGCAGGGCACGGCAAGGTTGGAAAACAGGTGTAACAGTACAAAAAGGTCTGGGAGGATGTAGATGGGAAGGCCTGTTCTGTCAGAATGGTAGCAGATTTAGGGAATGGAATGAACCTGTTGGTTGACCAGGGGTGTAGGAATTATAACTGGTGTCAGCGGGCACCTCTAATTCCTGCCATACCTTTATGGTGAGTAGATGATAAGAGGCAGGAGGGCAGCGTACAGGGTGGTATATTGGTGAGATATGGGTTAAGTATGGAATGTCCTTGGTGTAGATGTACAGGATATAGGCTACTCGTACACTTGCAATGAATGCACTTATTATTAGGCCAACTTCTCTGCACTCAGATGCGATCCTAAAGGCATATCAAATATCCCCACTGAATTTAAGCGAAATAATATTGATAAATGATTTGCAATATCCCTGCTGTAGTAATGGGTTAATTAAGGTAGACAGCATTGGTGATGTCAATGTTATGGTGGTATTAAGTATTCTGGGTTTTGTGCAGTCAATTAACCCTCTTCGGTATACTTTGTATAAACTGGTCGTGCATTTAACCTGCAGTCAGTCTACAGTCAAGTTCAAGAACTGGTCACTGTGAACAGACAACCTGCAGTCAAGTACAGCTACACGGCATGTGGGGCAGGAACTGCTCACAGACAACCTGCAGGCAAGTACAGCTACATGGTATGTGGAGAATCTGGGTGACTTCTGGGGATTTGTACCTGGCCGGAAGTAGAATGACGTCACACTGGAGACAAACATTCACGCCGCCTAAGTTCCTCAGGGACATGGTGGGACCATGCTGTCACACACTTCTGACTGTTTTCAGATGAGATCTCATCTGAATAATAATCTTCCATGTAAGTTTCCATAAGTTTCAGATGATCTCATCTGAATCTAATTCAAATTCATATGAGATCTGGCATATATCCTTGATCGGGGGCTCTGCCCCCGAACCTCCATTTGGCCGGGCAACCCGTAGGTGGCGTCAACATTCGTCTCCACGGAGGGCCAGGAACATTCTGCAAGAAGTGACCCTTTTGCGTATGTGGGGCAGGAAGTGCTCACACAGACAACCTGCAGACAAGTACAGCTATATGCTATGTAGGACAGGAACGCATCTGGGTCTCTTCTGGGGATTTGTACCTGGCTGGAAGTAGAATGACGTCACACTGGAGACAAACATTCACGCCGCCTCAGTTCCTCAGGGATGTGGTGGGACCATGCTGTCACACACTTCTGACTGTTTTCAGATGAAATCTCATCTGAATAATAATCTTTTCCATGAGTTTCAGATGATCTCATCTGAATGTAATTCAAATTCAGATGTCATCTGGCATATATCCTTGATCGGGGGCTCTGCCCCTGAACCTCCTTTTGCCCAGGCATACAGAGAACCGTGACGGCGTCAACATTCGTCTCCGCGGAGGGCCAGGTACATTCTCCAAACATAGACCCTTTTGCGGCAGGCACTGGTCACGCAGGCAACCTGCAGACATGAAGAGCTGTACAGTATGTAGTGTAGGAACTGATCATACAGCAAACCTGCACAAAAGTTCTTTCACATTCATCACGTATTAGTATGAAACAGAACTGAATAATAACATACTCAAATGTGGGAAGGAAGTTAGAATTCAGAGGTGATTCAAAAGTAATTCAACTGCTTTCATTTTTCAAATAAGCTTATTAGAGGAATATAAGAATGTAAGTTAATACTCACACACTTGTTAAATCTGTAAGAGAAAAGAGAAAAAGAGGAGTATTAGAATAATTTGAGTATACATTAAAAACAAATTATCATGGTAGCTTAAGAGATATAGTATACTAGTAGCTCCTTTAGCTTCCTTTAGAAAGCAATACAATTTCAATTAGTAGAACATGACGTAGGAAGTGTAAGTTTGGGTCAAAACTTTTTTCTTTCAAACCGTTTTTTTAAGGGCCAGTGGTGACCACATGCATGCCAACCAACACCCCTGTTTACACTTACATTTCCATGGTTACCAATACAATTACCCCCATTCTCAACACACTCTTTATAGGTTCAAAAGACCCGAATAGGTGTTGTCATTAAAAACACAAGGTACATCACAATTAACCCCCATTCTGCTACCGTTCAGTCCCTTTTAGGTATTTTCTTTTCTCATGATCACTTTGTTGTATTTCTTTTTCAGATGGATATTACACAGCAGAATCCTGGCAGTAATATTCCCTGTCATATTCCCAGAGACATATTCATTGATCCCCCACAACTTTTCATATTTCAGTATAGATTATATTGAAATAAAGTAGAATTTAGACAGCTCCTCTCCCACACTTTTCAGCTGCCCCGGCCCGCTGGTAATTTAGTAAGCAAACCTTAGATTGTACAGACATGGAACTCAATCAGTTTGAGAAGGTAGGTTCATAAATACCTCCTCTTGCTGGTATTTGTTATGAAATGTATGGCATAGGTTCCTTCAATTGTTCAGTTGCGTTTGTACATTAACGCCGAGTAGTTTGTTTAGTTGAGGCAAGACATGAGTTATAAAGAAAAAAAAAAGTGAACAAATGTGAAAATATTAACTGAATGGACAATAAAAACGAAGAGTTGAACTCATTCAAGAAAACCTACTGATAACCATGCCCGTTAATCCTGAATGGGTCCCTCCATGTGAAATTTGGCGGTCCGATTTACCATTTGGCTGTGATCCAACAACTAAGCTATGGTTCCCTCTTCTGTCACCAGGGCAGTCAGAGGCCAAAAAGGCCTGTAGGTAATCATGTGACCTCTTCTTTAAAAAAAGAAAAAAAAAAGAAAAGAATAGTAATCCCAGTCCCATGTAATACTACCACACATCCTTCCACCACTAGGTTATAGTACTAATTATACTTGGTCCTTGGGGATAAAATAGGAGTCCATCCAATTACTCGCGACAGAGTAAAGTAAAGACAGCAGTTGCCCTGTACTTAAGAATTGTACAATATTACAAAGAAAATGCCAAATATATTACAGCATTTTGCAATGCAAGTAACTCGAACGGGCACTTAATCTCTACTTTTTGGCCCCTTCTGATACTAACCTCATGTTTTCTTCGAGCATTATCACTGTCAATGGTTAAGCCTATGGAGAATGCATCCATTATCGCCCGTATGTTTCACAATACCAGCAGGTCTTGAATAATGATCCATATTAACCATAACAGAGATGTCAGTTGGTAATGGGCTCAACCTCTGAAAATTTTTTGGTCTTAGCAAAGCACTTATTCCCCCAATATATTATGCTAAAAGCACCCATCTCATCTTCATTTCAACCTGTTCCCTTCACTCAAAATTATAAAGACCATCCCTAGAACGGATGAACATAGAAATACAATTAAAAACAATAAATAATGATTTCAGCCAATCAGCAGCCAGCTAAGATTCATGTCCTCTGAAATGAGATTTCAGAGATCCTCTGATCTCTGAAAGGTTTTTGTCTAGAAAAGGCTAGAGGGCAGCACAAGGCATGATTATGCTCAGCCTTAGGCTCATTAGAAGTAGAAAGGATATGTTGTAAGGGTATCTATGATCAATGTAATTCTATCTATCCATATTATGACCACAAGATGGAATAAGCCTCTTTTTTTAGGAAAGTTTGAACCTCTGAAAATAGACGGACCTCTGAAGGTCTGACATCTCTGCCATAAAAATGCATGAAACAGTGTAATTCTCCTCCATTTTGTTATAATCCAGCAGTTTGCATGGCACCGTGAGTCGATCTTCTCGGTGTCTGCCATTTTGGATTTTGATGTTCTGTGCGCATGCGCGACCCCTCCTTGCCGGAAGTAGCATTTTCGATGGAGAAATGATATATTCTATCGATTTAACTTGAAATTAATGGCTTCTTGAATATAATCCATACATCTTTGGCAATATCAATCGAATTGAATCGAATACACCCTATCTTTTTACTGTTATAGCCCCACAAATCGATCATCTCGCTGTCCGCCATGTTGGATTTTGGTTCTACCTGTGCATGCCCGACACAATTTCCATGGTTATTTGGGTCAATTTGCACGAACACGGCTTTGTGATGCGAATTACGACAGGACAAACATGTAATTTTTTACATTTTTAATCAAACATATTGATTCAAATCATATCCTTTTGCCATTCTTTATCATATTTCTATATTATAATTTACAAAAAATCGATATCTGCCATGTTTGTGCCGAAATTATGACATTGTAGACGCGCGGACGGACCGAATGATGGCAAATTCATCAACATTCATCATTATTTGCACCACTCCGGACCAAAAACGCGGGAACCTCTTATGGGATTTAACATAGACCGGAAAAGCATCTTACTTTTTCTCTGTGTTCAGAGGCACTGAATGGATCAATTTTTTACCCGACTCTTATAACTCTGTTCGAGTTAATGAGCATCATACTCTAGGCCCTTCTTCTAATTGGAATTGGCCCACACTTAGAAAAGAGTCTGCTTCTGGTTGAGAGGCCTGGTCAGTGTCACTGGCAAAATATCAAATTAGAAGATCAGAGAACTTGCATTAGTAATATATATATATATATATATATATATATATATATATATATATATATATATATATATATATATATATATATATATATATATATATACACAACTTCTGGACAATGTAGGTGCCTACTAAAAAAAAAACCCACAAAAACAACACCCTACTACCTACTGACTTTTGAAAAACCGCATACTCCTTACAAGAAACAACATTTCATTTTAGTGTGACCTGGTTCTGTGAGATACTGTCTGCAACTAGTCTACATCCACTCTCATGTCACCGAGTGAATTCGCACGATTGACAATGACAAGCATTGACAAAGACAGGCAGTGAACATCCGTGTTTTACACATCGCATGCCTTGCTAAAACCTACAGCGCTAACAGAGGATGTCGACGACAACGTAGATAGGCAGGCCCCCCAAAAGCAGACGACATTTGCACTCAAAGGCTGCGTCTCTCTCAGTGTCGCCACCTGGTGTTTTGAGTGGGAACTGTCGAGAGGGGAAAGGGGTAGCTGATGTGGTCATAAAAGCCGCTTTGTGTGTTTCTGGATTAATTCAAGCATGCTCATTTGAAAACTCACTCTGAATTCTTGGTATTTGTTATGAAATGTATGGCATATGCATGTAAACACCACAGGGACAACCAGGGATAGAGAGCACAAAAAAAGATGAATTCTCAATGAGAGGCTCTTGAACAAATGCTTTCTATATTATAAACTAAATGTCTTCCTAACTAAAAAAAAAAAAAAAAAAAAAAGAAGAACAACAACAAGTAGAAGAAAAAAGTTTGATTATGGCTTTTGTCCATGCACAGACATACCGGTAGATGGAAATCACAATGTATATGTGAAAAAAAGGATGTGGCATTTTACTTATGACTATCAGTATCTTGTTAGCGTTACAAGTCAACAAAGACAAAGGGGTTGTATACATGTCCATGTACCTCGGTGTAGGAATAGACCAAGACTGGCTGCAGTCCCTTGCACTTTACTTCACGACAGCAGGCATGGTAGGTAGGATGGAGGGTTTGGGGGAGGGGGTACATATTACTCTCACTCCCTCAGTACATCTTCATGATTACTATTTTCTGACAAATATATAATAATCATTATCATACAATCAGAGACTGAGGCCAGTCTAGCCTAGACCCATGCTATATGTAATGTAGATTTAGTCTGGTGTGTATGTTATATCAAACAGAGAGAGGGAGTGTCATCTGAACTAAGTTATGGTAGATAATGGTATGGTGGAAGCACAGTCAGTGACTAACAGCTGAGTATTTAAAAGGCAAAATCTGGGTTGGGCAGGGAGAGGGGGTGGAATATGGTCAAGCACTTTAACATGTCAACACTACAGGTTTACTTTTACTAAGGCAGGTCTCTATCTCAACACACACTTGCAGGGTGCAGGGACAAACAAATAAATCCTGTGCGAAGTGGGACACACACAAATAAGAAACATCAATATCAAATATCAAATTTTATTCCAACGTAAACAGCAGTTGGAATATATATGTGAATTAAGTGTAACGGCAGATTGAGACTGAGGAGAGACAGGCAGGAGTGACAAGGAGTAAATGAATGAGTGACAGATTATTAAATCACTTTACCAGTACTACATGCATATAACATTAGGCCACCCACATCCCTTCTATAAATTCCCACGCAAATCAGCTATTAGCTCAACCACTTGAGATACAATACCACTTTGGTACCAGTTAGGCTCTCTTAGGCTATCTCCCTAGTTGTCGCAATCTCCAAATCTGTCTAGAAAACATGCTGAAACTACCACACCCCATGTCAACACATGGTCTGCTAGGGCTCTGTCAACCCACAGTAAAAAAACAACGGTTTCCATTAGAGACACATAGCTGTGTTAGGTGGATTATTTCAGCTAGTTGGTGGTTTTGGTCCTGGTCCCTATTACCCCAAACATCGCCCATTCTTTTACCAAAATTCATAAAAAATATTCCATCCCACTAGACTTCGCGATGCCTGCTTTACAACGATATGAATATGAAAATCTACACTGTAGTTTACCCATCGCCCTTATGTGTCTTGAATCCCTTCATGATCACATTATTTGTATGCTCCCATCATATTTCTATGATATGATCCCCAACAATCTGCAGGCGTACATCCCTTTTTATTGATTGGTTTCATCTTCTTTTCTTCAAGCAATTTATACTTTTGGAGCATGGCGCCAATTGCAAGCTCAATTACTGCCTATGTGACCTCATTTAGGATATAGCAGAAAAAAGAAGACTGCAACAAATAGTTGTCCTGTGTTAGCGGCTGTAGGTAACACAACCACTTTGTTCCCGGCTGGTTTCCAATTAAAAACCATAAGAAGAGAAAATACTGAAGACAGCTCTAGGAAATTGCCCAAGGTATTTACAAAAAAAAAACACCCTGGTAATTAGTAATTTTGCCCATGGTGAAATGGCGGAGGCAAAATGGGTAAACAAGCGCCCAATGGATATTACACTTTTCAATATACTTTGTCGTATCTTTAACGACAAAGCCCCTTTAAAGGGCACATTCAAAGATTCTTAAATTTTGTAAATGGCATTTTCATACAAATGTTAACGCGTGGAATATGACAAAGTAAAATTTACACTGCTCTTGCCCCCCTCTCCTCCCCCCCCCCCACTGATGGTTCATCTCTACACTTCACCTGTAGTCCTACACCTTTATGTGTCACCTGTAACCACCCATTTATACACCTCACCCATTATCAAACGCCAGCACCTGACAACTTTGATGGCTCATCTGTATACCTTACCAGTACACAAACTGTAAACTTACATATCTGCCTGGGGGGGACAAGGCAATCAATTATAACCTCTGACAACAAAAACACACCTAGCACCCACAGATATGTGTTCACCAACACAATGACATGATGGACCAGTGTCAGTGGCACTCTGCTGGGACCCTGCTGGAATACTCACTCAGCTTAACAAGTTGTTTGAAGTCGTTTTAAGTTGTTTTCCACTTCAATTGTCAAACGCCCTGGAGTTCTCTCACAACAATGACTATTCATAATGTAACACACAGACAAAGTTGAATCATCATTATATTGTTGGAAAACCTTTTTGTAAACAATACCTCTTAAAACTTAAGATAATTCTTCACATTAAAAGTGGTATTGTGCCATATATTTTGCCCCTCATATGTCACTCACCATGGTTCACAGATGCTATAGCTAGTTCCTAGATATGCGAGAAGCCTTGAGGCACCATACGTTCCACCTTGGAAGGTTAACAACATCTCCAATCAGCAGGCACGGTATCTTGTCCATTTTTGTATCCTTTTGTCCCTCAAAGATCCTAATTCAGAGTGTTTCCCTTCATATTGTTCAATCAACCTATGTGGGCACTCATTCGAGATTTCAAATCCCTTTGGACTCATCAATTAGTTAATGAAGACAATGCTTTGTGACTTGGATGAAATATTAAAATCTCACAGAACAACTTCTACCAACAAGAATGATCAAAACCGGCAGCGACTTTCGAAGCAGGGGGCTTCTTAAAGGTCTACAGCTCTTGCCTACAACTATTCGGGGCTTTAAGCCATGAGTTAAGATTGGCATCATGTCTGGATGCCAATCTTTTGAGTCCATCATCCTCACAGCATCCACATGCTGCATTCATTTATACCACTGACAAAAGAGCCTTATGCATTCAAGCTGCCTTTAAAGGATTCATCATTATTTCAGGAGACCTCTTGAGGTTCATTGCGTCAGGAGAAAGAGCTATCTCATCTAATGCTCAGTTGGGGGACTCTTAATCTGATTTATATCAATTGCATTTTTCTTCTTCAAAGATTGAAATATCTATTCATGAAGAGACGCAAGGAATGGTGATTTATGGAGTTTGATCTGTATCTTTACAACTGAGTTGTCGTAGTCACTTTAGAGCATAGTTGCTTGTGTGCTAGCCATTCAAGTAAACGCTTTATCACATATATAGAACTCAAGAAGGACTATAGTCGGGACTATAGTCAGCTGATAATTAATCTTCATGTGTTCAGCTTGTGTGGATACGTTTTAAGATATTTTAGATATGGGGCTTTGGGGAGCATTAATTATGTGTCGATTACATTGGATAGTTTTTCCAGTCTTTCCGAACTTGAACTTCACGAGAAATATTACACTCCCGCGTTATCAGTTCTTCTCTGGTCAGGGTGGAGGTGGGGTTTCACAAGGCAACTACTGAGACCAAACTGATGGAGCATTCTCTGACTGTATGTGAAAGGAGAAATCACATCCTTGTTGCAGTACATAAGTATACATTCACTAGGGTACAAATAATACATGTATATGTAGACTGCCTAATAACTGATATATATATATATATATATATATATATATATATATATATATATATATATATATATATATATATATATATATATATATATATATATGTGTAAGTGGAGACGTATGTGCCTGGTAGCAGGGTAAGGGCTGTGTAATGTGCTATCACGGTGTGAAATATTGCTATATGTTTGTTATTTGGGGTATAAAATGCAGTGGTGTGTATTGAATGACTTTATCCCAGGCACCTTTTTGTGGCTTTGGTTTTCCTTGCATGTATTTTTTTTTCCATACCCCATTGAAATATGAATAGCAATAATCTGCAGTATGTTCCTCCACCGGGTGGAGTGATTTTCATTCTATCTCACCACATGTGTTGGCCAATGCTTGCTTTTGTGTGGCAGAATTCTTTTTTCATCCCTTTTGTTTCTTACATAAAAATGACTGTTTTGATAAACTCTGTTTTACCACTGCTTTCACCACTTTTCACATAAGGCCACACCAAAAAAAAAGTTGGTCTACGGATTTTGGTTTTGAAAAAAAAGTATTTTTTGGCATCTAATGGATTCCTTGCTGGGAAATTGAGGCGAGCGATCAATTTTTTTTTAATTTTGCCAAACATCACAAAGAGAAAACTTGTAGAAACTGAAGCGAGCGAAATCCGTAAACAATATTTTTTTCAGAGAAAAAAAAAATTGTATTTCCAGAAATATGGAGAGGGCAATCCGTAGACCAACTTATTTTTTTGGTGTGGCCTAATATAACTGTGTTTAGGGTCAAGGTCAAATCCAGGGTTCCCATTATAACGCAATTCTCGTGATATCTCATGCTTTGTTCACGTGACAACACCTCATAACATCTGACCAGTTATCTAAGGGCAGGCTGCAAACTCTTTGTACCCCCCCCCCCCCAATGCACGCACGCACGCACTCCCGCCCGCCCGCAAGATTCTACAATTCCTCGCCACAGCTACCTGTCCTCTATTAAAGTGTGAGGTCTACTATACAGCAGTATTATAGGCTTAGCCTAGTATCGGGCCTTGTGTCTGCTTAAAGACATTTCCTTCTTTTTTGTTATTCCCTTTTTTTTAACATGTGCATGGAACCCCTCTGAGACCCTACCTTATTATCCCTAACAGAGTGTGGACATGCTACATGACGTGCGGGGTGGGTAAACTGGGGCCCTTGATGGGGGGTCCCCATGTCGATTTTAAGAAATTGCCATGTCCCCATGTCGATTTTAAGAAAATTCCATGTCTCCATGTCGATTTTAAGGAAAGTTCATGTCACCATGTCGATTTAAAGAAAGGTTCATGTCCCATGTCACTAAGCCAAAAATGGCCCATGTCGCCATGTCGACTTTAGGGGTCTAGAGCCATTAAACTGCATGTTTCACATGTTAGATAGACCTTACAAGTTTTACTATCAGGAGAGGTTATTGAGGGAGGTGGGGATGGAATGACTAAGGTATCAATTGTTTTGTCTATTGAAGTAAATACATCATGTTAATTCATTATTGTAAAGTTATAATTTTTTAAGTATAATATTTTAGTTATAAATCTAGAGGTACACCCATCATCCCCAAACAGCTTTGCCAGAGGTCCCAGTTTAAGTCTCTGGATTTATCATCACTTGATCAGGGTGAATTTCAGCTCAAAATTTGTGAAGTTTATACTGAATAAGGTATGTAGTGGTCCCAATAAATGGCCAGTCATATAGAAATGACCATTTCTAACCACAAAACAATTATGATGACGTCAATAGCAAATAAAACACCTTTCATGCCACCCTCTTCCACATAAACAATCCTTTTGTCTGGCATATAACAAACATTAAACTAGGACCAACACTCAGAGTGTTCTGCCAATTCTGTTATGGCCTAACCCTCGAAAACAAAGCTCTATTGGTACATCATGCCAGATCTCCAGCATCAGAGCCAGTGAGCCACAGCGTTACTACCGTAATCTCCCACGTATAAGGCGCAGCTCACGTATAAGGCGCATCCCCAACTAAGAGAATGCAATTCCATGTATAAGGCGCACCTCTAAGGGCAGATTTTTGTTAATTTAGTACTGTTCTATAGTAAAATTACCCCCCCCCCTATAAGGCGCACCCCAAACTCAAGGCAATGTCCCTCCCACGTATAAGACTCAGCAGCATTTTGTTTGGCGTGGGTATACTGCATTAACCCTTCAAGGTTCACACAGTGCTTTACAGGGATGAAAGTCACAGAGCACGAAAATCCCTGAAATGGTTCAATATTTGCCCCAAAAACCTGGGTTTCTATATGAATGTATAGGGCCCTGGAACTTCAAAATCCCTGAAATCAGGTAATTCCCTGAAGACTTTCATCCATGGCTTTAAAAACCCATCCCCATTTAGCTTAATGGTGTACATGTGACTACATTCAGTGCTTCTGAGCCTGCCCATAAACACTGCTTAGCTATGTCATACCGACCCTTTACGAGTCACAACTATCAAACCTTGGGGGTTAGATTCGGCAGGACTGCATTCATGCTTTATGCTGATATGTGACATTTTAATCTAAAAGCATTATGTATCCCTTTGAGGTTTAATAACCCCACCATAATAACGATACCTCCACCTGCCAGGTTTCCACTCGTTATGGACGTAACCATTGTGTCACTACTCTGTTACTGGCTCTACTCCAAGATTATCTTCAGACTTCAAAGACACTGCCTGGCTAATTTCTTTTGTTGGAGGAAGGGGGAGGTAAATTTCCCACTGTTTTCTGCTAATATTTACCAGTGCTTCGAGTGATTTCACATTATTGCATGAATCTACAAATAGTGACTAGCAAAACAATGAATTCCATAAGTAGATGAGCAATGTTAAAACATACCAAAAAAACAAACAGTACTTCAATGTATTTAGTTTCTATCCGCTAGGCACTCAATGAAGTTAAATCACTCATTTATAGTGGGCCCTATCTATTAATGTTCAAGTGATTCCTAGCTTAAGTCAATCTAGGTAATGCCATTCCCTATCGTTATATTACGGTAGTTTAAGTGGTTTGACCCGGGAGAATACCTCAAGGTCACATTAACAATGACAGGGCAGGGTCATTAAGGTCAAACAGGTCTGTCACACAGTACCATCAAGGTCATCCAAGGTCATGACCTACTTCCGGCTGTGGTTAGCTGGAGGTCACACAAAGGTCAAGGTCCACAGTCAGGGGTCAAGTGTGTTTTTTTTTGTGTCATAAAGCACTTTGGCTGAGAATATAAAGGGACATACTATGTGGAAAATGTTGCAACTGTTGATGAAATATATCCATCTTCAAAAATACAGAACATTTCTCTGTAAATCTGTTAACATTGTCTATGTCGTAATGATAACATCTGCAACCATCTAGGGGGACTACTCTTTTATGGGTAGTGGCATCAACTTCCATGCAGATTGATAAATTATTAGATTTGAGACAAATCAGATGTCAACCATCATTTTTAATTCAGTATCAAGTACATGTTTACCATCTGTTAAGTCACCTCAGTGACTTCAAATGTCTGTAATCAGATTTGTTTTAGGGTCTTATTTATTTTCAAATTAACATTTAATCTGTATAATTAGGAATCAGATACCCTTCAGCCATGATTCCACCCATCATTATCATTTAGTGAATTATGAATTACCTTTATTGAGCTAAACAGATCAATACCAGGTGGGGCCCAGATGTGGGTCAGCGTTAGTAAACAGAACCTGGACGCTGGATTGGTGCCAGGTATTAAGAGTGAGGCCATCTTAGCACCTAAAGGGCATAAATGTCCATTAATGCATCATGTCCATTGTATGGGATCGATGCACTTCCAGGGCTGAAAGTGAAGGGGGGAAAACAATACCCCTAAAATGCTCAATTAGTGTCCCTTAGATATAGATCTATTAAAGAAAGGTATATACATGCATCTTTGAAGCGCGAAATCCCTGAAATCAGGGAAAGTCCTGAAGACTTCCATCCTGCACTCCAAAAGAGTTGGTATGATGCACCAATGAAGTGGTGGCGAGCAGACTCCCTTCATTGGTGCATCATGACGATCAATGGGCACGAAGAACCAATGAGTCCTCAAACTGTTAACCCTTTAATGAATGCATGATGCCTTTATAACACATGCACCGACCTGGGGCGGTATGACAAAACCAGCAGTGATTGGAGTACAAATGTTCTTGTCTTCACCAGCACTGTGTTGGTACATCAAGATTGCATCAGCTTGTAGGCTCGGCATGAGGTATGCATGTAAGTAGATGTAGCCCTGATGCGTTCCTCGTCATGACTATACGTACCTTGCATAATGACTACCAAAGAGGATAAGGAGTTATTAAACATACTCTGTGGTTTTTAAAGGGTTATAAACACAATGTGGTATACTGTTTTTCGATGCACTGGTCAATAGCTGGTGGCTCCACCATGTGGTGTGTTCTACAACTACGGTAGTTTGGCACTATACTGACCAGGTCATTCCTAACTACCGGTACTGGTAGATAGAGACATACTACCGTGAATACATTTATAGTAATTTTTTACTATCCTGACATGCTCCCTCTCTCAGACTTTTTTTTAAAGATTTGTCCAACTGACATAGTAAGTTAAATTGTACATGTATACATACTGTTGCTGGTATGACTGAATCCACGGGGTGAATCCTATTGATCTAAATCTACTTTGCACCCAAAATGTGATAACCAATGAAATGCTGGGTGGAATACGTTCCGGACAAACTAAAAACCTATGATAAAACGTAATACCAATATTGCCTTTTACATTAGATGGCATGAAATCTCCAGTCTAGGTGCAGAACATGCTTCTGCCACCATCTTGTCAACAAAGGGCCCCTGTCAGTCCAACCTGCCATACCAGAGACCATTTGACCTGTGTAGGGCAGTCCGTCTCTTTACTCATCATTCACTCACCATATAGTACTGCCGTGTACGGTCTATACTGACATGTAGCCATATTATAGGGGACTTAAATTTATGTAATCCTTTCCATTACTGTCAGGATTGTTACACGGTTTTTGTCTGTGAATAACGAGTTACTATCAGGACCATTGCCTAGTTGTGGCAGCAGTATACGCAAGGTATTATTGTAGATATAAGCACGACCCCTCCTACCTAGGTCAAAAAAAGAGTTGTGTGTTTCATGTAACATACTGAAAAAAAATAGTTAGGGTATGCTGGATTGAAGCTCTGCTTCAAAGACTCGCGAAGAGTCGCAGTGACTCAGGTGGGAGTCACAGCGACTCAGGGATGGCTAAATTGACTGAAAACTTGGCCAAAAACCTATGTTTTCTTCAAAAATGGAGAAAAAAAAATTTAGGGTCGGCCCTGTTTTGCTGGGTCGGGTTAGGCCACTCCAAAATTATAGTACACGTGTAGGTTCAATGCACCATTTAGGGAGGAATAGGTATCATAATACCCTGTTCTACTTGTAGGACCATTTCCTAGTTATAGAAGGAGACCGGGAGGGATGTATGTATAGGGTTCAAGAAGCCAGTTACCGGTAGTTTACACGGTCCAGTATTGATATTCAGCTCAGGCAGGCATCCCACAATGCCGCACTAAGTCTGCAAAATCCCAACTTTAAACTTTACCCATATCGGGTTTAAACCACCTGAAAAAGCTATAGAAGCCTTAAGACATCCTTTAACACAATGAATACCGGTAGTTGCTATCTCTGGAGGGGGTCCATCTTGCCAAACTGGGGATATCGTTTGTTTTCAAGACTTGCGACCAATATAAAAGTTTGTGCAATTTGGGTCAACTACCGGGTATATATGGGCAGGTAGAGAAAACAAGCATCCTCATAATTGCTAAAACGTATTTCCCCCCTTAACCTCATTGCACTTGCTTTGACATTTCAATTTACCAAACAAACGCCACAGGATGTATGGCGATGTTCTTATCACATACCTGACTTCCTATGTAGCAGTGAGTAGTACGGATATCTACAGGTGTGTTAACTGATAAGAAACCCTCATGAGTTGTAATCACCCGAAATGTTATCATGGCATACATCCCAGCTCCTTAAATCACTATATATTTTAATAACTCAGCAGAACGGTAATTTACACACTCCAACATGGAGTACTTTTCTGTTTAACAGCATTTTACTTGTCATAGATGGGAAGAAAATAGGGTAACTTTATTACATGTCGAGCTCAAAAAATATTGAATATCTCACAATGAAAACTCCTCTTTTCTTTGTTCTCATTTACATGTGAAATCTCAAGTTGGCATGGCATAGTGACTGAGCATTTCGGTGAGCCACTGTTAAATGGATGCTTTGGACAAAGGGAGAAGCAGACAAAAACATTAAATCTCCCCTTCTTTCTGTACTATACTAGTCTCTAGACCAAAAGACGTGCAAAGTTGTGTGATGGGTTTATAAGACGCCAGTGTGGTGATTAACCGTGGACTACATTAATGTTTCACTATACCACTAACCTGTGGTCACACGGACACTCAGTGTCAGTGAGGACTGGTCATCATACTATGTACTTGTATCTGTAGAGACTCCATGTATGACGATGAACTTAACTAAGGCCAACAAGAAAAATGTGGCAAGGGCCACGGATAGGAGTTGCCACTCTGCGGACTGTGACGTCACAAACTGCGTCACAAATCGAAAACATAATGGAGTTGCTATGGTCGCTGCACTACGCGGCAAGCAACTCAAAAAAAAAAAGAAAATAGTTTGTTTCAGGTCACCCGACCCTACCTAGCTAAACAGGGCCGACCCTAATTTTTTTCTTCAAATTTGGTAAATTTCCATGTTTTTGGGTAATTTTTTGGGTCATCTTTATGACCCTTGTGTCGCGCTCACCCGTCCAACCACGTCCAGCCTCTTTGAAGCATTACATTTTATTTTTTTTTACAAAAAAAAAAAAAAAATCCGACCTACCCTACCTAATATTTTTCAGCATGTTACCTGTGAAACAAACAATTTTTTTTTTGGCCTAATGGTATTATCCTACTGATAGTAGGTACAGCAAACTGCTCTGCTCGGTCCATGCAGCATCCCTGGTTTGGCCTAGATACACTGTCAATTTCTATGTGTCTCCATGGTAATCTCTATTATATGCATGGCATGGTGCATTGGCATTTACATTTGATTTTGTGTATCGATTACAGGCTGTCGGCGACATAAAATGTTAATAATTATTTTCATGTTTTGGTCTTCACTAAAGCTATACTACTACGATACACCCACGACCAATATTATAGCATCGTTTGACCCGCATCTTGTAACGTATCCCTACACCTCGTATCCTTATGTATGTATATGATAGGGGAGCCTTCTTATAGATATACACTTACACTACTCCTGATACCGACCAAGCGGGATAGATTATGACCAATGAGATAATTCCCTTCATTCAGTGCAGAATGTTAAGAGTACATTTACATAACACCAAGTCCCCATCATGCTGGCTGTTATCAGTGGTTATATACCTCTCCAGGTACGAGATCAAGCAGTGGGACGGGGGGGGGGGCACTTAGTATTCCGCTACCCAGGATATTCCCTACTCATGGTGGTATCTTGTATATTTTGGTAACACAATATGATATGCTAGTGGTGTTGACACGTCTGTATAAGGACCTATTTACTTCCTCCTGTTCACTGTTAGCATCTGCTATATACAGTATCACACAAAATGTACTGTTGTGCTTCAGGTCTGACATATGCCATGTGAGCCTCTCAAATATACATGTGTATTGTACTGAGGTGCATTCATGCATTATGCTATGTATACCCTATGGTATTGATACTCTCCTCATATATCAGTAATACCAGATGTACATAGATAGTGTCAGTGAGTTGCTCGGTGATACTGAAGGTTTGAGTTTGACACCATCCAAATACAAGGCGATCGAACAGTAGTTTCCTCAGTTGGTTCAACACAGGACTAGATAGCTTATAGACACCTTAACTAGGGCCCTAGACGGGGGGGGGGGGGTCCCATGTCCCTTGTCGATTTTAAGAAGTGGGTCTTGTCTCTTGTCACCTAACCCCATGTCCCTTGTCGATTTTAAGAAGTTGCTTTGTGCCCTTGTCGATTATAAAAAGGGGGTTTGTCCCTTGTCACCCAACTCCATGTCCCTTGTCGATTTTAAGAAACAGCCTTGTCCCCTTGTCGATTTTACCCATCTGGGGCCCTTTAACTCCCATCTCTGAGTTTAAGTTTCTAAGATAGGGATTGGAGGGAGCTAGGCATCATTTCATACCCGGTACTTTAAACAAAAGTTGACATGTTTTTTTTACAAAAGGATCCGAAGCAGACTTGTGGCGTTGGGGGTTGGGGGGGGGGGGGTATTCACCTACGAGGTACGTTTCTGAATTCAACCCGCCATTCCCCCTAAAAAAAACTTCTTACACCAGTGGCGTCAGCACTGCTTTTCAGGATTTAAAGTTGATATGGTCTTTTTAAATAATGTGGCCCTTTCCTGGGCAGCTGAGTTATACGTGAACATGACAAGACGTGACAAAATGCCTCCTTCCTACCACTAACCTGACAAACTCCTGACTTGGTATTCGGGTAGTTCTACACCAGCCGGTGTCTGCCCTTCTACTGGAGGTCATCGACTTGTTTTACATTCTCCATGTGTTGCTCTGGTACTAAAACCCAAAGTCCACTTGGCCTATCGCGCGGATGAACCGTACACACCCTATATAAAATCTGGCGAATGAAATCTAGTGTACTATGGGTATAATGTAGAAATGTGGGTGCCTGGATAAAGGTGGGAGAAAGGTGTGTGAGTGAGATGGGGGAGGGGTAACCTGTGGTGCCATGTATACACCCAGAGCATGTTAGAATCATGTCAGTAAATCATGTCACACCTGACACAAGCCGGTCACTAAAGCACACAGCGTCTCTGGCTCTGGTACAGGCAAACTTGTCGTCTGCTTCAGTATCGTTCAGCGTCTCATTGACAAAAGATGGCATCCGTCATTTCCTACCGGACCCACTTTTGCTTGGTGTTCTGAATTTTGTCGAGTGTCTGTATATTAAAGGTACCACTTATGGTATATTAGAAAATGCAGACTTTCTAAAATTCCAATCCCGAGACATTGAAATAAATGTGTTGGACCCGCGCTTTTTCGTTAAAAAAAATACAAATACGGTAAAAATCGGCCAAAGTAGAGAGCTACAAATATGTAAAGAATTTTGTTTTCAACAGGTAGTATTACAAGACCCAGAGTCTAGGCAGGAACCAAGGGTCACGTGACCCTACACAGGTACCTTTCAACATTGAAAACTGGCTGCTGACTGGCATAAAGTTTCTAACACAGACCTACATGTTTCAGCGAGAAAATCGACATTGGGGCACAGAGGTCTGAAAATCGACAGGCACTTTACAGTATTTTTTTATGCATCAAAAGTAACATAAAGTTCAGTGCAGTAGCGTAATATTTGTATAGATGGAATGTATTGAATTCATTTTCAAAACTTGAAAAAGAAAAAAAGGTGTAAGGAATGTCAGATAACAGAGGAATAGCGGCGTTTAAAGAGACTGTCCTATGTAATATAGGTGTTTAAACAATTCAGAGTTACGATAATTTTGGAATTCATGACCTTATTTCCACCCTGCCCTAGCACCCCCCCCCCTCCCATCACCACCCATTATGTTTCATCTGGACCGCCGCCCATTATAAACGCCCACAAATCCACATAAAATAACTATTTACACAACGCTTGTATTCAAACACTGTTCACATGAGTGGCTTTTGTCAACAATAAAAAACAATTTGGAGTGCATGCCTCAGATAAAGAGCTGTTAAATTGAGCATAAGTTTCATATTGATTTTGGAAAACCCTGGAGTCTGTAGCTACAGGAGGCAGTACCGTATTCACTATGATAACTGGGATAACTATCTCTAAGTACAATTTTAATTCTTAACAAAATCACACATTATTGTGGTCATGTCTAGTCCAAATCTTTCCAGTCCACAAATAGGATTGTATGCCCATTTGAGCATGGTATGATGAAGTACATATCCTTTTGTGGGGAATTTCTATCACAATTTGTAAATTTCTCCATCTATTTCGAGTCTTGTTGTTGGGAGCTACACGAGTTTGGGCATGGGAATGGTGCTGGTACAAATAAAACAGAATACTTGACCACTATATGGACAGGATGTAAACTTCTACAATAAATCCCCAGTGGTGAATACATTGTGTCCAACTAGACTGGTACCAATACTAAAATCGAGTGTGATAAAATGTGAGTAGTACATTGTAATGGTATTATGGGGTAAGGTCAAATCGAGACTCTGCCGCTACTCTATTTTTGTCTATACCTATGTCGTCTTGTTCTGTGAGTTACTGTCCTTACTGTAAGAGTGCATGATTGATTCGCTACTTAGACATACTGCATTTTGGTTACACCCCATTGTAGAAATATAGCGTTGCAGCCCATAAGGCCACATTTATGTAAGATTTTATCATTGACCTGTTTCATACCTGCCGCTCATCGCCCCCGTACCTGAGGGGCCTGTGATTACACAGGCTCCATAGGTGCAGGTAGATCGTCGCAATGGCGAGTCTGTAAGTTTTCCTAGATCAATAAAAATATTTGAAACTTAATTGAGTGCGACGAATTTAAACCAGGCCGGCCTGCTGGTTGGGGGGATGAGAGAGATGAGAGATGAGAGAGTGAGTGAGTGAGTGAGTGAGTGAGTGAGTGAGTGAGTGAGAGAGTGAGTGAGTGAGTGAGTGAGTGAGTGAGTGAGTGAGAGAGTGAGAGAGAGAGAGAGAGAGAGAGAGAGAGAGAGAGAGAGAGAGAGAGAGAAGGGGGGGGAGGTTGGAACACTCTTGAGGGTGGGGGGGGGGAAATTTAATCGACACTATTGCTTCCCCTCCCGTGCTGCATTGAACAGGAGTAAGAGAAATGTGTCTTGTCAGAATGTGGTATTAAAAGTTGGCTGAATGAGTTAAAAGTTGAAGTTAAGGGCTGATCCATAAATTATGTGACACCGGAGGGGGTGGGGGTGTTCATGGCTCCTCTACATTTCTATAGCAAAAGTGTGACAAATGGGTGGGGGTTGTCCAAAAAGGCCTTAAAAGGCGTGACATAATTTATGGATCAGCCCTTAAGTTTAATTATGCCGAGGGTAACACGTTAAGTGTTACAGAGTGTACAGTACATTAAAACATAAGGCTGCTCTTAAAGTTGGCCTAAGTTAACTTTAAAACTTCAGTATGGTAAGTGCAGGGCGCCAAGTGCAGATCAGCAATGTATACTAGTTCCATGGCATATCGCCATACGCAATCATACCCATTATAAAAAAAAAACAAAAAAAACATTTTATAACCAGCCCTCATCCTGCTAGTAATTATGCACCTTTATGTAACCATGTCACTTAACATGCTACCAAGATACATGCATAGCGTATATCTAGGGGTGAACAGCAGTTTTACATGTAACATTGCGGGTTAGACATGGGGTTAGACAACAGCGGCCAAACTAAAACAAAACGATATTTTGACCCTCACATATTACCAGTTGAGCCCCTTTATAGACAAATAGGATCTTAATTCCTAGCCTTGATGAGAGTCCCCAAGATCAAAAATGTCCCCGTTGGTGTCACTATGTACATACATGTCTTTATGATCAAAGCTGCCCAGGCAAAGCTGTTACATGTGTGTCATGGAGCAGTGAGGGTTAAGGGCGAGTATGTCATGTTGGGGTGGATGGATGGTATACATTGTATATGGATGGCTGAAGAGCTCCACATCTATATAACTGTTAGTAAGTAGAACCTGGATGGTGGCCAATGTTTGGGGAAGGACTTGTGTGGGAAGCATTCCTGTAGAATTCTCCTTGCAAATCACCTCTCACCTCAAAGCAACTGCCTATACCATAGGGGTTTGAAATGACGACACATAACTTGGGCTCATAGTAGAGAAATCCTTTGTTGTTTTTCCCCCCTTTCTTTGAATTGAACCCTTTATGAAAATAAATGCACGTATGTGGCTCTATGGTGTGACTCACTGCTGCCTATGCTGCTAGTATGCATGAGCACATAGTAGAGCATCATTCCAGCTGAGGTTCAAAAACTTCATTCAAAATAAGCCTCCATTTTTGAATACCTTTAAGTTTTATGCCCAAGCTCTATTTCTACTGGTCACATGTTAGTGATATAAATACATGCAGGGTTACAAACCAAGTCAAGTGTTCCGCTTAAAGATAGAAAATACTGACGTACAGTGACCTTGAACTTGAAGACCTCAAGGTCAGTCACCAGGTGGCGTTCCCATGACCCTGACCTTTGAAACCCTGCCATATCTCAGCAAGCGTCCCCAGTTCCTATTCCTAACAATACACAAGACTATATCTTCTATCTCTTTCGCTCTCTCCCCTTTTGTATCCTTGCCGATGTTTTGCTCCTCTGAATTGGACTTACTTGGTACACCGGTCTCTTAACTTTAGGATGCTAAATGCCAGTCATGTGTGTTAAGACCATTTTCTAACAGGGTGGCACTGGAGCTTAGACACATCTTGCATATAGGCCTCACTAAACGTAAGGCCTTTCCGATTATTAGCTGTGGCATGATTCCCACACAAACAAATTAAAGGCACAGAGCTTTAAGGTCCCTGTTGTTGTTTTTTAAGTTTTTTTTTAAATAAATGGCCTAAATTTTATACAGAACTTCCTGCTAAATAAAAGCTCTGCTTGATAAAGTCCACTGTTATAAAGATAAATGATAACTCATCCCCTGCCAATGAAAATTGGCTGTTAATAGGCCATTTACCTGTTGGCTGCCAACACCCTAAGTAAACAGCACGTCAAGTTTTTAACTCAAAAGGAGACACAGGAAGTCTGTGCATAATACGAGCATGAATCTGATGATGAATGTCAGAGCAGACTCCTGGCGGCCTTCAAATAAAAATGTCACTTTTTGACACAGTGTGCACAGTATCTTTGAGTACATAGACAGATATTTCAACTTGTCACAGAGACTGCATGAAGTCACAAAGGGCTAGACTGCAGTAGAGATGGGTGTCTCCTGGGGTCTACACCCTCCTCATTGTACCATGCAGGTTTAAATGCAAGATGAAATGTTGGTTTCAATATCATTCTATGGACACATTTACAGCTGTATCTTTTTCCTTCTTTCCCTTACCCCTTTGGTGTCTTTGAATAGTGGAATACCTATCAGGACAAGGGATCTACTGTGCCAAGAAGATTATAACTGTGAGGCACCTAACCTCTTGTATCATTTTCCCACCCCAACAATATATGATTTAACTATAACTCAACAACCGTTGCATACAAGAGACAACTATCAAAGTCATAGTAAGGAGGGCGATCAAAGGGAGATAATAAATTCCAAAGTTCTACGGTACTAAGAATGATCTAAATGTCTCTCCCATTTGATAGTGTCCATGCGCTAATGCATGGCTGGTGAGAATCATGACCTGTGTTGAAATTCATCGATCAGTATAGAGTTCTGTTATTTTATCGCTTTTTCAGGAAGCAGGCCTAAAACCACAGACCAGTAATACTATACCTTATGGAATGGATGCTTTGGACTCACAGGAAATAAGTTCACATTGCCCATGTGACACATAGATTACAGGCTAGGCCACAACTCAAGAAACCAGATATTCCAGACCAGTTCTCAATAGATACATGTATCTGATGATTAGCCGAACCCTAAATCATGGAGTTTTCATACAAGGGAAGGTTTACAATATCAGATTGACAAAAAATCTGAAATATCTTTGGGGCACCACACTGGAATGTAAAAGACTCGATGGAATCACATTAAAACTTAAAGGCATCAACAAATGTGACAGGATCTGCGAAAAAAGGCCCTTAGTGCAGGGTGCATTTAGGTCCCTTTTCCCAGTTCATGTCACAAATATCAAATTCAAATTCCATATCTTGCTGTGTCAAGTCTATAAAACATCACATAACCATGTTACCATCAAAGGCTTGGTTAAACAGGTAAAGCTGCACATTTATCCCGGGTCTATATATCTAGAGCTGTATGGTCTCTACGAGGTCACGCTTGGTCGAGTACATTATCAAGAGTAAATTGTACATAACAGATGTAATGGCCTAGAGATTGTAGTAGAGATGTGTAATTACGAGGTATATGGTACAACAGCTAAGTACCATATACCTCTTGTCATCTTGATTACGTCTATAAATGATCTGAGTAGTACAGAAGGGTCAGGGGCTATTAGGGAGTAGTGTGCTGGATTGTTATGCCAGGACTGCGTGCAGATGATTGGTCTAGTCTACACTGCAGTCTTCGTCATGGTTGACTGATTTCAGTAGCAGATCTATAGTAGAGGCCTTTTGGCTGTTTTTGATATGACCTGCTGCCCCCCTCTTACACGACGTATAGATGGCCGAGAGACTTGTCTCCTCGGCCAATAAGTGCACATACAGGTTCACTGAGTCCTAATCACAACAGAGTCCAAAATAGAGTCTTAAGCATACCAGACCATAATACATGTAGCAGATTATGGGTCTGTCCCAAGGACTAATTGTTGCTTTAAAGTAACATTGTGAATATACTTGACCATAAAGGACTGAGCTCACACTGAATTGATCCTTGAAGCAGATTCAACCATTGAATACCAGGGTATAGGGCTTCATTAAACAGTCTTTGATACTTGAAGCAGATTCAACCATTGAATACCAGGTATAGGGGTTCATTAAACAGTCTTTCTTCTCAAAATAATGCATGGAACATCAGCAAGTAAATCACCAGGCTGTCCTCACACAATATATAGGTACTCTATATTATTTCTGCTGGTAATTGAACATGAGGGATGAAAGTATAAGCTGAAAAATTGTTACGACTTAAGCAACAGTTTGTGTCTCAAGGGTCATAGTAATATATCAAAACTGCTCTTTCATGAGGTTATACCAATTAATATCATAAGAGTGTGTGAGGGCCTATAGTCTAAGGAAGTTCTGAGAAGGGATGCATGTTTCAACATCGAGTATAAGTAACTGTCTGAATGGCTAAAGTCATGTATGTGAAGGAAGCTGAGAAAATCGAATGTGAAATATTTTATATGGGTGTTTTGGGAACACTAGTTTGTAGTGTGAATGGTGTCTGAAACTGTGATCTGGGAGTTGGTGACTGCAGGAAGTCTGACAAGGCCAGTTCAGACTGAGTAACAACTTGGCCTGCACATTATAGGTAAAAGTAGGCAGGGTTGTTAACACACTAGGGTCTGTAAATAAATCATGTCATGAAAAAAGCAGTCCATACAGGTGCAGAGGGATGTCTGGTCACACTATAAATACTACCAATTAAGACACATAGATGGTTTGTTTTTGGCCTTTATTTCATTGTCCTTCAAATAAGCTAAGGTTACTGTTAGACCACAATCAGGGGGTGTGTGGGAACTTCTCTGTTCACAAAATATAGAGACCTTACCTGTCAGCCTGCCACCTAGTGCCCTCTCCTGTACTTACCATAAGGCTTAGTAACCCTGCATGGTTTTGCTATACATGTTATGCTGTACTGACATGGTTGGATTTTTTTTTGTAGTTTTTATACTGCTAGAGTTCTGTATTGTTTTGAAAATATTATCTCTAACAACAATGAGAACTTACCTTGTGTTTCGAGATGTAGCTCGCTCTGGCTGTCCAAGGGTCCCTACCTCCCTGACAGAAGAGCGCTACCTCCTCCAGTCTCCCAGATGTAAGGGGGCAAGTGGCAGAGACAAGTCGAAAAACGTACTCCGAAATAAGGAATGGTCCCTGGGTTTACATCCTGGAAATATAACAATATATGGAACATGAGAAATAAGAACACCATTACATCTTATATGGCCACCCCAACCGTAGAGTCCCACAGGTAATCAAATCACACGTGCCTCATGTTAGGCAATAAGTCTTAGTGCAATACAGTACAAATGAAGCCAAGTTGGAGCTTATACAGAAGCCTTCATGATACCATTGGTATATACATGTACAGAACATCTACTACAGAGTGATTTAACCCTTGAGGGGCCACATGGTACTTTTGTCAGCATGATGCACATGCGTATCACTTACCAGTTTGCCATCATTTCAAATACCGTAATCTCCCACGTATAAGGCGCGTCTTATACGCCAAACAAAATGCTGCTGAGTCTTATACGTGGGAGGGACATTGCCTTGAGTTTGGGGTGCACCTTATAGGGGGGGTATTTTTTCTATAGAACAGTACTAAATTAACAAAAATCTGCCCTTAGAGGTGCGCCTTATACGTGGACTTGCATTCTCTGAGTTGGGGGTGCGCCTTATATGCGAGCTGCGCCTTATACGCAAGAGATTACGGCACTCTTTAAAATACGTAACCCCTTAAACCTATGATATATCTTCTCATGTACGTGTACCTGCAGGACGGTCGGTATATGTCGTACCAAATAAACTACCGTAAACTCCCGCGTATAAGACGCGTCCTCTAGGCCAAACAAATGGCTGGTGCGTCTTATAGCATTCTCCCAAGAAGGGGGTGCGTCTTATACGAGGGGTAATTTTACTATAGAAATGTATTGGATTTACAAAATTGAGCCCTAAGAGGTGCGTCTTATACGTGAAAATGCCTCTGCTGAGTTTGGGGTGCGTCCTATACGCGCAGCGCGTCTTCTACGCGGGAGAATACGGTAATAGATGTGTCCACCACCAGTTATCACAAAGTGAGTCACGGGAGGGCCATAAATAGTTACAGCTTTATGGATGATAACATATTGGTGCTCATTGGTCTAAGGTCACATATTGACCAAAGCCTCAACCCTGTAAGATCCAACATCTACTATATTGATGCCACTAGATTAGATAGCTGTCAATACCATTGGAAAAATAATTTATCACATACATGAAAAAATTCTTGCTTCGACTTTGGTCATTTATCTTTCTTTTTACCCTTGTAAGAAATACATAGACAAAGGTTCGCAAGTGTTGAGTCTAACTGAGGGTTATCTCACAAGGCGAAGCCAAGTGAGATAACCCTCAGTCAGACTCAGCACGAGTTAACCTTTGTATTTATTTCATGTTATCTTAGTCAGAGATGTTCAAATATCATCCAAGGTGAAATAAAAAGATTATTTTCTATCTGTTTAAGGACCACTTGGGGTGCTTTTACTGGTCGTGAGGTACGGGAAAGGGTTATGTCACGGGGGGTGAGATACGGAGCTCCCATACTAAGTCTATGGGACGTCCGTATTCCACTCCTTTCAACATGAAATAAATCAACCTTTTTCCTAGAGCTCCATCTGCTATTGGGTCTGCATCCTATAGATCCCTGATCCTTCATAACACTCTATATAGATGTGGAGCAACAAAGGTACATCCCTCCTGACTCACTCTTCCTCCCACTGTCTGATCCGTAATCTCTGCACACAAACACAGATACCAGGTTGTTATCAGCAGCTATCAGTATTAGCCTCACTCACATACCTCCCACCCTTTATAATCACAGATAACCCAATTATCACCTATAAGTCACAATGCACCTAATCACCTTGATCCACCTCCTCATCCATCCCATTTCCCACCTATAGATACCCAGAAACCTGCCCTCATCTGCCACACCTGGCCAGGCTGCTACAAAAACATGGAAAGCGCCTTCACCGGCGCCGTATCATACCGTATTTTTCCTGAAGCTCCTGCCACAATCATTGTAAAACCCTGCGTATAAGTCAAACAGGCATGTACTGCTTGATCTGTTGCGAGATAAGCACTGAAAACAGCGAGCATGATGGGGGCCAGTTTTTAATACAGTACCCCAAAAATTTGTGCTGAATAGGCTAGAGGGAATCACCTGATTGGTTGCTATGACCAAAGAAAAAAGTAAATCATTTGTTTAAGGTAACATGCTAAGAAAAATTACTGTAATCTCCCGCGTAGAAGACGCACCCCAAACTCAGCACATGCATTTTCGCGTATAAGACGCACATTTTAAGGCTAAAATTTGTAAGATTACCGTAAACTCCCGCGTATAAGACGCGTCCTCTACGCCAAACAAATCCCTACTGCGTCTTATAGCATTTCCTCAAGTTTGGGGTGCGTCTTATACGCGGGGTTTTCCAACATCTCATTTGGGAAAATGCGCCGATGACAGCTTGAACTCATAGCGCCAGCACCGCGGCAGGCCCGGAGGTGTCGACGCGCTCGGCGGGTTTGACGCCGACCGTGTGCCGATGACAGCTTGAACTCATATAGCCTGCACCGCGGCAGACCGGGAGGTGTCGACGGGCGCTCGGCGGGTTTGACGGCATGACGCCGACCGTGTGCCGATGACAGCTTGAACTCATATAGCCAGCAGCGCGGCAGAGGTGTCGACGGGCGCTCGACGGGTTTGACGGCATGACGCCGACCATGTGCCGATGACAGCTTGAACTCATATAGCCAGCAGCGCAGCAGCGGTGTACAGGCGCTCGGCGGGTTTGACGGCATGACGCCGACCGTGTGCCGATGACAGCTTGAACTTATAGAGGGGGTGGAGGGTGCGTCTTATACGCGAACCCCCCCTGCTGAGTTGGGGGGGGGGGGCGTCTTGTACGGGGTTTTTTTTACAAATCGATTCAGGGGGGTTGGATGCGTCCTCTACGCGAACCAGCCTACCGTGAGTTTGGGGAGCGTCTTCTACGCGCACCGCGTCTTCTACGCGGGAGATTACGGTAGTACATTTCTATAGTAAAATTACCCCTCGTATAAGACGCACCCCCAATTTCAGTACATCCTATAAGACCCCCCCAGCATTTTGTTTGGCCTATATGACGCGTCTTATACGCGGGAGTTTACGGTAGGTAGGGAAGGTCAATTTTTTTTTTCATTTTGCAATTTTTTTTTTTAATGCCACAGTAACTCGGGAACGAGTTGCGGTGACTTTGGGATGCAAAAATTTTTTTGCCTAATGCATTCTTCTTGCGTCCTATACATGCAAAACCCGGCCCGACCCCCACTACCGGTAGTAACAGTTCTGTCACAGTGAGTCGTCGTGGGGGATCCAGTAATTTGAAAATGGGGTGGGGGTGCCATTGGAGCATTTCTCCCCCAGAGTTTCTTCTTTACAGGCAAATACAACATAAGATAATGAAAAAAATCCCCCAAAACGGAGTCCCCCATTCAAAGTGAGATTTAACCTCTCCATGATCCATCTGACCTTGAGTTCAGGTTAGATCTAAAAGCACTGTCATGTAGGGAGGGGGGGGGGGTGAGTCAGTCGTGTGCTGCTCAACCATTAGATACACACACCACGTAACTAGGTGGTTAGTCACGTGAGTCTGTCTGACAGGTGGTACACCAAGTAGGTCACGTGATCAATACTCGGAACTGCAGGTATTCTAGTCACTGTAGTTGCTCTCTCTTGTGTCAAATATTGGGTGACGTTTCTTTACCACCTCCAGACTCTAATTGATCTATCTCCCATTGACTTTCTCTCTGCTCTCACTCTTTCTCTCATTCCAACCAGCATCACCCCCTCTCCCCCTGATAAAGACTGGGTTATCTGTGTGATATGGATGCCATTCCATTCCCTTTTTTATCCCTAGTCCTTCCCTCTGTGAACTTGATGTGTTTCATGGCAATGATCATCTCTGCTACCCTCCCCATTACCCCACTCCCACCCTTTTATGGCAGCATTAGGGATGAGACCCTAGGGGATTACCCGGACCTTATTATTGGATGTTCACTAAATATCCATAATCCGGGCACTGCAACAGGTCCTGCCCTGGCCTTGACCTCTAACCCTGACCTCAGGGTGAACCCAGTCGAGGTGAGAAGGATCCTTTTTACACAGAAGACATAACTTGGGGGGTTGTCAGAATCTTTGTCCAGTATGTATATATGTGTGGGCTGGGTTTATGGAGAGGAATTAATGCATGATTTACATTCCAAATTATCAAATTTTTACATCAAAATGACTCACAACAGGAGGTGCTAAAGTGGTTGAATCTCACATATTCCAGATAATTGGGACTGATCATTCTCAAATATCCTACTCATCGGCTCTCTATTTCCACATCAATCCTTTAATCACAATGCATGAAACACTGCAAAAAAAAAAAAAAAAAAAGGGGGGGGGCATCATACTGCAGTTACAGTGTGGTAGATTTGGATATACCCGTAGCATTACTCTTATTCCTTGGGTTTTAAAATCTGAATGGATGACTTAAGCCATGGCCTAAGTCACAGAAAGGTCCCCTTGTAAAGTAAAGAGGTAGCTATATGTCTCTGTGGCTGTAGGCAATTAATACCTGTTTGAGGTTTTGTGGGTTGGCCTGAGGTTCCTTCTGAGTTCAGCGTTTACCAGGTATAATGGCTACCACTTAATGCTTGAGGCTGTGTGGCAAAGGTTCTCTTACTGATCTCATTTTAACACGTTATCATTTACTTCTTGCCAGCTAGTCACCAACTGGAAAATTTGACTCAGTTACTAACAGTGTTCAATGCTCTGTTAGCACTGCAGATAGCTTTTCCAAATCCACTGGGGCAAACTAAAGTTTAACTTTGATTTTAGATTCTGCATGAAAACTTAGCGTAGCACCATAGAAACAGTTTCAAACCGTTGCCACAGTGTGACAATCTGTGTGCCCTGCAGCCTCACCTTGTCTGTGTATCTAGCGACATGTCGGTGACAACCATGAGTTGACCTCAGGTCATCTGCCCAATGATGGTCACGGTCCAGCAGCTATAGCAAATACCATTACAGTGTTTGACCTATACCGACTTAGCGGGATTAAGCATCAACCAATGAAATAATCCCAACTATTTACTGTAGACTTCCGGGGGGTGAGACTTTTATTTTCTCATTCATTAGATATTTCTGAGCACAAAGCATAACAAAGAATTTCTCTCCCCTCAGAGAAAAACACAAAAGAGGAGGGACAAAGGTCTAAAATTCATGGATGTTGTCAATTTTCCTGCAAGCAGTTGAAAATATGACCACCCACTATGTCTACATGCACCTGTGCCACAGAGATGGCCTTGTCTCTCGAACTTGTCTCACCCCTTCTCAACCCCCCCCCCCTCCAACCATACAGACCCCAAACTGCTCAGGTGAGAAAAGTATCAATAAACTTCCTTCCGCTGGTTTCATGCCTGAACAATGGTGACCTTGAGACACCGACCGGTACCAGCAAAGGTTAACATTCTTTAGTCCCTTACCCTGCACATAAGCCTAGCCTCCATAGTCTAACCTTTTACCCATAAATCACCTGTGACCTGTAGTAACCCCCCTATCCTGCTTCCCTTAAACCATTTGTTACAATGATTCTGGGCCCATTAACAGCCCTCACCCTTAACTATTTTCAAGCAAGCACTATAAGCCTCTAATCTAAGGCCTTTGAACTTTGTCCTCACAGGTGTTTTAGAATGTTGTTGTTGTTGTTGTTGTTGTTGCTGATCAGTTCTGTTGTTTGTGTGTGTGTGTGTGTGTGTGTGTGTGTGTGTGTGTGTGTGTGTGTGTGTGTGTCTGTGTGTGTGTGTCACTGTGTTTTTCTTTTATTGTTATGGGTTGCGTTGCTAAACACTGCCTTTGTTCTCTGTGTTTTGAATGTTTCTAACAACGCTGTTGCTGTTCTTCTTTGTTCTTGTTGTAGGTTAGGTTAACCTTAAGACGACAATATACCTTGAGACGTCCACCCCTCGTATTTGTCATAAAAATTGATTTGCCCCTGAATTAACATGGTCAAATCATTGATAGATTGGTGATGTTAATTCAGTAGCAAATCCAATGTTAAGTCTAAAGGTATGCGGACGTCTTGAAATTAATCTACCGAAGGTGTTCCCGAGTACCGGGTATTGTTGTTGTTTTCCTAGATACTCTCTATTTGTTTAAGTCTATCATAAAGGCGTGCCCCCCTTACAAAGATCACCAAATCTCAACCAGTATCTTCAAAGTAGCCCCCATATCGTAGGGATCTTTTGATAGTGAAGGAAATCAGACATCACTCTGCAATGTTACCTACCTAAAAAAGATTTCTACTACCCTAGGCCACACCAAAAAAATAAGTTGGTATACAGATTTTGTTTTGAAAAAATTGTGCGAGCGAGCGAATTTCTTTTCTTTTTTTTTTAAGAATTTTTTGGCGTCCAATGGATTCCTTGCTGGAAAAGTGAGGGGAGCGAAAAAATTTTATTTTAGTTTTTTTTTTTTTGGCAAACAGCACAAAGAGAAAACTTGTAGAAAGTAAACGAGTGAAATCCGTAGATAAAAAAAAAATAATTGTATTTCCGAAAATATGGAGAGGGAATACTTAGACCAACTTATTTTTTGGTGTGGCCCTACCTAATTTTTTTTCCACATGTTACCTGAAACAAACAACTTATTCTAAGTTTAGTACCAGTAACTTAAGTTCAGTTAGGCCACACCAAAAAAATAAGTTGGTCTACAGATTTTGGTTTTGAAAAAATGGTGCGAGCGAGCGAATTTTTTTTTTTAAGAATTTTTTTGGCGTCCAATGGATTCCTTGCTGGGAAATTAAGGCGAGCGAACTAATTTTTTTTCAAATTTTGCCAAACATCACAAAGAGAAAACTTGTAGAAACTGAAGCGAGCGAAATCCATAGACAAGATTTTTTTTCAAAGAAAAAAAAAAATTGTATTTCCGAAAATCTGGAGAGGGCGATCCGTAGACCAACTTATTTTTTTGGTGTGGCCCTACTATGGTAATATACAACAAAACAGGCTCGGTATATTGGGTGATTTAGAGTGCCACTTTCACAACTTATTTCTCTTCTTTCTTACTACCCCTATGGGTCATTTCCGCCATTAAACCTAAATGGATTTGACCTCCTATTGTCTGGATGGCAGAACGTGTAGTTGCCTTTTCATTGTTGTTTTAGCTAACATTCCTGATGTTGACCTTCTAAGGATGGCATAATGTTCGAGCATATAGTGTGATTACAAATACATTGAGTCACTACTCTATTACACGAGGATGTATCCAAAATAACAGGGGCGTGGGAAGCAGTTTCAGAGTGGGTGGGACCAGGGGGGTTTTCTGAAATTTTTGACCTCCCTTTGCTTGAACTTTTAGTTTTGACCTTTTGAGGAGTTGGTCAAAAGTGGGGGGGGGGGGACTTGTCCCCCCTGCTTTCCACGCCCATGAATAATGTTCATCATATTGGTGACCACCGTAATCTCCCGCGTATAAGGCGCAGCCCGCGTATAAGGCGCACCCCCAACTCAGGGAGGCCTGTCCCACGTATAAGGTGCACCTCTAAGGGCAGATTTTTGTTAATTTAGTACTGTTCTATAGTAAAAATACCCCCCTATAAGGCGCACCCCAAACTCGAGGCAATGTCCCTCCCACGTATAAGACTCAGCAGCATTTTGTTTGGCGTATAAGACGCGCCTTATACGCGGGAGATTACAGCATACGGTTCTCTGGTTGGCATGATGCAAAGACAAAATAAAAACTGCTAGGGCTGCAGCTGCATTGATACGTTTTGATATAAAACATAGATATAGTTTTGGCCTAGCTCTGAGGCATCAAACAAGTCTAATTTCCGTGGTAATTCTCAGAACTAATATACCAGTGGATGAATTCGGCATACAGAAAATCGACATGCATGATAAATATAAGATACCTGCATCAGCCCCCCTCCCCACCTAAGATTTAAGTAACCTGATGTATTACGCCGGGAGCAGCCAAACCTCTGGCAACCTTCCCATGACCATAAGTGAGGGTAATCAGGTAACAATTCTCACCAATAAGTTGAAGAAAAAAATACACTTATACCAATGCGATTTGACATGGTCTGACCTGGTACAAAAGATGACAAGTAGAGTGATGAAATCAGAGAAATTTTCCACTTTTCAGGGTGACGCTCTATAGTCAATGACAAGAGGGCAGTGAAAGAGAAAATTGTCCATGGTCGGGGTCTCCGGGTACATTTTGGGTGATACTCTATATAATAATAGCAAAAAAAGTAATGCGTTGTCAAAAGCGTTTGTTTATGAAGTATTGATAGTGCGAGAAGGAAAATTTAAAGCACAAGCCTTCACAGATATTACACAAGGTAATCCATATTGAGTTCTGACAGAGTTCCTCGAGTAGTTATGAATGGCTTTCCTTTTCCCAGCTCATATATGAAATATGGTTCTTATTCTTCCGGTTCTCATTATACATACCCTACCAGCCCCACATGTTTAATATTAGCATCTATCACCTAATACAGGGGTGTTAGCATATTACCCTAATACCTCACATACAAGGCACACCTCGTATATAAGACGCACCCTGAGTTCATGTCAGACCTATAGGGTTGACCCGGGATACATTATTAACCAATCAGATCATTCCCTGTTTTCACTGCAGAATTTATTGGGTACATTATGTAACACGTGGTACCCATCATGCTGGTTCTTATCAGTGCTTATCTCACCAGGCGCCAGATCAAGCAATGGTGGCCCCACTAGTCCATACTAAGCCCTATAGTATAAGGTGCATTAAATTTACTGCTCTATAGTATAAAAAACCTAGGCTGTAAGGCATACTCCATCTTCACTCTTCGGGTAGCACCTTGGCAAAGCCGAGGCTTATCCTCGCATATACGCTGCATTTTATACACGAGGTACTATGGTACTGTACTAGTTGGGCAAAAAACTGGCTAGCACTAGGTGTAGGTATACCATATTTCAGCCTCAGGACTCCTCACACCTTATAGGGTTTAGTATGGACGCTGTGTGGGTCCGCCATTGCCTGATCTGGCACCTGGTAAGATAGGCACTGATAACAACCAGCATGATGGGTACCTTGTGTTACCTAATGGGCATTCTCCCACTTTAAGTCGCTAAAGAATAGATTAAGTCATGATAACTCTTGAAAACTAAAGAAAATTAGAGGGTGAATGGAAAAGAAGGAATCTAAATGAAGGAAATGGAATGGCTTGTTCTGTGTATTCCTCTTTAATGTGAATGTGATAGTGGTAGAAGGGCATTCTTAACTGAATAAGGGTCATCTTGACTATTGTAAATAGTTACTGAATAAGGGTCATTACCCTTATTCAGTAAATGTTTGTAATCATGAAGATGACCCTTATTCAGTAACTAAAAACCCATGATCTAGTTCTATTTGAAACATTTTTTATCATCCTTATTGAGTTGCACATATAAGATAGAATGGAAGCTTGCCTCGCAGGGCTATCAAAATGGTATAGAATAGAAGCTTGCCCCGCAGGGCTATCAATATGGTATAGAATAGAAGCTTGCCCCGCAGGGCTACTAATATGGAATAGAAAAGAAGCTTGCCCCGCAGGGCTACTAATATGGAATAGAAAAGAAGCTTGCCCCGCAGGGCTATTGAATTTGAATGACTAGCCCTGCGGGGCAAAATTCTATTCTATTCCATTAAAGTAGCCCTGCGGGGCAAGCTTCTTTTCTATTCCATATTAGTAGCCCTGCGGGGCAAGCTTCTATGCTAATCTATTCTTCTGTTTAAGTTTCTTTCTTTCTTTCCTATATATAACTCCTGTTTTAGGTCGCTATTAAATAGGTCGCTTTGTGTATTTGAACCTCTACATTTGCCATGGGTAGAACTTTTAAGTCGCTATATACACAAGGGGTCTACATAGGTCTAGCATTTTTCCAGTTGTGCAAAACACATTCCTTATTTTCCATAGCGACCTAAAACAGGATTAGGCCACATAAGGCACCCAAAAGTCTGCAGTGAATAGAGGGAATTATCTGATTGGTTGTTAATGGATCCCGGGTCAACTCTATACGGACTTAGCAGGAGCAGGTTTAATTATTAGCCAATGAGATAATCCCAATTATTCACTGCGGCCCTGTCGGGGCCAACTGGTACCCATCTGATAGGTGTTATCAGTAGAACTTGCTGGTAATAAACTCCGGCAATGGCGGCACCCATGGGACAACCTGCTAAGGGTCTATAGGTAGGCCTACACGTAGTTGTGACAGGATTCTGGAAGGGGAATTGAATAAGGAAAAACATGTACCCTGTATACCATTTTTATACGTCTTCTAACATAATGCCGTCAGGCAGCTCTCCCCCTAATAAGGACTATAAATCTGCAATGTGTGTCAACCAGTTTAGGTCATAGAGAATTAGAGGTATTTTTTGCCATCTAGTCTCGCTAATAGAAAGCACTCAGCACATTATACATCTAGAAATATACATGTAGTATTGACTGCTCAAAATTTGTCAAACGGATCGGGTATTAGCAAAAATTTGTTTTGAAAAATGACAACTTCCTTAAAACTGTAAAAATATTGGTTATCTATAGGTAGCAGTCTTCCTGAGAGCATTAGCTTCAATTTGATACCAAATATGCCTAGGTTTTGACATTTTCTGGCAGAACTGATACAATGTTTTGACAATTTTACAAAAAAAAAAAAAATTAGGGTCGGGCCAAAAAACTACGGTAGGGTCGGTTGGGATACCTGAACACAACTTCTTCTTTTTTTTAGGCCTAATATGTGTCTTACCAGTGTACTCATGAAATAAGGATGATACATATACAGATGAATCTATGGTATGACAGTGAAAAATGTAGATTTACACATGTACATTGCCATATTTGCAAAAGATTCTCAGACTACACCAACCTAGATATAATCCTATTTACACTAGATATATATTTTTTATGAAAACAAACTCTAAAATAAACCAGGAAATCAAGAAAAGGGAAAAACAATAAAAGACGGACATAAAAAACACATGTTTTTGATAGGCAAGGCTTCAAGATATATAACTGTGACTACCGTAAACTCCCGCATATAAGACGCATCCTCTACGCCAAGCAAAATGCTGGGGAGTCTTATAGCTTTCTCTCAAGTTGGGGGTGCGTCTTATACGAGGGGTAATTTTTCTATAGAAATGTACTAAATTTACAAAATTGAGCCCTAAGAGGTGCGTCTTATACACGAAAATGCTTCTCCCAAAAAGGGGGTGCGTCCTATACGCGCACCGCGTCTTCTACGTGGGAGATTACGGTATTTCTAACAGAGAAATTTTCAGTGACGGTTGTTCCTCTTTTCGGTCTAAACTTTTGTCTGTTTAACAAAAAGAAGACAACAAGTAACATTTTGCCTGACTCGGCATTTATGTTCTTGATGTCATATGGTTCCTTTGCATAATACTCATAAGGCCACACCAAAAAAAAAATAAGTTGGTCTATGGATTTCCCTCTCCATATTTTCGGAAATACAAATTTTTCAAGTTTTCTCTTTGTGATGTTTGGCAAATTCTTTTTTAAAATAAAATTTTTTCGTTCACCTCACTTTTTCAGCAAGGAATCCATTGGATGCCAAAAAATTCTTTAAAAAAAAAAAAAAAAAAAACTGCACGCTCGCACCATTTTTTCAAAACCAAAATCCGTAGACCAACTTATTTTTTTGGTGTGGCCTAAGGCCTAAAAAAAAAATTCTTGTGTTCAGGTAATAGCTCAAAAAAATTAGGGTAGGTAGGCAAGATTTTTTTTTTTTAAAGTTCCTGGATCCCGAAAACTGTCAAAAACATATTAACCAAATCACATTTTTTTTTATTGACCAAATTAAAAAAAAACTATAAAAATGATGGTTATTTTATGTTAGTATCATTCGTCAGGCCATGGGCTTTAATTTGATACCAAACATGCCTATATATTGACATTTTTCTTTAATTTTGGGTCCAATTAACTAAAATTTTATAAAAAAAAAGAAAAAAAAAGGGTCGGGCCAAAAAATTAGGGTAGGTCGGGATACATGAACAGATTTTTTTTTTTTTTTTTTTAGGCCTACCGTAATCTCCTGCGTAGAAGGCGCAGCTCGCGTAGAAGGCGCACCCCCAACTCAGAGAAGGCCTTTCAATGTAGAAGGTGCACCCACAAAGGTTGAATTTTGTAAGATTAGTACTTTTCTATAAAGATGGAGCAGGTTAGGTCGAAGACCTAAAAGACCCGAGTTATAAATGCAATTTTCAAGCAATTTCATTATGTTGACTAATTATTGACAAACAGTACATGATGGTACATCACAGTAGATCATGGAACATGATGGTACATCACAGTACCATGATGATACATGATGGTACATAACGGCACATGATGGTACATCACGGTACATGATGGTACATGGTGGCACATGACAGTAAATCATGGTACATGAAGGTACATCACGGTAGATCACAGTACATGATGGTACATCACGGTATATAACAGTACATCACAGTATAGAACGGTACATCATGGTACATGATGGTACATCACAGTGCATGATGGTACATCACAGTATGATATATAACGGTACATGATGGCACATCACGGTACAAGATGGTACATCATGGTACACAATGGTACATCACAGTACATGATGGTACATCACGGTACATGATGGTATATGACGGTACATGATGGTACATCACAGTACATGATGGTACATTACAGTACATGATGGTACATCATGGTATATGACGGTACATCCATTCATAAAGGTTTAAGTGTGCATCAATGCATCATGTCACCCATAAAGGGTTAAGTGTGCATCAATGCATCATGTCATCCATAAAGGTTTAAGTGTATGTCAATGCTACATGCCATCCATAAAGGTTAAGTGTGCATCAATGCATCATGCCATCCATAAAGGGTTAATGTGCATCAATGCATCATGCCATCCATAAAGGGTTAAGTGTGCACCAATGCATCATGCCATCCATAAAAGGTTAACTGTGCATCAATGTTTCATGCCATCCATAAAGGGTTAACTGTGCATCAATGCATCATCCTATCCATAAAGGGTTTATTGTGCATCAATGCATCATGCCATCCATAAAGGGTGTATTGTGCATCAATGCATCATGCTATTCATAAAGGGTTTATTGTGCATCAATGCATCATGCCATCCATAAAGGGTTAAGCATGTGTCAATGCATCATGCCATCCATAAAGGGTTAAGTGTGCATCAATGCATCATGCCATCCATAAAGGTTTAAGTGTGCATCAATGCATTATGTCATCTATAGAGGTTTAAGTGTGCATTCATGCATCATGCCATCCATAAAGGTTTAAGTGTGCATCAATGCATCATGTCATCCATAAAGGGTTAACTGTGCCTCATTGCATCATGCCATCCATAAAGGGTTAGCTGTGCATCAATGCATCATGCTATCCATAAAGGGTTTATTTTACATCAATGCATCATGCCATCCATAAAGGGTTAAGTGTGCATCAATGCATCATCCTATCCATAAAGGGTTAACTGTGGGTCAATGCATCATGCCATCAATAAAAGGCTAATGGTACATGATGCATGAATGGACAGGGGCAAATGCATCATGACACCCTTAAAGAGCTAAGTGAGTTGCTGTTAATAGTTAAGTGTGCATCAATGCATCATGCCATCCATAGAGGGTTAAGTGTGCATCAATGCATCATGCCATCAATAAAGGTCTAAGTGTGCATCAATGCATCATGCTATCCATAAACACACATTTTTTACAGTGTAGGGAGGGAAGGTAAGTTCAACATATCGTTTTTACAGTGTAGGGAGGGGCAGTGCAATTACAACACACATTTTTTACAGTGTAAGGAGAGGCAGAGGATTGGACGCTCCCCAGGCATGTGTATGGACGCCTATTCCACCTCAAGGGCCACAGAGTGTCAGTGATTTAGGTACTTGGACGCAACAACTGCTCCAAATATAATAGTGCTAAACAGACAGCTTAGGCCCTACTGTAGCGTAGGGAGCATTGCGTGCAGGCAATCCACTTGCAGCAAGGGCAGACCTACCATAAATAGTCCTACAATGTATCTGATACCAATACAATTTACAAATTATTCCATACCAATTTGCAATGGTCGATTTATGGTGCACATTATACCTTTCCGCAAAAACCTTCGGCGAAAACGTGTACAGTAGAAGTAGACCCGAGTTCGGAACTCCTAAACTGTCCTAAACTGAAAGTATTTACCATTTCTGAACATTTGTTTGTTAACATTCACTTATGATATATATCTATGTCTAGAATCAATATTTGGTACATGTGAACAATCTCAATGTTCAGAATCTGCACCTAAAGTTAAAGATTTCTGGAGAAATGGCCAGTTGGCCATGATAAAAACCAGCCAAACATGGGTACTTTGGTGTATTGTTATACAATGATAACTACTCAACATGTCATAGGTGGCCAGTCCATGGGATACTATAACACCTCTTATTCAGAAATATTAAAGGTACAGCCCTATACAGTAGATGTAAAAGTGAGAAAAACAAGGTGGCAGGTAGTCAACTCAAGGTATGTGGTCGTCTTAAGGTTAACCTACCCTAGTCAGACCTTCCTTACAAACCACATGTCCCTTTTATATAATCCAGCGGCCAAACTGGATATAGGGGCGGGTATACACAAGTAAATCTATCGCTACGTGTTTTCAAAAACCACTGATTCTGCATACCTGGTTAAACCTAGCAGCCCTCTTCCCTTAAAAATCGAGGACATTAGACCCTCAAGATTAACTCCTTTTCTGAGAAGCTTTTTGATATATACATTTTGAAATGTGTAAAATCCTTGTAAAGTGATATAAAGTCAGCTAGTGAAAAGACCTATTTTCCTACAAAAAAAAAAGGAAAAACAGAGGCAAACAAAAAACCTGCAGACATTCCCTCAGAAAGTATCCCATATTTTGCGAAATAAGAGACATTTCTACAGACGGAAAAAGGATCCTTACAGGGTTCCCACTAGTGTATGGGTCATGGGTTTAACTGACCTTTACCTGACAGTTATCGATTTCTAACAGACCAAATAATGGATAATTTGGAGGGCTCACTTAAAAGATTCATCCACTCTCGAGCAAGAGTGCTTAAAAAGTTTTGCAAATTCGCATGAAATCTTGACAATCAGGCGCCGACAATCACCCCCTTAAATTAGCCAAAATACCATTTTTACCTGACCTTTAAAGAAAACTAGGTACAATTGACTTTTAACTGACCAATGGGAACCCTGCCCTAATCTTTGTTTTTTTTTTCTTTTTTTTTCATTCGTAACGACGATATTATGTCTAAAGGTGGGACCAAGTGCATTGACTGGGGTGGGGACTAAAATGATTCGAGTACCGTAATCTCCCGCAGAGAAGGCGCAGCTCGTGTACAAGGCGCACACCCAACCTAGAGAAGGCTGTTTCACATAGAAGGCGCACGTCTTAGGGCAGATTTTTGTCAATTTAGTACTGTTCTATAGTAAAAACAACCCCCTATAAGGCGCACCCCAAACTCACAGCAATGTCCCTCCCGTGTATAAGACCCAGCAGCATTTTGTTTAGCGTATAAGACGCGCCTTATACACAGGAGATTATGGTACTACCGAAAACCTTTTCTCAATGCATGCCACTTTGGCCTGCATCTTACTTTTAATAACTAGAAGACCAATTATCTCTTCACAGGCCACATCAACTCCAAAATTTGAATTTTTGAAAATTGTCTCGTCGCTTTTGTTTATAAGTTATCTTATGGAATTATTTTACTTAACTGATTTGTAAATTTCAGGATGGCATCGTTCACTTAAACATAAAAAAAAGTTATAAAAACCAATGGCGTATGTTTTGGCTGCATTTTAATGACCAAGTAGTAAGATTTCGAGTTTTTTTTTATTATATGTTCTCAGTTACTGCTAAATCAAGGATATCACACACAGAGTGTACTCTATATGCCTGTGTTAATGTGCCTGGGTTATTGTATCCCAGACCACAGGTCTGGAGTATGTACATGAGCATGTATACATGTACACTATACTCAGTGTATATCAACCCTCTAAGGAAGGCACGATGCCTCAACATTGATAACCATTCACCTCATAATGCATTATTCCCTGACTAGTAACTGGCGTCTAGCTCTGCATTGCAGCCCATTGTTCTATCAACGATAGGGTCTGTATATGATGTACGAGTTGAGCACTTGTGAGTAACTCGCCAATGGAGCCAGCACCGTGCTATTCTACAGAGGGCCAGGTAACTGTACATGTATGTGTATACTGGGGAAAGAAGCCAAGTCACTTTATTCTGACCATCCAGTTTAATTGCACCTCCAACAATAGATGTCAAGTACTGTGTTAATAGATATAGACCTCAGATTAGCTGCCACTATGCGGGAAGTGTTTTATGTAAATTTGGTGCCGGATTTAGTGGTATCAGTCTGCATATTTATATTAGGTATCACAGAAGATTTTCAGATATTGTTGTTAGATATGTGGAAACAGTTTGGATAGATAAAACCTAGTAAAAGAAGAAAAAAGTTTTTATTTCATCAAAATCGGTCCAGCATTCAACCGATTTCAATGAAATAAATACTGTTTTTCTTCTCTCAATATGTTCTTTCCATCTAGACAATTTCCAGACACATTTGAAAAAGATTTGGAGTATTAAACTAATATTGTTCTTGCAGTACTTCATGTACTGGCGCACCGTGCTCGTTGGTGGTATAGTTATCCTGGATAGCCCAGTGAATATAGCACAAAAATACCTTTCTAACGATACCAAACATGATATGTTAATAACTATAATATTAGGTTCTGATGGGAAACGATGCTACACCATGTTCACTCCACTCAACAGCTACCGCGTTTGAACTGCTTTCAAAAAGTTGAGCAGTTTTATAGTGCACCCCCTAAAAATAAATATATAAGGTTCTGAAAATTCAGGTAAAAATGTCTGAAACTTATAATTGTAACATCCCCCTTTGTAATATACCAAAACGAAGCCCTGAAACCGTAAGGCTGCGCCGACCATTTGGATAAGAAAAGTAAAAATTCAATTTTTCAATTCTCCTGGCTGATTTTACGATTTTGGCCGACTTCACTACCTCAATTCTACTAGTAGATATCATGATAAGGTGAATTTGAAGTTTTGTCGTAATAGACATACATTTTGTCTCTCATTTCCTGGCCTCTGATCATGGATATGTTAGTTCAGTCATGGGTGACAGCATTCTCAAAAGTGTGTGTATCAGTGTGTTTACCCAGTAAGGGGCAGCCAGAGAGCTGTCTATTGGGATACCTATTTATATGTATTGTATCTAGGAATGTCTACACTGTTTATTGGCTAAAGAAAGCACTACATAGGTAGTTTTTATAATCAGTCGGTCTGCATCGAGACACAGGGTGAAGATCTAGGTTTTCAGATTCGAACCATGTGCCTAAGGTCATTACTTATCAACAGGGGGGTGGTGGGTTTTAGCACGGATGCACGAAAATTTTTTACGCCCCCCCCCCTTCGATGGCAGGCAAATTTTTTTGCGCCCCCCCCCCCACGCCGGAGTTTTGCGCCCCTCTTTCATCTATAGTAGCGTGCAGGCTTTTTTTTGCTATTTTTTTAGCCCCCCTCGGGAGGGGTCTGAAGATTTTACGCCCCCCCCCTCAAACCCACCACCCCCCCTGTTGATAGGTAATGACCACTCCCTAAGTCGAACCTGATGCACACATGAATGGGTTATGTCAGATTTTTTCTTTGCTTTGCAATTTGTTTTAACTGGTACAGTGACTCATGACAATACGCAACTCTGGACGACTAAAATAGATAAAAGAATATCTAAAAAATATAATTTCCTTAAAATTTAAGAAAAAATTCTAGGGTCGGCCCTGTTTAACTAGGTAGGGTCGGGTTACCTGAAACTTCTTTTTTTTTTGCCTTAGGCCTAAAAAAAAAATTGTTCTGTTCAGTTAACGGGGTCGAAAAAAAATAGGGTAGGTAGGTATAGTTTGTTTTTTTTTGAGAATTTTTTTTAGGTCGGCTGTAAATTTTCATGCGATGCAAATTTGATGCGCGAGATTGTGAAAAAAAAAAACTTCCATGTCTCGATAAGTTTGAAGTTTTAACACTGTTTATTGGCTAAAGAAAGCACTACATAGGTAGCTGTTATAATCAGTCGCCAAAATACAATATATCATATAAATAGAGTACAGGGTGTAATTGTAATGTTATACAGGTGGTTTCCATGAACGTATCGTGTGCTCAATTTTCCTATCACATACATTTCTCATTATAATTCACAGTCTGCCCAATGTTGTTAATATTTCTCCTTTTAAGCTCGATTTAAAACCCTCTATATTGGGTTTTAATTGTATTTCTGCTGGTAATATATCCCATATTTGGCTTCCTCGATACAACAGACTATTTCTGTAGATTTCCCTATTTGGTCTGCTCACTTTCAATTTTTTCTTATTATAACCTCTGAGTACTCTGGAGGGAACCATAATATTATCTTCACATCGATAAGTGCCACCATGTGAGATTTTCCCCAAAAATGCCCCAAAAAAGTTAGGGTAGGGCCGAAAAATTATGGTCGGTAGCCTTACCTGGACATAACAATTTTTTTTTATGCCTCATTTATCAAGCCGGGTTGGTGAGTTTTTTTGCACTGATGGGCAAAATTTTCTTACGCCTGCTCGATGGTGGTCAAAATTTTTTGCGCCCCCGCCAGAGGGGCGGACGATTTTAAGCCCCTCTTTGATCTATAGATACATGCTGGCTTTTTTTTGCTAATAAGAAAGTTTTTACGCCCTCCTTTCAGCCTTCAGGCTCAGCTGGGGTCAAAAGTTTTTATGTCCCCTACTGTTGATAAATTGAATAATGACCAGTCCCTTATAAATAGCCTTTCAACAATTTTAATTAACATTGAATCCCTTTCCATACCCTTTCAATAAAAACTAGAGGGCAAAACCGTTACAACCGTTGTCAGCTGTAGAAGAGGAGGGGCACTTTTGTCATAGAGCTGGGAGGCACTCAACTTAAAAAAAAATAGGTTCATTGTTGACATGAGAATAATAGATGTGATTTCCAAAATCATCATTCAAAATGACATGATTTTGGAAATTCGTTGACCACAGTTACAAAGTCAGACTCAAGAGACAGATTACAGCGCCATCGATACTGCATTACAGTGATTGCTGGAGCTAGTTACACTTAAGAGAATCCCATCTGCACTAAGAAAGATTTGAAGATGCTGGGAATACAGATATGAAGGAGGCCGGGAAGGAAGTGTCATTACAATCGACGATACCGAGGAGACCTGTCTCAGTGTGAAAGGTCTAGGAGACCGGTCGTCGGTGGTTGGCCTCCCCGGACCTCGGTCGCCTTCCTCCCGGCCACTGGTTCCCAGGCACCCAAAGCTCACCTAACTCAAAACCACCCCCTGCTCTTGACTAGATAAAAATCTACTCACCAGGCCACAATCCCCGTACGCATCTACGTAATCCTTGCAATGTTTGACGGAATAAATACCCCTAGATCGGCGTAGAGCTGTGAAATGGGTAACAAAGCTCTGTTTGAACTGAACTCAAGGCGAACGTGACGAGCGCGCAACCAAAACAGCGCAGGGGAACCACTTCCGCTTTGACGTAATATCTTCCAAATATGGAAGCTAATTTAAATGTCGTTAAATACCAAAACAGGCAATAGATTGAAATAATGCAAATTATAAAAATTTAATTGAGAAAATGATTTAGTCTACCATGGAATGATCAAGGGGGCAGGACAAAATACGTTTGCTCCTTGTGCGGCTGGCAAGGGTACTTTTTCAGCAAAATTTCCCTAGTAAGGGTCCAGTTTCAGATCAAAAAATGTCCCTAGCAAGGGTCTACTTTTGAGCAAAATATCTCTAGCAAGGATCAACTTTCAGCCAAATACCCCGATTTACACGGGGAAGTTTTCTTGAAAATAGCATGAACAAAATTGAAAAAATCCCTAGCAAGGGTAGATAGGCTTTTGAAGAAAAACCCCGTTACTGAATGCCCGAGTAAGGGTATAAAGGTTGTCGCAGGTTCGGCCACACACCCATAGGCCTATAAAAAAAAAATTGAAGTACCCCCCCAGATTTATTTTAACCCTCACCAGGATGGGTTGAAATAGGCTATCAATCGCCCCTACCTGTTGTTTAAAAAAAATATCACTTCCTAACACAGCAACTCCCAAAAAAACGTTGACAAGGGCCCAGCAAATTGGTGTCAGTCTGAGCCAGCATGTGCCACCAAGTGTGAGCAGGTTTCGCGTGATAACACTGAGCGTCAGCTCGAGCCACCATATGTTAATAGTCACGATGTGTGACATATTGTGACACATAGTCACTCATCTCCAAAAGTCATAGGATTATGCAGGGTGAGCATGCGCCAGTATGTGTCAGTAGTTACATTGACTGACTCATGGTGACGCATTTCATGATTCATGTGAGGTGAACCTGTGTGAGCATGTGCCAGACTGTGTCAGTAGTCACACAGAGAGACATTTGCTCACATTTTGCTATCCGTGTAAGGTGACACTGCATGAGCAGGCACCAGTCCATACCAGTAGTCACACAGTGTGACTCACAGTGACACATACGGATATTTGTGTGAGGTGACAACATGTGAGCATGTGTCAGTCTGTGTCAGTAGGTGTCAGTATTCACTCAATGCCACACATATTGACACATTTATGAAGGCATGAAGTGACACATGTGTGAGAATGCATAGGTCTGTGTCAGTAGTCACACTGGTTAGCATATGTATGACAACATAGGTGTCAGGTCTGAGAGAACTTGTATGGATTCACTCTATGTGTGTACTTTGGGGCAGGGGGAAATGAGATAAATGCTGATTCAACTATTATTGCCTAATGAATCAATGTGTTTATAGGTGATATGCATTGATATGTATGTAGGGAATCTAATGATACCTGAAAAGATGAATTTAAATTTGGCTTTGGCATATTAAAAGGTAGTTTCATTTGTCTGTGGGAATTGGAATCACCAACATCTCATGTAGTATTGAGGCACAGATTTGTCTTGGTTTCATAAATCATCAATAGTTTGATGCACAGTGATCAAGAAGGTGGCATGTATTCAAGAAAGATGTGTAAGAACTCTTGATATAAGGACAATTAAGATTATGCATTGGGTGATAAAAGGGGCAGTATGCCGCATTTGATCAAAACATGATAGGTTCTGACACATGTGTGAATATGTGTCACTCTGTGTCAGTACTCACACATTATGACGCAAGCTGACTTACAGTGACACACCCTGGTATTTCCTTTATGGTGTGTGCATAGACCATTCTTAGCCCCTGATTGGTCCATTTCAGATTTCCCTCCTTTTTCTAGTTCCTTCAGCATTTGTAACTTGGGTTTCACAACACACAGGCACAGGAGGCAAGAATACCACATACAAGGTGAGTCCCAGTGAACAAAAAGATAAAAAAATAATTTGAAAGTTTGGAAAAGTTTGTTTTGAATGTTATTCTAACGTTAAAACGTTGACTCATTCTGACGTTTTTCAACGTTCATACAAACATTTTTTTCTAACATTTTAAAACGTTTTCTAACATAATTTTCAACATTAGAAAACATTAGAGAACATTCTTAAACGTTTCTACTAGCATAACCGCTTGGGTATTTTGACTTTGTATTTTGTATAGGTACCTGTATTGCCCAAACTATTGTGCCTGCCAAATTAATGAGAGAACATAATCATTTGTTGTGCACATGGAAGTATCTTCATATAGAATTGTCCTGAAGCACATTATACCTGTAATCCCTGAGCAAAAATCTCTAGGACTGGTGCAAGAGGACATTGTCCTCAGAGGGAATATGTATATTTCTTGGTAACAAGCAATGGGTGTCTTCATCAGGATTATTTCATTTAATCCAATAGAATATGATAATACCAGTCATATTCTATCAAGCATGACTTGGAATTAAAGTTTTGATCCAAGGATATATGAAGTAAGCAAAAATATGATAATGTATACATTTAAAGCAACTTTAGATAACAGAACATACAGGGAAAATCTCCCCATCGATTGGCCTGCCACCTTGTGGGGAAGATATGTATAACACAAACGTATAAAAATGTTAGAAAATGTTCTATAAACATTTGTTGAATGTTTTATTAAGTTTTAAAATGTTTGGAATGAATGTTCACATTCTAAATTACTGTTGATGTTAACAAACGTTTGTTAAATGTTTGTTTAATGTTATAAATCATTATATATGAACATTTGTTTTGAAGCCTTTATGGACATTAGTAAACGTTTGATGAACATTTCATTTATGTTGGAAAACATCAAAACTTAACGTTCACTTTCTAGCTTTAAAATGACGTTCACGAACGTTCTCTAAACATTTGCTGTTCACTGGGGTAGTTTTACAGTCCTAGTACAGATTCTTCTTGGAATTCCAGAAGACCTGCAGTTCTACAGAAGCACATCCTGATATTGTCTTTTTCTTAATTTATAAATTCCTGGTTGATAGCACATTTCATGTTGGTAATTTCCAGGCTGGATGGGTTGAGAATGCAGTATATTTTACTCCATTTCTATTTCATGGCACATAAGGGAGTGATATTTTTATAACAACAGGGGGGCTGGTGGGTTTGACAGGAGGGGGTAAATTTTTTTCAGCCTCTTGTCCGTGTATTACTATAGGCTAAATGGGCATTTTCGCGCATGGTTTTTCAAAAAATAATTCAACCCTTCTAGGGAGGGCAAAGTTATTTTACTTCTTTTCAATGAAAAAGCCTGTGTGTCTCTATAGGTTAAAGGGCGCAATTGCACACAATATTCAAGTCCTGGGGGGGGGGGGCAAAAAGTGTTGACCCTCTCAAGGGGTGGGGAATTTTTTTCAACCCTTTGAGGGGGAGGCAAAAAAATTTACTTCTTTTCAGGGAATAAGCTTGTGCATTACTACTGAGGTTGAAAGGGCGTGTTCATGCATGATTTTCCAGACGTGGGTGGGGATTCTACCCTCCTTGCTTCCACATGAAAATCCACCACCCCTGTTGTTAAAAAAAGGATCAATCTCTTCTGTGGGAGATTCAGGTGTGTAGAAATATGTGGTACTGAAAATGTGTTTATGCTATGCTTTATTGAATGTTCATGTCTGTTGTCTGTTTTATATTTTGACAGGTATATCAAGAGCACCTCAAAGAATCATCCATGGAGAAAGGTCATGCAAGATACCCATACAAGGACATGGAAACAGGATGAATTGATGATATTTGGTTTTGAATAAAAGAACCCCCTCCCCCATTCTAAAGGGATATTGAAATGTCAGTATGCGTGAGTGTGAGTGAGTGTTTGTTATGGCACATGTGTCATTATGTGTGAGAATGTGTCATAACTCATGTGTCAGCTCTGGTTAGGTTGCGTTATAACAAATGCATCGACATGTGTGAGGCCGCATCATAACACATGCGTCAGTATGGGTGAGGCCGTGAGTCATAACACATGTGTCAATATGGATTAGTGTGCGTCATGACACACCTGTCAGCATGGGTGGGGCTGTGTCATAAAACATGTGTCAGTATGTGCCAGTCGGTGTCATCAGTGACACAAGGTGGCTCAATTTCTTTCTGTAGAGCGCACAAGTTAGCACTCACACACATTCACTCAGAGCGACACGAATTTGCTGGGGGAGGATTTTATTTACCGTTATTTATTTATTTTTTGATAGGTAAGCAATTGCTAGGGGAGAATTGGGACAAAGGAGAACTGGGACACTCCTCTGTTCTAGACCTACCAAGAGGTTAAGTGAAAATTTAACAATGCTACTTTTTGACTAATTAATAGTGAAGTTATACTTTATGGGAAAAAAATTCTGCTACCAGTACCTAAACATCAAGAATTATAACAGAATATATTATTTAACACTCAAAAAGATTTTCGAGTGTCTGGCGATTATTTCTTCACAGGGTTCCCAAATGACAACAGTCCATTTTGAAAGTGCCAAATGTGTATTAAAAACTTTTCGATATGACCAGTTATCCAAAATTTCTTAGTTTAGCCTTTTTCAGACTATATGAATATTTTTCTTAAAAATGCCAAGTGAGTGAGTAATAGGTGTTTAACGCCATTTCGACAGCTAAGGTCATATTCATGGCAAGAAGTAGATTACAAAATTTCACAATAGAATGTGTCAGTGCCCGCGCATATGTGCACCGCACACATCCTGAGGGGATAGTAAAGAGGAGAAATAGACCCTTTTAAGTGGGCTAGGGAAGCCCTTTAAAAATGCCAAGCTGGTGAGAACTGGGATGCACCTGTCCCAGTTCTCACCAATCTACAACTGATTTTTTTCTGAAATCACACATATGATGAACAAATAAGCATGTGACAGGAAGCCTATCAGTCAAAATAAGAACCTGGAGGTTCTCCAAAATAAGTTACAGCATCACAAGGTTAAAAAACTGGGTAACAAGCCATGATATGTTCATCTCATTTAATGTGGTATTTGATGGTGTCCCAGTTCTCCCACAATTGCTCTATTTCTACATTGATAATAATGCACACCTTGATAAAGATATCATCAAAGTATCTTAATCTTGTAACTATACATCAAAATGATGTCTAGCATCTTGCCAGCAGTCTTAAACATCATAGAAATTACAGGAATTCAATAATTTGATTAACTTGTGATAACTTTACAACATGTTTTATTGGTCCGTCCCAGTTCTCATTAGGTTGCGTCCCAGTTCTCCCTAGTGGTGTCCCAGTTCTCACCAAATTTGATAAAAATTAAAGCAAGCTCTATCTAAGAATTGATGATAGTTAGGAAATGTCTGAATAGTCCATATTGTAGGCCTACCATCAATCCTTCATCTGGAAGGAAATTACTTTGGATGTTGTTGTAGGGGCCAGCTCTGGCTGTGAGTCCATGGCGGTATGCTATCTGTCCCCATTCCGGTTGCACCAGCCCCCAGGGGCTGGTCGCTTGCAAGTTGAGAGGTCCCAGGTTTGAAACCCGGTGTTTCTAAGTACGTTTTCGCCGATCTCTACATTGTTCTTATTGTAGGAATGATGAACAAAAATATTGTGACTTAAAAATATTGTCCCAGTTCTCCCAGGTCTCCCCTACAGATCGGAACCTATGCATCACAGTTGTCCGTGGGTTAGAAAAAATGCCTTTTAAAAGTAAAGTCATAATCAATGTGTAAAAATTGTGAAAATATATGGTCATTATTCAAAGCTAGCTGCATTGCTGAGGCTCTGAGCTTTATTTTGAAATCAACCTTGACTACTGAACCTTTGTCCATTTTTCAACATAGGCCAGGCTTAGGCCTACTTTTATTAGAAAATTCTTACCAAAATACTAGTATATAAAAAAAGTCCCAAAAGTTTTTTGGAGTGACCTAAGCTATAAGCCCAATTAATAAGACATTTTTCAGAAAATGGTGTTGGGGGGACTTTTCAGACCCCTCTTGGTGAGAACAGAAATTTCATCCAAGTTCAAACGAAAACATTCAGACCCCTCTTGGGGGTTGGGGGTAGGAGGAGAAAACTTTACTCCATTTCAGAGAAAAAAAGCTTGCATAGGTCCTTTCCGGATCTTCTCATTTAAATCCCCCCAAACAGAAATTGATTTCCACAATGCATGTTCTCCTTGGAAAAAAAGCGCTAGGGGAGGGCATTTTTCTTTTAGGCCTACCTTCTCTCTCTTCCCTTTTTTGAGAAATAATATTCACTTCAAAATAACCAGACAGGAATGACCTAAGGGAGTAGCCTATTTCTTGTCAACATAGTCAACATCTTGTCAAAAAAGTAGGGGGGGAAGCAACAACTCCTAGGTACCCAGGTACCAGTACTGAATAAGAAAACATACTAGAAGGCCTACCCAGTAAACAAAGTTACGTTATACATACGTAGATTGCACATAGAAATTTCAGTACATTTACATATTTTCTCAACGTAGAATAACGTATAAACGTGTATGCTGATGTACGTATTTCTGACGTAGATGTAGAATTTACATACATATACCTCATTATTACCCGAATTAACGAAGAAAAATTATGTTCTTTAAACGTAAATGTTCCTATATATTTAGATATCCAACATATATTTTCAATACTTTTATACTAATAACTACGATGTATGTAGTTTTGCAGGTTCTGGTTATGCTCCAATATACGTAAAATTACCTCAAAGAGACGTTCATATACCTACCCCTATACCCTCAGTTAACTTTATTCATTTAAGAATGTTATTTCCTTGTCTCATTCTATAATACTGGTATATTCAGGGCCAGTATTTAGCAAGAGACACCAATGCTTTAGCCATCAGTTTCATCATTTGAATTAAGAGTCAAGTATAACTCATGATTGTATGTTGAAGGTTCTGTGATGCTAGGTGTATAAGTCTATTTCTTAATGCTACAGCATGGGTGTTTACCATACCTGGATCCCAAAATATACATAGTAGCATCATCAATCATTGAATATTTTGCACAAACCTATTCCCAAATGAAAGGTTGATACAATGAGTTCTCAATAATGTGTTTTTAGTTAGTATAGTTGATTAATATAGATGACAATCATCATGGAGGTCTAAATTAAATACAATGCTCAGCAATAGCAACAGAAATATGTAGATAAACGTAATTTTACGTATTTCAGACCTCTTTTCGTGTAGAAACATTTAGAACAGATTAGGTGAGCGCTAAATGGAAATGAATCTGCCTTGTGATTTTTATTTTCTACATTTAGATAGACCCAGACTATGTTTGATAGCTGTAACCATACAGCTTTCATATTTGTACTGGTATTGGATATGCTGCCATCTAGTGAGATAGGAGTGAAGCACAAAATAACGTATGTGGGACGTAATCTAACGTATTTCTAACCTCTATGACCATGTGCTTTCTATATTCCCTGTTATCACCCTCTGCACACCTACATTTCCACTGTTTGTTTGGAATCTACAATTCATTACTGAATGAGATTTTGCCACATGATGCTCTAACCCATATGGTACATATATTTTATATGACCAACAAATACTCTTGCTTAAATAATGCATATTTAAGATGTAATGTCAATACAGTGTTAATCCCCATAGTGATATGAAAATAGGAATTATTATCCATTATTACTTAAAAATGCACATAATTACAACTACTGCATGTAGGTCAGATGCTTGTCCACCAATAGATTTGATTATGATAGAAAACATGGTTTATTCCAGGGTCAATCTGTTATTTATCCTATCTATCTGTACTGGACTCTAAACACCATGATATGTACAGGATTCTTGTAGACCTAGGCCCAGCTGAGTTATCTTTTTTCATGTCAAGTGATTGGTTTTCATCATTATTCATCCCTGATCTTTATAAGGCAAATGACAGTTTGGTTAGATAAATGAAACAATACTATTTATCATTAGAAGTTTTTATCCAAAATCTACATACATGAACAAAGCCAATCAAAAATATGGATCAAGATTTACGTGGATAAACAAACCTCTTAAAATTGCGAAGCATAAACCTTATTTATCAACATATATCCACCAACCGATATCTACGTTGCTGGAACCTCATATAGAGGTTCAGTAGAAAACCAACCTAGATCTACCAGAAATCTATGTTGAAACACGTAGTGTGTTTACTGGGTATGGCTTAAAAAAAATTGTTTTTCAAGGTGTCACTACCCTAAATCGGACCACTTCCGGTGAGTGGTGACTTTGCCAAAGTAACCCCTCACCTCTGTAATCAAGGTCTGTGCATAGCAAAAAAAAGGCACCAGAGGGCAGCACTGTTACCTTTAGTTTCTCACCCTTCTATAGCATATGGATAATTAACACTTACACAGACTTAACCTGGTAACCTGTCCACGCCCGTGCTTGCCATATTCACCACAGCTATTTCACGAATCAGCCTGTTACGAGCGTTATATGGAACTCCACGTTATGACGTCACCTCAAGACAAACCAATCATACGCGGGGAATCCATCCTGCTAAAACGGGGTCCGTGTTGAAAAATAGTTGTAAATCGGAGTTTATGAATGTCCTGCTTCTTCTCCGCCGAGTTCTACTCAATTGACAGCCATGCCGTCAATAGGATTAAACCTACGGGTGACGACGGATAGTAAGCAGGGCGGGAGAGTTTACATGGAAGATGTTTTACGTGTTGGATTTGAAAACGGACTGGATGGAAAGGAGGTGGAGTTTGGATATTTTGCTGTCTTCGACGGCCATGGCGGAGTAGAGGCGGCTCAGTTCGCCAAGGAGCATCTCTTAAATGAAATTCGCAAAACTAAAGGGTTTTGGAGCGATGACGACGACCAAGTCTTGAAGGCCATAAAATCAGCCTTTGTGACAACCCATAAAATGATGTGGAATGCACATAGTAAGTATACCATCAGTTGCTGAAGCTAGCTTGAAGGAGTATCAACAAAGACTGATTTTGGCGCCCGCCCCCACCGTCTCTCCCTGACCCCTAACTAAGTAGGACAGTGGGGGTTTTGTGTATTTTCATTAACTCACCTCTGAAACATAAACACTGTGAAAATCCTTGGGTTTTATAGATTGTTTCAGAAGTTATTATATGGTTGTTTTTTGTATTGTTTTTGAGAAAAGGGCGGGAGTTAAGCGGTAGGTTTGCGTGCCGCCCACCCCGTGCCCTGGCCTTGCCCACGCTCGGTCCTACTCCGGCGTCAGGGTCCACTCACTCGCAACTTGGCCGACTTTCACAAAGTTCTACTAAGCTACTGCAAGTGCAACTGCAAAGGTAGACTATTCCAGTGTAAATTTTTAGGATCTAGATAAGGGTTGGCTTAGCAATGGAATTCTTTGAAATTGCCTGGACGAACTCATATTCTACAACTGACAGTTGAATACACATTCACCTGATCTGTCAATGTGTCAATGTCACTCTTTAATTATTTTAATATAAAGAATCTGCCAATAAGCTGTCCAGTGCCAGTGTAATCAGTATTGCCAACTATTGGCAATACGTGTTTGTGAAATTATACAGGCAATAACCGTACTCATTTGCATCTGCATCCTAGGCCGAAATACCTGCCTGTAAGCAGGCAGGATCCAAGATGTATACAAGTCTATAGTGGCACAAACACATGGCTATTCTGAACTAAGTACTCAATGTCACTTCCTGAAAATTGTCCCTCCTATTCACAAACATGTATTCTTCATGAACAGCAACTTAAAGTGGTTGAAGCATGAAATATTTCCAATAAATCAGACATGTTTATGTTCACAGTGCAGTCTCCAACATGGAAGGCCATGCTGTTTACTGATGAAAGCAGTTTTAGAAATGACCTGGATTATAAATTGCTGTGTGTATTTCAAGTGTTTTGTGCATTAAGAACATTTGGATATGCATTGAGGGAAGTGTTGGTTGACGCATTTGACCTTACAGTAACTTGAGTAAGTACTTCTGTGAGAACTGGGCACTCAACCAATCTGGCAGAGTACATAGACTACCAACAGACACCTTTGGTCTCTGAGGTTCCCTCAGAGTGCCTATGGAGTACTACACCCAGCCTCCCAGGTCAATACATTATATTGCTTTCACTGACACACTTGCTTGTCACTTGCTCTTCACATCAACATCTGTAAAGGCACAGGACAGGTCAGAAGAACAACAGAAATTACAGTGTCTCAGATGACAAGGCCAATTTAAGTTGCTGCAGTCAGTATCAGTTGGCCACTGAGATCACCCCAATCTGGATCACAAGATCACGCCTACCCATCGCCAATCAAAAAGCCCATAAACCACCACCATTAGGCCACTCAAAACTGCATGGGGCAAGACCGAAAATTTTGATTCTTTTTTTCTCTAAAAAAAAAACTCATCTACGGATTGCACTCGCTTCAGTTTCTAGAAGTTTTTTCTTTGTGATGTTTGGCAAAATTAAAAAATACTTTAAAAAAAAATAAAAAATTGCTTGCTCACCATTTTTTCAAAACCAATTTCCGTAGACCAACTTTTTTTTTTGGTGTGGCCTTAGTACTTAAGAGTTTACTGATTATAAAAAGTTGTGAAAATGCACTCAATCAATAGTCCAATACATTGCTGACATCGTTAGCTTTAATTTGATACTAAATAGGCCCATGTTTGTCTATTTTTACCATGATTTTTGACTAAAATTATGTTAAAAAAAAAAAATCTAAACACAATTTTATGATGCGCGCGGTGATGAGAAACCATTTTTCTTTTGTTTTGAGAGGCTTTATGTACTAGTTCAGCCCCTAGTCTAGCCTAGTTGACCTACAATATCAGTCCTTACCCTGCCAAGTTTAGCATCAAGGCCCCACATCAAGGGCAGAGGGGTGCATTGAGAGGCAGAAGAGGGGGCACAATTGCTACCACATTGGACAATTCAGTTTATTAAATAATTTGTACAGTCAATATACTATTTGTCCGGGATGGGAGACCCAGTCCAGGGTAGTGGTGACGTGGTGCCCTGCCCGGCATGGAGCTGCGTAAAAATCGATTTTCCCGCATACAGAGTCCTAGCTAGGGAGTGGGGAGAAGAGATGGAAGGGGAAGGGGGTGAGCTCACCTCGTCACATGACCACCAGACCCTCAATGAACGACCAATCAGAGACTAGTATGAGTCCCGCCATGATACCTCCCCCTCCCCACCTACTCCTTCATACATGTGCACAGGCAAACACCGCCCATTGACCCTTGTTTATCTTAGAAGGCTATTTTTACCTCTGACCGCGTGGTTTAAAGCAGAAATGATTCTTTGGTGGGAAGAAAGAAAATTCATGTAGGCTGACAAGGGGCGATCGTTTTGTGGTAAAGGTATCTGAACGATGTGTCACTGTATGATGACATGTCTTGACACTGTCCAAGTGTCTGACAGCTATAACGCCTAATATCTCTGTGTATCTGTTAGCACACTGCTAGATCACTGACAGTGATGTCAGCTTGGTGATACAAGTTACAGCACCAACTGATAAGATTGCCCCTGTATTATGCAACATGACTGCCTCTTTGCCTGTGCACTTTAAGTCTGTATTCGTAACTTAAACCCTTCAGATATCAGAGTCCAACCAGGGGCAGTAATAGTGATACACGCGGTCATGGCTGAAATATGATTGATACGATCACTTGTGATGTCTATCTAGGACGGGGGTAAGCCGAGAAGGTATCAGTTTAGTGATACAGATTAAATAATTTAGACACAACGCTGATAGGAATCTTTTACACATAGGTTTAACTTTAGACGTGCAGTTTTATAGTGTCAAACGATAAAGGAATATCAGACATAAAGAGGGGGGGGGGATTATATGGTATATTTTGAAAGATGGGAAAGGACGATAGGAGAGCCTTCTCGGTTACCCAGAAGTTCAAGTTTGATCAAAGCGAAGAAAACTCCAACTACATGTTGGCCATACAAATGAGAAAGTACATTGTGACACAGCCTGGTTGTGGATGTGTATTCTAGTGACAGAAGGCAGACAATACATGTGCACATGTATGTCACACAGCAGTGTGTATTTCACATGAGTCGTGTGTTAGGGTTGTGTTTTGTACTGAGGTTTTGTGTGCTCCACATTCACTTTATCAATTAATTATTTCCATCACCACCAGTATGTCGTCATCAGGTTGATGGCAGCTTTGTCCGTGCTAGCCCGTTACGGATAATAGCACATCTGTCACTTTTATTGGTGGTATTATGCAAGTTTCCCGTCTGGTATCTAACCCCCGTACCTGTGGGTAATAGGTACCTGACTTGAAACCTGGCCTGGAGATTGGACTCATGTTGTCTGATGCATAGGGGCAGGGTGGGGGTATAGTTTTACTTGGGTTCATAGTTTAGTAAGATAATGGTGATGTGATACGACACATATACATAGAAAATATACATTCATAACTGTAAAGCCTAATACAGAGATTCCACTTTTCCTGGTTTAGCAGGAATTCTTGGGGTTTGAATCCAAGATTTCTGCATTGAATTATGTTAAATTCCTGGGAAAATGTGTGTCCAAAGTCTAGTTTTCCTGATATGTGATGGCCAGTGAGTGTCATCTCTGCTAATAGATTTAAAGAAAATTACAGAAAAAAAGTGAACTACCCAGTATTAAAGTGATGTGGTACTGGTTCCATGGCATGGATGGTACACAGTTTGAGTGTGAGAACGGGACCACAGCCACTCAGTCGCTACACACACAGGGTACACATATACACACGGAGGGGGGGGGGGGTCTGAGGTCATCTTGTCTGTGTGAGCCCAATGGAGGTACCTAACATGTCTCGACATGTCTTGTATAGCTCACATAGCCATTATTAGCTGGGGGCCGCCATTAGACCCCGACTCCACTATGACTAACACCTTCAGCCCCCGACTCCGCAGTTTATGCCAGGGATGCCTTCCATTGGTCAATAATACAATAGCCATGTGCCGTATAGGTAGAGGAGGGGATAGACTAGGTAGTTCACTGAAAGGTCACAATCTCTTAGCCAGAAATGAATTGATTTAAGATGAATACATAAATGAATAAGTATAAATAGATAAATGTCCACGTTGTACGGCTTGATGCATGTTACAAAGTCTGTATACTCGGTTTTGAATGGTTACAGATAAGGCATGTAAGTTGAATAAACTACAAGTGACAACATTGATAGGCAATTATATATAGAACACAAATTAAAGGCCTGCAAGACGGCCGAAACATGTCGGTTCTTTAAAATTCAAAATCACAAGTCTCCTTTTTATTCATACGGCACACCGAGTGAGTTTTAGGGAATATCTTCCTTTTTCTATTAATTTGATAAAAATGCTTTCTATATTGGAGCTGTGTATGTCACGTGGACACTAGTGTCACGTGTACTACACCACACTGACATTCTGGACCCTGGACAGTAGATCAGAGATAAGCTTATAATGAGCTTAACCATTTTACCTTTTAATCGTATGGTCGGGGCCTAGATTGTCAGTCAGCCGACCACAATCGATATGGTGTTCACTGGATTTAGACCAGGAAAAAAAAAAAGTTTTTCCTCATCATTGCACCCTTGTTTCAGGAGAATGCTTTAAGCCGCACACAGGGCCTGAAAATTGATACAAAACCTGTAGTTTAGTACTGTTCTTCAGGGCAAAATACCCCTGTATAAGCCGCACCCTGAAGTTAGGGTTATTCTATGAGCCACAAAAGGGCTCTTGTTCGCTTATAATCAGCAGGACTTTACGGTATTCAACAAGTCATTGTTAATATCAATGTCAACTGTATATAGAATATGTGAATGTCAGTAGACAATTCAGAATAAGTAAATATCAGTTTTGCTTTAGGGGGGGAAAAGCACAATTGTTTTAGACGAACAAAAAAAAACAACTTAATATGGAGATAATTATATAAAGAAAACCCCTTAATTTCAGTGTCATGGGCACGCACAAATTCAGGCTACCCAAGTACATCAGGAACAACGTCATCTGTTGTCATCATCCGCAACCAGACGCTATACGTGGCTCATGTTGGTGACTCGTCTGTCGTGCTCGGCTCGACCCATGGTGATGGTGACCGGCTCCGAGCAGATTGCCTCACAGATGTAAGTAGTTCTTTTCCCTTTTAAGGACTAATTGTCTTTCTTTCAAAGAAATTAAAAGTTCTGTCAAGTCTCTGTTCAGTCCTTTGATTTTCTGAAGCTGGAGGCTCAATTTCCTTTGTGATGGAAGTTAGTCTCACACTCTGCTGAATACAACTTCCGGATAGATTTCTACTCTTTAAGTCTTGAGTTTTAGCCCTGGCACCATTACACTCACCTGGGCAAGGTGTGAACTAGAGCATAAAGCAGCCAGTATCACCATCTACTCTTAAATCACAGATCAACAGGGATATTAGGATGTGTAGTCTTCAAAAATATTGACATCATTTATTTCTGTGACAATAAATTTTAAAAAAGCTTTCCAACTTGGTCCTGGACAAATTCTCCCAGACGTGGCAATAGTGCGATTCTATGTCCAATATGGTGATAAATTCACTAACCCTCGATTCTATCCTGACATACAGGAACACAAGCCTAATGCCCCTAAGGAGATGGCACGTATCCGTGAGAGCGGTGGGGCTGTCATGGCCAAGGCTGGAGTGAACAGAGTAGTGTGGCAGCGTCCAAAGAAACCACTGCATGGACCAATCAGACGGAGTACTCTTGTAGAGAAAATACCATTCTTGGCTGTTGCCAGATCTCTAGGTAAGTTTGAATTAAAATAATCTCAGTTTCTTTCAAAACTACCTCATTTGACCAGTACAAGTGCCCCCAAAAAAAATCAAATACGCATTGGGATTTGAATACGTATTGCAAATTAAGATTTTGATGATGTGAAGTTAAGGTACTCCATTATATACAAAAAAAGGATGCCTTTTTAGAAATTTAGTGAAAATCTAAATTTATAGACAAAATAATCTAAGTCATGTGAATTTAATTTTTCTCCTGCAGGCGACCTGTGGAGCTACAATTTCCAGAAGGATGTCTTTGTAGTGTCTCCTGAGCCGGACGTTGTCTCCATAAAACTAAACCCGGCCGTACACAAATGTCTGGTCATCGCATCTGATGGCTTGTGGAACGTCATCAAACCCCAGTCCTCTGTGGACCTAGTCTATGAACTGGAGAATAGGGTGAGTAAAAAGAGAAGAAAACTAAAATACTAGTGTATGTCCTTTCAGCATATTATGGACAGCATGCTTAAACATTAATGAGTTACTCGCCAGGTCTGCATGGGTGTATTATGTCAACTAAAGCCTTGATTACCCCTTCCCCCCCCCCAACAAAAAAAAAAAAAAAGAAAAAAGGCGAAAAAAAAAAGTTAAAATATAGGAGAGCGGGTGAAATGAGAATGGGTGTCAATTTAGAAATCTAAGAAAGTCATTTGTGTCAAAGCAGGTTGACAGCTTTCTTCCTGTCCTGCCCTTAGACCGGGGCCGGGGACATAGCCAATAAAAGCACTTAAAGGGACAAAGAGGGGCCAGGTTTTACAGCCAGGTCATAAAACCATTAGTTGTGAATTAAGGTCATGATTGAATGGTGCGCCACAGACCACCCCTACCCTGTGTAATTAACCTTATCTCTCACAGACTTACCCTCCCTGATATGTCACTATACACATGGAGACAGAGTGCCTTCTAGACCTTATGTGCTACTTTGCAGCCCTTTTAAAAAGAAAGTTGTACATATCAGTTTGGGAGAAACCACCAAGAAGAAACCAACTTGTATGAAAACACGTCAGAATATTTGGAAATGTATTACCGGTACATCAACATAAATGATCCTATTTTGATGCATGGGTCCTTGGTGTGGGAACGGATGCTCCGTTTACCTGTAAGTAAATCAGACTAATAGTACACCTCACAGAATCGAGCATCCCAACCCCTCACCCACCCTGCCGCCTATGGATGTGCCTGGACCTGTCTGCTCTGTTACCATGGTAACAAGGGACGCTGAGACTAGACCCTTACTTGTAACAGCCCGGTTGCAGCTGTCAGACGTTGATTAGGGATTGATTGTGTGGATTCCATCGATTTACATTTAGAGAAATTTGAAAATTTCCAAATAAGAAGAGACCATTAAGGTGCCTCTTTCAGAAAACAAACAAAAATGTTAAAAGTTTAAGATAGCGACCGATGTGTCATGCTGATGTTAAAGCTATATATAGTACTGAGCCTGATGTCAGCGTCTAAGCCCCCTCCCTTAACCTGCCCCTTCAGCCCCACCCCGACGCCCCAACGCCCCCAGTACTATCCACTTCAGTAAACACCAACTGTCCCTACAGAATAGATGTTACAATTTTTTCAAACCTGTATTAATAATGCTCTAAAAATTTGGCCATCTCTCGAAGAAAGTCACCTGAGATTGATTTACTGTGTCCATGCATTCATTTTCTTCAGAAAGTTTGCCAATCTTGTAGTAGCATCTTAGTGAACAGACAGTCAGATGTTGATGAAAAAAAAAAAAATGACAGTTGGTAAATTTCAGAAGAGTATTCTCTTATGGGGGGGGGGGGGCATAAAACCTTGTAGACAATTTGGACTGTATATGTGTCCAAAACTTAGTTCATTGTATTGCCACAAGTGTAGTGCTAATATATAAATCTTGAGGGCAATACTGTGCTGATACTTAGTGTATAAGGGGTTGGTGGGGTTGGGGTAACCGTAAGGGTGGACTCTTTGTATCTGTTATTATTCTGTTATGGGGATGGTCACATGCGTGATTTGACTTTAGTAATCTTCAGGTTCACAGTGGCCGAACTATAAGATTCATTACTAAACATTTAATAATAGATAAACTTTTAATTGATGGTGTTTGGGAATTGATTTGTGGTGGTCGATTAAATATGTGTCAAAAGTCGTTCACCTCTTCTCTTTTCTAGGGTGAGGATTATGAGGGTGTCAAAGAGAAGCCGGCATCCATGCTAGTAAAGTTAGCGTTGCGACGGTGGGAGTCGCTCTTCTATCGGGCCGACAACACAAGTGTCATCGTTGTGATGATCGATCCCCCAGGTCCCACATCTTCTACGGCTACAACTACCAGGGTGACCCGCACCCCTAGTGCCTCTACCACATCCACTCTCAAACTGGGCTCGGAGAGTGATGCCGACGACACATCATCTGGGTCCGATGTGACAGGATCAGACTGTGACATTGATTTGGACGACTTGGACACGGATGACCTAACAATGTCATATGAAGTTGGGAAGATCTTCCCACGGCTATGTGGGGATAGTGACAGTATAAGTGGGAGGAAGGTTGGGCGCCCAGATATGTATGTGCGGTGTCAAACGTGCCCACGGCAGCAAACTGTTTCTGAGGTGAACCCATTGACATGTTCCCCTCGACTCGTCAGACCATGTATCCACCACACAAAAACACCAATGACATCAACGTGTGGGCATAATCCAACCAGTGGCAGCAAAGACTCTTCATCAACTTCACAACAAGGGACTCAGACATCTCTAAAAGTAAGCTCTCCGACCAGTAATGTCCTTATGGAGGCTGCACTCAATGCTCCCCCGTTCCTGGAGCCGACGACACGGGTCACATCACCACAGATAATCAAGTCACCACAGAAAGGCACATTATTGTCGTCAACATCGTCCCAGAGTATGGTAATGATTGATGTCACTGCTGACCCAACAATGTCCCCGAGCCGGACGCTCCGACCACGGTCACCAAGGCAATCGGGTGAAAACGTGCTTGGTGGGGCTACTCCAACCTCCCCAGTGAAGACGCCACCCACGTTCCTGAGCCGCGCTGGATCCCGGTACAGCATATCACCTTCCTCGAGCTTCATCTCGGCCAGCGACCCACAGAGTCCCCTGGAGGCAACAACAGTGAGGTCACCATTAAAAGTTGACAGCCCTGTAGCAAAGAATGGTACTCTGCCCCTTGCAACCATGTCTCCGTTGTGGCCAGTGTCCCTAGAAGTGGGTGCAGAGGTAGAGGTGAATGAATTGTTGTCAGCGACACGCATGACAGGTAGGAATAACACAGCACAAGACAAGGGTGGTAACGGAGGAAAGGACCATTTGGAATCAGGAACAGGATTAACACGAGCCACAGCTAACCTTACAGGAGGTTCTGAGAACGTTGAACATCCACGCCGAGGACGCCCAATGAACAGGCAAAATCAGGGCCTCAAGAGGAGGGCTTCCTCGTCACCTGCCAGTTTGAATGCCAAGCGTTTACATGGGGCTCTACCCGCTCGCAAACTACGCCTCCCCCAGTCTCAGCCCAATACAAGGGCACACATTAAATCACCTGCCAAAAAGACAGCCAAGGCATGAAAAAACTACAGACTCTGGGAGAGCTGTTAATCAGTCTTTCCCACTTTTAAATTCTTTACTATGACTTTGGGAAAGTAGTATCAATTCAAATGAGAGCACCTCTGCATGAAGTTTTATTCATTGTAGGACATCAGGGACTCTTTGACTGCATATGCTTGAAAATTAAATACAGTCGCAGCCTTTTTGTAGTCGTTCTGAGGAATTTACATATTTCAGTTATATGATGGTAGTATTTATGTCATTGGCAGCAGCATGTACCTATAATATGTACAGAATTGATCCATTTTAGTCGGTGTTTGCAATGTATGTAAATATCACAAGGCGTTATGTGCAAACGATATTAGTCTTAAAGAAGAAATGAAGGAATAGCGTAATCAGTATAACTATGGTGATTTGTGTGGAATTGGGAGGTTTACACGAACATGCAAATCGTCACGTTGATTTGATATGAGATTTCTATGTATATACTTAACCCTTTGGGTGCTCGTATTAATGATAATCAGTACACCTGTACATATACATATTAACTCTATATCGAACAGACAAATGTTTATCTGTGCAAAATTGCCATATAAGGTTTTTATGGTCCATATCGCTACGAAGCCTTTTGCAAAATATATGAAAATGCAGCTCATAACTAATATTAGTCATTGGGAAACACCGAAACCAATTTTTTTTTTTTTTTTAGAATATTTCTTTTCGCAGCATTTACTTTACCCAAATGGATTGTTAACAAAACAAAGTGCATTTACCAATCGTCAATTTTGTCGCTGCTTAGTTACACCTAAATATCCATAGCAACCATGGTATATGTCATTCACTCACTATCTCTTATGAAATTATTGCCTTTTAAAGCCAGATTTATTGATATTTTGGTTTTAACGGAATAGATCGCAAGTATGAATGTGTCGTGTGAATGTTGGTTAAATACACATTAATTATGTGTAGGTAAATCATGACTTAGGTGTACAAATTTTAATGTTGCCTTTTGGTAATTGTGAATCCGCATTGCTATCAATTTATCAATTTAATCCCTGAAAGGGATTCTTTATCTTTTAATGCTCGCTATATATTTTCTTTAATTTTATATGAATGAATTTAAAATTTTTAAATTTAAGTTAATATTAAGGGTATCATACTTTATACATGTGGATTCTCAAGTCCTGTTAATTTCTGTCAGTCTTAGGACTAGGACTAGTTAAAATGCATGCAAGTTGTATTATTTCCATTTGAAGCATGTCTCAAGTATATATCTTAAACAGGAAAAAAGGTTCAAGTTCATACATTGACCTTATCCATGAACATACAGTAATGTTAGGCACTTTTAAGTAATCCCTTATTTGTTGAAGGTGAAATTGGGCTTCTTTTGGAAAGTATATATGATACCAATAGGTGGTTTCTTAAATGTATGCATGAGGAAAGTTTAATGTAAGCGAACTTATCAGCTGACACATCAGTGTATGTTCTGTTAACCTCAAGTACATATCCGATTTACTGTTCCTGTTGACATTTTGATAACATTTCTTCGCTATCATCGGTCAAATGCAGTCTGGTCACATTAAAAAAATCATAGTTGGCAGTCTGAAAAGGACCACGGCCTATAAGCAGTGTTTTATGGTTCCTAATTTTGGCCTTGATTGTATGCAAGGTTGACAGCAATAGTTCAAGTCCGCATTTCACATACAAGCTCTCATTGAGGCTTCACGGCAGCCACATCATGTTCATATCGCATTTGTATTTCCCAGAGTTCGGTCTAGTTGTCGACAACGTATTTTGTTAAGCCAAGAGAAGTATAGAAATCCATTGACTGGTGTCTGCTTCTGACATGTAGGATATCTAACCTGTTAATGTGAACAAAAACTGTTAATTATTGAATAAGACTTTAAACAAATGATATTTCCAGAGGAAAAAGTCCCGGAGCGCAGATAAGGTCTTTATTGTTCAAAACTGTTCAAACATCAATATATATGCCGTAAATGACAAATTTTACAAATGTTAATGTATGTAAATAATGTTGTTGCGATTCACGAATACAATGGATTTGTGTAGAATTATAACTACCCGGTAGTTCCATTTCTGGATTTAGATGATTTGTAAATACTATGACTTTCTTGGATTTTATCGACATTACCAAGAACATGCCACTTTATTTAATTTTATGAACTGTTAAACTGTACAGAAGATAGTTTTAAAGTGGGCCCTTTGCAGAAAGGAATTTAGATATTAAACAGTGTTTCTGTAATGTTTGTAATTATAACCACGTTGTATCTTGATACTTAGAACCACGCAGAGCCTTAAACATCCATTCTATTATATTTAACGTATATGATTTACCGTTAATGTAACTCACTGTTATTTGATAAGTCAAACCGGCAGTGAAGCTTCCCAAGGTTTAACCCCAACCAAACTATGTTTAACACCATATCATAACTGAATTGAACATTGGCTTTTATCAGCATGGTGGTGCTACAGCTATTATTAGCACAGTGGTACCAGAGCTATTCTTAGCATGGTGTCACTGCAGCTATTGTCAAAGTGGCACTGTGGCTATCGTCACCCTTATTAACCCAGTGGTACCACAGGTATTCTTAGCATGGTGTCACTGCAGCTATTGTCAAAGTGGCACTGTGGCTATCGTCACCCTTATTAACCCAGTGGTACCACAGGTTTTATAAGCACAGTGGCACTGCTGTTTACGCATGACAAACCTCCAGTCAATGATCAGTGTTAAAGTTATTTCAATTGGTTGTTTCCGCACCTTCCACTAGGTGGCACCTGCTTACTCTTTGACTAAGAAATCATTGCTGCCTTATTAAAAGGGGCTTTGCAGAAAAGCGACATTTTGATCAAAAGCACCTTACTGTTCTTAAGCTGCTACTCTAACTTCCAAATTCTGAATTTCATCAACAAAGGGGAAAAAAAGAGAGGGGAGGGAGGAAGATGGGAGTAAAAGAAATCACTAACAGTTCCATTTGACATATGGGAGTGGCAGCATTTTGCAGACACCGAGGACACTACCGTAGTATGGTTTACCCGTTCAATGAGTAAGTGTATGGTGCACGTTCTTGCTCCCACAACCGTTGCATTTGTTCCTATAGCGTTACATTAGCAACTTCTGCCATGTAAGGGCAGCATAATGCTTTAATGTACTTTGACCTGTGTACTTTTGTCATCTTATGTGACATGAATGTATTCCCAGTGAGTAACTCACCAGTGCTGTATTTGGGTGATACACTGTGCGCATGATGATGCGAGTTACTCGCTGGGTGATGCATTAGTGTGTTAAGATGGCAAATGAACATGAAGTGTTGAGGCATCATGACGTCCTTAATGGATTCATTTCTGATTATGATGACATTACAAATACAGGCAGCACACTGTACAGAAGAACCCTGTCACCGTTTTGCCTCCTCTGTAGTTCACTGTCCCCTGCCAGCATGTATACCCAACACAACCATGTATCATATGGATAAACTTATTTTATTACAAAACTTAAGTCTTCTTGTCTTTCCTTGTGGGATAACATGGGGATAATTTACAGATACATATATAAAAGGAGTAGATACTGCAATGCAAATACTGACACTGATTTTGTATGTGCCATCCTATGATTGGTGGTAGTAGTTGTTATATGAAGTAAAGAAAAGTATAAAGCATGACCCATTGAAAGTCGGGCTTCCCTAGCCCACTTAAAACGGTCTATATTTCATCTTTCCTATCCCATCGGACGTGTGTGGTGCACATATATATGCGTGGGCACTGACACATTCCTTTGTGAAATTGTGTAATGTAGTTCTTGCCATGAATATGACCTTAGCTGTTGAAATGGTGTTAAACATCTATTACTCACTACTCCAATTGAAAGTCAATGAAAACCCCAATCAGAATTTGAAGGGTTCAGAAATTTATACGCTATCATAGAATTCATGTTTTCTTGGACCAATTTTGAATCCCCAAACCATGTGGATCAGAATTTCATGGATTTTATTGAGCAATATTCAACAGAACTTAAGTTTTTTTTTGATAAATTTCCCCCAGTACACAACTTCAAGGTAGAATAAGAAAGTTCTTTTGGGGAAGCCTGTCCCAAATGCCCTTAGAACACATGAAATTAGGAGGTAGAACCAGAACCAGAAATCTTAAAATAGATTTTTGATGCATCATTCCAAACTTTTTTTTTGAGCTATGTAAGACTTAATCCCCCAGAATGAATTAGATTTAGAGAAAGGATCTGAAAGTTTTCTTGTGATAGCAAATCCCCTACAACACCAAAAAAGAAAACAACTATGGAATACACTAATTTAGTGGTTGACTGAGATAGGAAATTTTCTTAAAACAAATTTCCAGACCCTCCTGAAACAAATTTTGAGTTAGTGTCTGTAAACTTTCTTTATAAGCTATCTATCCCCCATCCCTTCAATCCCCTAGAATACTCCAATTCAGAGGAAACACTTTGCTCCTGAATTCCAATACCAGGTGGCAGCACCATACAGGGAGCTGTATGTGGGACCTGACGAGCAAGCATCAGCTGGGTAGCAGTCATATGAAGTCAGGCCGCTGACAGATCACTGAATGGTCGGATCACCCACTTCTACTCATTTAGCTACCCACCCCCTCCCCACAAAAAAGGTTTTCACTTTAAACCCTCTCCAAAAGAAGAAAAATGGTGTCTCACCACCTCATAAAAATGTCCCAGTCTGTGCCAGAAAGGCCTAAGTATCGACCTGACAGGCGGGGTAGTCCAACCTCTCTAACACAGGTGTATCCCACCTGTATGTCTACTACCCCCCCCCACCCACACACACACACACCTGCATGCACAACTCACCTGTGCTGTGGACACCTGCAGCCCTCACACTGACCACAGCAGCAGGAGCAGACACCTGGTTGTACACACCTCTAATAAGATAAACCTTTACCTAATACTAAGGGATTGTACTATCTGCAGATCATACTAAATAATACAGGTAGGTCGCCCACACTTGTTCATGTTTTATTATATCTGGGGATGTAGGTTGGGTTAGTCTTTGGGCCCCTCCAGTACCGACAGAGGCATGCAGAGGGAGATGGGCGTGGCAGATGGATGTCTGTAGTCCAAACCGGTACTAGGTTGATCACAGATGACAGGAATAAACTCAGGGGTCGACATGCAAGATGGTCCTAAGTCAATAGTCACGTTAGACATGAAAGGCATTGTACCTCCACAGAGAAGGAAATAACACAAAGGGTATAAAAATGTATAGGTGAGTGCCTGCAACAATAACTGCTCTCATTATACTACTTACTGCAATATAATGGTTTTGGGCGTAAATCAATGTGTCAGGTGCTTTTGGATGGCATTCGGTTGGGACTAGAGGTTGGCCCCCTTGCGGTTCATGAGTGAGTAATATAATGTTTTACGCCATTTTGACAGCTAAGGTGATACTGATGGCGAGAACTACATTACACAATTTCACAGAGGAATGTTTCAGTGCCCGCGCATATGTGCACCACGCACATCTGAGGGGATAGGAAAGAGGAGAAATAGACCCTTTTAAGTGGGCTAGGGAAGCCCGTGGGGTTTATGTCTGGAGGCTGTTGGGGAGGGTGTGGTCATAGTTATCAAACTGTCTGGGTCAGCTGCCTCAGTCCAGTCACATATTCCTCATCGCAGCCTATCATCTATGCTTTCTCCCCCTGCTGCCTGCCTCGCTGGCCCCAATTTCGGCCATCTTTTTTTTCTTTTGTTTTGCTTCGATCCCCTATAGTAAAATCAATAAACTTTAGCAAATTTAACTCACCTACTCATGCCCTGACCCACTCATTTTCGATCACTGACTCCCTCTCTCACCCAGACCTTCGCTCACATACTCGATCACACCTCGTCATTCGATCATTCACTCACCAAATCCCTCATATATTCACTCAACTCATTTGTCCTACTCTTGATATTCTCCCGATTCCCTCCCCCGTCCTTGTTCACTCAATCCCTTGTTCATTCATCCCTTGTTCATCCATGCTTATCCATGCTCTGACGGCATGACTATTTGAGTCATTCCACCATTCACCCACTCACTTCCCTGTATTCTCCCCCATAAAACTTCCATTAATATTATATATAGAAATTCAACAGGAGTCCTACGACTCTTATTCCATTTTACATCATAATAAAGCATTGGGTGTGACTATGTCACCCCTGTCTACATGGTTATATGTGTCCAGCTTTTGTGTGGTAGAAGATGAGTATATGGACTAATGGACTTGTATTGTCAATAATTTATACCCCCAGACACACATGTTGCATGCAATATATTGTGAGGCACCAGGGCATTGAATGATGTTATAACACTGCTGGGCGAAGCCAGAGTGCATTATCCTGTAGCTGCGTTCTGATTGACTGATTGACCGTGCATTATCTAGTTGGATAATGCACTCCCAGCAAAGGAGGTCAACTTCATCTCACATTTTGACTTCATATTTGATATTCATATGTTGTCTGATGGATGATGGGTTATTTTTCTGTGTTATAACGGGAATAATGCACTTGGTCATGGCTGCCGTCGTGCCCTAGAGCACTCCCACAGCCATGCCCTGTGCATTATTCCCTAAATATCTTTGGCTTTTAAAAGGCAACAGAATGGCCATTATTTAACAACAGGGGATGCGGAGATCTCGTGCGGATACATGGACTTTTTAGACCCCCCACCTGCAAGCAGTCTATATTGTTTGCCCCCACAACAATCATACCTTTCTCTTAATTTCATTAGCCTAGCATAGGGGTCAACATAGCTCTCTCCCCAATACCCACTACCCCTAACTGATGTAAACTAAATGATTACTCTCTAAGGTAGCTGCAGTCATGCTAAATACTTCAATATAATGATTATTGGTATTATTTACATAAATCGAATTGTTTTGTTCTGGAACATCATTAGTAGGCTTCCATTGTCTTCAGGAGCTTGGGTCCAATGCTCAAAATATAAGGAGCAATTTGATTTAAGATAGTTGTTCCATCAGATTTGGATGTCATGCGTTTAGTAGTCCTGTCCCTCTCTCTCTCTCTCTCTCTCTCTCTCTCTCTCTCTCTCTCTCTCCTTCTTTCAGGGGTGTGAAATCTCCGCCTTTTCTATGTTCACCAGGACCATTTCTGATATCTGTGTAAATTCACTGGGAAAATGATATACCATTTATATGGGGGGGGGGGGGGTGATTGAAATTACATGGACTCACAATGTTTGATACCTTCCAAACTGGTTTCTGCTACTATCTTAATCATATTTATTGGCTCAGAAGGTGTTATAATGTATCTTAATGGCTATTTGGACAACTGTTATCCAACGTCAAATTGACTATAAATCCTCACAATATACTTCAGCCTAAATCGATTTCAGCATTTCACACCCCTGTTCTTTCTTTCTTTCTCTGGCTAGGCCTATAGGGTAGCTTTACAGGCTTAAGGTTTTTAGCTTCTTAGATAAAGGGGGGGGGGGGGTCAAAACTCAAAAAGAGCTCCTTGGTGGGGGGGGGCAAAACTCAATAAACCTTCATACTGGGGGGTGGGGGTTGTGGGGTCAAAACTAAATATGGGCAATTCAAATACCCATCATGACACATCATTCCACGTTTTTTTTGTTTTTTTTTTTGGGGGGGGAGGCGGCGGTCATTTTGCAATAACAGTTCTTAGTGGGGGTGGGGGGGTTGCAATCATAGTGTCATAGTGGTGGGGGGGGTCAGAAAAAAATCTGATGATCTGCCAAAATCTATCAAGCCCCCCCCCCCCAGCTGGCAATAAATGACTCATCCCATAGAGCTGCAAGGACGGTTGTTGGTTCTTATTGATTGTTCACCGTCTGCATATCGGGTGTTCGGTCCCCTGTAGGTGAAGACTATTGTTTGCTATTGATAGATAATAAATTAAGTCTTGGATAACAGAGCTGCATTCCATATGGATAGTTTGTATGTACTGTATTTACATCCATGAACACATAGGTTCTCAGGCCAAGAAAAAAAGGTGTGTTTCCAGTAACCCGACCAACCCTAGCAAAACAGGGCCGATTTTTTTTTTACCATAGTAGCAATACCAAAGGAGGTACAAAAATGGCTGACCACTTTTTGGAAAGATCTCTATCTGCTGATGGCCTTTTTTGCTAAAAGGGGACTAAACTTTTTTAAGCGCTCCCCCAAGAGGGGTCAAAATTTTGTTAAAAGCCCCCCTCAACCCCCCCCCTTGAAAAATAATGACCACTATTGTGGCTACATATCCTCTCAGATTCGCATTGAAATTGTGTTTCTTTTGATATATAACATGCCTGCATTGGACAGGAGGAAGATGCCTCCCCCAAAAAAATTAAAAATGAAACAAAATCCGACCTACCGACCCTAGCAATCCAGTTCATGTTACTGGAAACACACCTTTTTCTTCTTGGCCTCATGGTTGACATGAGGGGACTTGGGAGTTCTGGAAGTATATTGTAGCATAAAAGAGTAAGTGGTCTGATGTACATGTATACCGATGTATACTCACTCATGTGCTTATAACCTCCTGTTGGATATTTGATACACACTTAAAGTATTATATAGTCCCTGGTGAAACAATTCTGGGGGCTGTATCATACCTGTCCATGCCTTGATTTTGAGGTCAAAACTTGACTAGATGGGAGAACCCTTATTCATTAATTTGTCACATGTGTACAATATGAATCGTCACATAGCCAAAACATTTTCATTTGTTCACTGAAGTAGGGTAGATTAACCTAAAGACGACCATTCCTGTGCAGGTTTTCAACAAGGGAAATGTAGTAGCTAATATCTTTGAGTCTAATAGGTCCTTAGGGTTCCCCAAAGTAATAAGTGAAAGACAATTATTTGGGTTTTGGACCAATCACCTTTCTCAAATCCATGTGTAAAGTTTATCTACTGTTTTTCATCATTTCTAAGACCATTTCAGTTAGTCTATTTTCACCTTAAGATGACCACCATGCACCTTGAGCTGACCACTTGATAACTACTCTTTTAATGGGACTATGTTCATTAAACTATCATTTGAAATAAATAATAAGTGTCTTCCATAGATATACAGTGAAATGGTGTAATTAAAACTATTGCATCATAAGAAAATGTATGTTTTTATAGTGACTCAATTAGAATGGAAACTTTATGGTCATGGATATTGTAAATCTCATCAAAATAAAAGTGATATTTCCAGCCCTGCATTATAGAGGCTTTGTTTTTAATGTACTTTAAAATAGACCTTCAATATGGACTATAATAATCCATTCCTTAACTTTATCATCACACTCTCAGTATCAAATAGTTCCTCTACATAGTAATAACTGTAGCATTACAGTTAAGATTGAAATGTATGCATCAGAGCATAATCCAGTGAAGAGTTCTATCCCAAAGTATTCTGGCCATGAATCTTGTGATGTAATCCTACATAATCAATGGTTTCTATTCAATTAAATGCACAAATAGGTGTACAAGGAGTGGTTGACTCAAGGTGAAATGGTGGTCATCTCAAGGTGAAATTGGTATGTTCTATAGATAAGTCCTATACAGAAAGTATTTAACATTTCTGCACTTTTCCTTATGCTATTATTTAGTGAAGATATGTATCTATGCCTAGAGTCAATATGTTGTATATGTGAGCACTTGTCATCTTCAAATTATCAAACCAAAGTTGGAGAATTCTGTTGAAATGACCAACTGGTCATGGTAAAAAAACATTCAAACATGGGAACTTTAGTGTATTATCATGCAGTGACAATTAGTTCATATATTCCAGGACATCATTCTATGGGGTACTATAGCACCTCTATTTCACTAATATTAGGGTTTAATACCAATGCACTACATGTGAAAGTGAGAAAAACAAGCTGACAGGTGGTCGACTCTGGGTATGTGGTCGTCTTTTGGTTAATCTACCCTATGTGAAGCACTTTTACCACTTAAAAGCCCTGGTGCTATAAGAAAAAATATGTTGAAGCACCGCTATGAGTCACCTTACAGGGAATGTTCCTACCTGGCCTACATAGTGGTAATTCACAAAGGTAACTTTTAGGTCACATCAGTACAGACTCCTAGATTATTATCATTAACACCTGACAACCAAGGCACAGGTAATCAAATAATGTGCACCTCCCAATCGTTGGCAGACACCTAATATCATAGGCTGGAACCGAGCATTATTTCATCTGTGAAGACAAACTTATGCCACATAGAAAAGGAAAGAGTTGGGAATCTAACAGTAATATATTGTGAGAAATAGTTCTAGCCCAGTGGTCAAGATTGTTCAAGTTACCAAATACTATACTACCAGTTAATGGGTAACTCTATCTACTCTAAACACATCATCATTATATTCTGTCTTCATCAATCTCATCTGGTAAAAAGCCTGGAGTAATCCTGTATTTCTATAAAGGTAGTTGAATATAGGCCTGGTTATAACCAGTATGTGTTAGTTGTGCTATTGCCAAAGATCACATATATACTCTATGTAATTTGTTGGAAAGTATGACAACGCCGGTAAATGAAAGTCGATGTGTAAATTCACTGTCTGTGACAGAAAGAAATATATGATAATATGACATTTTTTGGATCATGATATCGGAAATCACGGCATCCTGTATGTGTCCATCTTTCGATTAATAAACAGATACACTTAGTATCCTTTGAACCAAAAAATATAAAGTTTCATACAGCGCCTACAATTAACCAGTGTCGAAACCCATTCATCGGTGCTCACATTAGAAAACAACTTCAAACAAAATATCCTTGTTTGAAGTTAATATTTCCCATTGGGCGCATAACATAAGCTGAATGGGCTCCGCCAATAATGTGCAAACAATGTATAGCCCCAATCCAAGTAGAAGTCCGAGGGAAAGTCGCAGGAATTCTCAGGTAAGTTAACTCACTGTTAATTGTATGTGCATAACTAATGATGTTCTAGGTTGTCGCCATACCGAGACCATTTCATGGTACTTGTACATGTAAAACACACTGGCCCAGTAATTAGAATGCAATGATAATTTAATGCTAAAGATATACATCAGTTAACATGTCCCTTTGAATGGAGACATAGCAACACAGACGCCACTCTTTTATATGGCTCTACAATCGCTAGAAGTGGAATTTGAGAGCTAAAGTGGGTGACATATAGGCCTATAATGAATCTCCCAGGTACATGCCATGATCCACCAGGACGTACATTTTCTGCACATTCATAGATGACGTATACTCACGGAATGTGTCACGTCAGATCAATGTCACGTCTCTGCGTTCCATAACTATATGGATATTTATCTATTCACTCTCCAAGAACGGTATATTGTGTAAGGATTGGTTAGTCTTTTTATACCATAACATGGCTAAAAGAAATAGCAAGGGAATTGTATGTCTACTCCTTTCATTTGAAACCCCGCAGCTTTCACCCTTTTGTTGGGAAATGACAATTGCTTTAGCAAGGTAAGTTGAGGAAAGATTTTTTTTCTGTCCTTCACGCAGTTAGCTGTCATTTCTGGTGAATATAGGGCCACTTTATGACATGTTTTCTCATTTCTGTGCAAAAATAAAATCATTTATGGACGAAAACCTTTCAATGCATTCCTTTCTCGATATATAAAATGGTAATTTCTGATGCCAATGCTGCACGTATACATATCCTGCTGATAAATGACACGATGCTGCATTAAATCAATCTGTTATCACTAAAGGGATAATTTAGTGTGAGAGACAGACAGGCTCTGTCACATCTTATCATAGATAAAACATCTACACTCAATGGCAATCTACTCCATACCTTCCCGATATCAACTTCTCTTCACTATCACCTCCTTAATAAAGATATGTCAGTATTTGATTCACACTGAACCCTTAGGCCTAATACTGTTTTCCATTTGCAATAGATCTTGAGGGTATAATACATAACCTATGATTAATACTGATCTGTTAAAGATGGTCAGTGTTCGTAGTAGATTAATACTCTGTGTACCTGCCAGCTATAGTCTGATGAGTTTTAGTATTACCAATAGGGTAGATTAACCTAAAGACGACCACATACCTAGAGTCGACCACCTGTCAGCTTGTTTTTCTCACTTTTACATGAAGTGCATTGGTCTTAAACCCTAATATTATTGAAATAGGGGTGTTATAGTACCCCATAGAATGATGTCCTGGAACATATGAACTAATTGTCACTGCATGATAATACACTAAAGTTCCCATGTGAATGTTTTTTACCATGACCAGTTGGTCATTTCAACAGAATTCTCCAACTTTGGTTCGATAATTTGAAGATGACAAGTGCTCACATATACAACATATTGTCTCTAGGTATAGATAAATATCTTTACTAAATAATAGCATAAGGAAAAGTACAGAAATGTTAAATACTTTCTGTATAGGACTTTTTTCCTAGAACGTACCAGTTTCATCTTGAGATGACCACCATTTCACCTTGAGTAAACCACTACTTATACACCTATTTGTGCATTTAATTGAATAGAAACCATTGATTATGTAGGATTACATCACAAGATTCATGGCCAGAATACTTTGGGATAGAAATCATCACTGGATTATGCTCTGATGCATACATTTCAATCTTAACTGTAATGCTACAGTTATTACTATGTAGAGGAACTATTTGATACTGAGAGTGTGATGATAAAGTTAAGGAATGGATTATTATAGTCCATATTGAAGGTCTATTTTAAAGTACATTAAAAACAAAGCCTCTATAATGCAGGGCTGGAAATATCACTTTTATTTTGATGAGATTTACAATATCCATGGCCATAAAGTTGCCTCCAATTTCCATTCTAATTGAGTCACTATAAAAACATACATTTTCTTATGATGCAATAGTTTTACTTACACCATTTTACTGCATATCTATGGAAGACACTTATTTTTCAAATGATAGTTTAATGAACATAGCCCCATTAAAAGAGTAGTTATCAAGTGGTCAGCTCAAGGTGGATGGTGGTCATCTTAAGGTCTTAGAAATGATAAAAAAACAGTAGATAAACTTTGCACATGGATTTGAGAAAGGTAATTGGTCCAAAAGCCCAAATAATTGTCTTTCACCTATTACCTTGGGGAACCCTAAGGACCTATTAGACTCAAAGATATTAGCTACTACCTTTCCCTTGTTGAAAACCTGCACAGGAAAGGTCATCTTTAGGTTAATCTACCCTATTAGCCACTACCCACAATAGTGTCTGTTTAGGTACGAATCTGAGCTGTTGTACCTGTTGGTGGGTATCTGGTTATCTTGTTGATATTCTTATACCTAATCCTTATCTAACTTCTCTACAGGAGAGCCACCATTATAAGCCTAGTTTGAGCCTGGTAGGCCTATAGGAAGTCCTTAGGGAGATAAGTGTGAAGTGATATCATCAGTAGGCCTACATATGTACAGTCAGTCATATGGTGAGTTTGGACAACACACACCCTATAGGTATATTCAAAAACATACAGTACACCTAAAGGATCTTACATGAGAGAATTACCAGGAGGATACTAAAAAAACCAAAGGAGTCAATACAACTATTGTCATCATGAGTTTCAAAGGTGAGAGGCATCTTTTCTTTTCATATATGTATAGATACTACTGCTGGTTTGCTGTAGATGTATACACCACAGTATACATGTTCTCTTCCCTTTTTAAGTGAGGCACCTGGACCATCATATCTTATTCTGTAGGTGAGGGGAGTAGAGAAGGGTTATTAATGCACATTTGCATGGGGCCTACACGTAGCAACCCTTACGAGAGTAAAAGCATGTCAAGCATGAACTTCAGTACAATGTATTATAATGATTGGTTAATTACTGATGTACTCTTATGTCTGGTGAATGTAATGGATGGGTGCAAGGGTAAAGGAGTACATTGGTGTAATAATAGGTAGGGTAATAAGAGGGTCAGCGATCACATTAATTGATATAAGATTAAGAAAAAGTGTGCTTCAGGCTCGATACTTAGGAAGGGTTTTGTCGGAAAGTATGTTTTTAAATTTGCTTTCCTAGAACCTAACGGAATTTCATGTTTAGATGATCACTGTCCACAATTTCCGGACAGAACTAAAATCTATTTATCTAGACAAGTTGTTTTCTACATAAGAGGGAAGGTGACCATGAAACCTAGCTAGCAATATGTTTTTCCCTTTGGCCTCAGATAGAGGACTTGACTTGATCTTATTGTCTGACTTGATCTTATTGTCTGACTTGGTGTTCAGAGGTTTTTAAGAGACCCATATTCCTGGTGCCTATCGAAGTATTGTAACGTATATATGAGAGCTGACGAAGTTTTTCAGCCAACATGGTTCATAAAGGTGAGTCAAAAACACTTCTGTCTACATGCATAGTGGAATGAAGGAGAGTATAGGCCTAATACTTTGTCAACATGGCATGCACCATCCTGTCAGGCTCCCAATGGGTTTTGTCCTTAGTAAATGGTGTGGGCTGTATAGTATTGGGCCCACTGATTCGGGCACAGATCACTCTTTAAAATTGGCAACCATGTTAGACACAGTTGGTTTTAAATAAATGCATCCAAAAATTAGTGTAAATATCACTTGTTAATCAATCTCGGCTGAAAGTGATGTGTTTAGAAAGGGCAGACTCATCTTGGGATTTTGTGGGTTGACACCATATGCCTGATATAGACTGATATAGCCCATCTTCATAACATGCAGAGGTTCATTCCCCATTCAGATTAGATTCTTTCAAATAAAAGACTGGAATAGGCTACTAAATCAGACATTAAGTAACAATGAGCACACTTTTTCATAGTCATACCTCAGAAATACTAGGTACTCCTTTAAGAACAGCCCAGTGGACAGCGATCACGCACATTAAGCCTACAGCACTAATGAAATTTGGACCTTAACGCTATGGGATATTTCATCACTGTTTGGGCCACAGGCAGCTGATTGCAATCAGGGTACAGTTACAGGCAGCTGACAGCAGCAAGCCTCATTTTCAGGTCTAATTAGGATCATGGTGTCACATGGGCCGCCGGTGTGCAGTGATAGTGGAATTAAAAATATTAGGATTAATTGTGGAACAAAGAATCATTCTCCAAACTCTAATAGAACTAGAAATCTGGGGGGGGGGGGGCTAAGGATAGTGTCCCTACGCCGTCCATCAGTGTCTGATGGCTGTCAGTTGGCCGTGACATTGGCAGTTTTGTTGTGTGTACAAAGATTTCATCAGCTGCCTCTATCTTACTCATAACCATATATATGGGTTGAGTTTAACCACACTGTTGACATCAGTCTAATTAAAATGCACCTTCGTCAGGGTATGGTAGGCTGTTAATCATCAGAGGACCTGCCCCTTTTGAGAATGCAAATTTGTCATAAGGGCCGTTTTTCATGTGAAATTCAATAGTCATACTTTGATCATTTCATCTCAATTGCTTGTATTCCATGTTTGGAATGCAATATCAACATTTTCCAGAAAAAAAGTGGCACAAAAAATTGATTTGTTTTGATTGTTTCCATTTATAAGGGGATAGAATGCACTAACAGCTTAGTTTATTTGTCGTTGTCAAACAACTGATGTTTGAGAACATTTTCCTAAAGAACTAATAGGAATAATATTATCTCGCCCTATGATAAGTTATTTTAAAAGGTGTAACATGAACTTTAATAGTAATAATGAATTTCCTTGGATGGAAAATTTCACCTGCCTCGTCACAATGGGTTATTGCAGTTACAAGCCTGGCGCTTAAACAAGCCAATAGCCCTACGATAGAACGTCCTCATCACCTTGAGCCCAAAGTATGCTATAAGGGACGAGTCATTTATTGCCAGCTGGGGGGCTTGATGGATTTTGGCGGAACTGCAGATTCTTTTCTGAACCCCCACCACTTTGACAAAAATGATAATGTGTCACAATGGGTATTTGAATAACCCATATTTAGTTTTGACCCCCCCCCCAGTGTGAAGGTTGATTGGGTTTTGGGCCCTCCATCAAGGAGATCTTTTAAAAATGACCCCCCCCCCCTATATCTAACAAGCCCCCCCCCCCACCTGCAATAAATGACTCGTCCCTAAGTATATGTCATGTAATATGCCAAAAGGTGAGGAGGGGATTTCAGTCCAATAGTCCAGTCAGGAGGTGATGGACACACAATAGTGCACACACGTTTGGTTCTGGAAAGATGTGGGTCGGCAGGTTTCTAGGCCAAAAGGAACTGACAGTGACTATAAGCTGAATGTATTAAAGCACGTATGAAGGCATCATCCTTCCTATCCTTCTGTCCTGCATGCACCCCCCCCCCCCATTCCTCTCACATCACTGAATCCTGTTGGTGTAGACTGCTCCACCCCCCCCTTTCCCAACACAAACACATCAATAAGTGATGAGTGATGCAAGGGCACTGGGGGTTACTTCCGGGGGTCACTCTCTTATATTTGAAAGAAATACGTATAAATTATCATTTTGGCAGAGATATCTACAAAGCATCTTTATAGATGCTCTTTGATGATGAAGATAACGTGTCCCTGAGAGATACTTTAGCCTTAAAGGATTAAAGCTGACCGTGTAGAGTACGTCTATTAACTTCTAGCAGAGAAAATTGATTGATAAAAAATATGTGCAGGGGCTCTATCAGAGATGTATATATGTGCTGGTGCTAGATAATGCATTGGAGGAGGGGTACATTTATGTTTTCAAAACATTCAAGAACTATTGGAATTATTACAAGGCCAAACAGCGCTTGACTCTTTGATGTTAGGTTTCTGAATGGCTGGCATAGGACACAAAGAGCTGGGGCAATTATAGCCCAACAATAGATGTATAAAGGTGCCCTCCCCATCCACCTGTCTACCACCTCTCAATTCCAGCATAATTATAGCTATACTCACGCTGTCTCACTAGTTGGTGGGTTTTTTGTGAGGTGTAATTCTACTTCATTTGAACTTCCATTTCACCACTATTATAAAACATTTTGCCCAGCTTGAAGATACTGTCTATGCATATGGATAGATTCTCACATGGCAAAACAAGTATAACCTAGAGAAAGGCTAGTCTTATAACTTAATGTCAGCTAGTCGTGGATGAGGTATAGGCCGGTAAACCACCTCAAGACCATATAAGGAAACCTCCCCCTCCCCCTACCTAACCCTACCATACACAGTCATCCTCCCCTCCCCCATTCTCCCTCCCACCCCACACTTCCCCTTACACACCACCCAGTGCACCAACACACTTCAATCATCCCTCCCCAGTCAGTTCACACCCTCCTCCCGTACATACTGGTTAATACTGCTCCACACAACACCTGTCAACAACATCAACACCAGCAACATCAGCACCAAGTAAGTGCCATCAACAAGGAAATCAAGGAATGATTCAATGAGAATTGCCCTTGTCAGCTTATATAAGACAGAGGGTACCGGGTACTCACTGACAAGGAAATGCCAGTACACGTTTGCAGGTAGTTAGAGTCAGGGTTGTTGATATGAGGAATGTGTGGGGAATGTATAGCGGTTATGTGAGGTTGACAGTAGCTTAACTGCCATTGTGACAGTTCATTGTGACACCCCCTACTGGGGATTGACAGCCGGAGGCCAGCAGGGTACTATGTGAATGTATATACTCTGTTTTTATTAATCTTTAGGGAGTGGTCCTTATTGGGGGTGTGAGGGCCCTAGACCCCTAAAAATCACATGGCGACATGGGCATTTTAGAGCTTAGTGACATGGGACATTGGCAATTTCTTAAAATCGACATGGGGACATGAGCTTTTCTTAAAATCCACACAGTGACATGGACATTTCTTAAAATCGACACAGTGACATGCTCATTTCTTAAAATTGACATGGGACATTGGGGACCCCCCATCAAGGGCCCCGGTGTGGGTGGGGTGGTGAGTAAAAACTTTTGACCCCTCCTGGGGGGCCATAAAAAAAAATCTAAAAAACAACCCTGCATGCTACGACAATGTAAAGTTACTATAGATCAAAGAGGGGCATGAAAACTTCCTACCCCTCGGGGTTTGGGGGGGGGGGGGCAAGAACTTTTTAGTGGGGGCATAAAAGGTTTTTGTCTGTTCGAGAAACTCACCACCACCTGTTGATTAATTTTCAATTTTTTTTCAATTCAAACTTTATTTCAGACTTCAGTCCATAGGCTAAAAGGCACACACAAATGTAATACAGCTACATGTATACAGACTACATATACAAACAGCTAAGATACATTGAAGTGTACATACAATTCTAGATACCAACATCTGCAGATACAGGAAGTGCATTGGTAATCATCCGTTGCTGGGTCCACTAAGCTTTTTATCAGCTTATTTTCTGACATTTTAAACAACATATAAAACTATATATTTATAAGTCTTCTTATAGTTGCACCACAAGTCGGTAAACCGCAGACTGCAAAGGTCTCCCCAGCACTAGCATGCCTGGGCACACCAAGAAGCATACCCAAAGCATCATTATATGCTACTGTCAACTCTGCATAGAACCCTTACTATAAATGGACCATAACTGGGCAGTAAACAAAGGTGTGCAACAAACACTGAATAATTGAACCTTTACTTCTATACTGCACATATGGAACTTTCGTATGAGCATATTACCCTGTGCATATAGCATCCTCCGTTGTCACTGAATATCACTATCATCTCTCATTGTATTAGATATAACATATCCAAGATATTATACCTCATGACACTCTTTGAGTATGGAACCATTTAGAGAGAACCCTGGGACCTGCATCTGTTTGTCTACGGAGGAGCATACAATCATCAACACACTTTTAAGTGGGTTATAGTTAATATCATTATCTTTACCATATTGGCCACACATATCTAATAGCATTAGAGATTTGGCTAGGTGGGGTATATATTACAAGATCATCAGCATACATTAAATGATTAACAAATTTGATCCAGTCAAACAGCCAGTATTACAAGCACTTAGCTTATTAGTCAGGTCATACATGAATAAGTTAAACAGGTGGGGAGAGAGTATCCCACCCTGCCTTACACCATTACCAACTGTAAAATCTGCAGAAATACCACCGCCCCATCTAACTGACACTTTCTGAAAGCTATACCAGTAGACAAGTATTCTAACAATGTATCCAGGGACACCACGCTTCACTAGCTTACCAAACAACTTTGCATGATTCACTCTGTCAAATGCCTTTGATGCATCCAGAAAACACATAAACATGGTAGCATTGAGTGACATGTACTTTAGAATTAGCTCCTTAAAAACATATATGTACATGTCTGTACCATGTTTCTTCTTAAAACCAAACTGGTTGTCATGAGTGATAATGTAATCCTCTATCCTAGTCAGAAGGACCATTTCAAGTACCTTTCATATAATACTCGCTAGGGCTATGGGCCAATAATTATCCTTACTACTAATTTTTCCAGTCTTATTTTTTTATGACTGGGACAAGTACAACAGCTAGCATACTATCAGGGAGAGATCCATGTAACAGAAAACCTGTTAGGCAAGAGGAGAGCATATGTAACAAACATTGACTAGAGTACTTTAGATGTTCCGCATATATACCATCAGCACCACAAGATTTATTCTAGTCATACAATACTATTGTGTATTTCATCACTTGATATTATTATTTTCACTCATATTTCACATCCTGAGGATTGTTCTTTACACTGTTAAACAAGTTCTCATAATGCTTTTTCCAAAGCTCTACAATATTTTGTTTCCCTACAACACCATCTATGTTAGTTGGTAATGAAGTATTACAGTTATTAAGCGACTTAACTTCCTTCCAGAAGGAGTTCACATCTTTCTGCTTGAGGCTTTTAGCTAGAGAGTCCCTTCGCATTTAGTCTTCATGTCTCTTTATGTACCTGAGAGTATATTTAAATCTGGCATTAGCAGATTTCTTGATATCAAATATAGGCCCTTGTCATGGTTTCCCTGCATCCCTCCAAGCAAGGAAAGCATCTCTTGCCACTTCATGAAGCTCTGCAACATGTGTAGTCCAGCCAGGTCTTCCTGCCGCATGCCTCTTAGGGCCCTTGGAGATAGACTTACCTGCTTCATTTAGTGCCGACACAATATCTTCATAAAAACAGTTCAAAGATTTCAAATGATTTTTGCTTACACAGTGAACATCTCTACATGCTAAAGCCTCAGTAGGCCAGTTCACTTTCATAAGTGATGTATCAGATAAATGACAGTATTCATCAATAGCACAAGGTTTCTTACTAGACCATTTAGGTCCTGCTTTCATATAGCCATTCGTAAAGGTTTATATAGCAGGAATATGACCTACATCAATGCAGATTGATAGAGGTATATGATCAGTTGTAGCTAATGCGTAGTGTACTAAAACTACTATCTATAGCCTCATCAGCATCTTGCGAGCTAATGCAATAGGCGAGCCAAGATGTGGTGATTAATAATGACCACTCCCTTATTTATGATTCTGCTAAAGTTTAGGGGCAGGGATAGTGGAACACAGGTATACCTATACCTGTACCATATTATATGATGTGATGAAGACCTACATTTTACAGCAAGCTCAAGGCACCCTCATAATAATCCTGTCCATGTAATAATAGGGATGTATTACACTGAATATCCATGGTGATAGTAAACACTACTGTTGTAATACTCTGAAATATAAGGTTTTGGTGGATACATAGGGTGACTTGTTACACTCATTTCACTAAGCTAGTACACTTCCCATCCACTAGGGGCACAGTGTGTCTGCAGGGGCAAGCCTAGACTCCACCCCCAGGCTCCCATAGGCTTACTATAGGAGAGAAGACACCTCTCACAATCATGCCATTTTGTCTGAGAAGATATGCTCTGATCTCTGAGAAAAACTAGATGCACAAAGAGAAAATATTGGCAAACCTGTCATATTGATATCCTTGGGATATTTTCATGTCAAGAAGTGTTATTTAAACTTTTACATGACTTTACATGAGTTGAAAAGTGACTAGATTCACATGGGTGGAGGGGGCAGAATGGGGGTGTCAAGTGATGGCATCTGGCTCATTAAAACCTACTTAGGCTACCAGATGGGCAGTCACTAATTAGATTAACAGACCTCTATCTTACTCATAACAATATACATGGGTTGAGTTTAACCACACTGTTGACATCTGTCTAATTAAAAGGCACTTTTGTCAGGGTGTGGTAGGCTGTTAATCATCAAAGGACCTGCCCCTTTCTGGTACAGATTTCCACTGCCACCAATGACCAAAGTCTGCCCCTGAAGACCAGGGGAATTTTGAAGACTGACACTAGCGCCCTCTGTAGTATAGGCTTGATGAACTGAGTGTATATTTATAACTATCCTGTAACATCCAGCAATGATGAGGAAATGGGGGAGTTTGCCCAGGCTTGAATGGCCATAATATTAAAATAGAGACTTTAATCAATAAATGCCCTATGCATTTCTATACATGCCCTATATTATACGCTATCATAAAATGTCAACATCAAGTGCAGACAATATACAGCTATGTTATCTGGTGCTTATCCACTTCAGGGTGGCATAACACTTTAAAGTACTATGTTCTGTACTGTTGACATAGTATACCATGCCAAAATTACAGAACAAAGTATACATGGCTATGGTCCTGCCCAATGTATCCCAGGAACTACCAGAAAGGTGCTATTTTGAACAAATCTATTTTCATCAAAATATATTTTACAGACGTGTACACCGACCTGGCGGGAAGGATTATTGACCAATGAAATTATTCACATAATTCATTTCGGAATTTTGGATGCATTGCATAACCACTGGTTCCCATCATGCTGGTTGTTTTCAGTACATATCTATCCAAGTACCAGGTCAATCAATTGTGCCATAGACCTAGTTGTAGAATATCTAGGTGCTATAAGCTGGAATGCACTGACTACGGGTAGGAGAAATGCCCTTAGCCCGGAACAGTTTAAAGCTGAATCCAGATACTATTTGGCAAATCTCTTCCCCTATGCCAGGCCATAGCGCATCACTATTTAATGAAACTCTTTGACTTAATATCATGTTACGTTACAGTGTTTAGTGAAGATGTCATAGAAATAATAATATGCTGTTTTCTATTCTAGGATGATTAATTACTGGTATCATGTAGTTAATGAACCACACAGGGTGGCCTTTCCCTTGCCCCAAACCCCCATAATAATTCTATAATTATTTAACATTTTTGTGTCAACTGTCTAAATTACTATATATATATGAACAGAAGAAAGGTAGAACCAGAAAAATCAACCCTTACACAGATACTCTGTGGGGATGAGGTTCTCTTCCTTCATTGTTATCTTGATTTAATATTTGACATCTTCTTATATGATAACTTTGTTAGTTGTTGTTAACATTGACTACTATTCATGTTATATGATGTGCTATCCCGGAGACCTTTATATGAAAGCATATTAGGTACTCGTCCATGTACTTTATGCCTATGAAACAGATATCCAACTTACCGGTATCACCTGCATGCTAAATCTTGATGTTGATGATACGTTAACTGTATATTCTTTTGAGATAATAAAGTAAATTCAAACAATAAAAAAAACTCCACAATATACCTAGTTGATTGTGGATAATTTTGAATATAGTATACATGTATAAAGTTCACTTCTTGGTATGATCAAGGTATCTCTAGGTGGTACCGCCCTAATTCGGCCACTTCATGGTAGAATGGCCAAATAGTTCCTCAGAAATTTTATTTCAAGGAATTCGGACCATTTGTGAGGAGAGAAAGGCTTAAACCCATGGTTATTTGGTATCAAAATGAGCAGAAAGTGTTTTTCTTTAGTCCAAAGTTAATTTTTTATTGATATCAAGAAAACAGTGGGGGGTGAAATGACCATAATATATGTATTCCTACACTAGTCAGGTCTCACTGCTCAAAATCATTGTGGTGATTGCCATGGAGCCTGACTTTTATATTCTGGACCTACTGCATAATTTTCCCCGTGAAATGACCTTTATCTCCCTACATAGGAATACCATTCTTCTACCACAGCTACCTGTCTACGATTCACATTCTAACATGCCTTGGATTAAATGTGGGGGTTCTTAATAAGGTCTCAGTAATCATTCTACATCGTAAATATATATAGTTCTAAGCCTTGTCATAGGTCACGTTACTATTATATTCACCACTTTTTAGGGGAGCAAACTGTAAAGTGCATTTGGACAGTATGCCCATTTTTCTTGATGCGCTTTAAACAGTGAGTAACTCGCCAAAAAATACTGCGTGCTCATGCCGACTTCTGATCAATATATGTAGTGTGGCAAGTTATTATTCACAAACACTGCATCACAGTTGCAAAATGAAGTTTGAGAGGTATCGTGCCACATTTAAAAGGGGGAACTAACCTGCTGTGAGTGCCCATATATAGACCTGAATACAGGTCTGGGGAGCTCCATCTGTTGCTGGTATCCTATTGTAAAAACACTGTCAGCTTTATCAGGTCAGACTTCTATACAGAGATGGATAAAAAAAAGATGTTTGACTATATCCTGTACTGGAGTCAACGGGAGCATGGATGGGATCTAACCTTTCTATTTGAATCTAACTTTATGGATACTTTGTATTGTACATCCCTGCCTTTCCCTTGTAGAATATTCAGAGTATAGCCTAAGTATAGACACCTACTATAGTAACTCCAACCCCGCAGTTGTATTGGATATAATCCAAAGTGATTTAGGTATAAGAAAATGGTGTAAAGCATTTAGGTTGACAATTAATACTGATAAAACACACCTATTGTGGTGTGCTAGTGATTTGATATTTACAAGAAATCAGCTTAATGACAAAAGTGTAGACCTAGATGGACATCGTCTTCAAGTGGTTACTGAATTCAATTACCTAGGTGTAATAGTGGATCACGGTCTCACCTTTAAGAATAACTTTGAAAAGCTCAGGAATAGCTTTCACAACAAAATGTATCAGCTGAGCAAAATACAGAGATATACTGATAATGATTTATGCACTAGGTTGTATAAACAAATGGTGCTTCCTGTGCAAGAGCATGCCAGTTTTCTACATGATAATGGGCCAAATGTAGGATGCCTCCAATTAATGCAGAACCATTGTCTATGGATATGTTTGTGTATATTCAGAACTAGGGATATTTCAATCCATGATCTTCATATGCATACAAAGTGTAAGATGCTGAAGTTAAGACGTATTAAGAGCCTTCTTTCTGTTATGTATGATGTTTCATGCGACCTTACAAACCTACATGTTCCCACTAGGAACCTCCGGGGTAATAATAAAAAGCGACTAAACGTTAGTAGATCAAAATGTCTAACTTATGACAATTCACCACTGATGTGCGGCTCAATATTATGGAATAAATTGTCCGCGGCAACTCAACATAATTATCGGTGATAAGAAGGTATTCATGAACAATATATGAATCACTGGATAGATTCTAAATGATGTTATTAATATTGGTCACTACCTACATGTATCAATTCTGTTATCTCATTCGTAAAGTCAATGCAATTACAATTATCTTCGGTAGGTGTGGGACTAGACTATCTCTTACATGGGTTAACCATGTATTTACTTATGATACTGCATTGTCCACTCACCCTCATATCACTTGATGTCTAGTAAGCATACAAACAGATAATAATGTCTGCACCGAGCTAATATCATCATACCACGAGACTATCTTCATTATGAGATAAGGGAAGGTTATTCTTAAAGACAACTACACTTATCAGGATCTCTTTTTGCCTTCTGAAGGGACTCCTGGTCAGAACGACGGCCTTCGGCTCAGTGGCTCTCTGCAACAGTGAATGCCCTTTTGTGCCAAGGGCATAGACTGGCTGCAGTCCCTTGCACTTTACTTCACGACAACAGGCAGGGTAGGGAGGATTGGGGGGGGGGGGTACAATACCCATGTGACCAGTCTCTGACTACTCTCACTCCCTCATTACATCTTCATGACTATTATTTTCTGACAATTATATAATAATCATTATCACATAATCAGAGACTGAAGCCAGTCTGCCAACGGCAGAATGAGGGCCTTTCATAGCCTAGTGCGACCTTTTATGACCAGGGAATAGGACAGAGTGAGAGCCTTTGGACCTTCTATCGTGAAGACCTCTACATCAAGGCCTACTGTCAGAATGAGGGCTTTTGACATAAGAGAATGTCAGAATTAAAAGGAAAAAGAAAAAGAAACCTTCCGTCAATTAGACCCCACGTGCTTTTGTATATATGTGACAGGATCTGCGAAAGGGACCTTATTTCAGGGGTAATAGTTGTCAGAATCATTGTTTATGATTAGTTTGATTAGGTTCATTAACCCTGTAGGCACGCTGGTATCTACTATACGTGTAAGTGGACCACATTTTGTGTTAGCTGGCATATCATTGTGCACAGGGCATGGCACGGATGGTGACCTTATTCAAAAAGCCCCATTGAAAAGAAGTAAAAGATGACAAAAATAAGTGGCCATGCTTGAAGGGTTGAGCAGAGCACCAGTCAATGTGTCGGCATTCTTCTTTTTTATCACAATGACAAAAGTTTCTTTTCAATCAACATGTAATACCCAATATACTAGACAGTATACATGCGTGACCCGTATGTATCGCTAATGTTTAATATGTACAAAATGTTGGGCCCTTTCTGTAGAAAATTCAAACAAGATATCTGCACTGTTCTTGTTGATGCAAAAGTAGGCATACAAGTTACCATGGGATAAATTTCCAATAGCCCCTGCGTGAAGGCCCTGTATCCCCCATCGCGTGCATTAATTAAAATAGATACGAGGCAGCCTTGAGGCATAAAGTGTTCCCTTAAGGGATAATGAAAAGCCATAGATCATTAATATGCTGGCTTTCATGTCCCCTAAACTCCCACTGGGGTACAATAAATGATTGACATTATGGTGACTTGGCAAATTAATGACATAAAATGACTCGTGCAAAACATCAGTGTGATGTATCCCTAAATGACATCACGTCTGACACATGGCAGGTCCTATTTTATAAGGATGAATGGGGGAGAAAGAAAGAAACCTTTACCTGCAGCCCCCCCATTTGAAACATTTCTAATCAAATTTATGTTGTGTGCACATAATTGCCAAAAACTTAACGATTGCAACTGACCCTAGGGTCTAGGTGTTAGCATGGCGTGATCAATACTGTGAATGATGGACGTCATCTATATATAGGGCTTTAATAGTACTGAGGCCTAGTGCGTCCGCCATTGCTTTATCTGGGAGCTGGTGAGATAAGGACTGATAACAACCAGCATGGTTGGTACCAGCTGTTACATAATGTACCCAAAAAGTTCTGCAGTGAATGGAGGGAGGCATCTCATTGGTTGATATTGTATCCCAGGTCAGCCCAATACTGTAAATGATGTCATGCTTTTTTTGACCGTTTTTGCTATGCCCTCTTCATTTTCTGGAAGCACGAGAGGCTAACCCCCCTTTTCATGTGACTTTATTTATGGACGACCTCCCTGTTAGGGCAGACTTATGAAATGCTTAGAGCACATCCCACTTAAATACCAAGTCCCCTGTCATCTTTAACAAATCCCTCATGGCACTATTAAAAATTAAAGATACCCATTAAGGTGGCAACTGATGTCAGAGTCTCTCTCTCTCTGCTCCTCCCCTTCTTCTCTCATTCCCTTTCTCCATTCATCCATCCATCCCTTTCTGTTCCATCGCTCATCTGTCAGGTCCAGACGGATGAGCAATGTCCGTCATGTCATGGATGTTAAGTGAATTTCGCATTTCCTTCCTCCACACGGCCTAAACCCCCTTCACTCACATAGTTCATCCACCACTCTGCAGAGGGCAGCAAAGGTCTCCACGACCCAGGTGGCGGTAGTAGTACGCCTACTCCCAGATACCAGAATATCCAGCGTCCTGGTGGAACGCTGCCTTACTCTTGACACTGGTGCCTGTAGCTCCAAGTGTAGACATCATCTGTGTGCTGCACAGGTCACAACCTACACCTCCCTCTATTTACGCATGGATTAAACTTGGATACAGACTTACCTTTCTGTGTGTAGGATGGGGCTAGAGGCTGTATTATGTTTGATACACTGAGGGCAGCTGTTTTCTTGCATTAAACCTGGGGAGGTAAACCCTACGTGGATAAGATAGCTATATGAGAGGGCTTCTGATGGACTGCAGGCGAATCTCCCTGGACAGGTTAAAACACTCAGTCTGGATTGAGTCATATTTACTGCTTAGAATATAAAGGAGACTATCTTAGATGTTACACCATTAAATGAATCGCAATTAACGTAATTGTGATATAAAATGTTTGAGAGGATCTGTCACCTCAGGTAAACAAGTCTGCACAGCGTAATTTTTTAATACACTTTTTTTTTTTTTTACTTGACATTGCACTGATAGGCGTAGAGATACTGGCAATCTTTATACACCCTACTTGAAGTCTAAAGCCAAGTGAGGTTTGATAAATCTGGAAGAAAATGTATACAAGGAATACAGAGTTTTATACTGGTATTTGATTTGATAATAGTCACACTATGAAATGCCACATCTGCAAATCAAAGAGTGTTGCTAGCACACCATTGGAATATGCGGGTGGAATATATGGTCGTGCAGGATTTGACAAAGTAAGCAACCCATTCTACATTGCATGACAACACGACATAGAACTGAGAAGGAGTTTCTGTCTTTGAATAAGCCCCATTCCCAAAGTACTGCATGAGGGGTTTCAACTTTGACCCTGCAACATAAAGCTAGGCATTGGACGTGGTCCATGGGGCTCTCCTAGCTTATTACTAGACGTAATTAGCCACAGTAGGTGACATATATACATCTGGTGACCATCTTCTATCGTGTACTTACATCTGTGAAGCTAAAGTTATTTGGCCACATATAAGGATAAGTAGTTGTGCATGGAACCAAGGCCGAACACAACAACAACCTTTAGAGAGTGCACTTTGCCAACAACGGTTCTGCCATCTGCTCCATCTTAAAAGGATTACTCTTTAAATCCCTTCACCAAGTCTTCACACAAGACAAGCCAGCAGTAGATCTATTCAGGATTGGAGTACGGCTGCTGATCCACTGTGCCATTGAAGATATATTTTGAATATCCAAACCTAGATCTTTATAAGTTAAAAACGTGAATTATATCAGTTATCAGTGTAGCCATGGATACAACCAACCCAATCATTCAAGAGGTCACCGCCTTATATGGCAGATTCTCCATATACCCAACTCAAGTGAGAAACCCTTTAAAACAATATCTTTTCTAAAATTTATGTGAGATTCCTATACCCAAAATGGAGGACCTTCGTATAATAGACAATATCCCAAAAGAAAATGGCAGTCCAAAGATCTTTGCGGATAGCCCAAAAGCCTTCGACAGCCACAAGATCCAGAGGAGTCCCTCACGGCTCTATCCCTTTGGATATGCCGAGTACATCAACCAATCTACAGACTCACCAAAGGATAGAAGTTCATGTATGTATTGCTAATCTTTTGGGGTGGAGGACGTGCTGACTAGAATATTGGGCATATTCCTCCTAACATTGTAATAGACAATATCAAAACTCAATAGGGGATGGTGAAAAATGATACTGTCGTAGAGTTCAAGATGTAAAAAAAGGAGCGCAGTCTTCCATGAAATATACTACTTACAACTAATGTACCGTGCAGGTCTATTATTAACCAAAATTATCATAACTTGAGAACATGCCACCTGCAAATTTTGTAGAAATATCATAGTTTATTAAAGAGGGGTTCCTTGATGAGTTAAAAGGACATATCACCCCCTTTGAAAAAAATAAATGTTTTCTAAAGTGGTCCCTGGTGCCAACACCAGGCGGAGAACATGTACTTCTCAGCAGTTGTATTTTGATAATACCTACATGGAAGCCAAGGGGTTCCCTAAATCAGCAATTAGATAAACTTTTCCGCAGTGAGCACATCGATGCTTCTCTGTTTTGGGGTCCCCGCTGTCATCTTTTGAAGTGACTAATCAAAGTTGGTAATTTATCTAATGGATGAGCTCTGAGACTTCAGAATTCTAGTGATTACTATTTTCTATTCTTAGGCTAACCCCTAAGGGCTTTATTCACACTCCAGTAGGTACTGCGCCTCCTTTTCTACCTACCATTTCAAGTCCCAATATATACCATCTGAAGAGGGTTGATGATTTCAACCTTGGTTGATCAAAGAAGTGATTTATGACTTTATACTAAACCTGTCAGGTTCATTTATAATTCAGTATGCGCTATAGATGCTGGAAAGGAGTTTCTGAAGGGCTTTTTCGAAGTGAATGTGCAACATTTCACATTCTCTGTAGGACTTTTCAGTCCACACCTGCCTTTGGTGTCCACAGTAGGCCACTGTGCAGTACACCTACACATATTGTGCTGTTTAATATTGGTGTCTTTGTGCTACATGAGCATGGGTGTAGTGTTGGGGGGGGGGTAGATGATGGAGCTAGAAGGCTAATGAAAAGGAACTTGGTAGTGTAGTTGATGGAGCTATGTAAGTGATGGAGTTGGAGATGTCGTAGATTGGTGGTTAAGGGGAAAAGATGCAAGGCGGAATAAGAAAATTTGGTTAACTTCCGAGAGATGAATAGGTTTAGACTTAAGGACAGAGATAGATGGACGAGAAACATACTTACAGTGAGATAGATATACTGGTAGAGAGAGAGAAAGTGAGAGAGAGAGAGAGAGAGAGAGAGGGAGGGAGGGGGTAGAGCTGAAACAGTGAGACAGAGATATAAAAGATGGAGTGAGCAACGAGGCAAGGGGTGTTAATGCAGGGAAGTATAGAGGCATAGATAGAGTGATTGGGTGCAAGAGAGATGTGGATTTGGGTGTGTGTGAGAGATGGGTGTTTCTGTGCTCATGTCTCGCTAGCTCTGTCAGTCAGCCTACACTGTTTGCATTAAAGAGTGTGACTTGACTTCAGATCACTTACATCCAAAAGACCGACACTCCCCATCCACCTACACAATAATACACTGGATTCTGTCCTCAGTGCCAATACATTGACACTGGTCTGCTTTTATCCTGGCTCTGATGATAAGATAGGTTAACACATTCCCATAAGGAACTGTTGATTTGTTGGCATTGGTTCTGAACTATCAGACCAACTCAAAGCAAATGCACTGACTCTCTTTTTCACTTTTACTATTGTTATGTTTCTAGATTATCAGTTACCTGAACCTTTCTATGTAAGTTACCTTTTCTAACTAGTCTACCACCCCATTACCCCAACACTCTACCCCCCTCAGTCTAACAAGGGCAGATTTGTGAAGCAGGTAGAGAGTAGTTTACTGCCCCATTACCCTGCCTTACAAAAAGTGATTATATCATATAACGCCACGGGGTAACCTCCAAGCCTAACCTCTTACTTTACATGCTGAAATTCTGACTTTTTTTTATTCAGTAGAAAAGCTTCTTTGTTCAGGCCTCAGCCATGATTTATGGGATAGTTGAATGGATGGAAAGACGTAATTTAATCCCATTCAGACATGTTGGATAAAGATGCTGTCAGTACTTTGTAATAGTATCTTTATGGCAAACAGTGTTATCATTGATCACCTTGCATTCTGCTCCAGGTGATGGGTAGCCAAAATATGCTGAGAATTAGAAGTATGAAATAAAAGGGCCATTTAAGAGACAAGCATTTATATTATAATAACTGACATTTCTTCAGCCAATTTGTTATTGCATAAGTAGGACTAGAATTATTGAAAATAATCACTATTCATGCAGGCCTATACAGATCTAATTTGACGAAATTAATCCAATGTTGCCGTTGATGGGAATACATGTAATATAATATAATGACACAGTCGTCAGGCTAATTCTAACAAGTAATATAATATAATGACACAGTCGTCAAACTAATTCTAGCAACTACTGAAGGACAATCTCGTGTATAGATCATTCACTATTTTTATTTCAAACTCCATGAAACACACCAGACTCCCTCAGGCATGGCAGCTCAATCGTAACTGGTGACCCACAACCATTTATAGAATACATTTACCACATTTATAAAGTATTTCAGCTTCAGTGAAGGTGACAGTGTGGGGTGACTCTCATTGATATTTATTCCAGGCATGAACTTCCAGCCTACGGGTCACAAGGGGTTAGGGCCATATATAGTATTTTCCATCTTTAGAGAGACACAGTCAGAAGTCAGAGATATACTTTATACCGGTAGTTACCTTTCTATACAATCCTATGGGAACGATTATGCCGGTACCCTCCCATGTGTGAGAAATAGTAACGTGCATGTCACTTAGTATATAAAACCGTGACTAGGCCCTTTGAGATATTTAATTGTCTTGTAAACTTAAGAGAAAGGCGCTCTGTTTTCTGGAATAGACCTGTTGTCCATCCAAAAAATTAACATAATTATAAACGGCAGCATACCATGTCTTCCGAGAATCATTTATACCAGGGCAAGGAAAAACTGAATTCCTGAACACAAAAGCTTTATTATGATTGTTCTCAGCACAGCCTATTTCCCAAACTTCTAGCGAGAACATTGTGACCCATGCATGTCGTCATCTTCATTTTCGCGATGCATGAACGGTGGATAACTCGCTACCCAATGCAGTCTCACGAGTTACTCACCACACTATTGATCACACCTACCACGAATTAGCTTAAGTTAAAAGGTCTCCAACAAAATGACCTAGGGAGTTGCAAAGCACCAACATTTTATCTAGGTTGATCATTTTGTTAAGCAAAAAGTTGTTTGTGACTAGAAGTTGGTCGCCGCCAGTGTTGCTGTATAATGTTGAGAGTGATTACAAGAGGTGCGCGTGGTGTAACCAGGGTGAGGGATGTCCTTTGTTTTTGTAGCAGCCATTAATTTAAGGCAGTTTTTACACCTGGATAACTCACATTACAGGTGCATGGTTTATGTACGTACCTCTTGCCGTCAAAGAATATAAAGATGTATGGAGGTCAAATTGTTATGAAGTAGGGCATGAGATGTGCTATAAATCTTATTTCAATTTTCAAAACTAGCAGGTGCCATTTAGAGGAGGATATCAGAGCTTTGATTTATACTTTGTGCCAAATAGTTATTCTGAAAATTGCCTAATTGCGAGGCAAGCTATTTTGTGGTGTCAGTGCAGACCTACACATATAGTGCTACCTTGCTATATCATGCTAAACCTTCAAAGTAGTAGGCCTACACATACATGGATCGATGCAGCTCCAGTAATCGGCATGTGCTACAGCATCGTAGAATTACTTCAGCATAATTTTGTTCGTAATATGATAAAGGGGAAAAAAGGGGGGGGGCAATTTTAGCCAGTTCTTGAAACAGAAAGTAGGCCACGGCGAATAAGATTGCCATCTAGCAAGCTTAATTTATCCATTAGCTACCGCACACTTTTCACCCGATAGCCTACCTGCTTATTACGTGGTGATATGAGTTTGGCCCCATTTACCGATCTGCATCACTCTTGTAGGTGGGTAGGGAGGCTACTAAATGGGTTGATACCTACAAAAACTGCTCCTTTTTGTTTTAGTCAAGAGGCGTGTCTATCCAGTGAGAACATTTTATACAGCAACTTACTCTTTTCTATTAATCTTCCTTATACCAATTATAGTCAATGTAATATGCACTCTGCCAATAGGCCCTTGTATCTATACCACACTCACCCCAATATGTTCCAGGAGGCCGCCATAACTTGTGTGCCTCTTTACTTCTACTCTCACCTCAATCTGTCCCTTGTGTGCCTCTGTGCCTATAAAAGTTACTACTCTCATCTCAGTTTGTCCCATGGTGCCTCTGTACCTATACTACTCTCATCTCAGTGTGTCCCATGGTGCCTCTGTACCTATACTACTCTCATCTCAGTGTGTCCCATGGTGCCTCTGTACCTATACTACTCTCATCTCAGTTTGTCCCATGGTGCCTCTGTACCTATACTACTCTCATCTCACTGTGTCTCATGGTGCCTCTGTACATATACTACTCTCATCTCACTGTGTCTCATGCTACCTCTGTACCTATACTACTCTCATCTCACTGTGTCTCATGCTACCTCTGTACATATACTACTCTCATCTCAATGTGTCCCATGGTACCTCTGTACGTATACTACTCTCATCTCACTGTGTCTCATGGTACCTCTGTACGTATACTACTCTCATCTCACTGTGTCTCATGGTACCTCTGTACGTATACTACTCTCATCTAACTGTGTCTCATGGTACCTCTGTATGTATACTACTCTCATCTCACTGTGTCTCATGTTGCCTCTGTACCTATACTACTCTCATCTCATTGTGTCTCTTGTTGCCTCTGTACCTATACTACTCTCATCTCATTGTGTCTCTTGTTGCCTCTGTACCTATACTACTCTCATCTCATTGTGTCTCTTGTTGCCTCTGTACCTATACTACTCTAATCTCAGTGTGTCCCATGGTGCCTCTGACCTATACTACTCTCATCTCAGTGTGTCCCATGGTGCCTCTGTACCTATACTACTCTCATCTCATTGTGTTTCTTGTTGCCTCTGTATGTATACTACTCTCATCTCAATGTGTGTCCCAGTGTGCCTCTGTACGTATACTACTCTCATCTCACTGTGTCTCATGGTACCTCTGTACCAATACTACTCTCATCTCACTGTGTCTCGTGGTGCCTCTGTACCTATACTACTCTCACCTCACTGTGTCCCATGGTGCCTTTGTACCTATTCCGAGTAAGCAGGTTGTCCCATGGGCACCGCCATTACAGGAGCTTGTTATCAGAGAGTTCTATTGATAACACCTATCAGATGGGCACCAGTTGGTCCCTGAGAGGACCGCAGTAAATAGTTGTTGTCATTTCATTGGCTGATAACCAAACCAGCTAAGTCTGTGAACTACTCTCATCTCACTGTGTTCTATTTGCCTCTGTACCTATACTACACTTATCTCCCTGTGTCCCCAACAATTAAGAGGAGTCATGCTGAAGTGACGCCTACCTCATCAGAAATATAGTTTATTTATTTTCTAATAAGTTAAGTATCAGAGCAGGAGGTATAATCCACCGACTTCTAGAAAGAGCATATATTCAGATGTCCCTCTAGTATGGCTTATTCCACCATTTCTGGGTTACTGGTTGCTTTTTGGTGGCTATTCCCATCCACATATCTGTCGATATTGCACACTCTGTAGGCTGTAACATCAATTTTGGATAACCTGTGCCCGGTGTATCCAGGTTATCCATTTCCCTCCATGTCATATGTTACATGTTAAAACCCACTAAATATTCCAGGCCAGGGTAGGGATCGAACCTGCAGTCTCACATCCCAAATCCAACTCCCTATGCACTGCGCCACAGGGACTGACGAGAGACGATATGTGTTTGCTTGGTTAGATAGTAGAGGTAGGTGGAACGAGTCCCGGTCCGGGCGTATATTTTTGTTCCCTACTGTCAAACATAGCTAAGCCAACACGGCCACTGAGGGATGAGACCCGGAGAGGAGACGCGGTGGTCTAGCGGTTAGCGCGTTGCACTCAGCCGTCAGAGGTACATGGACCGAGCCCCGGTCCGGGCGCATCTTTTTTTGCCGTGTGCGCTGTCGCTGTCCGCTGCTGGGTGAGGAGGTGTATGTACCTGTACACACACTATGGCTGGCTTCGAGTCCCGGGGAGGGGGAATAATTTTTGTTTTCAAATTGAATTTATTGGTATTCTATTTATTGGTTTTGTGGAATAAAATAAGTAGTCAATGGATAATTCATGACTCGTGTGTGTTAGCCTATGGCCTCGTGTCATTATCCTTTACTAACACACACTTGTCATGAATTATCCATTGGTTACTTGTTCAATAATCTATGCATGGATGTCCAGCATAGAAACCTAGATCAGACACAGGAAGTTGTCAGTTCCAAGCCCCTATGGAACAATTATAACAATTAGTACCAGTAACAATGACAACAACTCATTAAGATCCAATTGAGTATTTACCTCAATGATCTCCGCCTACATACCTATAGTGTTATGCGATAGTATATTACGGACGATCATGTAAATAGCGATGCGCATTCGCACATTTCTGCTCGGGAGAGGTGGCCCTATATGTAGGCCTATACGTATACCCCAAAGATGTTACTGCATTTATAGCAATTCAAGCTGTTCATCGCATGATATTTGCAACAGATATTTTTTCAGAGCAGCATGTGGCCAATACAAAATCTAAGAAAGAAGTCTACAATACCAACCGATGGCAAAGAATGTCAAATAGTGTGCAATCGTGTACACATCTCTCGCTAAAAGCAAATGTAGACAGATTAAAGTCAGTCAATCTACCTACATTCTATATACTTGTCCCATTCTAACTCGCATTGTTTTAGTCCTTTAGGACAGTATAGACATTAAATTCAATGTTTCCTGTTATCATTATAATGTTTTATTAAGTGCTACAATCACACATCATGTCATCCCTACAGGGCTGATTCAGTCTTGTACACTGTAAAAATAACTGTTGAATCTATGAGGGATCCTCGTAAAACTGAGCAGTGAACCACTGTAATTATACAACAGGGAGCCACTGTAGTCTTAACAAGAGGCACAAGGAATCTCTGTGAAAATAACAACATCTCTGTGAAAGTAACGGCAACTTTGGGACAAGGAATCCTTCGTTATTCCGATGACAATTTTTTTTTTTACAGTGTAGGGCTAACATGATGCACCAGCGTAGCACCTACAAGCTGCATGTCAGCCCTATACTATTACAGCCCATATCCCTCCAGGCCCTAATCAAGTCTGGCCTCCGGTTCTACGATGCTCAGAGTTAGTTTTATATTTAGGTTGGACGGGTTCAAAGGGGATGGAGAGTGTCCAACTGGTATATTGACATTGCTCTTCATCATCTGGTTTCATGTTTTTATGCACATCTGTTCCATTGTTTAGGAACTGTTTATGATATCCATCAGATTTATATTACAATGACCTTGTGGATTTTTCTCGTGTGTTTCTGCCATTTGTAGAGATAATTAATATGAAGCTGTTTATTTATTTCTGGCACTTCACTGACAATCTGGGCGTGGTTTGTGTTTTCAAAGGTATCTACCAAAGACAACACCTGCTATGGATAAAATACTGAGAGAACTCTAATATCAAGTATATGTATTGTATCTATAGAATAAACTTCGTTTCTCTATTATCCATTCCATGTAACATAGAACGGGTTATTATTGTTGATCAAATCTTGAAAATGTTCATTTGTTTCCATTACCGTAGGCCCTATAGTTATTCTATATGTAGTAATAAAGCGTGCTGCGTTTTAGGGTTAAAGGAACATATTTACATGTGAGACTAGTGGCGCTAGTTGGGAAGAATGGACAACGGTGAAGAGCAGGGTCTATGTCAAATAATTTTGACGTCTTAAAAGCTTAACCTCTATATGTTGACCATAGAGATTCCAGCCATACAGCCATATACAGCTTGGGAGAAAATTGCCTAATTTGGGCCCCGGGTTGGGGCCACCATGTCGCTGTATATATCATACTTATTGACTGCTCGATGATCCGAAATAACCAATTGTGTTGGTCTTTCCTTACAGGTATGAGTACCGCTGTACGTGCCCAGGACCAGCAGGCCCTCCTGGATGCCATCTCCAGCGTCCGCTCAGACACTTCCGGTGTGGACAGGAAGTCATGGGTGCTAGCAGGGCACGTCAACAATGACCCTGCCGTCATTGACGTAATTGATACAGACAACTCACCAGAAGCTAGTTTTGACGATTTCCGGTCACGGTTGGAAGATGATCAGGTTATGTACGGGCTGTTACGATTGAACACCACTGTGGACATGTCAAGTACAGTCAAGTTCATCTATGTGCACTGGTATGTAGAAAATGATGATTACAAGAATTCTAGTCTGATAATCATACACATTAACAAATCTTGTGGAGCTATAACTTACTACATTTGTGTAAGTGACAAGCAGGTTGGTTCTATACCAGCTACTCCCTTGTGATGCGGCTGAAAGCTGATACACGCCAAATTAAAAAGGGAGTATCATAAACTTACAAAGGCAATACACATATTTAATCTGGTTTATTTTTGTTGGGATCACCGAGTTAAGTTTAAAGTACACATGTATTTTCTAACGAAGAAATACTCTAACCATTAGAGGGCAGATTAATGCAGTGGTAGTCAAATTAGTTTGGTCTAAAACGCACCTTTTCACGGTCTGACAAACATTTTATAAATGGGTTGTGTACCACTTTAAAGCATTTATCAATATGATGCCCAAACGCGTTATGTTAGTCCTTTGTGGTTGATGAACATTTCTGGAGGGTTGGCATAATTCATGGATGCAGTGCTTTCTAGCTCGTTGCCAGTGATGCGATGGAGGGTCATTGCAACTAAAGAACATGAACATATGGCACCATGGGATTTTTAAAGGGCTAAATCCTTTATCACCCAAATAGAAGGCTTCATGGTCCCAGCAGGAAGGGTGTACATGAGTGGCAGCTATTACAGAATGTGTTTGGAGACTGATAACCCTGGTATGCTCCTTTGTTTGAAGGTTGATATCCATTGTTTGCTCTCCTCCATATTTTCTGTAGACTACAGGGCCAGAGGTTGCCCCACCCTGTTAATCAGATCGGGCCTTTAGATATTTTGAAGTAAAGGTTTGGTCGTCCTTTATTCCTAATCTATAGTAACTAATAGAGTTAGTTCAATTTAATTCTATGCAGTCATATGATAAAATGCAGAAGTCATGTAATTAAGACAACCCGAAATAGATCTAATAATAAAGTGTATATTCCCAAATATGACATGCTTAAGGATATGTGCAATCTGACCACAGCCTATTTTGAAGTCATTGGTCTATATACAAATATATATACCTGTTACAAGGATTGATGAGAAGTGATTATAGGGGAAACCAGGAGGGTATCTCAAAAAGATTGGGAAACCAGTTCTCACCGTAACTATTTGATCCTGCAGTTCTCCTACATTTCTCACCCTAAGAACAGAATTCCCTGCTTGACTTCTGCAACAAGTGAACTGCACGGAAATAGGTCAAGTTGCAAAATAAGAGACTGGACCCCTCCTATACCACTCCTATAACTGACTCCCTCTTTACAATACAAGTGGGAATCCACTCCAGAAGGTCAGTGAGTTCAATTTTGGAATTATCACCTCCGACAGGATCAATTCCAAATCTTTTTGAGATACCCTCCTGTATAATGCAAGATACTTAATGGAGGCTGGCTTCGCGGTGACTGACTTACAATGTGAGAGGAAATGAGTAAATGGATTCTGTAGTTGTTTAATGGAGTGTGGTTTCATGGCTGAGCGGTCGCAAGAAGTGTCGACAATTCATTCACCAACAGATGTCGGCAGTGGATTTAAGCAAATGATTAATTTTATGAATACATACACAGCATGAACTTAGGAAATCAATCTGAACCAAATCTGGGGCAAGCATATGGGTCACAGATCGAGATATCATATCAAGCCCACAGGGGTTTATTCTTATTTTTTTTTGGTTTGTAGAATGATTCAACTAAATGTAAATGAGTTGAGCAAAGAAGGCATCTTGCCTTTTTGAAAAGGAAAAGAGTCCAAAGAAGAAGAAGAACACAATTAAATAATTATATACATGTATGATACACGAAAATGTAGTATACCAAGGCGATGTATATTGTATAGTCAAGATGCCAAAAGTCCAGGTTCTGGTCTCCTCTGTAGTGTCTATCTGATCACATGTAGTTTTAATCTAGTCCGACATATCCACCTTTATTGTGCATTTGGGACAGATGGGGTGGGATTCTGCTGTATGTTTAATAGGGTCTCACTTTATGGCTCAGTAAAATGATCTATTACAGTTAAAGTCACACACAGCAAATAGACCATCAATCAAAGCCTGCGGTGGAATGTAGATCTAAAATATGTTACACATGAAAAAAATCCCGATAGGATCCATTCTGATCCATGCAATGAATAATCCTATGTCAAATGTAGCATGGCGACTAAATAGCCCTATAATGACATTACAATGGTGACACAGTAAACATGCAAGCTCCACCATCCACTTCCTCAGTGCCAAGTTATTATATTTGAAACAAAAAGAACAAACAAAAATTGACAATAATCAACGACTGGTATGTAAATTACCTAGATATATGCCGACCTCATCTCCAAGCTGATACTTTATGAGACCCTCTGTGTTAAAAGGGCCAGAAAGTCTGATTGGGGAATATCTGCTACCTCAATAAGAATGCTTGTCGATTAGACACTCGTTAACGGTTTATACTACCCACAAAACAGGGGGGAAATGAACAGAAATCGAAAAAAAAAACAACAATGAATCACTACAAAACAGTTTTTTTCTCTGAAAGACAAACTGTATACTTGCACAGATTTGACATTGCATTTGGCAGGACTCTTTAAGGACGTTGATATCTTTGTTTATGTAGGGACACCACATGTGGGTGAATCAAAGACAGGCACTGCTTTGTGCATCATGCCAAGCTTTTTGAGTGAATAAAGTTGATCAGATAATTATGATGTGTCAATTTAGTGCTGATACACCAATGCTGCATTTCTGCATCATCTACAACATTTGATAGTACTGCGCCATAATGTAATCCAAGGGCCAATCAAGCTTATATCTACATGAAGTTGGGATTTATTCTTTATATACCAGGGTATTATACATGTACCACAGATCTGCATTGGTGTGTGAAAGCCAAGTCCCATCCCTCAAACACGGAGAATTCCTTGAGGCCTCATCTGAACATCTAGTGCCTCAGGCATTAGCAGAAGTGGAGAATGGCTGAAGGCCCTCCCAGGCCTCTGCATCCCGGTCCCGGGGCTCTGCATGTTAGGGAATCCCTTTGATATACCATCATTATTTCTATTTTCCCATACATATATGAAATAAGTTTATGTATTCTCTAATTACTCCAGACAAGCCCTTGTCACTTATTTCTTTCCCAGCTACATGTATCATATTCTCCCAATCTATATTCTATAAAAAGCTGCCATAGAAATTAAGAGTTTATCAAGAATATGAAAAGAATAAAGTGGCCAGGTGAGGGAAAACGTGCCTCCTGGGGGGAAATGGCCTTTTAAGGTTTAAGTCATGTGCTTTAAAGTCTTGAGCTAAAATAACCCTGGTAGTTTTGCTGTAATTGCTTGTCAAACTTAGGTTGGTGTGTACAACTGAAAATGTGAAATAAGCTCTAAATGCATTATAATCCTATCATAAAAGCTAAAAATGCAAAAAATACAGTTTTCTGGAAAGAATCACCAAAGAAATGTGATGTTTTTGTCATAAAATTGGTTCTAGAGGGAATTTTTGAGCTATTTTCGGTTCTGGGTTCTTAAAGGAATTTCAAAAAAAGTTTGTGGGCAGAAATTGGAATATGAATGTGGTTTCCATGGCAACCATAAATTGCCTTATCTACCAATTTTCTATGTTTCCATCGCAACCAATGTTCCAAAAATGGAACATTTACAGTGGAGATGGAATAATTTTAAGCATACCACTAGATTCCTTATAAAAATTGGTCTAAAGCTTTTTTTTAGCACATTTGTCAGTGTGTTACCCATGAACTGCCCCCTGGTGGCCAAAACAAGTACTAAAAATCCCCCCCCCCCCCACCGGAGGTGCGTTCTCCCCTGTTGGGCCACAGATGTAGAAAATCCTTCACCATTAACCTGTTTAGACTACTTGATTGTTGTATTAACCGTACAGATCTATGTACATGTAGTACCCCCATAGTACCTGCGGGGTGCGATACATCATGTTGGGATGTTGTGTAGGCCTTCTGTAAAGCTGAGTGGCTTTTGAGGCCACATGCTCCATAAATCTACTCAACCTAAAATCAAAAACAACACTCCCTCCCAGTATAGTACGGCAGGGTCGCGATAACCATCACTGTGCCATCTGCAGTGAAATCCATGAACTACCCTCATCGTGATTTTCTTATTTCTACTGGACTACAATCATTAAGGAGTGGTCATTATTTATCAATAAGAGGGCGGGGGTTTGAGGGGGGCGTAAAAACATTTGACCTCTCTAAAGGGGGGGGGGGTGGGTTAGCCTCTATTTAACAAAAAAAAAAGGCCTGTGCTCTACTCTAGATCAAAGAGGGGAGTGAAAATTGTCTGCGCCTCACAAAAAGGTTTGACTGTCGTCCACTTGAAAACTCACCACCCCCACTGTTGATAAATAATGATCACTGCCTCAATACTCACTGGATCCATGTCATTTCCTAAGCACCTTAATCTGCTCATGGAAAGGTATGGCCTAGCAAAGAAATCTCACGTGATATTTTAGATTGTGTACATCTGTACAAACATTTAAAATTTCCATTTCAGGATAGGTGATAATGTACCATTCGCCAAGAAGGGTCGGTTTGGTGTTGTACATGGGAGTGTGAAGGCAGAGTTCAGTCCCCATCACATCCTCATAGAGACTGGTAACAGGGATGAACTTACGCTAGAGGAGCTCATGGCAAAGGTAGGATATAGATTGACTGAAGTTTGCCATTGGATTGTTCCTGAGGAGGTACACATCCTGTATAGAATGTGTTTGTGAATTCTGCAGCGATGGTTCTGTGTAAAAACTTCAAAAGGTGTTTACACTCCATAAGCATAACATGAAATACAACATAACTGAAGAATGGATGTATAAGGATATTTCAAAAGATCTATTTGTAATAGATGAATCACATGTATATTATATGAGTTAAAGAGCATATCTTTCACGACTTAAATATACACAAGTTTCAGATCTTACTTAAAATCATCTTCTTTAATCTAGGTGGAGGATAACTCAATGACACGGAGTAAGGTTCTAGAGGTGGACAACAGAGGACAGCGTCAGGAGCGCGGTTTTACTCAACATGCTGTACGCCGCCAGGATAAGGGAACCCTCCGCTCAGTATGTTTAATCGCATGTTAATGAACTAATAATGAAGAGAGAATAAGTTTCTATCAAGCCATCTAGAGTATAAAAGAAATGACACCTTATATCTTCACAGAAATAAACCACTAGTTCTGCACTTCATTGCTTTATATTTTACAATCATGATTTACACCATGTGTCACCATCTCATACTGACAGTATCTGTTTATCTGTTATCTCAAGTAGCATGCTTTAAATTTGACATTGCTCCTTCAAAAATTATTCTTTAACTTAGTTTCCCTGCCATGGATATGACTTAAAGGTATATTCCACTATTTGATAAATCAAAAACTACCATCAGTTTCTCCAAATGACTTGGGATTATGTAAGTTTTATATATTATGAGATAGCCGAAGCAATAAAAACCATGGTTCATTGTACTAGTTTCAGATCTATTGACATCTGAAGATGCGGAATCCTTAACTATGGCTGCTTATGGAAGAAACCCCCATTTTTCAACATTTTCTCTAATATTAAAAAATTGACCATGGCTATCTTTACTAAACTTCTCATATGCTTAGTATACATCATTTGTACCATGATCAAGTGATAAAAACAGGTAGTCATTGGACAAACAAAAGAGCCATGAATAATTTAACGAAAAAAGTGCAAATAAAAAAAATAAAATTAAAATTCCTTATGTTTCACACTACAGGAAAGAAACTGCCTGGAATTTGTTCACTAGACTTTGCAGGGATTGAGATACAACCACCATGATATTTTATAAGCAAAGAATTGAAAGGTTACTGGCAGAATATAGAAGTGATAGATTTATGAAAATATTTTCTTTTTACCCGACAACTGAAATCTATTACATTTACCAATAGTGAATCTTAGTGCTGTGGTAGGACAAATGCAAAAATATATTGTTCAACAGGTTGATAATGATGAGTTAGGGTATATACAAAAGGGAAATGAGCATAAATCATAAGTTTAGGTAGCTTCAATTTTTGGCTACCAGGTGGCGATTGCATAGATGGTGGAATATACTTTTAAGCTGTCAAAATAGCATTGGAATCCATATCTTACTCCAGGTAGCACCAGAGGGAGCCACTATAGAAGTGGACCCAGACCTACAATCAGCCATGGCTGAGGTGCGAGACGATAAATCCGACATTACCTGGGTGTTAGCAGGTTACCAAGATGCTGACATTAAGAAACCGCTGACTGTAATAGCTAAAGGTGATGGCGACATTGAGAAGATGAAGGAGAACCTACAGGATGACCTAGTTATGTATGGGCTATATCGGACAACAGATGAATACGATAATATCACAACAGTCAAGTTTGTCTATGTCTACTTGTAAGTACAGAAATTTATATTTTTTTTTCATTTTATATTTTTCCTTATGTATATTGCATATTCAGGATTAGTTTTGATTACAATGACAAGTAAAATCTGATAAAGAGCCTGATATGAGTGGGTCATGGCATAGGAGTGTTGCTTTTGAATAAGGAGAGTTATTTTGTAAAGTTGTTTTAACATCACTAAAAGGAAATATATCTAAGATGTTGAATTGTCATCATTCAAGTGATTTCATAATCCATTCGGTGTTTCAAAAATTAATATTATGCTGGCCAGAGCAGTAACTTTGCACTTAAGATAATTAAAATATATTAAAGAGGGAAATAACATCTTTACGTTGTCTTCAATTTTCTTTTCAGTATTGGAGAAAATGTAAAACCACTAACAAAAGGCAAGGTATCCGCATACGCAGGGCCTGTAGAAAAGGTGTTCTCGCCGGCTCATTGTACATTCTCAGTGACGCACCCAGATGATCTCACTGAGGACGTCATAAATGATAAGGTAATGTTTATGGGCTTGAACATACTTTTCTAAATCAATTTAGAAAACTATCATGACTATAATTATGAAAGATTGTAATCTCACCCATGGTATCTATGCAATTGGCATAACAGTTGCCTTTAGTATAATAAAATGTAGTCCTAAGTCTTCTGAGCATGTATAATTCAAACTTCAATGGGTCGGATTCTCATCTGAAAAAAAGTATAAAGATTCAAATGAAATTGAGTGTATAGAAAATCTCTCAGCACAACTCCTTTAACGATTTTCGTATATAGCCTAACAACATGTTTCTTATATTTTCAGGTCAAGTCAGGTAGTGGATCAAAAATGTGGGAAAAGGCATAGGAATTAGATAGCGACAATTATAAGGAATAGAAAATGTGTACAATTATTTTATGATTTTATCAAATTTCAAAGCGTGCTCAGTGGTCAGCCCATGTACATAACACTGTGTGCAGCAACCAGTGCTGCTTTGTGATTGGCTGATATATAAAAATGTTGGGAAGTTCAACTGGTCCAAGCTGCATTGAAAATGGAATGCATGGATATATCTCTATGTGTGGTCTCTTCTTTATAGCTTCTTATCAGGACATCATAAATGTCACTTTTCTTGAAAATATATGTTCTTGCCTAAAGAAGGGAATGTCTGCTATCTAAAATGAAATATCTTATTAAGTTGCTACTGCCAGTATCAGGCTAACTTGAACATAACTCTTTTGGTGTCTTGTTACATAGGTTATTTGTTTAGTCCTATCAATGCGACATTGCTATTTCAAAATCTTGTAAACTATCAACAATCTGCTTTTCTACATTATATTCCCGACTGATATTAGACACAGAGACCAAGGCTTGATTGTAGTTACCATACTGCCATTCTTTTGAATCCCTAATAAGATAAGATGTAAATAATCCTCCCGTAGAGAACTTTATGAAACCAGGGAAGATACAGTATACTGTACTTTCATGATGAAACCCATATCATGAAGAAACAAAATTAGAGAGCAATGTGGGGCTTCCAAATAGCCAACACTTATAAGATTGCCTGTAGAATTGCCATAGGGTAAAATGTATCAGTGCCGATTTATATCAAAAGATAGGAGCCCCTTTTTATTTCACATTCAATTCTTGTCATATGAATCATTATTTGCTTCATGTTCAAGTATATGAAAGTATTTTGTATGCAGGTACTGCATAAATAATCATAATGCAGATGTAGGCATTTAAATAATTGTTACGTTGTCAGCACAGGAGCATTGATGGAGAAGAGCACATGAGAAAAAATGTAGAAAAGGTGCCCCCCCCATTTATGTTTTCAATTTTTCTATTATCCTTGCTTACATTGCCCAGGCGGCTTTTTGTAATGTTTGTACATTGTAGTCAGTAAAAAATACAAATCAGAAACTAACTTAGCCTTAGTTTGTCTCTCTGCCTATGGGAGGAGGAAATGTGACAATGATAGCATGTAGTGCCAATAATACAAAGAGACCAAGTGACTTTTGTTGCAAGCAGTATTCTCATTTCTTCCTGCATATGAATTTTTCAGTATTCATGAAATAAATTATCACCAATACATCGAATATATACCTAGAATTATAATTGACAATGTTATATATCTCAGTGATATTTCAACAAAGAAAATTGCAGCTTTTTGGACAAGTGGTACAAACTATAGCATGTTCTATTTTGATATTCTCCAATAAGTTTCATCTGAGATTTATACGTTTTGTTACCACTGCAACAAATGTATCCGTGCCTATAGAATGGGGAAGACACCATAGGAATATTAACCGAGGAGTTGATACCTTTGCCTTTGGTAATGTCAAACCAATGCAATTTATTTTGTGTTTGGTACAGTATGTTTAACAGATGAAACAATGGAAGTGTGTCAATCGTGGTCAGGATTGTCAAATCTGTGTTCAAAGATATAAGCTGGGAATATGGGTTAGGGAAGGGAAATCTTGGGTAACTGCACATGGATTATGTTGTATTATGTCTCAAAGTAAAACTTGAATAACTGTGAACATTTAATACTTAACTATTGTGTATTAAATGCTTATAAACAGAATGACTTGACTTGTCTGCTTCTTGATATTTATAACCACGCTGTAAAACCTCTTGTCCCTCTCTTTAGACTATGGTGGCATGACTATAATGCATGAATGAATTGATGCTAGCCAGTGCTGTATAAAGTATCAATGTAAGCTAGTGTTGGATTCAATATAGCATGGAATGATACACGGGTGGGCATATCACAAATTATACCACGGTTATCACATTTCAGAACGATTTTGGGTGCCCAAACTGGATAATCTGAGTGCTTTTATCACAGGATAGGAGCACTGAGAGGTGACACTTGATTATCTCACGATTATGGCCTCTACAGTGCTTTTTTCTTGATAATTGGCATTCATTATCCTGCCATAACCGCACTCTGAGACCTTTTAATCGTCTTCAAGAAGGTGCAGGTTTCAACCTGGACATGTTAATAAATTGGAGAAGGATACAAAGTCACCCTCGCCATACATTTCCAGTTAAAACTGTTCAGGGTTCTATGGGGAATCGATCCCCGGTTGCTGTGGCAAGAGACAGACTCGCTGTCCATTATACCAATCTGAACGGTACTAGAAGTCAATGTACATGAAGTATTTGAAAAATCAGTCTGACATACCTGATGTTTGCACACCTCGTTAGCATAGAATCCAATGGTGCCATGTCGAGTTATTAACAGGGAAACATCCTTAGATATCCTATATGAACATGCCGAAATTCGCCATATTGTTCTAAATAAATAAGAATCCAATGATTTTCCATAGCGATACGTGTCGGCACCCTCCCCGTCTGGCCATTCCTTGCTTGACGCGTATTTGACCCAGTTCTTCAGCCGAAAGTATGTCAGTTTACATCCGGGCGCCTACCCGCTTCGTCAACAAGACGGAATGGCCGTGTGACGATGGATCGCTATAAAAATTCATTGGATTCTCATTTATCTAGAAGAAAATGGAGACAAAATGTAGGCGAACACCAACTAGAGATCATATATTTGTCGGTGCTAGAAGTATAGGACTTGACATGCTTGGATTCTACCCGAAAAATGTGTGTAAAGGTGGAGGTATGTCGGGCAGAGTGACAACATGGCCATGGCGGGGTGGCAAAGCAAGCGGATCATATGCACTTTCAAAATGTCTTCTCCTGGATTAATTCTGGGGTTATAAGGTAAGGAATTAATACAAAATGGAGGAATAAGTGTGATAAATGCATTAATCTTTGTTATGAGACAGCACTCATGGGTTTAGGGTTCGATATTGCACTCCCCGCTGCGCAGGTCGTGGAATATCGAACCCATAAACCCATGAGTGCTGTCTCATAACATTGATTAATAGCTTAATATGTGGCATAACTGTGTTTTTTTTGTATACTGTTCCTATATGTGACAGCAGCTATGACATAGCTTTGACAGTGGTTCATACTAAAAAAGCTCAGCATTGCCTGGGATCGATCCAGGGACCTTCTGATATAGAGTTCTGCATCTTAACCATTAGGCCACAGGGCTGGACAATAGTGTTGTGTTAAATGAGTCATATGTCTGGGAACCTATGGATACCATATATATATATATATATATATATATATATATATATATATATATATATATATATATATATATATTTGTATGTCAGTTAATGCAGAATGCATTCTGATGCATTCTAATGCATCCTAAAGGTGCAGACCGTGGTATAAACGCAAGGTGTGATGATAATGCTTGCACGCATGCCTTTTAGGTACTTGATAGAGGCACTAGTGCAAGCATAATCATCATATATTACATTCGTGTCAGAGCAAACATACCATTAGTTAGCAATGCGTTTCCAAAGGGGTTGGTGGGCAGATCGCTCAGAGAAATCTTTCAGCTTCTACTTGTCAAAATTGATGTATTTTGGGGGGTTGGGAAGACATATTGCCCAGCACCCCCCCCCCCGAAAAAAAAGATGAAAAAGATTTTCTAGAGGATTTAAGGGTTAAATTTCCAGTACTTTGATGAACTTTTCAGATTCAGCCTCAGTATATTAGTGCATTTTTGTGGATTTAGGTGACAAATTGCTGCAAGAAAATGTTTAAGTTCAACCTTTACAATAGGTGTGTTATCTTTAGGGGCAAATTGCTCCAGGAAAATTTTCAGATTCTCATTTCAGGGAAAATACACCAAGAAAATTGTCCATATGACCTTAAATCATAACTGTGTTTTAGAGGAGCAGGTTGGGAAATTGCTGTCCAAGGTAACAGAGAGAGTTCAGTCATTAGCTATTTAGAACTCAAGGTGAATCACAGTCAGGAATATCAACATTGTAACTAAATTTGTGTTTTAGATGGACGTGGGATACTATGCCTCAAGCAAAAGTAGGAATTCAATCCTTCATTTTATTCAAGTGCTTTTAGCATATTCCTCCGATACCTTTCCCCTTAGAATGGCAATTAGACATTATAGGGCCTACTATATGAGGAAATATAGAAAGTCTACCTTTGAATTTTTTTGGTCAGTGTTCTATATATTTTTGGGGCAGTTGGGTATATATTGAAAAGGTCACACCTTTGGTTCTAGTTGGAATTCAATCCTTCATTTTATTCAAGTGCTTTCTAGCATATTCCTCCGATACCTTTTCCTTTAGAATGGCAATTAGACATTGTAGGGCCTACTATATGAGGAAGTATAGAAAGTCTACCTTTGAATTCTTTTGGTCAGTGTTCTATATATTTTTGGGGAAGTTGGGTATATATTGAAAAGGTCACACCTTTGGTTCTAGTTGGAATATTTACAAAATTCTTTCAGATTTAGAAAGCCCATATCATCCTAAATGCCACATTTTAAAACCTCTCTGTTGCACTTTTTTTGCGACATTGCAACAGCTGCCCACCCCTGATACATGTATCAGCTACTGTAAGATCCAGGAAAATATTGGTCAATAAGACTAAGATATACAGAAGATTTATGGTGCAGCAACGTATAGGTCTATATTATAATTAACAAGTATAGCTATGCATTCACAACATCTGTATGCTAGCAGTGTGATATACTTGGTTCTGTGACTCGTATGGGAAAACAGAGCACGATGTCGTGAACACCTCTTCTTTGGTGGAAACATAGTATATAATTAATGGAAGTAATGAATCATGATTATGGTAATGGGCAATTTTCTAGCCATCACTGGCGTTGTGTAACCTAGCATGAGTATCCAGCTCTGATAATGAGGCTATGCTATAACACGTCACTGGTGGCCTAAAAGTATAGTGCAGGTCGATTCCAGCTAGCGCCACATCTAGTACACCTGGCTGATGTGCGCTAGTACAATATTCAATATCTTATTGGTCAATTGGTGGTCTCATTCCCATCTAGTTTGACAAGGCCTGATATAACAAGAGAAATGTAAATATATCTATAGTGTATATATTGACCACAGTTTTATTATTAATGAGGTCAGGTGGTTCCATGAATGCTGATTAAGGGGAATATGAATATTAATGAGCAACTATAATTATTACAGCCTACCTGCTACCATTCAATCAGAGGTCACAGTCATTATACTGTTGTAAAACCCAAAGTTGAACACACCTACTTCGACAGTCCCTACTTGACCAACGGCATTATAGGACAAATGACAGGCGTGGACTGGTTACCAGGTTTAGTATGTGTAGGTGTTATCTATGTACCCTGGCATCATACTGACTGGGTTAGGGGAATACATTGATTACTCAGGGAAAGCTCCATTTGGTTTTATGTGTGCTTACCCAGGAAGGTTTATGAAAATGGTTGGTTCCATGAGCTGGCACCTGCGAAAGTATCTTATAGGTACAGCAAATTAGTATGGCGGTTAGCATTAGTATCTTGGACAGGTTAGGGAACTGGAGATGAATACAGGTACACCACTTAACGCTTTCTACCTGCCACACAGGAGAGCTGTGCTCGTAATGTGTAAGTACAGTCTTTTTACTTTCATTTTGGTATTCCTTCTTAAAGCATCATTATGTGCCAATGATGACTCCTTTGATATCATCTTAGGTGCAAATGTAGACACAGTTCTGTTCTCTCATAGTCATAGGTATCTTTTTTAATTCAAAAATATTATGGGAATTTATAGTTTGATGATTTCTATATTGGTATCAACTCTTGATCGGTAAAGAGAGGACTGACCAAAGAATGACACCTAGATATGACTTAGTTTGTTATTCATTTCAAATCCTCACCAGAAAATAGATGATATGAAATAAATGTATTGCAGTGCTACCACGGGAAAACTGTGACGATAGTGAAAGGTCAGATCCCACTGAACCTAAACATTAGCATAAACGCCATTTTCTAGGCACGATGGGAAGATGTTATTGAATGTATTAGGGCAGAAGTTATGAATATATGATATATACCTATGTGATCAGAAATGATATAGATATGACCCCCTCTTTGGTCTGAAACGAGTAGCTATATGGTGAGTGAGTGAGTAATAGATGTTTAACGCCATTTCGACAGCTAAGGTCATATTCATGGTGAGAACGACATTACACAATTTCACAGAGGAATGTGTCAGTGCCCGCGCATATGTGCACCACACACATCCTGAGGGGATAGAAAAGATGAGAAGTAGACCCTTTTAAGTGGGCTAGGGAAGCCCAAGAATGTATATGGTACTTAACATTACAGAGTATTAGGATAAAGATAAACATCGATACATAACTCTCACTTTGCACACAGAAAATGCTAACTCGTGTTTTTATTTATAGGTTACAGGCCTAAACGTTTATTCTGGGCAGCATGCAGCATCGGATGTCTTCTCTACATCTGTTCATTCATACATGACTTTGCCACTCAAGGGTTTCCTGCCAACACCCAGTGTAATACATTTCTATATTTTGCTGAGTCTTCTTTATTCAAAATTGATTTGAAAAAGATTTTGGTCAATTCTAAAAGTTTCCTCTAAATCTCCCTTTTGATGTATCTATACTATTTTGTCAGCAACTATCGACTGCAATCAATGGCGACTTAGAAGCAAGTGTATACATACAGAACTTTTTATGAATGATTCATTAGCATTATCAACTTGACATAGACCTCAACTATGTTGATGAATCTCATCCACATGAATAATCAAGTTTGACATGAACATGAAAGTAAAATCCTTTAAGACAAATCGAATTTTCACTGAATGTAGAACACTGCAATGTTATACAAAGCAGATAATAAAGAACAACGACATAGTATCACACATCAATTTCACACAATGTAGTCCATCACAAAAATCAGGACAATTAGATGGTCGAAATCCTTTCGTTTATCTCTTCGTTTTCTCTTACTCATTTTGAAAATCTAGAAAATCAACCCCGAAAATGCGCTGATGAATGCCAACTCTGGCTGGTGTTGGACTAAACCTAATTTACCCAATTATTGCCTGAAAAACCGGTAGAAAAACTTTTAAAAATAAAAACAAACAACAACAAGAAACATAGCCATGTTCGTCCCACATCTTTTGGGTTTATAATTGTAGTCCACATAGTAAACCCTCAATAACAGATGTATAAATCTCTCTGTAGGTGTGGCAGCTGCAACTCCTGCTCAACCACAACACCCCACCACAGCATCAAAACCCCCTCTCCGTATTATGTGTATGGTAACCACCACTGTAGCACAGTGGAACACTAAGGCACAAGCTGTGAGCATCACATGGGGAAGACACTGTGATGTCATCCACTTCTACTACTCACTGCAGAATGTCAGCATCAACCACCAAGATGCTGTGGGTCTACAGGTAGGTTTTACTCTTCACTGCAGCATGTCATCAGCATTAAAAAAACAAGATGCTGTTGGTCTACAGGTAGTTTTAACTTTTCACTGCTGAATGTCAGCATCACCCACCAAGATGGTGTTGATATAGGGTAGAGGCACCCTGAGTCAGACAGACACCTAAAGTCGGACACCTTTTGCATTGAATTACATAATATATATATAAAGAATTCAGCTATCATTTGAATTAGAGATGGAAATTCAGGTATCATACTCTCTAACAAATGAGGAATAAAATATAAAACTCCTGATATACATGGTTTTACAACTGTGCAGAACCAAGGGTGTTTTTGCTATATTTTGAGGATGAAGAATGGTGACTAAATGGAGATCCTGGTTTGATTTCTCAATTTGTCATGTCTTATCCTTCATGTTTCTAGGATTTCTATACATGTCAATGGCAATATATATACTTTTGCTAATAATCTGACTTGACAAACCTTAATATATCCCTCATCTTTCAATATGGGAGTTATTCTTAAAAGACCTTTAGATTACACCTACAGTCAGACGCCAATTACACCCCACCCTGGACACAACTATATCACGATTGAGATACGTTAATAATGAATATTTTATCACAAACAGAATCCCTCATAATATACATGTACTCCCAAATAGGGATATTTAATCTGTGTTTAGTTTACCTACTGTCTAACATCTAAATCTAATCACTATGCAATCTGCCCATAGAAGTCATACTCATCTGTGCCTGTAGACTGGCCTGTTACAGGTATGCAAAATCAGACATCTGAGAGTATCCTGGAGAGGAGTTTTGTATTAGCTTGGATTCCTTAGTGTTATATGCTATATACCTCTATAGCATATTTCAGATATGATGACCCCTTGTGTCTCTATCAATTAGATAACAAAGTGTCTGACTCTAGGGTCACCTCTGGCATGAACTGTCCAACCTGAGGTGCAATTTGAGGTTTTGGAGACTAAATATGTACAGCTCATTTATTCATATGTATTGGAAGGTTTCATCAAAACCTCTTTATGGATCTTGGGAGTAAAGTATCATGTTTCATCAATACAATAAAAAGTAGAATTTACCACATTTAAAGGTACAAGATTTGAGCACCAAATATGGCCACCTCTTAAGTGGTCAGGAGCGTCCGAGATGGGTGCTTCTACCCTACAGGTAGGATTGACTTCTACTCTGACTGCAGAATGTCAGCATCAACCATCAAGACGTTATTGGTTTAGTATTACAGGTAGGGTCCACTTCTACTACTCATTGCAGAATGCGTGAATCAACCACCAAGAGGCTATTGGTTTAGTATTACAGGTATGGTCCACTTCTACCACTCATTGCAGAATGCCTGAAACAACCACCAAGAGGCTATTGGTTTAGTATTACAGGTAGGGTCCACTTCTACTACTCAATGCAGAATGCCTGACTCAACCACCAAGAGGCTATTGGTTTAGTATTACAGGTAGGGTCCACTTCTACTACTCAATGCAGAATGCCTGACTCAACCACCAAGAGGCTATTGGTTTAGTATTACAGGTAGGGTCCACTTCTAGTACTCCTTGCAGAATCCCAACTCTGGCTGGTGTTGGACTAAACCTAATTTACCCAATTATTGCCTGAAAAACCGGTAGTAAAACTTTTAAAAATAAAAACAAACAACAACAAGAGGCTATTGGTTTAGTATTACAGGTAGGGTCCACTTCTACTACTCAATGCAGAATGCCTGACTCAACCACCAAGAGGCTATTGGTTTAGTATTACAGGTAGGGTCCACTTCTAGTACTCCTTGCAGAATCCCAACTCTGGCTGGTGTTGGACTAAACCTAATTTACAGAATGCCAGAATCAACCACCAAGAGGCTGTTGGTCTACATGTAGGTTTAACCTTTCCACTGCAGCTAGCATCAAGTCAGATTAGGTGTTGAGGTGTGCAAAATAGGGTTATTGTTCATATCTATAGAACTTCTTTTTTTTCTTTTACATCAATAGCCATGTCATTTTGCCAAAAATAAATCTCTAAGTGATGCTCACTACAGGTAGGATTGACTTCTACTCTGACTGCAGAATGTCAGCATCAGCCATCAAGATGTTATTGGTTTAGTATTACAGGTAGGGTCCACTTCTACTACTCATTGCAGAATGCCTGAATCAACCACCAAGAGGCTATTGGTTTAGTATTACAGGTAGGGCTCACTTCTACTACTCAATGCAGAATGCCTGAATCAACCACCAAGAGGCTATTGGTTTAGTATTACAGGTAGGGTCCACCTCTACTACTCCTTGCAGAATGCCTGAATCAACCACCAAGAGGCTATTGGTTTAGTATTACAGGTAGGGTCCATTTCTAGTACTCCTTGCAGAATGCCTGAATCAACCACCAAGAGGCTGTTGGTCTACATGTAGGTTTAACCTTTCCACAGCAGCTAGCATCAAGTCAGATTAGGTGTTGAGGTGTGCAAAATAGGTTTATTGTTCATATCTATAGAACTTCTTTTTTTTCTTTTACATCAATAGCCATGTCATTTTGCCAAAAAAAATCTCTAAGTGATGCTCACTCCCCCTCTGCAGGTACCAGAGGGCAGAGACTACCTCACCAATAAGACTTTCACCATGTTGGATCACGCCTACAGCAGGTATAAGGAGACTGCTGATTGGTTCCTGAAGGCTGATGACGATACCTACATCATCATGGAGAACCTAAGACACCTGGTGGCTGACCTGGACACTAACAAAGGGCACTACTTAGGGGGCCAGCTCTACGGCTACAACAGTGGAGGGGCAGGGTACGGAAAACATAGGGGAAGAGGGGTACAGCAGATGGGGATGAGGCAAACAGTATGAAAATGAAATGAGATGGGCAGGGTATTCTGCATTACATATTAGAGAAGTAAACTTATTTAAGGACTGACACACTTGAAATGTGCTTGAATCAGTTTGAAATAATTCCCTGTATTCAGTGTTGAATTCCTAAGGCGTAACTGGTACTCATCATGAAAGCGGCAATCAGTGCTGATCTTGCCAATACCAGATCAAGCAATGGCAGAGTCCATGGGACAATATGGCTGACCACTATTATTACTCGATGTCTCAAGTTATTCGATCTCAGTCCATCTACTGTGAACCTAATGATTTAACCTAAACCTTTGATTATAAATCTATATTTTGCGCTTCTCTTCAGGTATGTACTTAGTAGAAGGTCACTGCAGGTTTTGGTAGAGGACAGCAGGAAGACCAGGTACCAACGTTGTAGGTTCAAGTCCCGCTATGAGGACATGGCGGTCGGCTTCTGTCTGCAGAAGTATGGCATTACTCCCCGAAGGACTATGGACAATAAGAGGAGATTAAGGTTTCACCCTATAAACCCACTCACAGTACTCAGAGGTAGGGTCAGTGAAGAGAAAAAATCAAAGATGTCAAAGGGAAGCAAGAAGGTTGATGAAGCGGGGGAAGATGGCCAATCCTTCAGAATGCAGAGTGTTTCATTATTAAAGGTAAGTTAGAATATCAAGTAGCATTAATTTTCTTGAACGTACAGAGGCATGAGATAGTAGGGGAACATGCAAGAGAGCATAAGTACACTGCAAAAATGGTGTTTAGATCCTAAACACAATTCTAAACATATTCTTGCAACATTTTTGTAATCACATTAATTTCCTAAAGATGTTTAGCCAAACAATGTGCTTAGCTCAAGTGTTTAGAAATCTAGGTGTTTATGTTAAAACTTTGTGTTTAGATATATGAATTTTTGTGTTTAGGTGTTTATGAATTTTTTTGTTTAGATGTTTAAATGATTTGATGGAGAGTTAAGGTTTGCAGATATGTTTTGTTTGTTTTCTCATTTACTGGGGGGCATCAGCAGGTATTTACTTGTCAAAGTCTCCAAAGATGTCAGCCACAGCTACATACATGTACATGTATTACACACTGCATCAGAATGCGAGACTTGAGAAAGTACAACAGCTTGGCAGGAAGGACATTGCCTTATCTATTCCAGAATAACTTCAAATAGGTGTCAGTCATGGAGCTTATTGATTATATTATGCTAATGATGGTGGCATAAGGTGAATCTAGTCAATTTCGTATTGCCCTTTCTATTCAAATGATATTCTATGAAATGAAACCATGATAAACATGGGATTTGGAGACATTTGTCACAATAATTGATTATAACTGTGTGCAGATAGTCCATTCAAAGGTAGTGCTGCTCCAACATTCAAGTATCTAAACATATTGATGTTTAAATCTAAACACCTATTATTCAACTGTCTCAACTCTAAACATCTAAACATGTTTAAGATAAATATTTATGTAGTTAGAATAAAAGTGTTCATTTCCTAAATGTGTAGTGGATGAGACACCAAACTGACCTATATGTTTAGGTTTTAAACGTGTTAGACCTAAACATGTTTAAAATCTAAATACCATTTTTGCAGTGTAATAATGACCTATAGTAGGGTGTTACATCAAAGATATCTATCCCCTGTTCTAGCAGCTTGATATCTTACCATTGCATCTGTATAGGTAGGTAATACTGGTTGGTATTTCTAGGGTATTAACATGGCTACCTAAACAAGAAAAATGTGGCAAGGACCACGGATAGGAGTTGCCACTCTGCGGCCGACATTTGACGTCACAGCCGACATATGACGTCACAAATTGCGTCACAAGGTGACCGTGACGTCACTGATTTGACGTCACATAATAAAGTTGCTACGGTCGCTGTGCACCCAGCCGCTACGCAGCAAGCAACTCCAAAAAATGCACTATCATTGAAATAACCTCCAGAGGGTGTGATGTTTGGCTGTATTGAAATGACCTCCGGAGATGAAACTAATAAGCTAGGTTTCATTTAGAGGTCAAGCGACCCACATTATCTGACGATTTGAAATTTGAATTGAGAGTATCACCAAGTAACAACAATGATAAAGAAAAGAATCATAATTACCGTTTTGAACAATCAGTATGATCCCAGGTAGCAAGGATACATTGGGCCAATGTCGGCTCATATTGGGCCAATGTCGGCTTATATTGGGCCAAACATGGTCAGGCATGAAAAGAATCATAATTACCGTTTTGAACAATCAGTATAATCCCTGGTAGCAAGGATACATTGGGCCAATGTCAGCGCATAAAGGGCCAATGTCGGCTTATATTTGGCCAAGCATGGACAGGCATGGCCCAATGCTCCATTGCTGATTGGGATGGTCATGGAATTTCACCATGTTTCATTGTAATTATATGAAGACATTATTTATAACTGTATTGTTCTCTTCCAGGACACCTGGATCCTGAGTCCGTTGCTGATCTCTATGCATTATGTACCTCCAGAGGAAATGCTGCTATACGACTTTCTACTTTATGACATAGAACGACCCCTCTATAAAGCACACAACCGATAAACAAACACAATCTCAACTTCTGTGCATCTTGAAAATTGTATTTCCAGCATAATTCAGTGATAGGCCACCATAATTTTGTCTGGCTAAGGCATGTTATAGACATCTCCAGAAGTTTTCATTCTCTCGTGTTATGTATGTGTAGGTATGGAAGTAATGAACCTCAGAGATCTCCAGTACATCCATATCTAAGTCAGTGTTTTTGACGGTAATTAGGTGTTTGGTGTTATTGTCAACATCTAAATGGTGAGCCAAACGACATTAAAGTATACAGAAATTACCTTCCCTGAAGTTGTTTGAGAAAAACACAAAGTTCTTTTGCTTTTCTCGATTGCCTCACTCATATTGAGAAGGATGGGGTTCCCACCATGGAACACGGTGGAAACACACCGCGCATATGTGCACCACACACAGGATGTGTGTGGTGCACATATGCGCGGGCACTGACACATTCCCTTGTGAAATTGTGTAATGTCGTTCTCGCCATAAATATGACCTTAGCTGTCGAAATGGCGTTAAACATCTATTACTCATTCACTTTTCCTCACCCTCACATTCATCAGTAGTCATCACGCTCTATAGCACTCTCAGCCCGAATTGTAAATAGGCAGTACATACACTAAACCCTCAATCAAGTCAAAGGGTTTGTACTAACACCAACTCCCCCTGTAGTCCTCAATAATAAGCTGTTAACTGTAAAACTGGTGCGCTGGGCTGACAGTGTATGTACCAGGCTTAATTCTGTATACAACTGTTATATTGAACAAAGATATGATTACAAGTACAACATCAGTAAAGGTAACAATCTTATTGCCATTGGGGCAAAGAACCGACCTCTCCATATAAATCTCTCTTACACCAGACATGTGTGCTGTTGAATGACAGATGATTGTATCTTTGTCTTTGGCCATATCTCCATTTGAGATAATCCAATCTTTTAACAGTTTGACGAGCTCATTATACGGTTCCATCTGGCAATTCTCAATCACTCAGCCACACTTTGCACTGCATACACACCTTTGAAATTGTTTCCATTTCTAAAGCCCCTGTAGATCTATTAAGAGTGTCAATTCTTAATACCCCTGCGTCACTTCCATCACTTTTCACCCATGTACAGGCACAATTCATCCATCCCTACCACTTTTACCCATTCCTGCCACCTTACTCCTCGCGTCCCCCACCTCTGGACCCTCTCCTCTTCCCTCTTCCAACAATTACACCTTTCATCTCTATTACTTCATCCCTTCATCCCTACCACCTATCCCTGCTCCCCCTCCCCTCTATTTTACCATCCCTTCCACCTCTCCCCTCTCCTCCTCTACACTGCCCTTCCCCCACCCCTTTCATTTGGGATTCTCTTATCTCAGAGAAAGGTAACCTTAGGAATGCAGGTGCTCCAGTGCATTGATAATCAGTTTTTATTCATCATTTTTCCAAACAGGTCACTGAAAGTGCACCTTACATATGCAAGAGCAATGGAGCCATGAATTATACTGTTGGTTTTGGTAGCCAGGCATATGAGCAGATCTTATACCCACAAAAATGTGTCTGTGTCAATACATGAAGACAATATTAGAAAGGTTATATATGTATACAGAAGTAACATGGTAGGTTTAGAGTATTACTGAAGCATATCACTTAACAGATTAAGCTCTCAATGGTTTGAGGAAGATTAAACTGTCAAAACAGAACAGTGCTGCCACCTAGTGCAGAATGAGTTTGACACATGTAATAACTGTGTTGATATGATCAGACAAATTCAGATGAAATTCTTGTGTTCTACACATGAATTGCTCCTGTAATTTCATGACGCAGATGGTGTCGGTGCAAGTAATAGTAGTATATAGGGGTAAACTCAACGCAGAGCTACAGGTACTAAAATCCATTTGACCTACTTACAAACTGGAGGTGACCTAGTTTTAAAACCGGAAGTGACCATATATGGGCATGTGATCTACTTTCTCAAGCTCTGATTGGCTGAGAGCTATAACGTCATCATGTGATGATCATGTGATTACAACAAATAAAAGTAAACAAAAACAAACTGACCACGTGGTTTGCATGGTCGCCCCAGTAGAAAATGTAAACAAAAACAAACCAAGTCTTGCCCAATGTACACACACCGGCAGCTGTTGTAGCAGCCAGCTGCAGCTTGTTTACTTCTATAGCCCCCATGGGGTGTGGTTGTACCATGTGTTCTGTACCTACAACGTTTCTACTATGCTGCTAACACATGTGAAAAACAACTGGAAAGCTTTTTTTTCAATTTTTCTCTTTTATTTTCACTACAAAAAGGGGTTACACACACACATTCTACATGCTAATAGAGTTTTTAGTACAGTTCCAAGAACACCCCGATTTTCTCGCTGCTGGAGGTGTTTCATTTTCCAACACACACGCTTTCCTCCAACGTGGTCATTTTGTTCACCAACTTGTCTACGAGTTCCAGGGCTAGTTCCACTCCCACTTTTATTTGTTGCACTTCGTCGACCATGTGCGTGTAATTCATCCATACACGTGAGGGATGTCCCGTGCAAACTACATCCTCATCCATGGTTGGACTATTTTGTCCATTAGGTTCTTCGGTAGTTGAGAGAAGGTTTTCACTGTGTGAAAGGGGTCCTTGCTTCGACATGTCTCTATGAGCAAGTGGATGTAGTGAGCCCCACAGGTTTTGGCGTACAGGTTCTGAAGTTGCATTCTGTTGAAGTGTCCGTGTCCGTGTCTGTCTGACGATTTCGACAAGAACTCGCGATTGTATATAGTTAGAGGTGGTATGCCATAGGGGTCAAAGAAGAAAACTTGACTGTTTTCTTTCACGTAGAAAGCCACCCAATGTTGACCCAGTTCAGAACTAGGGTCGGTGTTGCTTATGAATCATGTGGAGGGTTTCAGAGTTTTAGGACATTGGTCGCTGGAAAAAGTTCCCAGGTAGTGTCTTTGTGTGTGCGGGTGGTTTTTCAACACGACGGTGATGTCGCCAGTTTTCATTCCTAGTTCATGTGATAGTCGGTCACTAGGAGGCGGTCAGCCATGAGATTGATGTTGTTGTCTTAGAAGGAACACATGATGGCTGAAATGGCGTGGGTGGTGGGAGAAGCGAACTTGAGCGCTACGCTTAGTTTTCCTTGTTTGATGAGGTTGATGCGAGAATCTTCTGGAGTTCTGTCCAGAGTTAGGTTGAAAATGAAGAACGAGTGCCCGTCCATGAACTCCCCCAGAGAGATGTTGCATTTTTGTCAGAGTGCTACGAGTCCGCTGGTGGTGTACATTTGGTGGTAAGCTCTCACGCAGTTGTCAATGTTGAAAGCAGTTCTCAGTTCAAAACTGTTCAAGCCCTGGCATGGAGGTTGGCTATACTGTTCCCTATTTATTGGTAGACAAAAGCTCAGTGTCGGGGGGGGGGCGCCTATGTAGTTACTGCAGTATTCCAGTGTAGGGACAATGGTGGTTCTATATACATTAAGACTATTGTCTTCACTAAGAAACTTCCATAGTTTTGTCAGTTTAAAGAGTTTGTTGCCAAGTGATTTTTTCAGCTTTGTAATATGGGGGACTACTGATAGGGGGCCATCAAGTTCAACTCCCAAGTAGCAATATCGATCAGTAACGGCTAACCTGTTCATACCCATTTTAATGTTGGGCTCAGATGAGGCATTAATTTGATGTTTGGTACCAAATCTGATAACCATACTGTTGTCAGTATTGACCGTTAGATAGTTGGCTAGTAGGGCATTAATATCAGTTTGTAGCTGTTCTTCAATAATAAGTGGGTCTTTACCACTGATATACAGAAATACATCATCAGCATAAAGCACAGGCTTACAGTAGGTCAGGGTGTTACAGAGGTCATTGATAAATAGGACAAATAGTAAAGGACCGATGGTTGATCCCTGTGGCACCCCAAATTTCACCGCAGAACTCTGTGATAACTTGCCATTAGCCATTGTTTTATGGCATCTAATCTTTAGGTATGCTTTAAGCCATAGTTTTATTTTAACCAGTATTTCAAGAGCATAAATTTTTCTTAGCAATGACACATGATTTATACTGTTGAAAGCTTTGGAATAATCGATAAAACAACCAATAGTATATTCCTTATTGTCATGTGCTTCATATAGGTCATCAAGTACCTCCATAAGAGCATCACATGTACCTTTTTCATTGTCTGAAACCAAATTGATATTTGTACAAGATGTTATTATTTTCCAGATGGTCATAGTGTACGATGGTGATAGAGAAATAATAAATAATAATGATGTGGTCAGTAGTACTGACAGTGATGAAATATGTAAAAGAAGGTTTAATAGGAATATAAAGAAAGACAGAGACAGAGTAATAAATATTTATTGGTAGACAAAAGCATTTTGTGAAAAAAGATAAGACAGATTAAAACAGGCTGGAACGTGCTTAAATAAAATAAACCACACGAGTGGCAGTGTTCAGGTCCATAAAGAAACCCGGGGTAAAAAGCCTGATTGTTCCAGTCAGGAGATGAAAGGGATAAAACACCAATAGCCCAGGGAAAGACAGGAAAACATCCATCTGAAAATGAGAAAGGTAATTGGATTAACTTTACAAAGTTGAACAGAAGTTAACAATAAATGGGAAATGAATACGAAATAATTAGATAGAGACGTCAAGGTATGACGACAATTCTTGGAGCATGCACATTGAAATAACAATGATTGGAAAGGAGGCTCCTTAAGCAATATATTTATGAATTTCTGGGATGAAAACAGGGAGTCTGTTTAGAGGGAGCATGGAAGAGACATTGAGAATTGGGCACACATATCTGGCTTACTTACTTAGTAGCCAGACCCTTTGGTCAAAAGGAGTGGATGCATATACACATCAGAGACATTAGGGTCATAGGGAAGTGGATTAGCAATGCTGGTAATTACATGCACACACCATAACAAACGCATCTACCACTCACTGCTAAAACGATCTGAGAGAATAGACCATGCACACTTAGTTAGAGCTCTGTACGGCACAGGCTGGAGATGGCCAGCTCTGGACCAATTAACACCTGGGAGGAGTGAAGGTAGGATTTGAATATAGTGACTAGTGTAATCGGACTCCAGGCCTCAGGAAGGCCTATCCCTCACTATACAGTGAGCATCCCTGTATGGACTTAGAATCCATCACAACATTGAAACTCTATAACGATTATTCATCTTCCATGTAAAACACTACACTACTTAATAATATAAGTTTAGACCAGATCGAGCTTGCCTACTGCCTTGTCTACACTATACCGTTGTATAACACCATGAATTAGGAAATGGTATCAAAATGAAATAACACCAAAGGACAAAATGAAATGGTAAGAGAACATACATTACAACTGCTAGGAAAAGTTGAGATTGTTAAAATGAGACCCGTTGAGTGGCAGGATACGAATGAATGACATTCATCTGTAAAGATGCCTGATTGTTTGGCAGACCTTTTATACCCTTTAATGCTTGACGTGCTAACGACTGAGGAGAAAGTCAATAAAGCCTTTAATGAATAAGGTATCTCTCACTTGTTTTGCTTTAAATCAAACTACTACATAGCTTTTATAGGTGTACTTGGCTGATGTGGTAGTAAACTCTACCCAAAAGGAAGGATTAATAGGTAATCCTCACAGTACAATAGATCAATTCATGGACAAGCTTCTCTAGTAATTTACCAGGGAGTGGCAATAGTGTAATGGGACACCAGTTCTTAATATTAGTGAGGTCACCTTTTTTTGGGAATTGGAACCAGAAGTCCAGACAACCAAGCGTCAGGGAATATTGAAAATAGAATTTTTAAACATGATTACAATGTGTTCAGTTAGCAACAACATACTGTCCATAAGCACATGAGAAATAATGTTTTCAATAACAGAGGATTTATCATCATTAATATGCTTTATCAGCTTAAAGACCTTGTCATGAGTGATGAATTCATGCAGATCTAGGTCAATCAAATTTTCAACATTGTTATAGTCAATTGCATCTACTTCAATAATTGCTAGGTTGATTGGCTGATTAGCAGCGATTTTACTATACAGAACATCGCCTATGGTGGCAAAGTAATTATTGAAATAATCAGGGACATCATCTGGAGCAACAGAACGACCTTCAGCCATTAAGCTTACATCATGATATTTTGTCTGTGGGCTATTTATAGCTTTCAATTCTCTCCAGAATCTGTGCGGGTCATTTCGGCATGCATCAAGTGTCCTCATGGTGCCATCAGCTTTGGCGTGTAGTTGTTGGCCCCCTAATTTTGTGAGTCAGGGTCCTAGCTCTTCTAAGGTACATGAGATTACCTGTAGCTTTATGATTATACAGGGCAGTGTGTCTATCATTGATTGATTCAATAATTTCCCGGGTACAATAATCACTATCTATTTTCTTAATAACAATGTCTTTGACCGGGCACTTAGCATCCAAGTATTCTAGTATGGCGCGAGTGTATATGGACCATTGCACATTCGCATCGGTTTTTGTGTAGAAAGCGTCCCAGTTGTATTCCACAAGATGTTCATAAAAATCATCAATATTTAGTGTTTATATGACCTTCCTCTACGTATAGATTTTTCCTTATGCTCTCTATCCTTTTTTCTGATAGCATAAATGGGAAAATGGTCAGAAATTAATGCAAACAAAATGTCTGATGTTTGTACAAATGGAGAGTCAGTGATAGTGTAATCAATACAAGTACCAGGGCCTCCAAGGGGGTTTGGCCTAGTAACGCCTTGAATGAGTGATCTGGTACTGGTTTCACGAGAGGTCAATAGTACGTCTTGTACTAGCCTCATTACGCTTTTTCATGTCAATATTCAGATCACCAATGACCAACAGCTCAAAGTCCTCAGATTTTAGGTCCTCAATCACAGCTTGTAATATGTCTATGCCATTATTTAAATCAGTTTCATTGGGGGGCCTATAAACATTAACAATGTGCATGTTGGGATACTCATGTTTCTCTAAGAGATGGTGAGAATTTAAATATCTTTTTCTATTCTACAGAACTCTTCTATTATATGACTATAGGGGCTAAAATAGGTTCTAAATAGGTCATAACTATTACCCATTTAATTAAATTAAAACGTTGGTACAATGCCCATTTTTCTCGTGATATTTGCTTTCTAACGATATTATAATATGACTTGCCAGTACTCCCAGAATTTTTTTCACTAATTCCTGTGGGCCAGCCGGGCCCATAAAATGGCAGTTGTTGACAAAATTGTAGGCCCGCACCTACAGCCCCCGGGCCAGCGCTGGTGTCTACCCCTGAAATGTGAAAAAGAAAATTTCTTTGCACTAAAAAAAGTGTTTAACGTTTAAGAAACGTTTTATGTCAAGGTTAAAGAAACAACAATGTACTTTTGATGTATGAAATGAGACTAAAAAACGTTCTTAAATGCATCCAAACGTCCACAAAATGTTTAACCCAAATTATACTAAAGCCAGAGTTTTAGTATAAGAGGACTGGAAGTTTATACATAATGTCCTGCATACATTAATATGCACCATTTCAAATTTTGTGACAATTTGATGATATAAGTGATATAAGGTTTTCAATACTGACCTACATGTAGGTCGTTAGGAGAATCCACTGTGTGGAAATGCATAGATGATAGATATCATCCTATACACCCTATGATGAATTTTGTATATTGAAGGTCATAAGGTTTGACCTTACTCATATTACATTTAACTATGAGGGTCATATAGCTTTACCAAATATCAAAATTTAATAAACTTAGGGTAAGTCATAATGGAAATATGAAGTGATAACATTCTAATTCATATCTATACAAAATACATACCTATACATAGGAAACCATGCCCCGTCATCCTAACGACCTACATGTAGGTCTGTTTTGAACAACAGGCCATATCTCTGGGAGTTATGTTTCCATGCCAACCAAATCTTGCATGCATAAACTTGTATACTAGTTTTACATATCAACTATCTCTTGAATATCAGGCACTAAGTCATCTGATAAATTGGCCAGATTCATTTTTCCAATTTGCCTCTTGGCCTATTTTCAGATTTTGTGGTGTTTTGGTTGCCATTGCAACAATACAAAATTTATTTGCGGACTTCATTTTTGAGTTATATGGAATCTTTAAGGGAGGAACTTTAACATATGATTGAAACATATGATGTATCCTATTTTCTCTGTAGGAGGGGTATGTCTCCTTCATGGTATTGTAAGTGACCTACATGTAGGTCGTTAGTATAATCTGGGTTAAATGTTTTTGGTGTAAGAAAAAAAATATTCGCTATTCTTAACTAAACCTTTTTCAAAGGTATCCAACGATAAAAATGCGTTGTTTTTTTTATAAGTGGGTAAAAGTTATAAGGCTGGCTGGCTAGGATTACATGTGGTGATTTGCTTCCCCACACTGCCATCTGAAGGCAACAAGGGGAAGGAATAAATAAAAGGTGGTACGACGAGCTGCCACATGGCGTCAGTGTGGTATTTCATGAGGTCATGCACCAGGAGGTTAGCAGAAGAGTCCAAGTCATGGGACGCTGGGGGTGGGAGGATCCATTTCTAGGCAACACCCGGTGAATATGGACTCGACCAAAATAGTCGGGCACCTACCCAGTTCAGTGGAGGAAAGGCCCAGAAATATCTATACCGGGGAATCATTTTAAATATACCAGCATGAAATCGACCTTGTCTTGTGGATAGCACAGCAACACACGTGTCATCAGCAGTTCTAAGTGGAAAGAGATAACCCGTTGCTGGATTTTTTTAGAAAGGACTGTGTTTCTGTATAGCCCAGTGCTCCTCCCCCTTTCCTGCTCTCACAAGGGATGCTATGCTGTGGCCGGTAGCGGAGACGGGCAGGCTGAGTAGAGGAGAGCCGCTCATTCCGGGTTTTGACGTCATGCTACTGCTCGCCACACACAACATGGCGGCATGGAAAACTATAGAGCATTGAAGTCATCATCATAATAATAGAGTACACACGCGGGGAGCTAGTAACCCCCACTAGACCCTAACCCCTACAGTGGGCTTGGAGATTGAACCACTACGAGCAGGTAGGTTGGAGCTGAGCTGCTCATTTCTGTTTGACATCATGATTCCCCCAGCTGCTCTCACCATGAGCTGCTCCCATGCACACACCCTGCAACACTCTAGTCGCCCCAGTGATGGGGCCTATTCCTAGAACAAGGTAAACTGGGGTCTAGTCAGCTGCTAGTAGAGCTAGTAGCTGCTTAAAACATCCCACGTAGATATGAACCAGACTAAGTTATCTAGGTCATTTATATTAATAGTAATGGCTTATATTGACATTATTATCATTATTGTATTGCGTTTGTTAAATGCATATGCTTTTGACTTCGGCTGTATGTATATTGCTGCCTGAAATGGAGGTATTATTACCTCAAAACTCTATGTGTGACTAGGCTGGGATATGGCCATAGCCCACATCACGCAGGTCTTTTTTTCCACATTGATCAGATGGGAGGTGTGACGGTGGAGGTGTCGATAAGGGCGTGTGGGTGTTGGGTGGGGTGGTGGGTAGGGTATCACTTGCCAACACAGCAGATTAGTCGACTCGAGTAAGGCTTAGTACCCTTTATTTTAGAGAAATAGTCAGACTCAATGTTTGGCATAATGTTGACATGATTAATAACCATAAGTTGGTACTCTAGTTTGTCATAGTGTGGTTCGTCCAGCCCACACGAGAGGGGAAAGAGCCAGGATAGCCAGTGCGCACTGTCATGGCATATCCTTTCTGTTTCCCTTGTTTTAAAGATCATGCCCCCGTATTCCATGGACTGGTATTGACCATTATCTTGTTAATGACGTATTCATATGTACCTTCCATATGCTCCTCCATACATGTATAATGATCTTTTTTTTTTGTGGTAGCGCTGACGCTTGTTATCAATATATGCTTGTGTTTCCATTTGTTACATAAAAGCATGTGTAAACCTGTCTTCATAAAGGGTGTTCTCTCTTGAGTTGATAGGTATATAGATCTCCGGAGGCTAATCATTCTATTCAAAATACTTATCTGTGATTTTAGAATTTTGAATCAATGGATTTCCAAGGGTATAACAAAATGTTGTACTTTGACGTCAGGCTCGTTTTACTGATGAAAGAAATTCAGGTATAATAGACCCCCCATATTTCCCATCTCTCTCTCTCTCTCTCTCTCTCTCTCTCTCTCTCTCTCTCTCTCTCTCTCTCAAGTCACACTCTTTAATGCAAATGGTGTAGGCTGACTGACAGAGCTAGCGAGACATAGGCACAGAAACACCCATCTCTCACACACACCCAAATCCACATCTCTCTTGCACCCTATCACTCTATCTATGCCTCTATACTTCCCTGCATTAACACCCCTTGCCTCGTTGCTCACTCCTTCTTTTATATCTCTGTCTCACTGTTTCAGCTCTACCCCCTCCCTCTCTCTCTCTCTCTCTCTCTCTCTCTCTCTCTCTCTCTCTCTCTCTCTCTCTCTCTCTCTCTCGCAAAATAAGCCTCCCAACACCTACTTATGACTGATTCTAGAAATTGATAAACAGCTTAGCAGAATCAGGTCTACACACGTGTAGCAAAAAGGAACCTGTCCGATTCTTGTGCTCACATAATGGGGAGCTTTTCAACGACAGACCTTCATGCAAGGTTATTGTGGGAGAATAGTTAGGAACAGAAGTTGACTCATCGCAACTTTCTTAAATGGACAATTTTAAAGTACTTATACATCTGCATAATTCAGCTCAGAGCCGCTAATGAATGCCCTATGTATGCATCTAATGTATGTATGGCGGGGTGCCAAATGATTCCAATTGATCATCTCTGGTCCATATTCCACTGGTCGAGTATAGGATGTACAGTTAAAAAAGATATTCGTAAGCACCCTTTCCTCGTGACTGTTGGTGCATGTATCTATTGTGAACTCTGTCATTTTATAATTATAGGTACATGAACTATACTGAGTTTGCGTCCAGGATAAATGGCATTTTATGGGCTCAGTCTTCGCTACAGTATGTAGCAGTGTAGAACAGGTAGATCACCTCGGTACCTGGGGGTGAGTAAGATGTAGGTTACATACACACTACACACTAGGTAGATATGGAGGGATTGTACCATGGAAAGCCCCATAGAAGAAGGCCTCATCTCCCACAGCCCCACGCCAAAGGCCCCCCGGTCTCAAGGCCCCAAGGTCATAAGGCCCCAGGGTCCTAACACCCCAATTACGTCATATTTACATCATAATTACGTCTTAATTACGTCGTATATACGTCATAATTACATCATTTTTCCCTTACGTCATTGTTACGTCATTTTTTAAAAAATGTAAGGCATTTTTGATGGTCATTTCTTACATCATTCTTACGTCATTCCTACGTCATTTACGTCATTTTTACATCATCATACATTTACGTCATTTTTACATCATTCTTACGTCATTTTTACGTAATTCTTACATCATTCTTACATCATTTTTACTTTATGCTTACATCATACTTACGTAATTTTTACGTAATTCTTACATCATTCTTACATCATTTTTACGTCATGCTTACATCATACTTACGTCATTTTTACGTAATTCTTACATCATTCTTACATCATTTTTACGTCATGCTTACTCCCTACTTACGTCATTTTTACGTAATTCTTACATCATTCTTACATCATTTTTACGTCATGTTTACATTATACTTACGTCATGCTTACCTAATTCTTACATCATTTTTACGTCATGCTTACATCATTCTTACGTCATTTTTACGTCATAATTACGTCATTACATGCCTAGGTTCGACCCTTTTTAGGTTTCTCCATCGTCATTCCTACGTTATTCTTACATCATTCTTACGTCATAATTACGTCATTTCCTCACTTTCTCCGTCCTCATTTTTACGTAATTCTTACAGCATTTTCACGTCACGCTTACATCATTCTTAAGTCATTTTTACGTCATAATTACGTCATTACATGCCTAGGTTCGATCCTTTTAGTTTTCTCCATTGTCATTCCTACGTTATTTTTACATCATTCTTACGTCATAATTACGTCATATCCTCACTTTCTCCATCGCATTTTTACGTCATTCTTACGTCATAAATATGTCATAATTTCGTCATATCCTCTTTCTTGCATTCATTTTTTGCAATTCTTTCGTGTCTCGTTCGGTTTAAGTCATTCTTACATTATTCTTACAAAATTCTTACAGGATATCACACTTTGTCTACGTCATTTTTATGTCATACTTCCCCCCTAGGAATTTCATCATGTGAAATGATTACGTCATATCTACATCATTTACCCAAGTAAGTCTGTTTAAGAAAGAATCGCATTCATCAAGTCGAATTTTGTCTTCAAATACTTTTGCATTCAACTTAGCCCTCTTAAACCCAATCAACCACAAAAAGCATACGGCCCTAGTTTTCCTTTCATCTTACATCATTCATACAACTTTTTGACATCATACATAAATTTAGTGCAACTAGTACTGCAACTATGGGTTGTGGTCTTCCTACAAGATTCTTACATATTTCTTACATAATACACTTCAAGACCAAAGTTCCATAATTCTTACATCAAAACTACAAGTTCAAACAATAACACGATTAGCTGCGAGATATGATCACAGGAGTATTACGGTAGAATGACATAGATAGCTGGGCAAAAATACAAGTTATGTTTTTTTAATTTGAAAATCAAAGTTTATTGAGCCTCTCACAATTTACAGAATCGTGGTAAATGAAGCACAACTGGAATTATAATCAAACATCTATCAGTAGGACAAACACAATCATACAATCAAAAAAAAAATGCTACAAATCATATTCATACGGTTAAATAGATAATAATCAAATTGTAAACCATATCAAAGGATAGAAATAAATCTGGAAGCAGAAGTACAAAGTTATTCACCTATACTGCAATCATATTTTTAATGTATATCTTAAACATATCTTCAATATCTCTCAGAATGATTTGTACCCACCTTATCAAGTTTAGACTGTTGTTTGAGTGTGTCTTCCATAAGACAAGACTCTTTTCTCTCACAGTCGGTTTAACTTACAATCACAGAATGTTTGCATATATGCATGTTCGCTACACTCACCATGTGTTTCATTCAAAGACAATAAGTTTGGATGGATGGATGTCCAATACAATACAGGTAAACTTATATCACTTACATTGCACTAGTAATAATCACATTTATTCCGGACGGAAGATGTCTACTTAGTATATTAGTCGACTATGTACAATACAATATCACTTTAACATAATATATGTCTGTCCATTTGCAACTGCGATAACATTTGTGGACCTCTTGTCTTCCTTAACCCTCCATATCATGGCCCCTGCTTCCTGTCAAAGAGTAGTTCATTCTCCCAACTAGCTCCTCGTATTTGGCACAAGGCAGAACCCAATACATTATCTTGAAACATGTTGAGAATTCTGGTAGGCAGAGGCCATGGGTGTCGTTCATCTTTCTGTGTACGAAGTCGATGGTGAGTAGTTGTTTAGACCTTTCTCCATGCATCTCGATAGTAGGCATTCCTGTGAACGCCATCAGGATGTCTCCCACCTTCACCTTGTTGTGTTTTCCTTCTGAAATACCAATGTCATTCCGGGGTGTCACTCTGCCCTAATTTACATAATCTTAAATCCGGTAGATAGAAATATCATGTATGCAAACTTATAATGTCATATTTATTATGACTATAAATAATCATTGTATACTATATTTGTATAGTATATAAATAATCTCAGCTATTATTAATTTACCTACCCTCACACTCTCTAATGTACTGCTTGAGCCAATCCAATGTGTCAGTCTGCTCACCAGTACCCCAGTGTTCACTTGGATTTATTACAAGCCTGTCCAGAACGTCTTTTGCCGTCACCTCCATTTGTCTTCGGCACAGTTGGATGAAGCCCATCCTGTGTTGGCGGATAACTTGTCCTACCTTTCCCAATCCCATTTCAAGCCTGCCAACAGGTACACATTAATTATTAACTTTATGACATACAACCAGCGACGCACACTTGTAATTATTTTTTACATCATTAGGCCTCCCTACCCTGTATCTAAAAGGCATATTTAAAGAAAAAGCAATAATTTATATGGATTATCCTACTCATTTGAGAATCTGCTTGTACCGTGAAGTCCCTACACTGTAAAAAATAGTGTTTAGATTGTAAACACTTATTTGTCCCAGTTTTTTAAACACATTGCATAAGTGTTTACATTCTAAACACATTTCACGTAAACACATCCATATGTGTTTAGATCTTAAACACACATTAACAATGGGGTTAGATTGTAAACACTTATTTTGAAAAGTGTTTAGAATCAAAACACTTTTTGAAAAGTGTTTAGCAAAAAGTGTTTAGTCAAAAAGTGTTTACACACAAAACACTTTCCCAAAAAGTGTTTAGAAAAGTGTTTCCTTTCTAAACACATTTCAAAACTTTTTCAAAAAGTGTTTAGAACATTTGAATAAGTGTTTAGATTCTAAACACTTATTCAAAGTGTTTAGAACATTTGAATAAGTGTTTAGATTCTAAACACTTATTTAGATAAGTGTTTAGAAATTAAACACTTATCTAAACACTTGTCTAAACACTTTTTGCCTAAACACTTCCCTATAAACTTATATAATAAGTGTTTAGAAAGGTGGGACAGGAAAGTGTTTAGACAAGTGTTTAATATCTAAACACCTTTTTTACAGTGTATATATGCTTGGATGGTCGTACTTACTGTTCATATGCTCTTTGGTGAAGAATAAATAGTGCCTCTGCGGCACCGGCGTTGCTCATCTTAATTTTGTCCTGGTCCAGGGTTTTGTCCTCAGCCAAGTACTCATCTAGCTCCCACTGCTTTCCGAACTTATTGTGTTCTGCGGCGGCCATCAGGTGCTGAGCGTCGATTGCGTTCTCCAGCTGATAGAGAAAAGTAGTGATTTATTGGACCTTGCATGCATATCACAAAATGGCTCCTAGCTCCCGATCTATTTTTCTCACGGGGACATTCTACAATTGTGATATAAATTATTAAATTTTCTCTTCTATAAGAAAGCTCAGAGTAGTGCATATTTATTCCCTTAGGGATTTATGCACAGTTGATAGACTGCAATGCTCTACTGGTTAGCATCCAGACATCCTGCTCTGTGATTTAGCTATACAGGCACAACGCATATACATAATCAACATAGTGCTTATTAGGCTCTCGTCTGTCATAGGAAGTTGCCCCTTAACATGCACTACTATATAGGCCATCGGTTGGTCAAGTAATAATTGGCTTGTGAAAAAAGGTTACGGAGTCATGGTGTGACAATTGCTTTTCTTTTCATACCACAGCAATGCAAAAATTGTCACAATTTCTGAAGAATAAATCCACCATTAGGTAGGTACATACCCTTGACAGTTCTTCTGAGTCAACAATCGTTATGTAGTCCTTCTCCAAGGCCTCACTCCTAGTTATCTTTCCCTTCATCTCCATCAGGCTTTTGCTTCCAAGGGCAACTGCTTCTGCTAACTCCTCTCCCATGAAAGCAGGACCAGGGCCGCCACTACCCATACTCAGAGCCACAGCCTTACCGATGTAGTAGTATGTGCCTTTCAAGTATTCTGTTTCAAATAGAAATAGAAAAATGAAATTTTCTCTCCTACTACGTACTTCTTTCATTACACTTTTGCTGTTTCCAATAAACCTTTACTATTTACGGATTGTCTCCACTATTTGTCCCATATCCTAATCCCGCAAAGAACATGGTTGTCCTTTTATAAATGCACCTTTTTTTTTTAATTTTGAAATAAAAAAAGTTCCTGTTACATACCCAATTCGTCATACACCAGTATTTTGCCCCCTTCTCTCCCCCTCATCACTGGTAGCTGGCCCGCTGAAAGGATGAGTTTATGAAGGTAGAGGCGTTTAGGTCCTCCCCCGTCTACTGCACGTGAGTCTTGGAGAGTCCCGTCTTCTGCCTCGGTGGCCAATCTTACCATAAGGTGGGGACTTAGGCGGGAATCGTCTCCCCAGCTCCTGAACGATTTCCAAGGTTCATCGATGTTAACTTCAAAAGAGTTGTATCCTTCACTTTCCTCCTCCATCATCCTGTCTATCGCCCACATGAGCTCCCTCTCCGCTACCTCCCAAACATCCTCCCCGGGCCTTCCATACTGGAAAGGAAGTGTTCATTTATTAAATGATTATACATATTTTTGGAAAATCTACATATTTAAACACTCTGTTAAACAAGTGTTTTCTTCCCATTTGTTTGGGCTGAAAACACGTTCTATTTTAAAGGCCCTTAACAGTATATAGTTAAGTCATTAATATTTATTGTACATCTCTTTAATCAAGTAATTAAAAGCTAAACCCTTCAGTGTTTAGGTGTCTGACAGAAAGTATATAATGGCCAAACACTTCAGGGGCGGATCCAGGGGGTGGGTCCTGGGGGTCAGGACCCACCCCCCCTTTTGGTCCACCCATAACATGTGCAAATAGGGGTCCCCGGAGGTGCCCCCCCCCCTCCTTTGGGCCCACCAGATGTCCACTTTGTATGTCCCCTTTCATGACCAGGCTGCACTTGCGATGTCGCCGCGCCACGCTTCTGACATTGCCATGATACCTGGTAACTGAGGGTTGGACCCCCCCCCCTTTCCAAAATCTTGGATCCGCCCCTGCACTTTAACACTTCTCGTTTTTAGGTCTTTAAATGCTGGTGTTGAGAAAACTTGGTGTGTATTTTTAAACACGTTTTTCAGTATATATCTTCCATTTGAAAAACTCACCCCCATCCATGTGACTTCCAGCTCCACGTTTCGGTCAAATACATCTCCTATTCTTAGATCTTTGTCAGCCTCCTCTGTCATATGTATGGTCCCGTTCAACTTCAGGTCAAAACAGTAGGTTGCACCTTTCTGTTTTTGTATCTTTTCCACTAGACTCTGGTGACGGAAGCAGATAATACGATGCTTTTAAAATATGTATGTCTCCTTTTCTGGCCCTCAACTCTTAATCATAATCAAGACATTACCTCAATTTCATTGGTAATCTTATCATTATTGCATCCACTTCCTACCCCATAGCCCACAGAAGTGCAAAGTATTTTTATGTAATGAGAAATACAATGAGGATTTACCAACTATGTCACACCATATACCATTGCCTACTTACCCAGATTCTTGTATTTCTGCTGAAGTGTTTCTCAAATCTTTCGAATGTCTCTCCAGTGACACTGATAGTTACCCAAAATCCTTCTCCTATTGATACATAGTCATCGTCTGACTGAAAGTTAAAAGTCATGTTTATTGATGTATCTATACTTTTACAACAACGATAAAATAGCAGACACCATGGGTCTTCTCTCCTAGACTTTTCCATATTAAAAATTAAATTTAAACCAACAATTTCATTAAATAATTTCCCCCGCCTCTACCTGCGTGTTTTCTGCCACGTCCCAGTCCCAGTTGTCTACGTGATCCCTTGTCCAGTTTGTCCACGTGGCGTCCATTAGTTCTTCCCCCTCCTCATCCGAAGCAGGTACAAGGATGACATCATACTCATCTATCATGATGACTGAGTTCTCATCGCTCTCCCTGTCCGGTGTGTCAGGTACCAGCACGTTGTATCTCCCTTCCAATTGCTCCTCCAACATTCCCTCTTCTTCATTGAATACCACATGAGGTTCAGGTATGGGCAGTATTGTCTGTAGGAAGAAAGATATATTTATCAATATTTTGCCCTCATATATTTTCTTTCCCCCTCCTCCTGCATTATATTATCACCCAACCCAAACATATGGAAATTTTCACAAAAATGCTCGGATTAATTTTTTAGGTTGTCCCTGATTTACCAGGTCGGTTGGGGGACAGGAAACATACCGTTAACCCTCATCCTACCTTTCGTTCATATGGTAATAATTCAAAGAATGCATTAAAAATGGCACAACACAGCGATTCATTACGCTTGTTTTCCCACAAAGGGGGAGGGGGTAATGAGGTTATTCTGTCTTTTGTTAACCGCATTGTACCTTTTGTATAATATATGACAAGAAATTTACCACACGTCGCGGCACCACGTAAACCCTGCTTCCTGTGCAAATTTCCTCAGGTTCTATGTGGCGCAGCATCCCCCTTCTGCCCTCTTGCTTCAAGTTGTAACTTGTAACTCTGGGCCAATTTCTGTTGACAAAAGTATCCCAGTCATCCCTAGTCCAGTCTTCTCCTATTTCAATATACTCTGTTCCATCTTCCTCGTGTCTCTGTGTCAAGATGGGCATTCCTGTTCAGAAGACAAATAAAGATTCACAGGAAAACTGATATGCTTCTATAATGGCAGATGCCAGTAGTATGGGCAGTATATTATTTATAACCAATTTATAGGCTACAAAATTCATGTTGGTAGTAAAAAAGTGATTTTGAAATAATGTATATCGACTCATAGTCCATGTTATTGGGTTTTGGGCGAGGGGAAGATAATTCTGTTATCCCTGGACCCATTACATACCTCGGATATTAAAGGGGATTCTTCTAAAGTTAGCCCATACTAGATTTTTTTTTGCCCTTTTTCCCTTGCTATATTTACTGTGTCACTAAGGTCCGATAATAAAGTTTATCATATACACTGCAAAAAAGAGCCTTGGCATTGAACATATTTAAAGTAGTCGCATTATTGTCCCTTTGTTTAGGATTTCAGTGGGACAAAAGAGGGGTGGGGGTGAAGAATGGCACAAAATCGAATGACTTCATTTGTACACGTCCTCAAGTTCCCAAATGATATAATTTCACCTACCGTATCCTTCCTGCTCTAGATCTCTCCTTTCCTCGTCTGTGTCTCCCACGCTCGTTGTTCCAGGGCGCAGGCACCACACAACGACCTTCAATGTATCATGTCCCACTGAATTTATAAAAAGAACCTATCAGAACCAATAAACTGTCACTGCCATTCCCTGCATTTAGGTAGACACTATATGGCCTTAGTGTGTTCCTTGACTGGGGGGGGTCAGAATTTTTCTACACCTCTGATGGGGGGGGGTCAAAATAATTTCACCTGTTTTTCAGTGGAAAATCCTGCGCGTTATTATAGGCTAAAAGGGGATTTTTGTCCCTTGTGGGGGTGGGGTCAAAAACATTGTACCCCCTAAAGAGGGGGGGTCGAAATACTTTTTGTGCATACGCGTGCAAACCCAGCAGCCCCCCCCCCCCTGTTGTTAAAAAAATGAGCACTCCCCAATTGGAACTTGATGGGTACCAGACATTTCATATTTTAGTTTCATAAAAGAACGACCTTACCCTTTCAGGGCCGCTGATGCATTAATGCATCATGCCTAGTTTTGGTCATGATGCATCAGGAGAGTGTGCTCTCCATTATAACAGCACTTCATGGATGCATCACACAGACCCTCCCGGAGTTTGTGTATCAATCCGGTAGGGTCAGCATGAGGCATGAATGTTGCCCTGGTGAGTTACTCACCAAAACTTAATGCCGACCAATGGGCATGATGCCTTAATGCAACCGTGGCTGTTAACCCTTACGTGCCCAGAATAGCAAAAGTCTGCTTTAATGATTTACTTATGTTCAACACGGGTTTAATATTTCTCAGATTAAGATGATTTTAACACCAGAAGACTTGTTATATCAAGGGCTTTCCAACGATACCAAATTTCTTATGGTACAAAAAGTATGTAATTATCAGTCGGCACTATTGCAAAATGATAATGAATTAAATATAGCTTTAAATGCGTGCACTCTAAAAAATGTGTTTTAACTAAAACATATTTTACCAAAACACTTTTTGGTAAAATACATTTTCATCATCTAAACACATTTCCTAAAACACTTTACACTTTTCCTGCAAATGTGTTTAGGTTTATAAAAGTGTTTTAATACTTGGTTCCAATCCAACTCACCAGGTGGCAGGGACCACCTATGATGGTACTATTGTAACATTCATATGGACACAAACGTCTGAATTTAGGTATAAATGATAATGATACACATCATCCTGATAGACCGTAACATAGATACTTTATCTTAGATTGGATTTGGAAAGAAATATCTAAAAATTACCTTCTCAATACCTTGATTCCAACGTAACCCATGATAAACACCCATTTTGTAACATTCAGGATTAATACATATATCCCAGTCCTAAACTCTCTCACTAACTCTGTGTATCAATGTGTTTGAACTCATCTTGACTGTAGGCCAAGCCTGGTTAGCACAAAATCAATGTTGATAACTGGCTGATCAACATTCATCAACTTGCTATCAACATAACTTCAATATTCTCTACCTGCAGAGAGACAGCAATATGCATTAGGAAGGACTCACTAATCCTTAAACTAGGACCATGGGTTTATAAGGAAAATGAAATAATAGCAAGGGCATAAATTTGCCTGAAGCTCATTTTAAACACTTTCTGAACCTAAACATGTTATTCTCAGAATCATTTAAACACTTTTTCATCTAAAACACATTTTGATCAAAACACTTTTCAATCTTTAACACTTTTTGAAAAAGTGTTTTCTGTTTTGCCCAAAAATGTGTTTAACAAAGTGTTACAAGAAAGTGTTTTAAATACAGGTAAAAGTGTTTAAAAACAAAACACATTTTTTAGAGTGTGGACAGTGCGCGCTCTAGCCATCGCTATACATATTAATTACAAAAAAACATCAATTATATCACAAAAGTAATGATAAAAAGTGAAAAAATAGCCATAAAACTTATGTTCATAACTTTTTCCAAAGATTACGGTTATGCTATTGATAATTTTCAATTTTTATCAGAATACCCAGAATGGCAGACTGATGCGTTATAATTTCAGAATAATCGATTTGTATTCAAAATTGGCAGAAATGGTATGAGCATTTGCATCTATTTTACTTCTATTCATCCCCTTCATAATGAAAGTATTCTCTGTAATTTCAGAAATGATTGTAATGATCGTTTCATTCATTTGTAATCTTTTATATCATTTTTGAATGTCCAAATTATCTCCCTTATGAATCTCAATATAATAAGTCCGACCCTGATAGTATTTTAATTTAAGGCCCAATAAAGTTTCCAGTATAGTGTTGTGACTTCTTCCCTGGATTGGAACTAGCCTATGTTATTGCATGCATACAATTCTAAAAAAAGGCTGGTACAAAGTGCTCACCTTGGTTGGTCATTTCCTCCCTCCTTCTCCTATGCGGGCAGTGAAAGTTAAAGTCCTCACTCCTAAGAAAGTAAGATTATTTCCCTCCTGTGCTGTACTCTGTGGGTGAATCCTTCTCCTGTGTCTCCGTGATCGTTTTAATCTATTGATTGTTTTCAACTTAATCATGTATTTAGCGATTCTACCTGTCTTATACAGTTCGGCCCACCTCCCCCAGGCACTTCACACCTGACCTAGGCCAATCACCGCACATCCTGACCACTCCGTCTGAGTCGCTCACCCCCCCCCCCCCCCCAATCCCAACTGTACACGGGCAGGGGACTTATCCTTTGAAGTGACCTCGTCCCGTTTCTGCTCAGGTCACCACGGGCGTCCATCCACCGACCTCCCCACCGACCTCATCCATCATCCCTCAACTGTTATCCGCAAATTTTGATTACAGTAAAACTTGGTTACAACGAACCCCTTCTTAGAAGCTTAAAAAGTCGTTGTAACCAAATTCTGTTAAACCCAAGTTCAGCGTTATGGGAGTGGAGGGGGGGCACCTCTACCGAAGGTTTAGCTGAAGGAGCAGAATGCCATGTCTAAGACATGTTAAGGGCTGTGATAGGACTTCTGTACCCGCCTCTATTGAACCCTTAGCTGCAGTAGCGCAATGAGAGAACTAAGAGGTGGCAGGGGGTGTGATAGGACATCTATACCCGCCTCTATGGAAGTTCAGCTGCAGTAGCTGAATGAGAGTTCTAAGAGGTGTCAGGGGCTGTGATAGGTCTTCTGCACCTGCCATCTATAAACTTTTGTTTTACCCTTTTTCCAACCCCAGAATGGTCAAAATGTCTTCGTTTTTTAATAAGTTCCTGCCAATAGAAATTTGTTCTGACTAAGTTTTTTTACTATAGAAATGTATAGGAGAGCATTGTGATCAGGCACTTTTGTGTGAATAACCAAAATTCATTATAAGGAAGTTTCTTATAACCAAGTTTCACTGTACCTCGTGACATACCTATCAATTGTCTATCTATTACCTACCTCCCTAAACTTTAACCCATTAAGGGCACGCAATGATAATACTTTGGCAGTGTGGGGAACTGAATTTTGCGCAGTGCATTTATTAGAGGGGGGCGGGAGGGTGCATGATATACTGTCTATTGCTTTGATACCATTTTAACCATCTCAAGAAGTCTCAATCACTGCCATATCATGGAGATAATTGGGTTGCCATAGACGCATTTTCAGCAGAGCTATGCCAAAGGGCCAGTGAGGGAGTTTGGATTTTTGGGCACCACATAAACAACTCTAAAGTTCAGAATTCAATGTGTTCGTTCCTATTTTCTAGGTTTGTAGTGGTTTTACTGTTTTTATGTTGTTAGTGTGTAGCATTTGTAGAACAATGTAGATTGCAAACGAATGGATGAATTAAGCTGAATAACTATTCTTTGAATAAAGAGTAAATGTTACTAGGGGGATGGGTTGTTCATGCTCCAAACAATATAAGGTCCAAAAAGCCAGGCCAAAATGTTCAATCATATGAATGATGTTCTTTCATATGAAAAACTTTATTAATGATTTGCAGAGGAGCTGCCCTGCTAGTTATCAGAGTGACATTAAATTGCTTTGGAGGCGCACAATGGCAGCCCCTACAGTTTGGCTCCTAGAGAATTGTGTACTCAATTTGTCCTAGGCCCGTGATTAGGTCCACCAAGTGACAGGAACTTAAATAATTTTTTTTTATTCTCCTTTTACCCCAACACAAATTGGGATTTATGGGGGTTGTGGCAAATCGACAAGTGGACAGTGGGTGAGCTGGAAACCCCAAGACGATATTTTTTACCCTTGATTACCTTTTGGTGTTTAAGATCTAGAAATTGGCCAAGGTGCTCTAGCTTTTTAACTTTTGGCTTTATTTCAACCATTAACTTGTACAATGATATTCAACAGGAAGAGTAAAATTCCCGATGTTCCATGGAATAACACTATCCTGGAACCTCCGCCTTTAAAGGGTTAAAGATCGCACCTCCTTCCCTCATTTAGGGTGGTCACATAGGACTAAACATCAGAGGCGTCCAGTCTTGCCACCAACGGACAGTGAGTCGCTCCGCCCCCCCCCCCTCCCGTCATCCGCTCCTTGGGTTAGAGCGGCAATCCTTTGAAGTCTGCAGTGAGATGCCCTCCCCTCCGTTTTGTCGCGGTCATGCAAGAACGATCACGGGTCCCTTTGTTTCAACTTGTGGCACTTGTGATGATGTATCCGGGCAATAAAACTCAAAGGCTGCAGGGGTCTCGGCATGGCACCTGGCTGTTATTTTATTGGCCCGTTATGTAATTCAAAATCAAAAGAGCGACAACCAGTTTAGTTGGTTCGTTAGTTTGGTCAGGCCACATTCACAACTTGTGGTCAGTGCTATATGGAAGGTCTATTTAGTTATTCCACCCTTCTGCTTCTCATCTAGAACCCGCTTCTCTCTATGCGAAATCCTCTCTGCACCCAGGAATCGGTTAAAGGTACCCACAATGTGTAAGTACTCTTTTTCTTTTTTTCTTTTTTGCAGGGACCGGGCTTTAGGCTATTTGAACTCCCTTTTTTGACTATATTATCTGTAGAGGCGGCGGGTAGGGGCTTCCGACCAGGTCCCAGGTCTCCAACATTTTGGGATCACTTTCTTTTTTGGTTTAGTATCGGTAATTTAATTGCCCTCTCCTTTCATCACATTGGATGGGGCCCCCCATATCACATGTCGATTTTAAGAACTGGTCATGTCACATGTGTATAAAATTCCCAGTCCATGTCACCTCTAAGAGACAATTCCTATTTCTATTTCATGTCACTCTTTTTTTCTTCATTTCACAATATATACATATATACATGCATATATACCCTTAATTCATTCCATGTATCAGAGCACCCTAGCCAAACACTCATAAATATACATGTAATTGTGGTTTTAAGAAATGATTATGTCACATGTCCCTTAATTCCCCGTCATTAGGCCCATTTCACATGTCAACTTTAATTAATGTCCATGTCACCGTGTCTATTTCGTGGTCACACCCAGGTAATAACAAGCCGTATTAAATCCTCAATTTTCAGGGGCGTTGGCCAACAGTGACAAGTCCACCCTGTCCCCCTTGCTTTCCACGCCCATGCTTTTGGGGGGTAATGCCATCTCATGTCTAAATTCCATCCACCTATTGAATTATCCCCATTTGTACATAGATATTATATCTATTGCAGCTTCTCTCGCAGTTTCTGGATTGGGATTCATGCATGTGCAAGTAGTATGCTTGCGTCCTCATACTAACAACATTGACGGTATACAGGAGGAAATGGAACTCCTGGTTTCGGAGGGATATGGTAAGTCAATTTTTCTATGCTATATGCAGGATCGGGGGTGTCTTATAGGGCTACTCACACCAAAAGTAAGGGACCATGGGTAATGACACCTGGCCCTCCCTACAGGAGGGAAATAAAAAGTACAGATTTAGGTTGCGGGGGGATTTGTAGAGGATTTGGCCAAAACACGATATGGCCCTGACGATCTGGTCAAAGTTGGGGACTATGTGGCCAAACCGGGTGGACCATGTCTGGACTGTTTTTAAATACAATTTGCTAAAAGATAATGGATCCCCGTGGCTGACCCAATTAGTTGAATTACCTACCCTACCCCAATTTACCCCCGGGACCTTATACATGGATTGTTTTTGATATTCTTTGCATTTCTCACCCTATCTTTTTGGCCCAGCAGAATTTTCAACATAATTTCAACTCATAGGCCCACACAAGAAAATTTGCAAGCCCCAACTCATCAATGTCAGTGACAGTCACTGTACTATTGAGTCTACTGCCTAACGAGGCAGTGCCTTTTTCATCCTGGGGCAGGATCCGGCCGTATCCTTTAATAAGGGTGTTTTTTTTGCCTTTTTAGGCCAATGGGGTATATATTGCTAAAAGGGGCAATAAAAAACGGGCTGTGTACACAAATGATAGCCATAAATTTTTGAGTGCCCCCCCCCCCTGGACCAATGTTTCATGTATGTCTGATCTGAATACCTTTGCTTTTGTAGGTCGGATTCCATGCCACATGCTTTCTGGAAATAGGCTGCTCCAAGTATCTAAAACGTGGGGTGAAGACAACTGGAGAAGCCTTGTCCGGCGTGCTTGGCCCCGTGTCCTTCACTGTCAGTTTGCCAGATCTAACAGGCATGGCAGACTAACCCGACTTTGCCCAACTACTCTGAATGATGGGGAGCTGGTATACATTCTTCCCATTTTTGTTGTAAGTTTTATGTCATTTAATTTGTGTCTTTCTTGGTTATATGTGTGAGGTCGTGTAAAATTTTGTAATAAAAATGACTCGAAAATAAGAATAAATTTAAATCCCCCACCCCCACTTCAATGTCCAATACATTACGCCTTTTATTCTTTTAGAGGGGCCTTCCTACTACTGATGACTCCGAATACATGGTAAGTACAAGTCTTGTTCATTTCTCTGTAGCAGTAAAGCTTGTGGGTGTTTGTGTCATAGTGGGTCCATAGTGGGTATATATATATATATATATATATATATATATATATATATATATATATATATATATATATATATATATATTCCCTTTCTAAGGAATGCAATAAAAATAAACCTGTAAAAAAGGTGTTTAGAAGGTGTTGATGTTACTTTATAAACATGTTTAGCCTTATAATGTGATTAGCCTTTGTATTTAGATTTCAATTATTTTTAGGTTTTTGTTAGGCCTGTAATGTGTTTACTGTGTTTATGTTTAGGTTAGTAAACATATTCTTGGACTACAGAGGAAAGGTGTCTATATAAGAATGGCTCATAGATCAAATTCTTCCAATCAATATATTTTTTAAATGACCAATCCAAAATGTTTAATTGGAACATTTATGTCCTTTCATATGGAATTCCTGCGTATTTACAACAGATTTTTGGCATATTTTTGACAAGAAGAGGTCCCCTTTTTTACACTGTAATTTTATCTAACTGAAGCGTTTTCTTGTCCACAGACTGATAAAGCCCTGGTACATGAACCTGCTTCAGTGTCCTGGGACGAACCGGTTGCTGTTGTGTTCTACGGGGCCACCTTTCCTCCTGTCCAGCAAACATTCACCCGATATTTCCTTATGGAGGTATGTGCTTTGACTATTTATTTTGTCCCTGTTCATCATTCTTGGAACTTAGGAATTCACATTTAGTCCACTCATTCTAGTCATATACCCACCACCAGAATAACACATTAAGAAGTAGAAAATTCTGATTAATCGAGAGGTATCTAATTATCAAAATTTCACTTTAACTTAGATATCCAATGAAACATGTCTAAATTGCTAATAAGTGTTGTTTGAATTCACTTTTTGGGTAATTGTGGATTGCATTATAGGCGTTTTACAGTAGAATTGTGTGGAGGGCAACCATTTTTCTTTTGCAAAATATGGTAGGGCAAAAAAAAAAGTTTGTTTCTGGTCACCCGACCGTGCTCAGCTCTAAGGGGCCGACCTCAGAAATTTTTTTTTCAAAATTCTCCCCATTTTTGAACATTTTTTTTCAAAATTTTCAAAGACCCACTTCTGAAATTTTTATTTGACATATATGCACACATTTTCCCCATGGATTCCCATATGGCAAGCAGGAAATTAATGTTCATAACAATCATCAGTGCAAAAAACTGCAATATTTAACTATGTGACACCTTGGATACAGAAAGAAAACCAAAAAAAAATCCGACCTACCGACCTCAACCTTTTAGACCATGTTACCGGAAACACACCTTTTTTTTTAGGCCTGGGTTGGACCCATTTTCACCATCGAATGTTTGGACCTATCGGGTCTTTTGAATCATGGTATTGCAGTATCATGCATAGTATTTACCCATTTTTCTTCTTCACTATTTCAGACTGTTGTCAAATTTGTTCGCTCCCTGAATGGTTCACAGAAGAAATTTCATCTGTCCTTCTACGACCATCCTTTCTTCTCACACATGATCAGGGGTGATGTGCTCATTGGCTGTGCAATTCCATTTGACTGCTCTGTCCATGTTCAATGGATTGGGCCGGCGGTAAGTGTGGTTTACATTTTATGTGTTTTCCTACACCTTCAAAGATTGACGTTAACTATATATACCAAGGCCCAATTATTTTCGTGGACAAATTTTAGTCTCTTCTTTTTAGAGTCCTGTTTCTTTTTATTGTATAATAGTTTTTTTTATTATCATATTAAAATTTGTAGACTGTCCCCATCCCAAATACGCTGACGGCTGATAAGTTCATTGGGAGATGTCATTTCCGTGGGGAATATGACATCGACGGCCCTGCTGAAGGTTCCCCTTCACAAAAACATCAAGTTCGCTCTTGGCTGAGGCGCTACGTCCATGACTGTGAGGGTAGGTACATGTTCTCTGGCCATATATCCACTTCAAACCAATGAGTCTCATACAACTTTTTCTTCATTTTTTAATAACATTTTGAGCTTCCATTTTAAGGACCTTCTTTTGGCTATATTTTTTTTTTCAAAATGAGCATCTGTCAGCTTCACCCCTCCCTTGATGACGCTTGCGCATATGGCATCAAAGCTAATGACATTTGTATTTCTTTTCTTCAGTTGGGTTGCAGCCTATCTCTCTTTCTGTCCTCCTCACTGCCATCACCAATGTTCCAGTTCTACTCATGGATCCCGAGGGAGATGAAGACTGGTTCAATGTGACCACAGTGTACTGCGATGGACTGCTACCTGATGATGCTCGTAGTCTTGCCGCTCTAACCATGTTCGACACCAACCTTGCTCTAATGATAGTTATGGTACCGTGTCTCACTTATGCTACGTTTGCTTCCAGGACCACACTGGCCATTAGAAACTTGGTGGAACTGTATGCACCTGAAATGTAAGTTGTTCGCTATTGTGAACCCTTCATGTGTATCTACAGTCATGCTGGCATGGTCCTCCTATCTGGAAAGTGTGCTGGCCTATACCTAGGCCAGGCCTTGCTAAGTCATTGAATGACTAAATCTATGAACACTTTTCTAATTGTTGATGAATAACATGCTAATTCTAAACTTATGCCTTCCCATAATGTAGATGTATCTTTCTATTTTATCTTCTACTCTCATCTCATGTACTTAAGGAAATAAACTGCTCAAAGAAAGATTTGGCGGGTTTCTTATTTCATTTATTCAAGTCCTAGCACAGTCACACCGCGTTCTGTATTACACAAACAGTATTACTGTCAACGTCATTCATATCCCACTAGGGCACCCTTTTCCCCTAGAGTGGCAGCATACAGATCACAACACCCATAGAACTTTATGGGATCAATACTTTAAACATTATGTTATTACCACCGCTACAGTCAATGAATGTTATACTTGTTCTCATCTTAATGTTTCTGCCAAAACTGATATAACACACACCAAAACAGTAGTGGTACCAAATTAATGCAGACTCATAGGTGAACCTGATGGATATAAGGGGAACCTACATGTATATGGCCATCCACAGTCTTCTTTACTTGTTGATAAATCAGAAGTTTATTTTTTTTAATTTTTTGAAAAAAGTCAACGTTGTGTCTTCCCACTGGTCATTGTTTCACAAGGCTATAATGCAATGTATACATACAAATGTTCCCGGATATTCCTTTTAATCATGATCATACTATAAGACTAGTTCACCCATGGCCTGCCATCGTGTATAAGATTCTGGGGTGGGGCTCTACTCCACCATCCTGTACAGCATCGCCATACCTCTCAGGAACATAATGGTTTTTTCACGGTCCAGGTCTTCAGTGCGATCTTCGAAGTGGTCCCTGTACTGATTCCAGAGGGCAGAGATTGTTTCACTGAGCCACATTCGTCCTTGGGTTTTCCTTGACACCTCATGACTTTGTCCGCACATTGCCAAGCCCATGTTTGTTTCTTGATTGGCATTTTGTTCACGGAGTCTGATGATGAACTTCCACAGAGTTGGCTTGTTTTTTCCTATCAGTGTCCTCAGGCCATTATGCCAGCCCTCTACGGAGTTGTTGCTCTTGGGCAGATTGTCTGAGACTCGATCGCTGACTGACCAGAACTCTCTCTTGTAGACTTCATCTTCGACATTTGAGCCTACAAGCAGACAAAATTGGGAGGTGTTGTGAACCTATTTATACATCATCAAGGCCACCTGGTGCCAAAGTACAGAACCACAATGTCTACAGCAGTACTTGCAGTAATCCTGCATCTACAGCAAAACACTTAGTAACTGAACAGTGGGTGTTGCTGTATTTGGGGCTACAGCAAATATATGAGAGTATATCTACAGCAACACTTGCTGTAATGTTTTATTTACAGCAACAAAGTTATTACTTTTAGATTACAGTAACTTCAGTAACTTCTACTGTATGATCACTGCAAAATTTGCTGTATATGTACATTAACTTTTTTCAGTGTACAAAATCTACCCTCTATAAAAAGGTGACAAAATTTAGGTGTCTTAAAATGCAGAATAAGATTGTTTTTTTTTTTCTATTTATATAAATATTAGTGAAAAAGCTTATAGTTTACTTACCGGTGTAGTACTTCTTGAAGTAGAGGAGTGTATCTTTCAAAGCTGGTAGGTAGCCATTGGCCCGGATGTGTTCTGCTGCAAACTTGAATCCCATCCTTATTCTGTCTGTGAAGATAAAAAGAAGGGTGTTGTTCTGTGTATTTCTGGGTGGATGAAGTCTATTACTTCAAATATTTCCTTTATGGTCACTTCAAGGAATGAGTAGGCACTTAGGGTGGGCCATACAGAAGTTGATGTTAGCCTTATGTATTCCATTTGTAGTTATATCATGTGATAATGTTATATTTATGTAGTATCACATAGTATCATGAATTTATTCTGTTCTGTTTATGTACACTGGCAAAACGGTCTTTAGGTTCTAAACATATTTAGGTCTAAACACACTTAACACCTAAACATATAGGTCAGTTAGGTGTCTCATTGACTACACATTTAGGAAATGAACACTTTTCGTCTGAAAATGTTAAAATAGGACAAGTCACCTACGTGGTGGTAGAAAGGCTAGGGCTGGGATGATGCGCGCCTCTATTGCAAACTCGCCGTCTTCTTGGTACAGAGTCTTGGCCCCTTCTGTTGTTTGCAGTTTCCTCCATACACTCTGGCACAAGTGGAAGTAGCAGGCTTTTATAATAACATTTGGAAACTCATTCTTGGCTGCCTTCTGCAATGTGAAAACAAGTAAAAAATAAATAAAACGTAAATGTGCTGAAAATATCAATGTGTGTGCAAATTCATCCCATAATGATACATCCATATGGCAGATAGTTTTGGGTTTGTAATAACCAAAAAAATGTTTGAGTTAAGGGGCCAAGGAGAAAAACATTTTCATTGACTTTCCAGAGGCCTGGCGAATTTTTCAAATATAAATGGCTACTTTTAGACTGAGTTCTACGATGTGAAGAAAGAAATTTCTTTTAGCCATCAAGAACAAATATTTACCTCTACTGCCGTCTCAAAGTCGATCAGGATGCTCCGTGGATTAAGGGGTGCTTTGCTCTTTAACTTGGCGAAGACTCTTTCATATGCTACTTGAGACTTTGATGACATCAGGACGTAGACACAGGGTACGGTGATTGCATCCACTTTGGCATGTATGGCGTAGAGTTGGTAGTATGGCTTTGGGGTAACCTTGAAGGTACCGTCCATAAACCATTCACGAAAGTTTGACAAGCAGTTCATGCCCTCTTCTGTTGCTGTCAGACAAAGGAAAATGTATATGGAATATAAAGTTACAGCCGTTGTTGTTGTTTTATTTCTTAGGAGCCTTAAGGACTAACAGCCACTGGTCATCAGTTACTTGCTTATACTGATACTTGTACTTGTACTTATTCTTGCTTAGAGACGCCACTCTGTTCGTGAGCTAGGACTAGCCACCGAACTCCCTTAAGATAGCTTACACGTAGGCCACCTGAGTGTCTGATTGCGTCTGCCATAAAACCACCGAGCACCGCGTTTTATAGCCCCCGGCCGCCGACGGTGACGTCACAAGGCTGTGACGTCACCGCTGACGCCCCACCTAGCGGCCACAGCGGGAACCCGCCACCGAGCTTCGGTGGCCGCCGCCGAGCCGCCGGCCTCTGTTTATTACAATATATAGTATATATATATATACTTACACTATATATATATATATGTATATTTATATATATATATATAATGTAAGTATATATATACGGTTGTACTGCTGTGTATAACTACAAATGCTATGTTAGTTACCCTACAAAACAACAGACGTCAAAAAAAAGAAAAAAAAAGATGGATAACCTACCAAATATCAGAGTTCTTGTATCATCGCCAGAATCCCAAAGAAGCCACTGCTTTTCCCCATCCACCCCTTTCCTGTACCTTCGCGGAAGAGGATTCGGGATATCACCCAGAGACCGTGGGTATGTTGGATGTTTGTAGTACCCAGCACGTCTCCTTTGCACCATCCTCCGAAGTTTCTGGATAATAAATTGGAGTTACAAGTTCTCTCTGGGAATGAATCACATCTGTATATTGGGTCAAAAGACTTACACTATTTGGTCTTAATATCAAACGCTTGGGTACATTGTTAAAAATCATAGAAAAAACGAAGAATCATTGGCAACAACGGGTGCTGAGATGGAATAATGGACTTTGATGTTATAGGCTGGGGGCTGATTCTATGCATATGTATCTCAGATCATCCGTGAATACACAGGATTGTAATTCCTAACAACTGAAATCTGAACTTAAAAACATGTTTTAGGGCTTAATGAAAAGCTTATCATGTCTTCTTTCCAACAAGACCAATAGCTTTAGGATTCAGACAAGGTAAGATAGTCTTAGAGCTTAGGGTTTGAGCATGCCCCTTGAATAACATGGTAGCAAAATTGACTCAAAAGTGGTCTGAACCTGCACATGGATAATGAGCAAAAACCAGTAGTGCATCCCAAGATAAACAATGGTAACAGGGGACCCTAATGATAAAAGAATAACCTGGTGCGTTGGGAAGTGGGGGGGTGCATGGTGGGTCCTATCAGCCCCAGGCCTATTATACATCGATACTCACTGCTGTTCCCCCTAGCCACAGCTTGGCATTGAAGGTCAGTTGCTCTCGTGCTCTAGCAACAATGGCTGCTGGTGCAACTTCTCCAGCGTCTGCATGAAATCGGATGTATGCCTTTGCACGGGCCACATCTATGTCGACGTCGTCCGCTGGATGTGTGTGAGCCTGAAGGTGGAAGAAATTATTTGTATTGAGACTCTTAAAACCAGGTCACGATTTGTTGTTAAGTCAGATTTTTTGACAAAACGTTTTGTTTGCACAGAAAACGGAAAGTACAATAACCATTCAATACTTATAACTTTTGGGTGCACATGTTGACGCAGACCGAGGTGAGAACACTATCACCTTTTGACTAATCATAAGTGATTACTGAAACTAATAATATTGATTACTTTGTTCTCCCATATTTAGAAAAAGAACATATGGATCATATGTATTATGATAATGGGTGATAATTTCATGACCTTTTATAATTCGACTTTTATGACTGTTATGATTTGGAGTGATCTTAACCCCCCCCCCCTAGGTACATCCATGGAGAGTGGGGGGGGGGGGGGGGTCCCGTTAAATCACCGTTGAAGAGTCGACCGTAAATACTCTCCTAATGAGTGGGTGTGGAATGCTTACATGTCTACATTAATAACTTTGGACCAATTACCAGTATACATTTATAGAATGTCTACTCACATAGCCTTCAGGCATGTACACTCGTTCACCGGTCACGTGTATCTGTGCAAGACATCTCGGCCTATTTCCTTTCTTTGTTGTTCCATGTGATCGGTAGCGACATTCCCAGATCCCTTTTTCCGTTCCGTCGGCCCTTGTTATAGTTTTCTTGTAGGTGTAGAGGTAACCTCTCCGTGCCAAGAGAACATGGTCTCCCCCTCTTCTGCTCTGAACGAATTCACATTCATCCATCTTCCACAACTGAAAATAACACAAAGTCACATATTAACCCTTTTGCGCCCAGAATTTCTATGAGATGGTACATAGACAGACCCATACCTATTTCATGTTGAGAATAAAGTACTGATTTACATTACACTAGACAGGGTATTAAAATAGCTTTCAGAAAATGTAATATCAAGGAAATGTTAGAGTATCATTATATGAATCGGTAGGGAATGGTGAAGCACAAGAAGTAGAAAATCGTTGAGGTTTTGATGAAGAGGCCGGACTATCATGTTTTTCAAGATATTTCATATTGTATGTAATATGTATGGAATATATTATTTTCAGCAGATAAATCATTATTTTCACATTTAAAAGAAAAAAAAACCTCTATGCTGGTTTGTTCCCCCCCCCAAAAAAAAAAAAAAAATGGGATAAGACAAAATGCTCTATTTACGGGAATTTCATAACACACCCATACCACAAATTTTTGTGGAAATACACGCCTTTCGCCCTGTTCTTTGGTACCGTGCATGGAGTACTTTTGTACACCGAATGCAGGGACCGGGGATGGGTTTTAGCACATTTTTCTAGTACATTTCCTGTTCTAGGGAGCTGCAGTGATGTCATAACAATCAGCGCGGCTCGTCCACACTAAGGGAGTGGTCATTATTTATCAAGAGGGGGATTGTGGGTCTGAGGGGGGGGGGGAATGGCAGACCCCTCCCTAAAGCCACCCCAGTTGCTCTATTTTGATAATCCCACCACTAGCTAGGGGGCACTATGAAGGGTTACATTAAATAGGAAATGTAACTCCAGCCCCTGTTTTTAAAAGACCAGAAAAAAGGTACATCCGTTTTTCCCGCAAATCCACCGGCAATTATTAGGAAGTACCCCCTTTATCCATGTTTTTGGTAATGTGAATGGTTGTATGTTTGTATGCAGAGGGCAGAGACCAGCAGATACTCATGAACTATTGAACACTGGGTGCTCTAATAATTCCTTCACTATGGGTATGAAAGTTGTAAGATTGCTGTATAGAAAGAGTAAGACATATGTAACCCATCCTGACAAAATGGTACTGAAGTTGCACATTTATAGATATGGCCATTTTAAGTTGCACGGCACATGGCTATTGCATTATTGACCAATGGGAGGCATCCCTGGCATATACTGCGGAGTTGGGGGCTGAAGGTGTTAGTCATAGTGGCATCGGGGTCTAATGGCGGCCCATAATGGCTATGTGAGCTATAGCTTTTGTGGTTATATAGATTTACATAGGGATTATATATGATTTATAAATTATTACATGTTTCATATATCAATGACCTCAGTTTAATCTTTAATTAGGTGATCTGACTATGTTAACTGCTACAATATCCACAGACAGCAACCTGGTTCATATATATATATCAAGTGAAAGCTCTTGATGAGCTGGAAATGAATATGGTAATATCTCAACCTTTTTCTATGAGTGACTTCCGAACCATTTTGTAAGGATGGGTCACATATGGTAATGTTTATGTTGATTTGACAAAGAGGCACAGGTTGATGACTCCTGGCAAACTAATCCCCGTCTAAACAATGGCTCTTCTTCTCCAGCCCGACAGAGTTATCTGGGTGCACTGGATAGGGGAAGCCTGCCCCCCCCCCACCCCCCACCCCTCCCCCTTCCATTGTTATCGGAGCTAGAACCATTGTCATTGTCTGTGGCCGTCTCAGACTTTCTGTCTCACGTTCAAGATAAGAAGTCGCCAGCGTCTGACGCTCCCGCCGATAAGCTGCCAATCCTTATCAGGGGGTGTAAGGAATGATTCATTTTGATAGTATCACTAAGATTTTTACTTTAAACCTCTCACTTGGACATATATGTGCCCTCGAAAAAAAAATTTACTATGTACAGAAAAGCATAGAATGAATTCTTTCTTGATACACTCTTGAGGTTATTCATGGGCAAAAAAAAACCTCACACGCCAATTCATACAAGGCAATGTATACATGCAAGGTATATGCGCAGGATCTCATAGTGTACCTGTCGCCTACATGGGGAGTATAACCTAGTATGCTAGGATACTGCCAAAGGGTCCGACCATATAGGCAACGAAGTAGGATAACAAGCTTTTTTCTGATCTCGTTTAAAATATTGGGATAAGAAAATAATGCATCAAAATTTAGGTTGGCATTTGGCTGTATGATGTCTAGACTTTTTCCTTAACTTTAGATGAGGCATTAGGCCCATGCCCCCCCCCCCAGCACACACACCTTACCCCCAGAAAGAACCAAAAAAAAATTATGAAAAGACACCTACCTAGAGCAAGGAGAAAGGATTACTTTCTACCTTTTATAACGCCCCCGTCGGCCCTTTCCGTCATAGACGTCGCAATCAGAAGCTCCAGTCTCCAGCCTACCAGGTCAGGATTCCTTGTCGCTCTGCACGCACTACCTGCTCGCGGCCGGTGCGCCCTTGATAGGGAGGGGGGGGGGGGGCCCTCCCCCAGATTAGGTTACCAGGTGTGAACATGATTTTTTTAGCAGTAAGGTGGGGTGGGGCTCAAGGGATTTGAATGAAGTTTACGACTCAAACTCAATCATCAGGAGGAATTGAATGTATTTTTAACTTTGCGACCCAACAAGGGACAACAATTGCGCCAGAGTTATTGATAAATTCCGCCCCCCCCCCCTGGGCAAGGGGTTGAAAAGATTTTGACCCCCTCTCAAACCCTTTCCAAGGGAGGGTTCATTATTTATGGCAGGGTGGGGGGTGAGCAAATGAGGGAAGGGGGGGGGGGGTGAAAAATCTTTAGGGGTATTCAGAGGGGGTCTCATTCTTTTTCAACCTATTCCTGAGGGGCAGGGCAATTCCTTTTTTGGTATTATTCGCCAACACAGTGTAAAATTTCACAACACAACGGGAATTTTTTTGGGCAGAGATCGACCAAGACCCGGGGGGGACACTCACATTTATTCTGACACAGGTGGGCAGCTGGAGCTACAACAACCCTTACCCTTGTTAGGGGGATTTTACCGCAAAAACTGTACCCTTCTTAGGGCACTTTAAAAAAACAAAACACCCAGATAACCAAGATAAGACAGGCCCGTAGTGCATGGAGTCAGGGGCTAGCCTTCCAGTCATGTTTTTAAAGAAATATCTCACTCATAAACCATTAGAATTCCCTAGATGTGAAAATATCTCCTGAAAACTAGGGGATTATGGTCAAAATGTGGGTGTTTCTTATGGGATCCTATTTCAGACTTAAGTCAAAAGTGAACCCTTGTTAGGGGGATTTTGGCCTAGAAATCGGACCCTTGTTAGGGGGATTTTGATGAAAAAGTGCCCTTGCCAGCCGCACACAAGTGTCAGCAAAATATATGAAGTGTCCCCCCCGGGGACCCAGATAACCAAGATAAGACAGGCCCGTAGTGCACGGAGTCAGGGGCTAGCCTTCCAGTCTTTCTGTGTTCGATGCTCGGTGCTTAAGAAGTTGCAAGTGGCTTCTGATTGGCCAAAAACTTTGTCTACCTACGGTAGGCTACTGTCGAGGTTACGCCACATCATGACGTCACACTAGTGTAGCTCTCCGACCACAGATTTCCTCTACTATACCAACAAATTTTGCCAGACACTGTGACGGGAGAGTGGCGGGTCCTGCATGGAGGTAGGAGGATGCGCCACAGTTGGGCTCACACTCCGAGTTGGAATTTTGACAGAACAACAAGTCGAACACAGTCGTGAGACAAGACGTCCTTTAGTTTGGGAAAGAGTGAGTATCTGTTCATATACCCTGTTTCATACCTTCCATATCCATATTGTTCACCCAGGAGAAACTGACTGGCCTCCCGGAGAGACGTCGGTGTTAACCGGCCTGCCATGCCTGAAGACGTAACCCCTTACATAGTGAGGTAGGGGGGAAGGGATAAGTCATTCCACAAGTTATAATTTCTACCTCCCTCTAGTATAAGGTACAAATGAAGTTATTAGTTCTCCTTCCCTCTATGGGTGGGCCCAATTTGCTTTTAATTTCAGCTGAACTCCGAACAAAGGGGGAACCATGAATAGCTGGTCGTTGTCTGGGTGGGTTAATTTGGTCAAGAGAACAAGACAATATTTTTAAATGGACAAAGTAAGGGGTTTGGACAACAACATTTCTCCCAAGAACCTCCATATACCACACACCCATGAACCCCTTCCCTCTTGTCTGGTGCACTGTATTTGCTTTTCTGACTTCACTACACCGCCCCCCCCCCCCCTGTGGGAAGGGGTAGGGCGGGCCCTTGAACGTTATCAGTCATTTACTACCGGGGACAGAGATGGTCCCGTAGTGTCTAGCTGAAGTTGGTCACCAGCATGTGTCTTACACTAGCTTTAGGGTGGCCCCCAAGGGGTAAAAAACGACATGGCGACTTTTGTCCATTTTTTTGCGACATTTCGACTTTGTACCCTTTTAAAAGTGACATGTGAGATTTCCAATCTTTAGAAAAGTGACATTTGATCTGAGACCTTAAATTTTGAGAATATTAGACATGTTTTTTCTCCCTAAAAAAGTGACATGTGACCTGAAACCTTACATTTTGGCGACATTGTGACCTCAGGGGGGGGTCCCCTTGGGGGCCCCTTTAGGGGGACAGTTATGTAATACATGATGGGCCTGGATTCCAAGGGGGGGGGGGCAAGTTACTTCATGCAAATCGACTCAGTAGAAGCGAAAGAAAAAAAAAAAAACCCTAAAAAAAAAAAACTAGCTCTACCTACCTACCCGTTGGTAGACATGATTAGATGCGCGCATCCGGGGGGGGGGGGGTATGGGTGTAGCCTATACACATTTTTCTGGGTTTTCTAATGGGGGTCTAGATGGGGGGTCTTCATGTCACATGTCGATTTTAAGAAATGGCCATGCCACTTGTCACTAAAACTAAATTGAAAAAAAAAAAATGGAATACACAAAAAAAAATTCACATTCTTCACAACTAGGAAGCTACTACTTTCACACCTGCTTTGAATACACAAGCAATTTGAAAAAAAATAAAGGAAATTAAATAGAAATTGAAAAAAAAAACCACACATTCAAACCTGAATTCTATTATTTTATTAAAATGGCAAATAAATCATAGAATATATGGTTAAAACATATGTAAGACATGTGATTTAATTGTGTTTATGTATGGATTCAATATAGAAAGCACATCTGTGATAAATTTTTTTTGATTTTTTCAACATTTTTTCTTAATAATTTTCTTTTTTTTTTCATATAATTTTCAATCAAGTGTAACATGGAAAGTGTCATAGATATGCATGATTAATGAAGATAGGTGATAGATGTGGGATGGACCCTGGTTTAAAAGTTGGGGCCATCAGTCTCATTTTCTAGGGCCATCGGTCCCACTTGTGGCCATCGGTCCACGGGGCCATCGGTCTCTAGGGCCATGGGTCCCGGTACCTTTAAGAAATTGCTTCCGACCAAAACCACTTCTTTTTCATTTTGGCCCCGACTATTGTCCACATAGTCTTTGGCCAACATCGTCCACAGACATTGGTGAATAAGTAGCATGCGTGAGGCTGTAGGCTATAATTTGGTACCGAACATGCCTATATATTGACATTTTTTTGGGTATTTCACTTAAATTTTTGGTTATAATTACCAATACATACTTACGTCATCCGTACATCATACTTACATCATACTTACGTCATTTTTACATGTCATTCTTACATCATACCAATTTTTAGGTCATTGTTCTTACTTAAATGTGAATTTTTGTTGCAGGCAGGACTAAAGGTATAGACAATGGAGGGCATAGGCCAGGAGGACGTTAACATGGGAGAAGGTCACAACCGCACTGCAGAGCTGTCAGAAGAAGAACAGCGTGTTCTTGCACAAAAGGTATGGCATGATTGTTTTATTAGTCCTGAGGGACGACCTGAGTAAGTAAACTGTTGTCTACTTGGGCTAGCCTACCTCTAATACTATTTCTGTACCTTGCTACAGTGGTCAATTGAGGCTGGGAACTCATTAAGGCTGTATATAATTTGTAGGGTCAGACTCATACTCCTTTACCTTGCTATAATAGTGCATTGACGCTACCTTAATCTCCCGTGTATAAGGCGCATCTTATAGGCCAAACAAAAGGCTGCTGGGTCTTATACATGGGAGGAAAATTGCCTTGAGTTTGGGGTGCGCCTTATATGGGGGTATTTTAACTATAGAACAGTACTAGATAAACAAAAATCTGCTCTTAGAGGTGCGCCTTATAAGCCTTACTTGCATGTTCTGAGTTGGGGGTGCGCCTTATACGTGAGCAGCGCCTTACACGTGGGAGATTACGGTAGTAACTCATTGACACGCTATATAATTTGTAGGGTCAGACTAATACTCATTTAACTTGCTATATTGTCCTAGTCATGTTAAGCAAATTTTTACACCGTATCCATGCTACGGTGTGACATCACGTTGCCATGGCAAAGAGTGGGTGCCCTATAAAACAGAGGAAGCCGATTGGTTTGAATTAGAGCGGTAGCTGTGATCAGAGAGTGAGGATGGTTAGCATTGTTTCAAATCAACTTGCTATATTCGTGCATTGACGCTAGGAACTCAGTAAGACGGTATATATTTGTATATATATATTTGCTGTGTCATTGCTCCCTTACAGAATTAACATGCTTGCACATAAAAACACCATATATGTGATGCATTCTAACCAATTCAGGATCATCTCCACCCCTTATAGACCAGAGATAACGAGGTCAAAAGCTGTAGGTCATGGGTATAGGTACAACATATAGGTGTAGGTGAATTTTAATCTTCAAATGTTATCATGTGTGTCAGTCATCTTGGTTTTTGGAAACACAGGGATCCAGGCCATATATGGTCAATTTGAATCTTCAAACGTTATCAGATGTATGTTAGTGACCATTCAAACACCTCAAATACCTTGTTTTATTGTTTTCCATGTTTGTCGGCCATCTTGACTCCTAAGTATCTAAGTATTAATGCGTAGGGTATTACAACTATGCTGTGTATGTCTGTGATAACAATAATTTGGTTTTGAATGATAAAATGTCATGAAACTACCAGAATAAACCAGATTAAATTTTAAATCAGTATAATGTACAGCAATATAAAAATGTCTACTGTTAAGACCGTGGCCATGCCAAATCCTAAATTCTGATCCTAATATCCTGTTCCTAGATATGGACCCTACGATTTCAGCTGGATCAGTATCCTGATCTTAAAATCCTATCTGTTGCCCCCTTGTAATTGGGAGATTGGGAGTAAAACTCAGAACTGAATATGTTGATTGGTGTTTTAAGTCTCGGATGAATTACCAAATTATCCATATCCATTACAGGAGAAGAAAAAGAGGAACGCAGAGGCAGCACGAAGGTACAGACAGAACATGAAAAAGAAGTACGGCAAGAAATGGCTGGCGAGGGAATCCGAGAGGGTAAAAAAGTACGGGAGTGGAAATAAAAGGAAAAAGCTCGACCTGACAGCTGATGACGAGGGGAAGTCCACAGAAAATGAGGTAGGCTACATACTTTACTAATGAATACGTGGTAAACACTAACTTTTTAAGTTATGGGTAAACTTGCTACCTATACAATGATTTTTTCAGATACACCAGAATATATTTGCCAGTGTTCAGCATAAAGTGAGGAAAAAGTCAATGAATGTGATGACCCTACAATTCTACACGACTCTCTCTAAATTGACAAGGGGAAGTTTTTCCTAGAGAAATTCGTTATGATAATTTTCCCTTCCAATCCATTTTGATTCAAAAGAACAATTTTTCAAAATTACCTCGATATCAGCTGCAAAAATCTGGTGACTGGGGAGACTTCTGTGTAAGTAAGCAAATTACTAACCGACTGAATAATCCTATTGACTCAGGGTGCAATTTCTTATTTATTGCTATGTACAGGACAAGAAACAAATTTCGATGATACTGTGGGACTGGGTTGAGGTAGATTATAACTTAAAAAAGTTCGCATTCTTGCCATCTAATGAAAAATGGCCGGCGTAGGGCCTTCGGAGAATCTGAGCATTGTAATGGGCAATAATATTTTTTTTTAGTTGAGTCTCTGAATCATCTTATATTTATATGTATATAATTCAAAATGAATATACCAAATATACTCAGAGCCATTTCTCCTAAGTATCCCATGATAAATGTATTTCAATCATGAACCATATTGACATATGATTGGTTGAAGCAAAAAAGAATACAATCGATAGTTAAAAAATTGTAGAAATAATGTAAATTTATAAAAGAAAACCAATTCTTTTCCTGTTTTAAGTTGAACGAAACGACTAGAGATGACAACACAGGAACGGTGAATGTGGTCCTGGAACTGGCTGGACATGCACTGGTAGAAAGTTTAGCCAAACGGGTAAATATTCTTGCTTCTCTTACCGTATCTCTTTTTGAAAGAATAACAGGAATTTGTTTGAAAGTACCGTAAACTCCCGCGTATAAGACGCGTCATCTACGCCAAACAAAATGCTGGGGAGTCTTATAGCTTTCTTTCAAGTTGGGGGGGCGCCTTATACGAGGGGTAATTTTTCTATAGAAATGTACTTATCTTACAAATTTCAGCCTTAAAATTTGCGTCTTAAGTTTGGGGTGCGGCTTATACGCGCAACGTGTCGTCTAGGCGGGAGATTACGGTATAGCTGAACTAGTTCAGTGTAAAATAGGGATGTTTGTTTTAGATAAAAAGAACCACATGTAACATACAAAAAAGACCAAAGTTAATCCCCCAAAAATTTAGCTTTCACATTTCTGTACTTGTTTAAAAAAAAAAAGCACCATGAGAATAATTCGTTGACCAAAAAAATGAGTTAATGAAAATGGATTATTTCATTTCTTACAGAAGGTGGCTGCCAATGAAAGGGGGGAAACCAGCAGCGATCAGGAAAGAGAGGTAGGAACATTTTATTATTGTATTAAGACAAAAGGGTGGGGTAAGGCTTTTATATGCTCTTTCTAACTAAAGTAAGGGCCAAGCTCAATTTTTCAAAGATGGAGAGAATTTTTCAACTGAACAAATTGACCAAACACGATGACCGCAACATTGGTGCCTTTAAAGCCGAAATGATTTATAATAGGTACTTTTATAGATCAATACAAAAGAAACCTCTTATTATATGAGGATTCCTGCTGGCATTATTTTATGTGTTTCTGTTCTAAACTGCCAGGAACCAGACTCTACAGCGCAACATGGACCTAGGAAGACGCGTAAAAACACGGCTAGCTCCCACTCTTCAAATTTGAAGGACCTGGATGCAAGTGGCCCCAACGAAACGGGCATCTCAGCGGGTGAAACCCTCATTGAATCAAGTACTTCCACATTAGAAAGAAGCAACCAGAACCATACAAAGACTATTGGCACAAAGAAAAATACAGGCAATTCAATGGAAAAAAAAACAAAAGGAAAGTGCAAAGTTAACTCGCCCCAGGGAAAACCAGCGCCAAAGAAAAGGGCAGTTGCTGTGGATGACGTAAGAGAGGAAAGTCCTGAAGTCGCAACACAGAACTGCCCAAAGGACACACCAGAAAAGACCAAGGCGAAGCCAAGAAATAAACTACAAAGTCCTCCTACCAAGAAAAGGAAGGCGACGGTTGACCCCCATGCAGACGACCCTCTATCTGAAGACATTGTCTATCAGGACCAGAGGAAAGCAGAAAACAAGCAAACGGCCAAAAAGAACAAAGCACAAAGAACTCCAACAAAAAAGGGGGGAAAAAAATCTCCTGACATGTGCCAAGATGCCGAAGTGCAAGACAACAGTGTGACGTTAGATGCTAGCATTTCAAACAATAAGACGGCCACCATACATCAGAGTGAAACCAGCAGCGGACATGGCAAAAATGAAAAAACAAAAACCTCCTCCAAGGGTGCAACGCAGAGGAAAACACCCACTAAAAGGAAGGGGAAAGCTGCTCAAGGACCCCAAGATGAACCAGCGGAGACTGATGAGAGTTTGAATTCAGAAGACAACACCTCAAAACCGGCAAAAACAACCTTGAAGAAACCTATACCCAAAAAACAACCAGTCAGAAAGCAGCAGAAGAAAAAAATTGGAAAAGAGCCGACATTACAAGAAGCAGAAGGCAGTCTAGCATTGGATGAGACCATCTCAAAAGGAAAGAAGGGCAAGAAAAAAACAAATTCTGTGGTATACAGCGACGATGATGAAGACAGCCTTCAACTACACTGTAGCAAGTCTCGAAATGTGACCACACCATGTGAGCCAACGCTAAATTGCACTAGGAGTAGGACCAACAAGACTATGGGAAACAGCCAGACCACAGGAGGTACCCACTCAACTCAGGATGAAAGCCAAACAGACGCCTCTCTGATAAATAGCATGGAGAGTTGTGATGATACTCATGACAGCATAACCGGCACTATTGAGAACCCAGTAACCCCTACTCAGCAAGATCGACCAACAAAAATGCAAGAACATGACGTGAAGGACAGGAACAAAGAGGAATGTTCCACCCCAGACCACATCGAAGTAGCAAGTCTACTCAGCCCAATAGCCTCAGAAGAGCGAAACCATGTCTTCAGGACACCAGCTGCAGTTACAAGAGGAAGCAACCACCCTGTGACGAGCAGCCCCGTGGAGGAGGTTGGGAGCTTTAGTACCATGAGCAGTGATTACGAAGGCAACAGCACCATCCTTACGGACGAAAGTGATATTGTTCTGACTGAAAGGGAAAAAAGAGAAATAGAGGTGAGATTGGTTTCTCTGAATATGCCACATTACATGTTTCTTGAAATTCAGCTGTATGAGACCTCTGAGAAATCGCGGAAATTTTCATTCAAAAGGCTGCTTCCTGTTATTTGCTGCTCTTATCTTGTGAGCTTTGCAGTTTATTCAATATTCACATAAGATAACAGCCATTTTTGCCAATCATTTCATTTAATGTTTTCTCTCTTTCAAACAGGGCTGCAATAGGCAGTCAAACCACACCTTATTTGATAGCAGCACAAGTGACCTGGAGGTAAGAACTTTTCTTTGATAAAGTGATGACACATGAACCTGAATATAACCAAATATAAGGGTAATGCCAGCAATGTCAAACATGCCATATTAACTGATGGGAAGCACTTTGAAAGTGACAATTTAAACAGTATGGGAAGGTTTGAAACAGTTTGCAGATCTTCATCTCTATTGCTCCCTTTTGTTATTCCAACAACTGCTTTCCCAATGGACATAAAAAGAACCATGAGAAAAATCATTTGATAACTTTTACATTGTTTTGGTTGTGGATTAGTTGATCAAATATTTGGATCTTTGTAAGGATGGTAAACAAAGAAGGGGGGAGGGGGGTTCAAAGTCTTGGCCACGGTGGTATGATAAGTTTACTTTTGTGTTTTTCAGGAAAGCCACAAATCCAACCCATGGAAGGACAAGACGATCCCCAAAGCAATCAAAGAATGCATGGTGAGTATGTGAAAATTTTATTTAGATGAGGCCCTTGGGTCCTGTGCAAAAGGACACTTATGAAGTGCACATTGGAGTGAAATCTGTCTCAGAATAATTTAGAAGGAAATTTCCCAGTTGGTACCTTCCAGTCTAACAACCCCCACCCCCATCTATATAGAAATCTGTTCTCATTGGATCTACAAAAACCACAAAAAAAATGGCCCATAGCACTTTCAAAATTCCGAGATTTTGTATATATCCAGATGAATAACATGGCTGAAAATCTCAACAAGGAAGGACCACCCTATTTTCTAGAAAATTTCTGACGATTTGAATTGAGTAGAATTTTATGTGGACTTACTAACTTACACTTCTGCTAAATTACCAGGATAAAGCAAGCATTGATTTATTTTGTGCACAGGCAAACCGAGAAAAGAAAACCGACCTGATGCTAGGAGGAGACGATAACAAAACCTTGGACAAACCAATTCCATCCTCATTACCGAAAAGTGTGCAGAAGAGAACACCAACAATATGGGCACGACAGGACGGGAGCGGAAGAAAGGTATGTTTGGTACTTATCTCCTATTTGGGAACCATTTGTTGTAAAATACTTTAAATAGAGGCACCTCTACAAAGACGTGGATTTATTTTAATTTAAATCTCCTGCTTGAAAATTCATCCACACAACCTTCAACTGATAAGTGAGTTCCCATCGAAGTATTGCTGAATAAGGATATCACTTATGGTTGATCTCTAAAGAAGTCTGAGCATCAATGAAAAATGACTGTTCATGATTAAGAATTAAGGTCGAATTTGGGCTAAAAAGAGAACTGAACTAGGCCCTAGACAGGATTTTCTCATGTGACTTGTCGGTTTTAAGAAAGGGCTGTATTCAATTTCAGGAAAAGGATTTGCCCCTTCTCAATTTTACCGGACAGAGGCCCTTTAACTGGCCTTAATTATAATCCCAGTTGCATTTTATAAGGTTTCACCATAAGGTAGAATGTGTCATCCATATGGGTCCATCCAGAACCTGAGGAATAAGTGAAAAGATCTGAGTGACTTCTTTTCTTTTCTCTTTGCAGACCCTACGAAAATTGCCTATGGAAAACAAGGGGGTGCAAGGTACTCCAACGTCACGTAGAGCAAAGAAGATCTAAAATTCATAAGGCATCATAACTCCAATAACAAATAAGTGGACATAAAGCTAATAATACAACCATTGATAACACGTCATATAGTTGTGCACAGTAGGGTAGCAGGATGCCACTTTTCATGGATTTCCAAGATATCTGTGTAACATTATCTTAATTGCCTTGCCATGTGTGTCCAAGTCCAGATTTCGTGGTTTTTATGGGCCATCAACATAAACGCCTGTCATAGTGCATGAAGAAATTGACATGGGCCTTAGGCATATGTGACCCGTCCTTACAAATTGGTACTGAAGTCGCACCTGTAGAAGCCTAAGGGAGTGATCATTTTTTAACAACAGGGGGGGGGGCTGCTGGGGGGTTTGCGCGCACACGAAAAAAATTTCGACCCCCCCTCTAAGGCCTATAGTAACGCGCGGGGTTTTCCACTGAAAACAGGTGAAATTATTTTGACCCCCCCATCAGAGGTATTGAAATAATTCTGACCCCCCCCCTGGTCAAGGGGTTGAAAAAATTCTGACCCCCCCACCTCAATTTCAACAAGCCCCCCCCTTTTGTTAAAAAATGATCACTCCCTAACTATAGCCTTTTCAAGTTGCATAGTGTCAAAAATATCAAAAGTTTCAAAATTGATATTTCAGCATTTTCGTAACATACTGTGGTCGTAAATTATTCCGCACAGTACATATTTTCACGGATTTCAAGGAAGTGTAAAATCTTTGAATTTATGTCCATATTGAATATATCTATCATATAGAATAGCAATAGCTATTTTGAAAATCCGTGAATACAAATACACATGAAATAAGGCCTTTTATCAATTCCGTGAAAATTGATATAAGTGAAAATATCTATGACCACAGTATACTAAACTTACTTTCAGCCCCAGATGCCCAATAGACATGGCTATAACTTTTGTGGTTATATAGAATTACATAGGAATTATATAGAATTTAAGAATTATTATATGTTTACAACTGTAATCTCCCGTGTATAAGCGCAGCTCGCATATAAGGCGCCCCCCCCAACTCACAGTGGGGCTGTTTCACATATAAGGCGCCCCCCTGAGGGGTTGATTTTTGTCAATTTAGTAATGTTCTGAAGTAAAAAATACCCCCCCTATAAGGCGCACCCCAAATTCAAGGCAATTTACCTCCCATGTATAAAACCCAGCAGCATTAGTTTGGCGTATAAGACGCGCCTTACACGCGGGAGATTACGGTATGTTAATTATCTCAGTTTTATCTTTTATATTAATTGATACGACTACAGTTACTGTGAGACGAGCCAGAGAGGGCAACCTGGTTCAAATATGCAAGTGTTATATACCAAATGTAAGCTCTTGATGAGCTGTACATGAATATTGCAATATCTAAACATTTTCGATTTGCGACTTCCGTACCATTTTGTTAGGAAGGCTCACATATATAGAAAGTGGGCCAGAGATGTGCAAAGTAAGGGTGCTGCAAATCAATGTCTTATGGTTTAAATGTATTCCACTCTATGCTGTGGCTGATCAATGTGTTATTATTTATATCACACTGTATAAATATGGACCGAGTCACCCCGCACAAAGCCGGCCCCTGACATAAGCAGGGGCGTGAGTTATATAACACGGAGCATGCTATATTGAATGTTAGTAATTTGCGCAAGACAAAAAGATATATGGCAAAAACTTAAAATTGTTGTTATGATTATAAGAGTAATAAAAAGTGAAAAAAAAATCAATGTTAACTGTCTCTTTTAACTCATATAAGCACAGGTGTGAATTCCTGAAATCCATTTCATATGAAGCTACTGCAGAAGGATTTCTTGATTATATATTTACAATATATATTAGCAACCCTGATACTCATATTCTGATTCGGCTATGTGTTATATCTTAAGATCGGGAGAAATTCTAAGGACCCCCACCCCCTCAGAGTTTATTGTCTGTGGATATGCACAGATCACAGTATTTACTTTTTTGTGAACATAAAAACCATGTAACTCCAGAGATTTCACACCCCTGATAAGAAAATGAATAAGATTACAATTTTAATACAGTTAAAGCACATAAACCTGGCTGGGATACTGATACATGCAGACCCTGTCTACGCCCCCAATATCATGTAGCAGTACCCTGTCTACACCCCCAATATCCTCAATGGCCCGCGGACTTAAAACTAAACAAACAAACAAACGCCCCCAATATGATGTAGGAGTCCCTGTCCAAGCCTCCAATAGCATGTAGCAGTCCCTGTCCATGCCCCCAATATCATGTAGCAGTCCCTGTCCATGCCCCCAATATCATGTAGCAATCCCTGTCCATGCCCCAATATCATGAAGCAGTCCCGGTCCAAGCCCCCCATATCAATAACAGACACTGTCCATGCCCAAGTATGAGTACCCTCCCTAATACAATTCCACTTAGGGAGTGGTCATTTATTATCAACGTGGGGGGGGGGGGGGGTGGTGGGTTTGAGGGGGGGGCGTAAAAAATTCCGCCCACTCTCGAGGGGGGGGGGGGGTAAAATAATTTTGACCCCTCTTGAGGGGAGGCTAAAAAAATTGAGACGGGGGCGTAAAAAATTCTGACCCTTCAAGGGGGGAGGCTACAAACATTCTTACCCCTCTTGGGGGGGGGGGGCTAGAAAAAAAAATCATTGCCCACGTAGTTGCCACTAAACCCTACTATCCCAGCGGCAAAGGCGCTGTACCTAAAAAAGGTGGAGACGCAAATGGGTACTGTGGCAAATAAATAACAAGACAATATTTATAACAAAAAAGCGTGCACTGGGGGTACCATGAATAGAATTTTTATTGTTTATGAGGACTTCAATGTCGTAAAAGTGGAGAGGATGAGCCGAAGAGCAGCTCGGAAGACGCTGTAATATGCAAAATGTCGCTACATGCAAAATGTTTCCGCGGAAATTCAAGTTACACTTTGCATTATTCATAGTTCTACGGCGTAGGGGCAGTATCATCAGGGTTGTTGTTTCTTCAATTTCTATAAGAGGAGAGGGATATTATCGTGGTTTCTTCCTTTCAAAGAAAAAAATATCTGTTTCGAGATTAAGCAAAGTTTATCACTCTCCTAGCATATCGTTCAATCCCAGCGCCATACTATTTAGAGGCTGCAAAGTCTGTTAGGAGAACGCTGGAAACATTTTGCATGGTGGCGACATTCTGCATGCGACAACGCCACTGGACAACCGGACCATTATTCTGCGCTGTCCTCGGGTCAAGTGAAACACCGAAAAAAAAGACGGAGGAAAACGACGAGGTATTACAAGTTTAATCTAAGGTAAGTAGGCTAATTTCGCCGATGAGTGATGTAGAAAAAAGGAGGTGTAATTCTGGATCATCATGTAGGCACTTTGACAACCCTGTGCCTGTGGACAGTGTGGTGGTGGGTGTGGAAACCTGACAGACTCTACTGACAAATTTTTCTAGCTGTGAATATGGCCGCCGCCGGCCATAACTAGTGGCACTAGTCAGTTTCTTGTGTATTTCGATAGTTATCCTTGAAGTGAAGATGATAAGCAACCCACCAGCGAAACCTGGGTTGAAAAAGAACAATTACGGCATATTTGTCATATGCCAGATTTCTTTTACATGATCACCCCTTCACCAATTAAAGGTGTCGTGATTTCTCCGCTAGTTCCCGTGATTTTACGATCGCAGGTTGGATCGGTACTCATGTTGTTAATTTTCCATCCCAGCCCCCATTTTAAATATAATTTCATTCATAGTACAAGTGTTCCGATTAGTTCTTATGAGAAAAATGCAGTATATGTAAAGAGTGGAAGATTGCAGCAAAAGTCCAAATTGAACCTAAAAAAAGTGGCCAGAATAGCCCCCTTTTTACGGTAGTGGAAGGAATGTAAATAAGATTTGATAAATACCACCGATGGAATTCTAGGTACCGTAATCTCCCGCGTATAAGGTGCAGCTCGCATATAAGGCGCCCCCCCCCCAACACACAGTGGGGCTGTTTCACATATAAGGCGCCCCCTGAGGGGAGATCTTTGTCAATTTAGTATTGTTCTATAGTAAAAATACCCCCCTATAAGGCGCACCCCAAACGCAAGGCAATTTACCTCCCACGTATAAGACCGAGCAGCATTTTGTTTGGCGTATAAGACGCGCCTTATACACGGGAGATTACGGTACTGGTACCTGTTTAATGAATTATGAAAAAAAAGCCTCATCACTTTTCATAATAGCTTGGCCGGTAAACTGTAACCTGATTTCCCAGGCCATGGCCTAAAAAATTATAGCTTGATGCTGTAGGCAACTGAAGTTGGGTACCATAATTTCAATTTTGAGATATCATACTATTTCCCATGCATGATAATTATTTTAATTGTCATCAACAAATTTTTGGGGCATGTCCCATCCAAAAAGGTCCAATCCTCGGGACATTCACTGTGATATTACAAGCACAGCATCGCACACACAGGGCACAAATGTTAAGATAGTATTTTGCAGATTTTTAGTCGTCAAGGGGGTACTATTGGAATATTTGATGTCACTGCATGTAGGGGGATTTAATCCAGGGATGTAGACTACTGACAAAAGTTGGATGCAGAAGAATTTTTTTTTTCCAAAGAACATTACTTATTGTGTGTAGACCACTAACAATTGTAGGGATGCTAAAGGAATCCTTAAAAGAGCAACATTTGCTTTATGAATATAGACACCTGACCTAGCATAATCTCCCGCGTATAAGGCGCAGCTCGCTATAAGACCCAGCAGCATTTTGTTTGGCGTATAAGACACGCCTTATATGCAGCAGATTACGGTAGGATGGAAGGTATGCTAAAAATAAGGCTATTACCAAGTAATATTTATTTCATAAATTTTTCTTTCCAGTTAGAAGAATGGAGACTAGGGAGTATTCGATTCAATACCGTGCTATGGGTGAGTGTAAATTACCTGTTTTATGAAGGGGGAGAGGTGGAGCTTGGATTTAGTTTGTGAAGGATTTAAATTATAGGGTAGATTTGGGATAACTAAGCAAGGCATGGTGGAAATGAAAATGAAATTAGCAATTAGGACCAAAAATCATGCGGTGCAACAAGAGGCGTGCAGACAGCAGAATATACTATTTAAAGGGGAAAAACAAGAACTAAGATTAATGGCTGTGGGATTAAGGTGTGGGCTATTATAATTATTTTTCTTGTTACTGTACAGGGCTTCTAAAAGTGAAGGGAATACCTGAATGAAAATTTTTTTATGTCGTGACTATTAAAATAATGAAGGAATGTTACAGAAATGGAGAGACGGCGGTTGTATTTTGCTGGTCGACTGAGGTACGAGCATTTGACAACAAGAATCCAAAACCAGACAAAGGTACTGGCAGAAGAGAAGAGAAGGAGAGGGGAGGGTAGCGGAAAGAGGGCAGCCCAAATCGTGCCGACGGTAAGGTTTTGACGGTTTTGGGAGAGTATGTGAGATGTTAAGGAGAAACGAGCGTGTAAAGTTCAAAATATATTGAAGGACTTCACTATGAGAGGGCGATTAATTTAAGAAATAGCACTCGCAAGTTGGTTGACTTTGATTACATACGTACATAAGATAATAGGACAAGTCAAATATCTGCGAAAATTAAAAGCAGACAAAAAAAAAACAGTGAAAGGAATGATATATTTAAAATAAAATATGTAATTGATTTATCTACCTCCACAGAAGAGAAAGAGATGTGATGAAAGAGGACATCCGATGCTTCTACCCACAGTTGCAATGACCCCTGCAGTTCAAAGGGAAATGAGGGAGGGAAAACGTATCAGTAGACAAAAAAAGGTAAGTGTGATATCATGAAGGTAAAGTAGTAGGTATAATGGAAATGATAGATAAATAAGCAAAGGTTCACGAGTTGGAGGAATGTCGAGGGGTTATCGCACGCGGCGATCAGTTGCCGTATCGCACGACGCCCGCAGGGCGGAGTGCGATGCGGCAACTGATCGCCAAGTGCGATAACCCCCCGACATTCCTCCAACGAGTGTGCCTTTGCATTTATTTCATGTAATTTTGATCTAAAACAGCTGAATTACAATAGAATTTACCAGAATTACTCCCCGTGCGCATTGTTTACATCGCCATCTTGGAGCTATGACGTCACTAAGTAGTCACGTGACCTCGGCGTGTGATATTTTCGCGGGTTATCGCACGGGGGGTGTGCGATACGGAGCTACAAGGGTAAGGCTATGGGCTGTCAGTATCTCGGGCATACCAACATGAAATAAAAGAAAAGAGAAAAGTTTGGTTATAAATGCTTTCCAACTAGGAGGAAACTAGGAAGCTACTAAAATTCGGAGTATTATGTAAACAAACCAGGAGAATTATTTGGCTCCTACCGTAATATTACAGATCAGTAACTATTGGGATTCATGTGCCCAAATTTAAATGGGAATTTCAGGTGTTTTACAGGTGGGTTTGAAACAACAATTTTGAGATTTTTTGGTGAGTAGGCAAAATTTGCCCAGGCATGTTGAAGAATCACAACATAGTAGTGACACAATGAGAGATTCTTTATCGCATCACGCATGATTAAATTTTTCTATATATTTATAAACAGGGGAGAACCGAGATGAAACTGGAAAGCCGACTTAAAGGGCATCAGAGGAAGAAAAGCAAGACCCACAGTTTTGGGCCCGAGGCTATGAAAAGGGGTTCAAGCCCTTGTTCAAGCAGTTGTACCAGCACAGCAGATAATCGTGAATTGCAAGAAGAAGGAACAGGAGATGAAGAGCTCACAACGAGTAGTTCTTCAAACAGGGTGGTAAATTGTGAATTAGAACCAGCAGGAACCGGCCCTGTGCTCCACATAATGAGTACTTGTTCAGAGACAGGGGTATATTGTGAATTACAACAAGCAGTACCCAGTAATGACCAGGAGACACCGAGTAGTTGTATGGAGAGAGGGGACAATAGTGAATTACAACCAGCAGTAACACATGTGAAAGAGGACATGAAGGGTACATATTTAAAAACAGGGATAAATTGTGAGGTAGAACAAGCAGGAACTGTTAAAGAACAGGACACATTAAGTTTTTGTCCAGAGGAAGGGGTAAATCATGAAGTATCACCAGCAGGAAGCGGTAATGAAGAGGACATCTTGAGCAGTCTTTCAGAGACAAGGGTAAATTGTGAAGTAATACCCACAGTAACCTGCAATGAAGAACACCCAAAGGATAGTTTTGCAGAGACAGGGGTAAATCGCATAGAACCAACAGCAGTAATGAGTATTGAAGAGGGCACAATGTGTAGTTTTTCAAACATGACAGTAAATTGTGAATTAACACCAGCAGAACCAGGTCTTTCACAGGACATCATGAGTACTGATTCAGAGACAGGGATAAAAAGTGAAATAGAACTAGCAGTACCCAGAAATGAACAGGAGACCAAAACTGGTTGTATAGAGAGAGGGGACAATTATGAATTACAACGAGCAGGAACCCATATAGAAGAGCAGATGATGAGTACTATTTCAGAGAAAGGGATACCTTGTGAGGTAGGACAAGCAGGAACCGGTTATGAACTGGACACAATGATTAGTTGTCCAAAGACAGGGGTAAACCGCGAAATACCAACAGCAGAAAGCAGTAATGAAGAGCACACGAAGAGTAGTAATTCAGAGACAGTGATAAATCTTCAAGTACAACCAGAAGGAACCACTAATGAAGAGAACTTAATAATTAGTTCTTCATGGACCAGAGTAAATCGTGAAATGACAGCAACAGGAACCGATACAGAGGCAGTCACCAGGGATGACCAGGAGACGAATAGTGGTTGCATAGAGAGAGAGAACAAATGTGAATTACACGCAGAAGAAACCTATATAGAAGAGCCGATGATTAGTTCTTTATCAGAGAAAGGGGTAACTTGTCAGGTAGGACAAGCAGGAACCGATTATGAACTAGTCACAATCGGTGGTTGTCCAGAGACAAGGGTAAGTCCTGTAGAAACACCAGCGGGAACCAGTAAAGAAGGGCTAATGATGGCAAGTTGTTCAGAAACAGGGGTAAACCACAAAGTACCAACTGCCGGAAGCAGTAACGAAGAGAACACAAATAGTAGTAGTTCAGATACAGTGACACTGCAAGTACAACCAGAAGGAACCAGTAATGAAGAGCACCTAATGATTAGTTCTTCCTGGACAGGGGTGTATGGTGAAATGACAACAACAGGAACAGATACTGAGGAGCACACAATGAACAGTGGTGCAGGCAAGGCAGACAATCCGGAACTCCAAGCAGCACTACCAGGGAATAAAGAGCAAGTGATAAATAACACTCCAGAGACAGGAATAATTCACAAAGAAAAACCAGCAGGAACCAGTAATGAAGAGCAAACAAATAATATTGGTTCCAACAAAAGGGACAATCCGCAAAAACAACGAGCAGTAACCAGTAATAAAGAGCAAATTATGAACAGTTCTTTCGAGAGAGGGGTAAACCGCAAAGTACCACCCGTAGGAAACAGTGATAGAGATCAAGTGATGAATAGTGGAACAGGCAATCGGGACAATCTGGAAACACAACTACCAGTGACCAATTATGACGACCCAAGCATGACAAGTGGTTCAAAAACTGCAGAATATCACGACGAAAAATGTACAGATCAGACTGGGTTCATGGATGAAAAACAGTACACCATAGAGGTATGTGATAAGTAAATTATCTTATTTTGTGACATGGCTATCAGGTTTACACACTGATTTGAGTGCAGAAAGCAGATATTGCATGTTCCCATATATGAGCGCGTTGACTGGAAATACGCACCCTTAAAAGGGCATGTTGTGTTTAAAATTTTCAATTAGATAAAGTTGGAACCATATTCCCTGTACTTAATTTTCCTTTGAGAATTGGGTTTCTAATTCATACCAATATCATGAGTACATGTTATCATGTTATCAATTACATAAGTACATGATATATGGCCTTAGCGTGTTCCTTAGTGGGCCGACCATCGCTGAAGCTGAAACCTTTTGGGACACCCCGAGCTGATGGGCACCAGGTGTTACATAATGAACCCTGAAAAAGTGAGCAAAAGTCAGCACTGAATATAGGAATTTTCTCATTGGTCAATAATGTATCCCGCTAGGTCGGAATATGTTCCCATATATGAGCTTGTTGACTGGGCAAAGTTGCAAATACCCAAGGAGTTGGTCGGTGATTGATGATGACGAGAATGCTATTACATTTACAGGGGACAGACTCGTTGACCCTACCCTACACTCCATTGGGACCAGCAGTCGATTTACTGGTAAGTAATCAATTAACAATGCAATCAATTATGAGAAGTTGAATATTTTCTCAATAAATTACAGGAAGTAATAAAAAAACAAAAAACAGTCAAAAGCCGGGGGGGACTTTGGGAAAAATTTAGATATTGCAGGATAAAAAGACACTTGTCCCAAGACAGTTTTCTAAGAAGATGAGGGAAAATACAATGGCCTAAATTTATATTGTCTATAAATGTATCGATTTCAGATGAGAACAATACGAGGACGACTTGGATGGGACTCTGAGAATTCGACAGATTAAGGGTTTCCCCCAAACAGGAAAACAGGATGTTACTCGATTGAAGTTACTGGATTGTTGGGCCTGGCAATGTGAAACTTCTACCACTGGGGAGCATGAATAAACAACACTGGTAAAAAGACAGTATTTGCATAAAAATATTTCAGTCCATATAATGTTATAGGGGGTGGAGTGGTACGGGCGGACACGGCTAGCGTAGGCACCAGACTGCTAGTCCTGTCCTAAAGTGCACACGAGTGAAATCTTGCAGGAGCTTTAGTAAAAGCTTTACATTTACGGCCTCAATTACAGCCTCGTAAACAACTCTGTTCACCTCTGCATTTAACCCCCTCATCACATGATCAGTGCCATCCTGATTGCATGTGGGGAGACTGACAGATGGCAGAAAGTAACTTGGGGGGACAAGGAAGCCCATATTTCCCAACACTTCTAAGGTGCCTCATATATGAGAATTCGACCCGAATCATGAGCATGATCTTAAACTTTTGAAGAATGATGTTTATTATCTGATATTTTTTTTTAATAGGTACTACGCAAGATAAGACGTTGATAGTTCACTTATAAATTATAACCACGGGGTTGCACTTGAACAACTTTGGAAGTAGTTGTTAATTCACTTATAAGTTATAACCACGGAGTAGCACTTGAACAACTTTGGAGTAGCACTTGAACAACTTTGGGGTAGCACTTGAACAACTTTGGAAGAATGATGTTTATTTACTAGGTACTACAAGAGATAAGACGTTTATCGTTCAGGTATAAATTATAAACCACTGACTTGCACTTGAACTCTGGGTAGGTTCACTAAATACACATTGCTTTTAAGTCAAATGAAAGAAATGAAAAAAAGTATGTAAATGCAAAGACTTACTGGTGCAGGGGTGTAAAAGAAGGAAACATGTTTTATTATAGTCTTGTACGATGGTCGGGTGAAAATTGTAGCTCTCAATTTTTACAATGACTTTTACAAATATGTGATTTTGTAATCCGTGTAAAGACAGAAGTTCAAAGGTTGGATGTATATTAACTGAAGTTAGATGGTGTGTAATCTCAGGTTATAAACCTCTTGAAATTTTGTGACTAGTGACTAATAAAGGAATGAAAGTTATTTCAATGAAGTTACATTTTTCTTTATTGAACGTTATAACTATAACGTATTAGATAAAAACAACGGATTGAGAGGAAAATAAATTGTGTTATTATGACGTAATTATGACGTAATTTTGACTTATTGAATGAAGGTAAACGAGTAAATGGAAGTATTATGACGTAATTATGACGTATTAGATTGACACCACGGAAATGAGGGGAAAAGGTATTTTGAAGTATTTGTAATTATGACGTGTTTCCGTATTAGATTAACACGGAAATGACGTAATTATGACATAAATGACGTAATTATAACGTATTAGATTGCATCACGGAAATTAGTGGGAAAAGGTAAATTGAAGTGTTTGTAACTATGACGTAATTATGACGTATTAGATTAACACAGAAACTATGTAAATATGACGTAAGTATGATGTAAGTATGACGAAGGAATTGGGGAAATAACTAAATGATGTAAATATGACGTAAGTATGATGTAAAAATGACGTAAAAGGAGGTATTGGATGATGTAAAAATGACGTAGGGATGATGTAAGAATGACATAAAAGGTGGATAGGGGAGGTAAGGTTACGTAAAGATGATGTAAAAATGACGTAAATATGATGTAAGTATGACGAAGGAATTGGACGGGGGGGAAATAACTAAATGATGTAAATATGACGTAAGTATGACGTAAATATGATGTAAAAATGACGTAAAAGGAGGTATTGGATGATGTAAAAATGACGTAAGGATGATGTAAGAATGACGTAAGGATGATGTAAGAATGACGTAAGGATGATGTAAGAATGACGTAAAAGATGGATAGGGGAGGTAAGGATGACGTAAAGATGATGTAAAAATGACGTAATGATGACGTAAAAATGATGTAAGAATGATGTAAGAATGACATAAAAGTAGGTATTGGATGATGTAAAAATGACGTAAGGAGATATTGGAATGACGTAAGGATGACGTAAGTATGATGTTTAGTATGATGTAAGAATGACGTAAAATGTGGATAGGGGAGGTATTGGATGATGTAAGAATGATGTACAAATGACGTAAAAATGATGTAAGGATGACGTATTTGGTGCCCAATAGGTATGGGGCCTTAGGACCAGGGGGCCTCAGGACTTTGGGGCTTTCGTTAGGGGGCCTTCCTGGATGGGGCCTTGGTTAATGGGGCTTAGAGACGTGATGTCATATGGAGGGTGGGGGGATGTGTAAGGAGGTGATAGTGTGTGGGGCTGGGGTTGTCTGAGGGAGGGGGGGGGTAGTCTGTAGTGTAGGGGGGTGAAGGGGTGACTGTTGGATGTGTTGGAGAGTTGATCAGGGTTAGCAGGTGCACACCCTCACCTGAATTTACGACATAGGGATGTATTGTTAGTGTAGTATATTATAGCCTGGGAGAGTGTAGGGGAGTATTGAGGGAGAGAGTGATGAGGATGTGGGAGAGTTGATCAGGGTCAGCAGGTGCATACTATCACCTGTATAGGAGTGTTAGTGTAGAGGGGGTTAATACCAGTCCGGGATACTAGGGGTGTAGAAAGGTGGGGGTGGGGGTGTTAGTATCTAAGATGGGGTAGAGTAGGTAAAGTGTATCGCAGTATTGAGGGGGGCGGAGTTGATCAGGGTCAGCAGGTGCACAACCTCACCTGTAACTATACAACATGATATTAGGGTTGTAGGGAGAGTGTAAAGCAGTGTGGAGGGGCTGTTCAGGGTAAACAGACCTGTGTCGATCCTTAGTTGTACCTCCAAATTGAAGGATTCATGCATACCGATGTTGCAAGTGTACCAGCGGATGCTGGTACCATGCTGGTAGGGCATACAGGTGTGACTGCACTGTAGCAACCAGCTCAGGGCTAATTAACATGCATTCTCATGAGACTGCAGCTTCAGGGGTCAGAAGTCACTCTATACATGGGGGACTCCCCACACCTGGAGGTGTGAAAGCCTCACACCTGGAGGTGTGATGAGTGATAGCCCACACTAACCATACCTTTGAACTTGTAATTATATTTTTAAGCCACTATATATGCTAGTTAATGAGTCTTAATAGTACTTCTGTGTGTAGGGTGGGACAGAGTGGATTCCCACCAGGTATGACATAACTGTACTCTACAACCAGTGTAAAGCACATTGTGACATGCTGGTGACCAGCTTCAGCTAGACACCATGGCGCCACCCCTATCCCGCTAGGTCGGAATAGGACAGGTTGGAGCTGTTGGAGAGTTAAACAGAACTAGTGAGAAAGAAGGTCATGGGTTTTAGGCCTTATAAATGCCAATTATATTTGTGAAGTGCCTCAGCCACACATGGGATGTTGCATTTGTAGCCTTGGTATGATCCTTCCCTTCATCAGCAAGTCTGTGTTATTCTGCATAGTGTATATAGTAGGTAAGTGTGTTAGTATTAGTAATACTTCACCTGGGGTCCCATAGACCAGGTGAGTCACACGAGTGGTATCTGAAACTGATACGCCCTTAGCCGACTCATGGCACTGATAGCCCACCCCCTTACACACTCTTCCCCCGGCTACTACTTGACCCCAGCTGGCTGCCAAAGCCCAGTGGAGTCTCAGTGTGCCTCAAGATGACTGAGTATAGATCATTCAGTGTAGAGCTTTTTAGAGTTAATCTCTTCTCCTGAAGCAATAACTCTGTCCTTTACTGTTTCTCTGCCTCATTTATTGCCTACCTGTGTATCAGTGCCAGTCTGTGTGTCTACATCTTCTCTTGCCTCCCTATCCCTCCCTGGCTGTCAGCCTATTTTCCTGTATACCTGTTCTCCACCTACCTGTCTATGTGTCTATCTACCTTCTTCCTACCTCTCTGATTGTCAGCCTATGTGTCTATCTACCTTCTTCCTACCTCCCTGATTGTTAGCCTATGTGTCTATCTACCTGTTTCCTACCTCCCTGATCGTCAGTCTATGTGTCTATCTACCCGATTCCTACCTCCCTGATTGTGAGTCTATGTGTCTATCTACTTCCTACATCCCCTTCTGCCAATCTATGGATCTATCATTTCTCATTCTCCACTTCCTTCCCTAAAATCCTCTCCTTGCCATCCAAATGCAATGTAACTTTCCTGTAAGAATTGTGGAATCATAAATCTTCAATACAACAGAGTGGAACTCGTTGGATACGACTTCTTCTCAGAGAGTCGGATTCCCTTCAATACATGAGGTCCGAGTTACCCCTCACACCCACTTGTGAGCTGGGTGCTGGTCAGGCAGCAGGAGGGTCTCTCTAACTAGGCCACAATGCTGAGTCAATGGGAGAGAATTTCAAAGTCGACTTTAAATGGGTATAATTTTAGGAATTTTGCCTTAAAAAATTATGATAGTATGAACATGTTGTTGGCTGGTGTGAAAAATAAACTCATTATGATTTATAGAAATAGGAGATATTGGTCTGTGTAGGATACACACACTGACCGTGATTGCATGGTATGTTGTCCACTTCCCACCCCCTACCTCCCGGGTGGTCAAGGAGTCTGACAGCTTTGGTATGAAAGGCACCCACCATGGCTTCACGTACACCGCCCCCAGCAGACATATCCGCGGCTTTAGGGAGTGATAATTTTTTAACAACAGTGGGGTGCTGGTGGGTTTGCGCGCGAACACGCGGAAAAAAACCTTGGCCCCTCTCGACGAGTCAAAATCTTTTCGACCCCCTCGGGAGGCGAAAATCATGTGTGAATGTGCCCTTTTAACCTATAGTAATGTGCGGGCAATTTCACTGAAAACAGGTGAAATTATTTTGACCCCCCTAGTCAAGGGGGCGAAAAATTTCTGACCCCCGCTCAAACCCACCAGCCCCCCCCCGTTGTTAAAAAATGATCACTCCCTTAGGGGCGTGCTGGAGTAACTTGGACCTCATGTATTCATCCAGGCAACAGTCTTGCGTGAAATAATGATCAGTTTTTAAATATTTGTGGCCCATAACCTCTCTCATGACGTACAGGAAATAAGAGTTATCTACATTAGATAGTAGATAGGGGGTCCTTTATACATCAACAGCTGATGTTTGTAAACATGTAAGACTATCTACCCCTACCCCTACCCCTACCCCTACCCCTACCCCTACCCCTACCCCTACCCCTACCCCTACCCCTACCCCTACCCCTACCCCTACCCCTACCCCTACCCCTGCCCTTGACCCTGCCCTTGCCTCTACTCTTGCCCCTACTCTTGCCCCTCCCCCTACCCCTGCCCCTGCCCCTGGGGGGTTCCAGGGGGAAACTTCCGGCGAAGGTGTGGATCTATACCTTAACGTCGATGTCGACGTTTAGGCACAATATAGACCTCTATAGGATTGCTGATGTGAGTTGGGGTACACGCAGGTACATGCAAACATCCTGACTGTGCAGGGTGAGGCGGGGTGTAGGGGCGATGTGAAGGGGTTGAGAGATGTGTTTGAGATCACAGGGCAACGCCCACACGTAGAGAATAGAAACAGTGATATCAGCAGGATACTTAAGAGGTAATGGGCTCAACAGACCTCAGTGTCATTAATAATAACTTTGTAGTGTCAGCATAATAAGAAGAGGTCATTATTCAAGAACATAGTTTGGAATGAGGTTGTGGATTTAGGGCGGAAGTTACATTAACACCCATTTTGGAGGATCAAAATAATTAGTCATTTTCTTTTAAAAAAATGGACCATGCGAGTTAATAGCTAGTCGTTGCATGGGTTGGGTTGGGTGTGTGCTGGCTAGGATTTCTATATCATTTTAAACAGCAATTAGGAATATTACATTGAAAAAAATGTATATCATTTCATTCTTATAACCATTAAATCTCAATCCCAAATACAATTTCGACCACAGTTAAATCGTCAGGCTTTATGAATCACCCTCCAGACGTAATATAGGTCTACCTGAGTGGTCTGCCACGCCTGTACTCTATATACCCAGACATGCATTTTGGTGTAGACAGGTTTACTCTACACTGTAAATAATGTGTGTTGCGGGAACACACAAGATTGTAACACACATGGATATTCAACCCACTTTGAGCAGTTTACTCACTTTGAGGGCATCAACACACTTTTTCTAACACACTTACACACTTTTTTCTCAAAAGTGTTTAGGTACTGAAAAGTGTGTTAAATCAACACACATTTTATTAATCCTTCAGTCTTATCAGTGGTATTATGTAACCCATTAATTGCCCCTCACCTAACCAAAGGTCAGTTATAACAGTTACACACAGTCAGTTTGAATCTGCACCTGCTGGAGAGAGGAGTGTCTTCACTTCTCTACTTATTTCTGGTAAGTAATCTTATATATCATCCTCAACACTAGTGTTATACAAGCTGTAAAAGAGTGTAGTAAGTTGGTTTATCATAGATTTACACTCACATAAAGAAATTCTCTAAAAGCTGTATCAATATGCTGCCTAACATACTATCCAGTGTAGCATACAGTGTTCATTCACCAATTCTTCTGTTTCAGAAAACTACAATCTGCTTGCTCCAGTCACTGACAAGTTCTCATGCTGATTTGTGATTTACACAATACCTGGAATAGGTAAGTGGGACTATTCTGCATTTTGAATATAATTCTTTATAAATCATTATAATGTACCTACATAACGACTTTTTTACATATGGGAGCCTAGACTCAGTCACCATTCTAAATTCTAGACAGAAAAGTCAGAAGATATGTTATTGATGTATTAGTATATTTTAATGTAGAAGTTTAAGTGATATTAGGACAATTTATGCACTAAATCAACATATCATAATTATGGTCTTACAAAAATATATTGTTATTCCTTTCCAGATTAAGTATGTGTGCCTCATGGTTACCTTCCTCACATCATCTCAGGACAATAACAAGTATACCAAAATGAAAATATGAAGAAATAAAGGCTAAATGCCTCCCACCCACCCCCTTCATTGTAGAAATATTAACTCACTTTCATATCTAAACACTTTATGAAGCAACACACTTTCTATGAACACACTATATGCATGAACACACTTTTTGCAACACACTTTTGTTGTAACACCCTTTTGACATGAACACACTTTTTAACACACTTTTGGCAAAAGCGTGTTGTGTGTTAAAAAAATAAGTGAGTAAAAATATGCTGCAAAGAAGTGTGTTACAAAGCGTGTAAATGCAACACACATTTCTTACAGTGTATACAACAAAAACTGAGAAGAACTCACACTGAAAACCCGCCGCTATTGGTAAGTCGTCATATATGGGTTTGTGCCATGAGAGGGCCCCACTATGCATTTCTGTGATACAAATGATGTAAACCGGGGTGTATGTTGAGCCTTATCTCTACATTGTTCTTGTTGTATAGTCTAATATGAAAAGGAAAATATGGGCAATATTTGACACAAATGAACCTGTGAAAAATAGGCATTTCTAAGTAGAAGAGGTAGAAAAAAGATGGATAATTTTGGTAATGACACCGCTCTTATGGATATTACTAGAGTATGACCACTTATTTGAGTGTGGCTATGGTATGATACATGTAGGTGGGAGTACTGACAATGTACTATGTCAGACTGTACCACTGAACCCATGATAGTGGGTTGGGAATACCCTGAATAAACTCTTTAATGGTGGATGAGGTAACGAGATATAACAAAAGAAATGACATTGGGAAAATGTAGAAGACAATACTATATACATATATGTAATTTCTACACAGGACTATATAGCTATAAAGGACAGCCATAGTGACGACTTTAGGTTGTCACTGATAACCTAAAGTTGTCACATATGATGACCTCCTGACGACCTACAGCTGTAGTTTTGGGTATTGTCAACCTGAGGACCTAAAGTCGTCACTATTGACGAGTTCTGGACCCTGTAGGTTTTCAGTGCAGGGGTAACTTGCCACCCGCCGGCTGCTCTTCTGGGCACCTATAGCTACTAGTATATACATTTCTTTCACCTGGGATTATGTTTTATTTTATTCAGTTGATGCTGTCTGCTTGTTTTTTTTTTGCTGTTTGTCCCTTATTTTATAGAAAAATGACATGGGAGGTAGAGAGCGAACTGTTTCCTCTTAATGCACATACTGTGTTGACTTTCAGCTGAACTCTCCTAAGTGATGCTTATCAGCGTGTCATACTAAGATACTATAGGGATGTATCCCTTTGATCCATTTATGTTTATGCAAGGTCAGCTGAAACCAGTTTTATTGAAGGTAATGATATAAGAATATCTAAGTAGCCATTTCCTGTCATACAGATTTTGTTACATTTGGACATTAGGGAGTTGTTATTTACTGAGACATAGTTCTCCCCAAGTATGTTATTTATTACATTGCAGATAGGATCGGTCTGTTCAAGTGGGTAGGGGAGGGTGTTTACCTCCTGATCATGAGGGGGCAGCCCCCCTGTTTTTTTTTTTGTTTTTTGTTTTTTTTGGGGGGGGGGTCATTTGGTTTCAATGAAAACAGCTCATACTTAGTATTGACTTAGGGCCTAAGGGCAATACTACTGTGTACAGTTATATGCGTCTGGGGAGACAGTAGTGAGATAATTGCCATAGATTGCCGATCTACGATTACAGATCAATATAGAAAGGCAAATATTGGTGCAGCAGCTGTTGTGCCCACTCCGTGTCTTGTGCTCAATATTACTCTGTCTGCATCAAGTTGAATTCTGCCGAATAAGAGCTTACATTATAATACTACCCCCATCACCAACTGCATGCAGACACAATGAACAGACCCTGTATCAGCTATGCTAAATTGAAATTTTATAAGGAAGTTATCATAATTGGCAATTCTTAAAAAAATGATACGATAAAACACCGGGTGATTTTGTTCTTATAAGTTATATATTAAAGCATCCATTGTGGGAAGACATGGCTGCATTTATTGATGACGAAGAAGATGCCCACTTCTAATATCAGTCTTTTATTTGGAAGGCATTTGGAACAGTGATTCAAATGATGTCCAGTCATTCACGGAGAGAAGAAATGGAGTCAATTCAATAGAAGTAGAGTCAACGAAGGAGTCAGGGGATCTGGACTCTATAGTGACTCTAGTGAAACAGGAGTCCAAGATGACTGATTCTATTCTGTTCTCTGTTTGACTACCATTAAGGAGTCGTTGCAACTTGACTCCTGTAGGAGGGAAGTCACAGCCTGGTGGACTCCCTGTGTGGAGTAAGATGCTTTATAGAGTCACACATGCTTGACTCTCTACTATTATAGAGTCAAACATGGTTGACTCTCTAATTCAGTGCTGATTATAACACAGGTGGCTGCTGCTTCTCATTACCTTCCCCAGAGGTCCTCGCAATACAGTTTGGATACTTTTGCACATTTGAGTGTGTTTCATTTAGTTAAATTGTGGGTATCATTAAACATCTAGAGACGGTAGTATTATAAGTAATTACAAAACAGGCAATTCTATACAATTTAACTATAAACTGGTATGCTTAACTCCCTGAAATATCCCAACAAAACTTAAAATGAGGCATAGACACCATTTCCCCGGTTTATGGTGTTACCTCAAAGCATTCTGAGTGCTATGTTATTTCATATAGAAAATTGATGACTGGGGTAGAGATGCATCTAACTAATGTAAATAGATGCATCAGCATCTTGTAATATGGTGCATTCTTAGGGAATAAAGTATGAAGACCCCAAAAGGAAAATGACCTAGGGGTATCTGTTGTTTCAATATATAGTGCAACCAATCCTGACTCCACTTCATAATGGAGTCACAGTGGTGACTCCAATAACAATGACTCTGTGTTCATAAGGAGTCAATCATTGACTTTCTATTTTTAAGGAGTCACAAAGGAGTCACAGAGGGGGTCGCCTCAGTGATAGAAGCTGGACTCCCAATTGGGAGTCAAGGTGACTCCATTTCTTTTCTCTGTGTTTGTGATGTCAATGTATAGCCCTGTCCGTAAGGGGATGCGGGATCCAGAACGGGGTCACTTCTGAAGTGAGTAAGTATGTCCGTAAATGAGTCGGCAGAGACACTATAGTGACCAGTTTCACTCGCATTACATGATAGCAATGATGAATGACCTCTGAACGCAGAGTAGGAGTCTAAACCTGTCCCCCCGACCAGACTCAGAATACACCAGCATGGATGGATGCATTAGATGTGTAATGGTACACAAAGCCTCCTATGTCATCGCGTTATTGGGCCCTAATGGAAAGCATTGATCTATGATCATTATGGGTAACGGGGATGCAGTTCCTAATACCACCAATCACTACTTTAGGGAATCTGTAGGCCTTATCGGACGCACAAACCATCATTTGACGAGCTGACCTTCTGCTTGTGCCCGTCTAGTCACCAAATCGACCACTTCTGGAGGTCATTTCTTAAGATGCTGCGACTGCACAAAACTACGACGATTTGAAAGCCTCCCAATCGTAATTCTGGAAGGATTAGTGACCACTAGTTCACTATATGAGGGCTCCTATTACGATTTGAAGGGGGGCAATCATAGCATATAAAGACATGGTCACCTCTTTGGAGATTTGCAAAGTCTTCCCCTGCCGCCATGAGAGAATGACTTAGGAGTCTGGAGGTATCCCATTCTGTCTTCTTGAAACAAGTCAACTTGTTTATTTCAGGCGAGTGGTCGAATTCTGGTCCAATTACCCTATTATATAGAAATCTTTAGATTTTGACTCCCAAGGGATAAACATCCCCAACCGATTAGATTTCTCCATTATCAAAGGTATTACTTTTGTGAAAACACGTCCAATTTACTACGGCCTTCATTACAAAAGGCAGGCCTCTCCTGCTGCCTGAACTCATGTTCACATGACCCCATACATTAGTGCAATAGGATGTGGTTCCGGCTGACATTCTCCGAAACTCCATATGCCAGCGATCACTTGCCAGCAGATGGTGCATGTAACCAGCTTGGCTTCACGAACCACTTGTTCCTCTTTCTACACAAAGAACGCAGAAAAGCAGGACTAAGGGATCGGTAGAAATTGAGGAAAATCATCATCTCAAAAATAAAATATTCTTATAATTATCGGAAGATATTGTGATAAACCTTTATCCACGACCCACACACATATCATTTAAGCATGGTGTTCGCCCAAAATGTGAAACATGTGTATATCATATATGTCAGGGCGCAGTGAGACCCCCCCCCACACACACACTCAAACACAAAAAGGAAAGAAAATGGAAATATGATTAAAGCTTCTAGGAGAACTAGAGATTGTTTGGCCCTTAAGAACCAGCTCTATTATTCAAGTCTCCTGATCTTTTGCCATCAATATCAATTCTATATAGTCGGCATGATATTAATGTACTATGCTGTCCTCAAATATTCAAAGCTAGCCAATCAAACAAATCCAGGGACCCATATCGAACACATGGTAGTAGCGTGCACCTTGTGATAAGCCGTCATCCATATATCCTTGTACCAACTCACGTTCTGCCACCAGCAGGCACCTGGTAGCAAACATGAGCTGCTCTGTGCTGCTCACGTGGATATCACACACAGAGCTAATCCCCACAGGGCAATGAGACGGTTGGACTCCCTCTGCTATCTACATCCAAGGATTAGCACCAGTGTGCTCAATATAGCCAAAAATGAAGAGGGTGCGTGATTGTTTCATTTGTATGTACAATATGGCAACAAAAGTGAATAGGGTTCGTGGTGGTTTCATATGGTGATATTCTGACATGACTGTATTGTGCCATTGACTGTATGGCATCATTGATCACATGATAACTGCTACATAGGGATCAATATCTTAGGCAGATATGTTTTTAGATGGGTAATTTAATATTTCTAAGATGGATCTTCTTCAACTAACCAAAATGGTGTTTTCAAAAACAGTTACTTCCTGTGAAAATACATATTTCTTATAAATACTAGCTGTTATACCTTGATTGTGCAAAACAGCCTTGACCACGGGCCAAGCTAAATCAAACCAACCTGTTCTGTCAGTACTTTATCGGCTACCCTGTTATTGCCTCTGCTCCACCGTTGACCCTACACCATAGTACTGGCCACTTATAACACCAACCTGCTCTCAGCCAATATGTCAACCGATCAATCACTTGCTGAGTAGCTCAGCACTCACCTCTCTGTGACCACTCACACTGTCAATACTATTTTTCATAACCATTTAGGTTCAGTATGGTGCTGCCATTTGGTCGGCATGATGGTGTAAAATAATTCAGTTGTGTGAGTAACTCGCTATGGCTGCATTTATATCATTATGCCGACACTACAGGGTTGATACACATGAACATGAAGGGTGAGGTTCTGAAGTATATAAAGACAATAATACCGGGTAGGTAACTTATGGCACCATGGTCATCTTTAAAGGGTTAGTTCACAGGTGTGATATTGGGTGTGACTAGGATTCTGAATGGCCAGCTAATTACGGTTTCTGTAGGCGATCTCACTCCAGCACAAGTAAGCCTGGAACCTTATAATGAGGTAGCCAATACATTTGTGGCACCAGTAACCAGTCTCTCTGCTCTTACCAGTACCAGAGTTTCATCACTGTTGAGGTTATTATCATATTGCAATTCATTATTAAGCTCTGGGGACACTATTGGATTGAGGTGTGCAATAGAAGACTATACATACTAAACATATGGTATACTATTGGCCTTCTGTGGGGGGAAGTACATGTAAGGCTATTTTGGTAAACCCTTTGAAGGGCCACTAGAGTGATAAGGGTGCTGGGTATACTGCATACAGAGTAACTATACGGGGTCACTCACTGTACACACATATCTACACATGCAAAACCTTGGTATTACAGTGTCGCGGTATTTGAGAGTACATCACTTTCCCCTGTGAGTTTACAAGAGACATCTCTGTTATAAAACATAAACTTCTTACAGTGCAGCACAGTTTATCACTTTATATTCTTCTGTAATTTATCCCAAATATCATGTACAAGGGAACTGATAATCATGATGCCTTTCTTTGCTTCCATTATCTAGGGGGTTGGGCATTGGGAAAGCTCATTATTGAGAGATTTAACAGAAATGCTTAGTCAAAGTCCCTGAACACCAATCATCTCTTAATGGTCCATCCTTTTGTAGCTACCACAGTCATGACCTTCATCCTTTCTTCTCAAAATAACTTCTAACAGACAATCCTTGCTAATTAAGCCAAAAAGTCTCAGTGCCAGGCATTTGGGACCTGGGGCTCCACAATGGGATCATCTGATCATTAGAGATTAGAAAGGAAAATGATCAGGTCATTTTAATTGCAGTTTGGGACAAAGCCAGTGCATTGGGGGAGATTGAAGCATCCCTACAAGAGGATGGGAATGACATCCGTGTAGATATCTAATGAGAGGTTGGGAAGCGTTCGTATCACCCATGGATAAGGGTGCTGGGTATCAATCAGTGATGTAAAGTGTTATTGATTGGAAGTAACAGATATGAATTTCATATCAAACCTAAGGGTCCTCTTAGATAAGGTAATAAATGTACGTAGATATTGATTTGAGGATGTGTATCTTATGCCATGGTGGATACGATAGTCCCATAGGTTTAAGCAAGGACCTCCGTATCACATGGGGCCATGGAATACAGCATCCCCGTATTCTATGGCCGGGTCACGTGACATTCTGGTAATGTGAACAAGCTGCAATTCAGTAGAATTTTATTGTTTTAGGACTGTAAAACCATGACATAAATGCAAATGTCCACTCCATGGAATATTTCTGTATCGTATTCCCCTCTGTTGGGACTGTCGGGGAATATGATGCAGAAATATTCCATGGTCATGGACATTTGCTTATATATTCAAGGTGCTAATGTCTATTTTACTCAGCAAAGACAATGATCAGATGAAAGCAACTTATTATGATTGTTAATTCCTCTGGATACTGGATACACAGCATCAAAATATAGCAAAGAACACACTCATTAATTTTACTTCAAACATTAGTGTCATTTCATCATTTAGATATGTATTGGATAGGGTATAATCCTGCATAAGGCAGACCCCCTTTATAAAGACACTCACTGCCAACCAATATTCTGAGCAAACCCCATTGGCATATTGACTTTTGTAGTAGTTGTGAGGTGGCAGCTTTCAAGTCCCTGTATCAACTTATAAATTCTGGTGGATCTCCTCCTTGCATGTATAGGGATGTAATGATTACCCAGATTAGACGAACTTGTATGGATTGTAGCAGGATGTAGCCAGGCCTGGCCTGCTGCCATGCAAGTGCTGGCAGTCAAGGTACATAGAGACTGCACATACATGATTGGTTTCTGCTACATCTAGCTGCTACATCACACCATGCCAGAGTTGTGTTTTATCTGTGTGTGCATATCTATTGATTCCTTCTGTCTAGATTGTCACAAAGTGGCCTACATGTGTTGTATAAGGCCTTGAACTGTGCATCAATAATGATTCTTTAGAGTGAACTTGCTATACTGGAGAATATATGCCATATTCCAGTAACCCTTGATACCTGTGGTAAATTAGTACATGTATATACAGGTGAAGACTCCTGTGGTATAGGGGCCAATCGCACCGGTAGATGATTTGACCCTCATGAATATGGATATATTACACATGTTTTACTAGTAGCTGTTGCCAACACTTATCAAACCGTCCTATTGCAAAGAGTTTAATGAATTGAATATCTCATACAAAGTATTCAACTATTTGGGGCTAGATAAAATAATGGGTCTGTATTTCATATGATTTGGCCCCTTTTTGCACTGAGATCATCTATACAACTATTTGTCGATCGTCCATCATTGACCCCTGTGTGTGTCATCATGTACAGTTAGCCCTTTGGTATATTGATACACAATGTGATATTGTGGAGATATAATGTGATATTGTGCTATGGCAATACCCCAATGTGGCCGTTATGAATACCTGTGATGTATATTTAATACAGCATCATGACTAACATATTGGATATAGAGTGTGCTGAAGGGTGGGCATGATGCGGCAGTGCAGTGCATGACTCAACAATCCTGTACTTATATTCATGTAAACATAATGTCCCTTAAAGGGTTAACCAGTTGCACCATCTCTGAGCGGACATGGTATACGTGCCAGAATACAGGACACAAACAGAGGGTCATGGGTTATTGAGATGTAAGTGTCATCTGCATATGTGGCTACCAGTTACAGAGGCACCTAGCCTTCTTCTATTGACTTTGTATTATATAACAAGTCGTGTTAATGCAGTAGTGCACCATGCCGATTATATATGGCGTAAAGTTCCATTGCAGGAATGGAAATACAGCTTTAAAGCACATGTTGCAGCGTGGCTACGTAATGTGAATCAAGCAGCATCATGTGGCCCTTACCGTGATAAAACATGGTCGTATTCGTTTCTCTGTAGGAGGTGTATCACAAGGGACTATCATGCCATCACATGGGTATAATGTTTCTGAAGGCTGTGTAAGAAATTAGTCCTGATGTGTTATACTAGCCCTTTGTCTGAAGATGCTACCAGTAAGTTGACTTGACCATGAGGAAGGCTGGTACCACAGTACAGCTCAGGAGGGCATTTCTCAATTGCTTTATAGTATGCTCTCCTGAGCTGCACCCATACTGTGAAAGAAAAATAGAACCTTATCAGGCGAGTCTTGGTACTATAAGCCCTATATATCAGTGTACACTGCATTCCTACAAACGTGCATGGTAGATCATGCAGTTGATCAAAAGAGAAACTGCCTCGAGTCACACCTTATGCCCCACCAATAAGAGTCCACCGCTATACCCTTCTTCCACGCTCCAGGTCCTTCCTCTTTCTATCCAGCTCCAAACAGAGTCAAAGAGCTTTCTTCCGGTCTCATCGATTCCTGTCTGGACCCCTTTCATGAATAAAACATGAGTCCTCCTGGTAGTATCTATAGTCCTGCCTTAACTGAAGGCTCCTGGTGGTTCCTGTCCAGAGCCATTCGACATCCACTGAGGGGCCTGATGCCATGTCTACCCTACAGCTACAGCTTGGTAACGGTCCAGGGGTCTGTTTCTCAGAAGTACCACCAATATTTAGGTACCTGCACCATCTGTTCTGTGATCTTAGGGGATCTGTTTTACTCTCAGGTGATCTTCCAGTGATACTCTTTAGTGATCTTACTGGACTGATGAGAGCAATATTGGTCCTTTTAGGTGATCTTACAGGGCTAATGAGAGCAAGATTGGTGCTCTTAGGTGATCTTACAGGGCTGGTGAGAGCAAGATTGGTGCTTTTAGGTGATCTTACAGGGATGGTGAGAGCAAAATTGGTGCTCTTAGGTGATCTTACAGGGCTGATCAGACCATGAGTACCCAGATTCTTGGTCTCATTCATGATCCCACTCAATTCTTGATCTTATCTGTAATCGCATGTGTTTTTTTTTTTTTACATTCAGTGTGTAGGATTATGTTTACCTGGGAGCACCAAGCAAGGCCCCTACAGAGTTCCTAAATTCATTTTGTGTGCATGATCACGGTTTGAGTAACAAACCCCTGATGGTCACTGGCCTTGTCCAAACCTCGTCCAAAATCATAATAGGCGTTATGGATTTAACTTTTCCTGATTGGCCTGCAATTAACATTCAGTAAGAGTCCGACACCTTACACAACAATTAAAAATATTTGGTTAGAAACCAGCAATACACAAGAACAATATAATATATTATAATGTCATTAATACAAGAGGGAATCCCAAATAAAATGGCCAAAGTCACTGACAATACCCATCAGCACCACCTGGATACCTGGATGTTAGAATGGAAGCCAGCCCAGTCTGCACCAGCTGTTCTACTCACATGTTTATTACATGTAGGGCTGTGGGGTAGGGGTGAGTGTGTCTGGCTTGCAGGGGAGGGGGGGGGGGGTAAGCAGGGCCTCAGGGCATGGGACATGCAGGTGGAACCGCTAGCTACTACACAATCTATGCAGCTACACATAAAAGCCTTCCAGGAAATCCTGTTTTTACTATGCCTAAATAGACTGCTTAAGTATCACTGCTTCAACACATCCATGCATAATGGTGCGTGTGATGTGTGCATGGTATAGTGGGCAATGGCCCCGCAATGGCACTTCACCATTGCTTGAAGATTGATGACGTAATGCATTGGCATTGGGTGGCTCCCTGCTTATGACCATTACATTGCAACATTTCATATTCTCGTGATATTAGTGGCAGTTAGTTCAAAATGAACGTAGATCTAGGATCAGTTCATTGTGGATTCCCCTCTTTTGATTTTGCTGAATTCACACACGTATCTCGTCCTAGGCACTCTCAACGAACTCGAGTATAGATATAGCGTATCTCAACTATTAAGGGTTTTACATTGAAGTAATTTGATGTTTCCAACGTTAAAAGAACTGCTAATGGCGCCATCACCAGTGGTCTTTTGCACGTGCGGCGAGGTATCTTCACTAAAGATAGGCAGAAATGAAGATAACACAGACGATTATCTTGGTGGATATCTTCAAAATTTCATTATTAGTCATGCATTTGCAATAATATCCCTGAAAAGATAGCGTAGAGATAACAATTCTCAAGATATCTTAGAATTTTCAAAGATATCTTCAATTTCTTTTTGAAATGAAATTGACTTATCTTTATTATTTGAAGTTATCTTCACCGTCTGTGCAAAGGACATGCACTGATGTGTTTATTGTGGATGCCTCTCTATCAAAATTGCTGGGCTTCTCTGGCCCACCTAAAGTGTCTTGATCTTGTCTTTTATGTCCTCTCTTTGTGTGTGGTACACATGTATTTATGCGTGGGAACTAACACATTTACTTCTGAAATTGTGTGATATAGTTTTCTCACCATGAATATGACCCCAGCTGTAGAACTAGCGTTAGTATACACACTGCAGCTGTAATAATACTAGCCCACTGCCTCAGGGGAAATAATCAATGCTAAAGCGTGATTTAAAAGGTAACAGTGACCAATAGTCGATAAACGTCTATACAAGTTTTTTCTTCTTCCTGTAATTGCGGTAGCACAAAATGGCCACATGTGGCACGCCTGGTGCAATGTTATGAGTCACTCCTGAAGTCTCCCCCATCATACCCTCTCCTCTTTTTGTCCCCAAAATATAAAATTCAGCTAACAATGTTAGCGAGACCAGTATCTGATGCATTGACAGTAATCTTGCATAGGAAATCACCAAAAATTGCTATTCTCATATTATCATCTGTCGTCCAGACCTCCTGCTTTGTTTACTATATATTGATATCCCACAAAATGTTCACCAATTCAAAGAAAAGTATTGAAGGCGTTTGAAGTCATTTGGTTTTGACTTTAGCAAAGACGTATTTCTCTCTCAGATTTCCATTGTCCTAAAAGTATGATCACCCCTTGTTCCATTGCGTGAGGAGAGTCTTTAATGATGCTTATTTAGCACAAGCATCATGCCAAACCAAGTCACATCTTGTGTCATTATCTGAAAACCATTTTTTCCACTTAATTGAGGTTCATTTCATTCAGATATTTGAAGTATTGCCCTGTAGGATTCTCATAATGGCCATGTAGCAGTGGTTATTTGAACATATTGATCAGTGTTGATGATTAATTCATTAACTTCCCTGAGATCAATGTAGATTCACTGAACTAACCCCCCCCCCCCATGAAAGCTACTGATAAACTACAACATAGGCATTTATGAATCAAAACATTTGATGTTTCCTTCAATTCCCTCCTGTTATACGACCAGCCGCCGCCCTCTCCCTTACCACGACTTCAAAGTCCCCATCACGTTGAACTCCCAGTACTAACGAGGCTGATTTGAATTAAAAATCATGTGGTGTGTGATCCCACCCTAACCACTAACACTCCCTGTACTTTATTTTAACATCTGCGCAACAATCAGCTGGATTTTTATTCAGTGGCGGATCCAGAATCTGGAAAAGGAGGGGGTGCGGCCCAAAAGGAGGGGGCGCACCCCCTATTTTTGAGCAAAAATTGGGGTCCAAAATATCTAATTAAACTCTTAAGTACTGGACAGGCCTAGGTCAGTCGTATCTGAAACCTCCCCAGCCGGGAGGGTGATGTGGGCAGAGGCAGTGGGGCTCTAAACCTCTGAGAAAATTCTCTCCCATTTTCTATTACCCAAAGTCACAAAATCATGGATAAGTTATAAGAAAAATTTACAGAAAATCTAAAACAAATCAGGAAATGACTTGATGAGATATAGAAAAAAAATCAGCCTATCTAGTAATAGAAATTACCTCTTTAAGAAAAAAAACAGAAAGATTTGTAAACCATGGGCCATGAGTAGAAGGCCTCAATTGGACCCTTATCTTATCTCTTATCTCCGATCTTCTCAAAACTACTCCCGACTGACCACCAACTGTGGAGGAAAGGGGGGTGCACGCGCCCCCGCCCCCTTTAAAACCGCCACTGAATTCATGTAGATTATACACATTAGTAACATTGCTCTTATTACAGTCTGAACATTGAACATGGTTTGTGGATCACACCATTTGTAATCCCACATCCATGTAGCACTGAAAGGCTGGCGTGGATAGAGATGCATTTATACATCTAAAAGGGAGCATCCCTTTCATGCAATATGTGAATGACCTCTCTACAATGGATACGATCATGTTATTTCAATTGCATTGATGCTTACTGGTACATTGTTGTTTTGGCCATTGGCCATAGCACCGTGGAATGAAGGATAGCCTTCAAATTTCCCACCCGGAGGAAGGCACTGCATGGGTGCTTGGAGTGTGTGGATGATCTTGATGGCAGGCAGCAGACCCTGATCTATAAATAGCTTCATGGCATAGTGATCATGTGACACCTGCACGACCTGATTCCTAGAATAACCCCCCAAGTAGATATTACTGGTTTTATCCATGTCAGCCACGTGGGGGGCTTGTTTTATACATACAGCTCGTTGGTAATAATGTCTTTATGATGCTGGAACCGGTGGAGCAGTGATGCTGACTTCTATGTGTGGGAGACATACAGAGACCCATTGTCAGACATAAGGGGAGAGAGAGAGAGAGAGAGAGAGAGAGAGAGAGAGATAGAGAGAGAGACTCAGAAAGGGGACAGAGGGACAACAGATAGACAGAGGGAGAGAGACACAGAGGGATAGGCACAGATATAGACATAGAGAAATAGAAATAAAGGACAAGTTATTGAATACCGTCATTAATTTTAAGCTATAGTTATAACCGGGAGTTATAATTAAGCTATAGGGCTGTTGGAATGCATAACTCTTTATATACAAAGTTAAACTGCCTTTATACAAGGAATCTTAATGTCATCCATTCTACCATTGTGCCCCAAGTATGCTTAACTGATAAGATTTATTTAACAAACTAGCTTTTTTTCTGCCCTCTCATTTTTCCAGTGTGTATATTACAAGTACTGTAAGATATTTTTTTTCAGGTTTTGCAGCACTTACTACGACTGCTACATGGGTGACATTGGCCCACTCTCTTATCTCCATTGTTACATAGATAGAACATCCTCATGTTTACTGCCCACAGATATCGATTGGAATGCTACTACGTGAATTGGCCCTTAAACCTCATCATAATCTCCATGTGTTATCTTTCTGCATGTGTGTTTCATAAGCCCATGTTTACTATTTACTCTACAGGTCGTGTCGTGTATAGCCACAGAGACAGATAACTTCCATCTGGTATAAAACATAAGCTATAGATGGCTCACCAGGACACAGTCAACCGGTGGGTACATGTGTATAGCAGTAAGGGTGTGTGGTAGTAAATACCTGTGTTTGGTTTGTGTTAGACCTCAGGGCCTTTGGTCCCAATGCCTTTAGAACAGATAGGACTATAGCCTCCCCACCTTGGTTCCTCTCCGCTCAATGACCCAAGTTTCAGTGTATTGAGCATGTTAGACTGGACTAAATAATTCTGACTTCCCCACGTCTTCCACATTAATGGATAACTGAGTCACACTGAAAACATGGAAGATCCGAAACTAGTCAGCAGTGACTACTTTAGGTCCTCAAGTTGATGATACCTAAAACTACAACTTTAGGTAGTCAAAATAACGACTTTAGGTCGTCATCCTGACTACCTGAGTTGTCAGTATGACAATACTGACAGTACAGACTCATCATACTGATGACTTACATCATCAGGATGATGACCTAAAGTCATCATTTTGACTACCTAAAGTTGTAGATTTAGGTATCTTCAACTTGAGGACCTAAAGTGGTCACCACTGACTAGTTTCGGATCTTCCATGTTTTCAGTGCAGTGTACTAATTAATGCCCATGTTTTATTTTAGTTAAATAATAACATTTGTTACTGGATTTTATTATTTCAGTAAAGGTGACAGTGCATCGTGATGCTTGAGGAGTTTCGTTTCTGTACTGATGGAATTTCTTGTGACGTTTTAACCCAAGGTTATGTTTTGGTTTAATTTTCTGCTCTGTGTGCACTAGGATGAATTTATGCAGTTTTGTACTGTTTTATTGGAGGTGGTTTGTATTTTTTGTTATAATGTCCAATGAGCACTGTGCTTAGTCTAACTAATACTAACCAAGGCATCAGTTGGTATGGTGTGCGATAAGATAATTGCCATGTATACATATGTATACATATTGTGTGTAAGTAATCATCTTTTCTTTTACTTTGTGCGTTTAGAAATAAAGAAAAACCTCAGGAGGTTAATTCAAAAGGCTCTGCCATCGCTACCTATGCGATGGTAGCGTAGGCACATCTCTTACCATCTCATAAGACCTAGTGTTACTACACTAAAATAGCTAGTGGCGTTAGGGCAGTCAGTAATAGGAAGTACTATGCAGTCCTTCACTATTCCACTTCCAGTACCAACACCTCCCCTTATTTGATTCTGAGAAACGATAGTGGTTACCCCTGAGTGCAAGAGCACCTGTGTGGGGGGACATTTAGACTTGGGCCCCTGTCGGTTAAGGCGGGGCGACTTCACCTAGGAGAACATGTCAGCGGAGCGAAGCGCAGCAGTGTCTGCCGATGAACACAGGCGTCCCAGTGTAGGGGACATTCCTCGTCACAAAAGTGAATGCACCTGCTGACAGTCCTTGTGGGCCATTGAGGCTACTCATGAGTTAAGAGCACTTGAATGGATTTTCTCATAGTCCTTGAGGGCTCTTGAGTCTACTTATGTGTTAAGGGCATAGTAACGTCATACTTCCCTTCTCTCTTTTAGTTGGTGACATATTTGAAGACATTTTTCAGGGTCAAGTGCACCCGACAGGGTATACATAATTAGCAGAACTCCAGTGTTAGACACCCCTACCTTTCAATAGGGTGGCACATTGTACCTTAGAGAAAATACCCATGGGTGGACTAACTGATAAAGTCCACATATGCTGTCACAAGCAGCTGTGCTTCACCGACTAAGGAATTGAGAAGAAGCCATATTAGTCCCACCAGACTGCTACAGGAGGGCATTTCTCAATGATATTAAATAATGCTATTGAGCAATGCTCTCCAGACCTCTAGGTTAGAATGTTGTATATTGAGAGAGTATTGTGAGTCAGGCTTCAAGAACATGTAGTTGGGCGAGTGTTAGTAAAGGTCTTTCTCTGCCGCCATTAGATGTTTGTAATAAATGATCTGTTGGTGATAATTTGCACATTGAACATAGGACCGCTCTGTGAACTCTAGTTATGTACTTCTTTACAAATCTGCATTCTAAAGCAGCTACCTCATATGAAAATCAATTTTGTTGGCCTCATGCACGAATAACTCACCATTAGGTCTACTGTTTCCCTGGTAGAGGTGGCTCACTTCTGGGTATAGCCTGTGAAGCCTTGCTCTATGCTTGTCTGATCTGGAGGTTAATTCAAAACAGTGGTAAATTAGCACTGATTAGTACTGTTTTGAATGAACTTCCAGACTGGAAGGGGAACTCAGGTGAATAGTGGTAAAGTGGTCAGTTCCGACACAACAAAGTGATAAGAGCTGAGACATGTAAAACCTGTACAAAAGACGGAGCACTGGCAAGGTCTATACAAAAGAGTCTTCCCTAGTTCCTGATAAGTTTAATGTAACTTAGGCTTTAACACTGACTGATGGTTCAAAGGAGGAAAACAGCAGAGCATCAATATCTCATGTGTAAATGTTCTTTTTTTTCTGACCATTTCGTCCATTATAATTGGAAGTCAATGTCTGACCCATTTGAGTTCCATCATTGCCTTTTTGATAACCTAGCTGCCATCTTGTGGATCATGTTACTGTATGCTTCATTTACTAATAGCTGAGGACTGCCAGGTGAATGATTAGACATGTATTTTCTTTTCTGTTTTTGAGGAAAATTAAGATCATAAATGACTTTATATTTCAGAGCCCAGCTGGTTCATGTGTAAAGGGTCTAATTAGCTTCTTTTTCTATATTGATAAGATATCGGTTATGTGAATTTAAAGTATTAATTTTTACACCCAAATGAAATATATATATATATATATATATATATATATATATATATATATATATATATATATATCCATAATGTTAATACGAATAGAAATGATTGAATCATCAAATATAAAACAACACAGAATTATAAAAGTTCAATTTATAAAGCTGGTGTATCAACTAATCAAATGTTTCACTATTCCAGTTTGGCGGTGAATAAGGACCTACACAAGATGTCCGTATCAAGTGGTGTGACAACTAGCACTTCCACCACCGCAGGCACAGACAGCAATGGGGCGTTTCAGCGGATACCATCTGAAAGCTCCCTTATGCGGTCCAAAAATGGGACTCCTGAGGTCACCAAGCCACCCAAGCCCTGGGAGCGCTCTCAGTCCGCTCTGGACTTGGAGAATAACCGGGCATTCCGGTCCTCTTCAGTTGACTATGCGGACAGTACGTCCAGTATGGGTGGCAAAGTGTCTGAACACTCGAAGGTGTACTGGGACCTGTCCAAGGCGCAGGATGAAACGGCAACCTGCTCTAGTGGTAAGTTCAAAATTTCGCTACAAACTATTCATCAGAAGGAAGAAATGAGCAGTTCTAGTAGTCCAAGTGTTTCCATCAAAGCGCGTGTTGTCAGGCGCATGGCATCTGAGACGTCGCTTTTGCCACCACGGAGTAATTCCGTAGAATATGCACTTCCCAGTTCTCCACCAGCTGAAAATTCAGGAAACCAGTCGCCAAATAAAACCAGCAAGGCTGAGCTCACATTTAGCTTTCATAACCAGCAAGGAGGCAAGCCTAACCTCACAATTGTACTTGCCAAGGCTGTGCCAGTCCTGAAAGAGAATATACGGAATCTGAGAGCCCCAACAATTCCAGAGCAGTGCCGAGCCCTGAAAGAAATGCTCTGTATGATTGAAGAAGCATGGGCAACTCCAACGATAGGGCGGGACTTGGCCTATGGCTTATGTGATGTCCTGAGAGATGATGGTGGTTTAGATATTCTCATTGAGAATTGCATGAGCAGCGATGCTGAGGTCCAGCTTGGCTCTGCTAAGGTCCTAGAACAGTCAATGACTGTCAGTAACCGGGAGGTCATGGCAAACAGGGGCCTGGAGATCATAGTCAACCTAGCAAAGCGAGCCATCAATGACCTCGACCTGATGAAGGTGGCGACCGGCATCATGGAGAGTTTGTTCAAGCATTCAGAGATAACTTGTAGTAATGTCATCAAGTTGGGTGGCTTAGACTCCATCCTCTATTCCTGCAGAACAAAAGACATTGTCACCTTACGGCACTGTGCCGAAGCCCTGGCTAACCTGGCCATGTTCGGTGGTGAGGAAAACCAACACGAAATGATCCTTCACAAAGCAGCTGAGTGGCTCTTCCCACTCGCCTTCTCAAACGATGACAGCATCCGATACTACGCCTTCCTAGCTATCACTGCCCTAAGCGCCAACAAGGAATTGGAATCTGCTGTTGCAAAATCTGGAACTTTGGAGCTGGTTCAGCCCTTTATAATGACCCATGACCCAGAAACATTTGCTCATAGTGACAAAGAACATATTCATGGCCAATCCAAGAACTGGCTTCGCCAGCTGGTGAAGCTGCTTGATAGTCAACGAGAAGAGGCTCAGAGTTTGGCTGCTTTTCACTTCGCCATGGAGGCCGGAATCAAGGCGGAGCAAGGTCAACTTGAGGTAGTTATAACTAATGCTGCCTAACTATAGGTGGGAGAGGTGGAATGACCTTCGTTTGACCTTGCCTTGTTATGACGCATTGTTAATATCATAGTGTGACGCTCTAGATGGAAATGAGACAGGTGACACATTATAGCATATATTAAGATCATTGAACTATTCATTATTTTTTCCCACTAACATCCACTGTTGATTTAATGGGAAAGATAAAGGTGAAACTGGTTGAGAACTATCAAATAAAGATGTATTTCAGGATTTTTTTTAAAAAAAAAAATACGCACGTATGCATTCACAAAAAAAGATTATGATTCACATTCGATTTCTATAATTGTGTGACACAGATATCTCCAGAGTAACATGGAATAAACCAAAATAACCACCAATTCAGAGATTTAAATACGAACAAACTTCACCATATTTTGTATGTCTGTTATCTAATAATCTCTTCCAAATTATCTTTAGATTCTGAGAATCCTTTCTCTCCGCAGAACGTTCTATATATGATCTAAGTTATTTTGCTACAGTGTGTATCTCCTGTCTCTTATAAAGCCCTGGTCACATTCTATCTAGAACATAGGCTCCATTTTCAAATGCACCAAATCTTACATCTACAGGAAAGTAGTTCTACTTCCAAATTTTGCAGATATTTGCTTAGAAACTAATAATGATCACTTGGGCATCTCATAAATTCCATCGTTTCATTTGTGAAAAAGCATCCGGACTACCACACATAAATTCCCTATTATATGGCTCAATTTATCATATCGACCCATTCCTGATATAAAAGTCTACCTAAGAGCAACAGAATCATAATGGGGCAGATATTCCTAGTTATTGTGACCAGGCCCTTAAAGCATGTCACTGATATTCCTCAATTCCCTGTTTATAGATCTTGTTGTATGCAATCACTAAACTCACAATTATAAACATATATTATCCTAGCACATATGGTACTGGTTTTTGTCTTTACCCCCGTAATCTTGCATGGTCAGTTTCGAACCCTATGTTGCTTTGTTCTCCATAGAGAAACGACTTTTTTTTCTTAACATTAAATCCACAGATCTATAACCTCATTTGGAATATTAACATATCTTTTCGAAGGAATAATTTGATTACATCATCAGAGAGAACAAGTTTGCAAAATATGTTTGTTAAGCTCAGCAATGATGTTAATTATCAACGAGAGCTGGTGCTGTACATATTTCCATTTTTAAATTGCAGTATCAACATTTAATTTATTGAAAAAGAAATATCTAAATCTAAATTTTACCTTATGCCATTTTTGTGTGATATTCTACACCCTTCTATTTCTACTCTTGGTCTTCAAGATCAGTATTGATTATATTCTAAATGTACACACTCCTATCTGTGTTCACTTAAATCCAAATTGGTGGTCATGGTGTGACAAAGCACAAAATCCTCCTTTAGTGGCGTAAAACTACCCCTCCATTGTTATGACTTATCATTGGATGGGTCAATGTTATTGATATGGCTGATTTGATCGCTAGCTTATTAGTGAGGGCATTTTGATGAATTCATATATATTAGTTGTTAGGGGGGGATATGGTAACCATCTACGTTTATGTCAAACTTTAATTGAATATTTAATTAGATTTAAAAGCATTAGAAGTACATAGCCATACAAGCTTCAGTACATTTACATCTCCAGAAACTAAGGATACATTTATCGAATTCAATGCTTATTGCATGACAGCTGATTAAACCACTAACCATCTACTCTATACTCCCCCCCCCCAACCTGATCTACCATCAGTCATTTCCACCTGACTTTTCTAACAAGGTAAGATATTGGTCACAGTGAGAGACCAGCAACACTCATGTCTTTCAGATTATTGTACCATAACCCAACCCAATTTAGAATAATTTAAGACTTTTTCCAATTTATAGCTTAAATTCCTACAAAACCTGATGATATTTAGTGCTAGAGGAATTATGACGCAGACATGGCAGGTACTTTAATTGCATTATACCCCGGGCTTTAATGGCCCAAGTGTATTTGAATGCACAATGCACCCACAAAAGTGGTACATTAGGTCAGACGGTTATTTCAAAATATGCTACAACTACCTCATTCCAATCGTAGTATTAAAGCTGTCGATCGCTTTGATACCACTACAATGCCTACACTTTCATGTTGTCTATATACCCTAACAAAGGTCACTGTTTAATAAAGGGACACTGGTGTTGCTGGTCCTCCATTAAGGGTATGACTGTCAGCTGTGACTTCCTGCCAGAGCCGGCTTAACTATTTCAATGTTGTAAGCTGCTCATCAATTTTGTATGTGGGAATGTTGTCTCATATTCTGATTTATTTCAAAATGATAATACCTGAAAGGGGGCAAGCAGTAATTGAGGGAATCATAGATTTAGAAATAACCCAAAAGATTACTAAATATAGCCACCAAGAGCATGTGTTTCACTAGGTGGTTCGGGCTGAAACAAGTGGAAACGTAATTGCCCCACTAAAAGGGAATAATGTTAGAAGAAAAGCTATCAAGAGAGTTTCAGAAATAATTAAACAAATAGGTCTTTTAATGAAAGTCAGCAATTGGGATTTGGTATTGGTTGTCTGAAGTGAAGTGTGGAAGATGCTCTGCAGAATTCTCATTAGTTATTTTTAGTTGCTCAGATAGTGAGGGCTGTCAAGGAGATATCGTCAAAATTGATTAAAAAGACTATAGTTATAAAAGGGCTTCTGTTTGGCTTTGGCACCATATTGAAATGGAAATCATTTGATTAAAATGCAAAGCAGACCCCTTTGTCCCAGAAAAAGCAAAAGTAAGAGGTAGTATTGCATTAAGGGCGCATTAGTATAGTATCTATATGTCTTTGCTTCGGTATTTTCGACATACAAAATATTTAGACATTATAGAAAGAGATTATTAACACAAAAGCCTAATTTCAAACACAATAACCAATTTAAAGCTGGGCTGAAAATAGAAAAAAGGGTATTTCGAAGTCTATGCAATATTGGGCCAAAAAAAAAAAGGGGAAAAATGAAAAGGTAAATAAGTTAAGATTTTCAGCTATGATATACACTTGTACTTTGATTCACACCATGATCATAAAGGTAGTCCCCTTTGGGAATTTATACAAATTTGCTTTTTTTGCGATCTTTATCACTTTGTGCATCTGCTTATTTTACTAACAGTTTTGCATTTATGGATATAAAACAATTCCTAAAATGAATGAAGGAATCACCACCATACCTATTCTCCTACATGGCTTCTCTGGGTGCTTGTATGGACATTTTGCAATAAATCAATATTGTCAAATTATTTTGTGTACGTGTTCCTATATGTCTAGTGTTAAGTCTAATTTGCTAAAAAAAGAGAGAACAAATTATAGAAAGATCCCACAATACACCTTTCAGCTTCAAGTTATTTTCACATAGACTGAAATTCATCTCCATTAGTGATTTGGTTAAGTATAGACCGTTCATTTGAAATCCGCACTTTGTCAACTCCAAATTTGGGGACATTTCCTTATGAGTAGCCTTAGAACTATTGCAGACATACCACTTCTACTGCATGAATTTCTTCTTCTGCAAGCCATGACATTGTATTTACCACTATTACTCATCCTCCTCCCAAGCATGAGCATGGGGAGGATAATACCAATGCATTCAATAATGACAAATTCATCGAACCATTATCATTTCTATTTCTTAGTATTACAACTTTCCCTTGAGACTAGGATGTATTTGAAATTAAAGGTTTCAAAAGTTATAAATTCTCAGTGTATGTACTATTCATATAAATGTCATGTCAACCAATGTGTAGAGTGAATAATACTCAGTGATGTGGATCAAAGAACACCGTGTGCACTCCTCATAAAAAAACCCTTATATTGTAAAATGTTTGTATAGATATTCCTCCATTCACGTTAAACATAATATTATCACTCTCATGATCTCTACAGCATTTGCAGCAATTGTGTATATGATAATTTCTAGTTGAAATCTGAAATATCTTTTTGAAAAGGAAATTACTCCATTCTCAAACACTAGTGAATTATATCTGTACCATTAGCAACTTTATAAATTGCTTTTGCAACCAGACCTTAAGTGCCATAGTATTACGAAACATGGACAATCAAAATAAATGCTTTCAAAATATCTTCCTGCATTTGATTGAAAAAAGGAAAAGGATTGGAAATTAATCTCTAAATTAATATTTACTAACAGCTAAGCCTGCCTCATCAGTCTTCTCATAGGCACAGTTAAAAAAAAAGAAGAGAGAAATAATGAGAAAAAAATCACCAACGCCTGAAATGGTGTCGGAATCAGCTGATTGACATACCAACTGCAAAAGCTTTGCATATTTTCTGGCGCAGGTCACATAATGGGAATTTCTTTCCTGTCTTTCGTGTATTTACCATCTCTTTATCCTAAACACAATTAACGTATTTACATTCCCTTCTTCTGTTCACCATCGGCCCATGGATAGATCTTTCGTGAGATTGGTGCTGTGGAACCCTTGAAACATCTTGCATGTAGCACCAACAAGCTGGCCTCCAAGTTTGCCTCCCAAGCTCTGCTCACCATCGGGGAGAAGGTACCATACAAGCTTTCACAACAGGTCCCAGTGTGGACTGTCACCGACGTCAAACATTGGCTTGAACAGGTCAGTCCCAAAAACGTATTATCCTATAGGATTGACTGCCTTAGAGCTGACCACTTGTCTGATTTGTAACTGAAAGGTTGTGCTAAACAAGAGACACTATATATCCCCAGTGCTTCTTTCTTCCATTGAATAAGAAGAAGTTTACTTGACAATCATCTGCACGAGCATGCCATTCTAATCTATAAACCTGTTATTTATGTACCTAAAAGTGTAGTGGTCGATCTACAAAACATGTAAGTGGTCAGGTCTAGGGCGGATATCTGATGCTTCTGACAAAATTATTTGGCATCAAATTAAAAATGAATGCAGTTACAGTGGTTGGCCAAGGATCTGGAAAAGGAGGGTGCACGCCCCTCGGTTAGGGAAAATTAGGGGCTCACCCTTTATATTTGAAAAATGGTAGGTTTATAATTAGAGAGGTGCCGCAAACAAGCTGAAACTCTTATCTCCAGGCAAAGAAAAAGAGGGACGCCGGTCCCGTCTAAATCCACTAATATGTACGAGAGGGTGGGTCTTGTAGATGAATTATCACCATCCCTTTGTGGTAGGATAAAGCTGTAAGAACTACAACAGCTGAGATTCTATAGCTAGAATGATCATAACTTGCACCTACTGATTGACTATACTGTCTAGGGTTGTATAAACTCCGATCACACAACAAAGGAATGGAGCTGCTTCATATTTATATACGTAATTAAAAATTTATTTATCACGCACGATTCCAGCTTGGAAACTGGCATATATTATAGATCTACTTGTCAGACGTAGGTAAAGGGGGTGACGATAGCTGTCATATTGTATTATGTACAGCAAGTAAAGCCAGAGCTCCAATATAGTTGGGGAGCCAGCTCCTGGATATCGAAGACTGTTGGCGTTGAAAACAGCACAAGATAACAGAACTGCATCCGGGTAATTTGATAGTGCTGATTATGAATCTGGGGTGCGTATCTCGATATCTAGGTCGGAACAAGGTCAAATTTAAGGTCAAAGGTCACGATCTGATATCTAATATAGAGCAGAGAGAGGGCTTTGTTCCATTCATTAACACTAGAGGTCCTTAGTGCATGGTGGATTCACGTAAAGACGTAACCGGATTCACCACCTATGTGTATCCTGAGTTGCTTAGGATATATAGCAATAGTATTGTGACTTTTGGCCATTATTTTGACCATCTTCCGACCTAGATATGAAGATATGAAGCCCAGATTTGTAGTCAACAGCCTCAATTTACCATTATCCACCTGTTACATCCTGTGTTGCTCTCCACACCAGCACTTTCTTAAATATCGATATTTGAGCTGTCTGGCTCCCCAGCTAATAGAGAAACACTGGCGTATGCGTCACAAGCAACATGCCAACATATATTGTTTTATGCAACACAGTTGTATTTGTTTATTTAATGGCATAAGCAAACACAGTGCATGGGGCGATTTTCACCAGTTGCCATACAGAACCTATCATGGATTACATAAATGTAGAGTCAAATAGTAATTGTGGATCAACACGGTAAAAGGTATGCCCATGCACCCCCTCGCGGGTGTACCTTTTACCGTGTTGATCCACAATTTTTCTTTTGATTTTGTGCTGGAACTCTTCAATTGTAGTCAGGTTTTGTCTTGGTGCATCTAAGTCATTCCATAGGGCCAGTCCCCTGTAGCTATAGTCATAGATGTCCTTTTTATATTGGATTTCTTTCATCTTGATTTTTGCGTTGTCACATGGCACTCTTGTGGGTGCTAAAAACTATGACTGTGTTCCGTGATTTTTTTTGTACAACTGTTTTACAAGAGTCTGAGTACCTGTTGCTTCCGTGAGCGTGCTTACAGAGTTTCTAGTATGCAAATCATCGACATCCACTCCTCTGGGGTCTCTAATCGCCTCACATGCATGCAGACAGTGACTTTGGTAGATTTGGAGCTTTTTTTTTATAGCCCAAACTGGGACACGACCTGTCATGAATGGCTGAGTCGGTGGTTGAATGTATTGATCTGCTTAATTACTTGCTGCCTCAGCTCTAGTGCTTTTCTATGTTGACCCCAAGTAGTTGAAATGAGGGACGACCTTGAGCAAGTTGCTGTTCACATAGAACCCATTGGTCTCTAATACATGCACTAATTTAGCTCACCAACTCAAAGAAACGTAGGCCTGAAGGCATAAATATGGTTCAAATTGTTTACTTCAGTCAGCAGACAAGACACTTGCTGAACCGTCCCTTATATATAGCTCTTCAAAGTTTGCATGAGGCATTACTGCTTACGACAAAGGAATTGCATGTGTGGCCTGCATGGGACAAGAATGAAGATAAAGGGCGTCAACTCGCTATCCCACTGAACAGGACTCATGTTGGGAACGTTCACAACTTGGGCAAGGGGAACATGATTTTCCCTGGAAATTTGGCCATCTTTTACTCAAGAAAAAAAAATGTCCTGTTCCTGGAAATATCCCAAGTCTTTCCTGGGAATATCCCGAGTCTTTCCCAAGAAATTCCTGAGCAATTCTCGAGATCTAGACTAGAGAACTTTCTCAAATATAAGATGTTATGGCATGTCCAAATTTCCAGGAAAAATCACATTCTCTATTCTTGTTGTATTCACAAGTCAGGACTCGAGAAATTCCTGAGTAATTCTCGAGATCATGTTCAGTGGGATACTAGGAACTCATTCATGCATGGTTGCAACACATGCATGCAAACGGCACTGAAAGAACTATAGTGGTAGAACCTAGTCAGGAATAAGAACATTTATGGTAGAGATTGGCAGGTGGGGTAGTGTCACTAGTGTAACATGACCTGCAATCACCTGATGGCAGGGTGTGGCCTGCTACCTGTACAGGTAATTCTAGATGTACACAGGTAGTAGTACTGACCAATCCTTTTACTCCGCCTGCCTCGCCCTCCCATTGTTCTCACTGTATGTTTATTTACACATTCTACTATGTGGCATCTGGGCAGAGATTATGGGACATCTGGGAGGTTATGGACCTCGGGGAGATTATGCCCAAAACCTCCGGGAGATTATGGGGGATCCTCCAGCTGTGAAAAATTGGGAGTTAGTATGGGATTTGAACCTGCCTGGTAAGCTTTCCTGTGCCAGTACATGTTGGTTGGGCTAGGTAAACTATAGTTAAGTTAATAGTATATGCACTACCCTACTATTAGTATAGAATCTAATTGTAACAACATATAGTGAGGTAATTCTTTTCCATCTTCATGTACGACAAGATGGTACAGTGGTTATCACAAAGGACTGTTAATCAGAATTTCTTGGGTTCAAATCACTTCAATGATCGAACGTTTTCTCTCCTTCTTGTTCTCTTAGATGTCCACTTTTTTTATTGTAATTACCAATGGTAATCCATGTATGATATGTATTATAAAAGTATTCAGGGCAATTGTTTAGAAAAGAGCTCCAAAAGGACATGGAAAAAATAGGAGAACTGTGCAGTCTTGAAACCACAACCCCTCACATGCAAATCAAGCATGGTAACCATTATACCAGCGAAATTGTTGACCATATTCCTAGAATAACATGAAGAGGATCCTGAGTAAAGAGTACATCTGGATGTGAAGGTTCGAATTCCATGGTAACTCATAAGCATACAAATTTGAAATCATAGAAATTCTCATTTTTAAATCATGCAAATAGCATTAATTTTTCTGACAATTGATGAATGTTGGAGTATAAGTGAGAAAACCTCCTTGGAGGTAGAGATTATGGCCCAAAACCTCTGAGGCGAAGCCAAGGAGGTTTTGGGCCATAATCTCCACCTCCACGGAGGTTTTCCATCACATACACAGGTGAGAAGATTAGGTGGGATGATTAATACTCTTCTTCAATGCTCACCTGTCATTTAGGGTAATCGGGCAAGAAATTACATTGACACTTCAGGATGTCTCTTATACAAGTGATTTATAGGCCTACTGTTATATATAAGAACTGTAGTCTGATTAATAGTTCGAGTTTCACGTCTAGTCTTACATGGTATGTCAGAACCAAGCTGCAGGATACGATGGTGGATCCTCTGCCGAGCTGTAACTGTTCAATTGCAGTGATCAGTCACACCCTCTTTTCACACATTTAGGCTGCTTGTTAGCAAACATAAATTATGACTAGGTCTCTGTCTTTCGCCATTGTCTGTGAGTGAGAAAAGTTGTTTAATGACATTTTCACAACAAGGTCATATTCATCATCCAGAAAAATATTGATACTAGCAACTTGTACAAGGGATAAGGACGATAAATAGAAAAAAAGATCTGGAAAGGGTATGGAAACAAAAAAAAATCGCGTGATAATGTAGACCTATTTTAAGATGGGCTAGAGAAGCCTCCATGTTCACTCTCCATCCATAGTGACTGAGAGTTTCAGAGCCATAATTAAAGTCAATGACGTCAATGCTTCATCTGAACCACTTGAATCCCTTAAGGCCTCATATAGAACTATATATTGTGTGAGCTGTGTGTCAGGGTATCCTTCCATTACACCCTTAGCCTTACCATGGTATCCATAGCATGCTGCAGGCTGCATGGTTGTTACATGATGCCTTGGCATCTGTCAGCATTACCCCATGGCATAGGCCCAAAAATGTTAATGAGATCTCAAATAAAATCTCCCTGGAGACCATTAGCAGGGCTGGAGTGCATTTACATATTGGGTTTAGGATGCGGATGCTAGTATGTCCATAAAAGGTGTGTTTCAAAAGGTTTCAAGAGTGGCCAATTATCCCTTATCCACATTGATGACCCGTATATCCTCCTTTTCATCCTATACAATTTATAAACATTATCATATAAAGTGGATTTAGGGTCAAATTTTCAACAATCTCGTAGTTAGTCCATTATATCATCCTTGCCCATAAGGCACATCGTATCTTCAAGTAGATTCTATAAGACACAAACAACGTGGGATAGTCATACACCCCTCATGTATATGCTGCCATTTCCCAAGGACAATTAACCAAAATCGAAGCCATCATATCTGTTAATGTTTGAGGGGTAGCATCTTAAGTTGCACATTTAATGATTTCTTTAAAGTATCAGCTCTATGAGACAGTAGGCAACAGGCTGTCACATTCAAGTGTGTACAAATCCTCAGGGAATATGGGAGGGAGATGCCCCTACTGCAACCACTGCAGAACCCCGTAGACTTCCAACGTGCACCACTGGTGAGGTTGCCACAGGAAGTACGACCTGACACAAGATATTACACCAAAAGACCACCCGAAACGAAGAGGAAGTTGCAGCAGAAAACACTGGAGTACAATGGAAGAGGCCTAGACACCTACACATCACACAGCACCAACCCTACCACACTAGAGCGGGGTACACCAGGTACAAACCCGACTCCCCAGTGCAGGTGACCCTAGCAGCAGGGTAGCCTACCAGATAAGGCGACCTACCTTTGGGGACCACTACCCAAGGCTGCCACTCCAGGGCTACAGGGATATCACCTTCGACCACAGATGAGGTGGCTATCCTGCTCCACACCACAGCAACCTACAGGCAGAAGGGCCAAGAAGGCCAACACACTCTATATCACCTAAGGCAGATATGGAATACTACCTGCACCCAAGTGGACACAGAACACATCACCACACACAGGAGGACCCTAGCCCACCATAACCTGCCCCCACAGCACTCCCCAGCACCAACGCCAGGGCCGGCGCCACACCACCTGGAGGCACTCAACCGCCACCTAGTGGCACACAGAGCTGAAGCCGATGCCCCAGCCAACAGACCAGCCCTGCCCACTCAGCCCACAATGGACATGGACACAGGGGAGCTGGAGGAAGGGGAAGTGCCGGATTCACCACTAACGGCAGTAAATATCCCTAAAGAAGAGCCCATGGACAAGACTACAGGCCCTGTAAGGGCCAATGTAAAAACACTGGCCAGCGACATATACAAGGCACCCCTGGGGAAGACGGACACAGCAATGCTGTATGAGACAACCTGGACAGCCTCCACAAGACGAGAATAAACCAAGAGATCCTCGACGTGCTAGAAGCTAAGGACCCCAAATACAAGCAGCAGACTGTGAACAGGGATGCACCCTATAAGTCTATGCAATGGACCCTCCAATTTACAGCCAGACTGCTGATATCAGCACTCAACAGTCTGCACGCAAAAACACAGACCCCAAAGGAAATAGCGGTAAAAATATCTGACTCTTGAAAGCTGATCGGCAAAACTTCCTGGAGACTCAACAACATGAGGAGATCACTGTTGCGGGTCCCACCTCACACCTGGCCAAAGACAACAATAACCAAGGCTTCCAATACCTACTGGGTGACAACCTAAAGGAGGAAGTTACCACACACAGTAAGCTACATGACACCTTTAAGGAAGTCTTTATCACACCCAAAGACAAAAGGAAGCCCACAAATCAGGGAAACTCCATCAACGGCCCAGCCCAGGGCCCGGGTCAACAGCGAGAGCACCAACAGCAACAGAACAACAGGTACCACCAAAACAACCAACAGTCATGCAGAAAAAACAACCACCAAGGGAAGTATGACAACAAGAGGAAACAACACACCAATGGAGGCCAATACAACAACAGCCAACAACACAAAAAACAAGCAAGACAAACGCCAGTGCTACAGAGGCAGCACCAACAACAGGCACCAAAAACAAAAGTAAGTTCACCTACCTCGTACACACATACAAGTCCCACATTCCAGGCAGGTGGTCTGGGCAGAGAAGCAGACACATGGTTATAATACACATCAGACGGGTGGGTACTGGACATGGTAAAGGGCCTACCCATAAGCCTATGCTCTCTGCCCACCCAGCTGAGACAACCTGACTCTAGGTGCTTGGACCCAGTGAAAGACAGAATCATGAGTGAACAAGTTGAGAAACTGCTATCACAAAGCATAATAGAACCTGCCTTCCCATCACCTAGAGCCTTCGTCTCACACATGTTCCTAAAAGAAAAATCTAATGGAACATACAGGCCCATACTAAACATGTCAAGCTTGAATGAATACACATCATACAAGCATTTCAAAATGGACCACCTGTCAGTGGTTAGGAATACAGTCCCAAAAGACAGCTACCTAACCAGCATAGACATAACCTAGGCTTTCTTTTCACTACCGGTGAAACTTAGGGACAGGGACCTCCTACAACTAATACATCATGGTAATAGGTATAGGTTCACCTGCCTCCCCAATGGTTACTCCCCAGGGCCCAGAATTTTTACAAAAACATTGAAGGCACTCATGGCACATCTGAAAACAAAGCATGGGGTAAACCTTGTTGTATATAGACGACACATTAATTTATGCAAAAACAAAAGTGGAAGTCAGAACAGCCACAATACACACACTCAGGGTGCTGCAAAATGCAGGCTCCACTATCAACTTTGACAAATCAGTACTAAAGCCAACGCAAACCATTGAGTACCTGGGCTTCACACTGCACTCACCCACACTAACACTTACGATACTGGACAAAAAACAGGCCGATATCTCACAAAAGGTGGAGGATATCCTTAAGGTACAAATATGTACCATAAGGAATTTCTCGCAGGTTCTAGGAGCCCTAGCAGCCACAGAACCTGGAAATGACAGAGCAAAGGTACTAACCAAAAAGCTCATCATTGCAAAAAAAACAGGCTTTAATAACGACACAGGGTAATTATGACAAATTCATTCCCCTTAGGCGGTTCATAAAACCAACCTTGAGAGAAAACCTACAGTACATGCCACATGCAAAGAAGACATACACAGAAAAGTGCCCACAGATAACCCTATACACAGACTCCTCAGACACAGGGTGGGGTGCATACATACCTGAAACCCACTCTTAATATGGGGAGGAATGGTGTGGAGAGATAGAACCCCTCCACATAAACATAAAAGAAATCCTAGCAGTCCACACGGCACTCCTACGCTTCAAAAAACACACGGGGAAACACATACATATGAAGAGTTTTGTTCCCAAACACAACAAATCCATTCCAGATTTTCAGCATATACTCATGTTTGTAGAGCTCCCCTGAAGTAAAATTCAGTGCTATCATGATGAAATCTTCAGTAAATTAACTGTAGACAGCCTGAAAATATATTTTTCAAAGAAAATTGTTGCTTTATAACATTTAGACATCTCTAACAGGTTGGCCTTTGAAATATTTGCCTCTTTTTTCAAAATGGCATTTATTGCGTTTTGGAACCAAACTCTTCATATGTTCATAGACAACATCACAGCCATCAGCTGCCTCAACAAAGGGGGTTCTAGCCAATCCATTCCATGCAACAAAGCCACTGAAAGTGTATTCAGATTGGCCTGGGAAATAAACATAACATTAAAACCACATACATTCCATCAGAAGACAATGTCGAGGCAGACAGGGCCTCAAGAGCCTTCTCCACAGCGGGAGAATGAACACTGAGCCCTGAAAGTCAACAGAAAATATTCAAAAAGTTCCCAAAACCTGACATTGACATTTGCCTCACCTTCCAATGCAATATGCAAACACTTTTTGTGCCTACACCACTACCCCAATGCATATGCAACAGATGCATTCTCCATAATCTGGTTAGGCTTGTTTGTACTCATATTTCCACCCTTTGGTATCATTGGCAGGACACTAAGGAAACTGAAGGAAGACAGACCCAGAGGGCTACTACTCATACCGGAGTGGAAGACACAACCCTGGTACCCCAACCTCAGGAGACTGCCTACCTTCAAGGACAGATGGACCCTCAGGGTCAACACATCAACGCAGCAGTGGCCAGGGGATCAGAAGAAAATTTCCCCATGGCCAACAGGATGAGGCTCCTATGCCTGCCCTTATGAATGACAAGCCCCCCTTGGAAATCATCTGGTGCAATCACATAGGAATATCCAAGGCATCCTGGGAGCTCCTCATGACTTCATGGTCAACACACCAGCAAAAACAACGTTAGCGTCACCCACCCCACCATACACCAATGTAACAGATCGCCAACAGTGGAGTGGGTCACTCATCAGTAGCCACCACCAGGTCTCTAATGTCATGCTTCATCTACATAGAAGGCAGACCATTAGGTGAACACGCACTGACTCAAAAACTAGTAAAAGGGGCAAAAGCCCTAAACCCACCACAGGAACCTTATGAATACATTTGGGACCCAGCACCAGTAATAAACAAACTGGCACAGTGGGGTGGCATAAAGGAGCTAGATCTGGATAAGCTAACAAGGAGAACCCTACTACTCTTCATGCTAGCAACAGGTCAGAGGATACACAGTGCCTATCCCCTGCTAAGAACAGACTATCAGATGATACCATCAGGATCAAATACTCCACAAAACTGAAGTCCAACCATCCCAAAAAGAACCCACTACTCCTCAGGTTTGACAACCATGAAGACACACAAACATGTGTCTATTCACACCTGAAAGCCTACCTGGACAGGGAGGACACAAAGGGAGCACACCCCAGAGTGTTTGCACCATCAAAACGCCTTCCACCCCAACCAGCTCCGTCACCTTGTCAAGATACATTAAGGTGACCCTAAAGGACACAGGCATACAGGAACACTATGGGGCATATAGCATGAGACACACTGCTACCAGTGCAGTGGACAGGCTAAATGTACCAATAAATGACATACTCAGCTCGGCAGGATGGGCGAGAACCAATACATTTGCCAGGTTCTACAACAGACCTCTACTGGAAGATACAGATGACACCTCATATGAGACTAACTTTGTAACTGCCATTATCAGGCTTGGGAAAAGGTAATACAATGCCAACAGTGGACTAGGGAAAAACGTTGGCCATATCTCCACTAATATACCTGTATGTGGAGGAGCCTGGGCCACTGTTGGACAACTCTCCACTGGTGGACACTGGCCCTCAGTGAGTGTCCTTATGTCCTGGTTGCCATAGTGATGGCTGATAAGAGATTAGTGCAGGTGTTGGACCATCCTCCAACAGTGGGAGTAATGCAGGTGGGGAGGTGAGGGAGGGGGTATGGAGTCTACAGAAAATGCATGATATGAAATTATTTTGATACAGTAAATGCAGCATATCTCTTCATATACAACTTTTAAATGTGTTCATACATATTCCTGGATACTTATAAGGTTTACTGCTATACAGGTCTACTTCTTTGCAAAAATTATTATTGGCCTGCACAAATTGCTTTTTCTATTCTTGGCCTTATTGTATAGGAAATTCAACCAGGAATGTTGGAGGATAGGCCAACGTTTTGCCCTCCTCCTATGGAGCAGGGTTGCCACCATTTTCCAAGCCTGATTATGAACTGTGAAACAGACTCTTAGACCACCAACCAGACAGTAAACACTAAACACACCTAGAGAGTGGTGGTCTTATAAACCAGAGTCTCAAATCATACATATAAAGATATAACTATCAAAGTATTTATGCCAAATACATATATACTTATGCACTATAAAGCTAGAGACACACATGTTAAAATAAACATGGACACCTTAACTCCCTTCTCAGATACATGTCACTTAACATGTACATAGAAAAGGGGGGGACCACCATCAAAGGTGGCCCCGACCACCTCTCTTCATGAAGAAGGTGGGGAAGAGACATCAACAGTGGAAATACTGTGTCCCACAAACATAGATTAAAATACTATACATGAGATCTACATATATTGCATAAAGCATTTGCGATCAAAAGCCATACAAATATGTATACCTACTCTGCTTGAACAGACAACTTACAAAGTGTAAATAAAACCTGTCTATCTAACATGAATCTATGACTTGTGGTCCTTCAATTAGGATATCCACCCTGAGTTAGATTATCGAACGAGACAAAATAGCTACCCCTGGCTTAAATGCCACTCTGTGAAATAATTGAATATTTAACCTAACAATGTGTAATTTAATATGAATTATTCCTAAGAGTTATGGCATTAAGCCATAGGGGTAGCCCGCCCGTTCGCTATACCCTCTACCCGCCTTATTTCACGGGATAAGAATACATGACAACCTGCAAGCAAGGTACTGCTATATACCATAGCTACCCCTATGGCTTAATGCCATTACTCTTAGGAATAATTCATATTAAACTATACATTGTTAAGTTTAATATTCAATTACAAATGACATTGTTCTCTTTGCTACAACTTGGCCCAACTAAGGACGAATAAGCAGTACTTAGGGTAGCAGCCAGTCGAGTACCTGTCAGGTATTTTAGGGCTGATAACTAGTATTATATTTGCCATGTAAATATCAAATCAAGGATGGATATCGTCATGACAAAGTCCAGGAATCCCCTAAACTTTGACAATGTTAGATATACAATTCTTAGGAAGGCTGCTAAATTTACAGCCCCAAAAGAATGATATTGTGTTAGTTTGTTTCAATGCTTTAAGTTTCATATTTTCTTTTATTTATTAAAGTTTCAGCAGATTATTCAATATCATCAATTATTCAATGGAAGTACAGTATTAGGACTGATCAAATGACAGAAAAGCTTATTTTGGATATTGTTTTAACACATCTAGCTTGGACAAACATGCTATTTATAATGTCAGATTCGTGCTCTCTCTATAGGTTTAAATGTCATGGAGCACAGTAAACAATATTCTGCCCCTATATCACCCAGATAGATGTAAACAGATCAATAGCACCAGCTAACCCCCATACTACCTTGACATTAATGATTGTATTCATATTATTTACTTTATTTCTTTTTCTATCTCTGTATCTATCTCTGTGTCTATTCCTCTGTGTCTCTCTCCGTCTGTCTACCCGAAGGTCTCTGTGTCCCCTTTCTGAGAAGTTCTCTCTCTTTTCTCCTGATCCATGTAAATCCCCATCCATAGTCCTGTCACCCCCCATCCAACCTGCCTGCCTCTGTATCCCTCTGATCCTACTTTATGCTTGTTCAGAGAGGCTAAGCCTTTTTTACTATATACAGCTTCACCTGTTAAGTAGAAATATTGTCTTTGAAGCTTAGATGCAGTTACTAATACTTATTTGATGGTAGTTTTCATTTACCACTATACTCCAAGTATAAGCTGCGGATCATATGGTTGAGTGTGCCTTATAGATAAGGATAGTATACTATAAAACAGAAGGCTACCAACCACTGTAGAATCAAGCCCCTGGTGCACCTTATAGCATTTGCTTCAAATCAGGGTGAAGCACATCATGTATATATTACGGTAAGCAGGATATTCCTTTGAGGGATAAAGAAGACAAGTCCCATTTGAACTGTATGGAACAGCCTCTATAAGTTTTACTTATATACCTGACACCTTACAGTAACACATGAATCCTTAAGAACTGCAAACATGTCAGCCTCTGTAGTTATACAGTTGGGTTTAAACTTTGTGTACAGAAACACCGAATGGCTAAACTTTAAGCCTACTACAGCAATGGGAATGGGATTTCGTAGCAGGTGGCAACTATCTGAAACTGGAATATAACTTATGGCAACTGCAAGGAATGCTCAACTGTACTCAACTGCTTCCAACAGTCACCGAAGCTTCATAAATTATTTTTGTAGGTAGTCAGCCTTGTGGAAGCTTATGTCACACGTCACATGTCCTGTAAAACAGTGAGACTTTCTAATTTTAACAAGCTGATAGTCTGATGAATCTGAATTCCTGATCATTTCCCTATTCTGTCTCTTGTTTCCCAGCATAAAATAAGACATTCACCTCTTGTAGTTTAGCTCAACGTGAAATTTAATGAGAGTGTAAAGATATAACTTTCAAGAATTCTGAGCTTGGAAGGGTGCTGTAAACATGCCATGGGCATTTAAAAGGAGGCGATTTGGTGCCATACAACATGGCACATTTAAATCAATACTGTGCTCAGCAGGGTTCCAGCAAATTCAATTGGTAATCATTAGGACCTGTCTAATAGAGAGACATTCTGTTCCTTCTTTTGCATGAGTGTTTCCCCATCTCAACTTTAGCTTAGATAACAGAATAACGACAGAGCCAATATGAATTATGGTCTGACAGTTTGATATGAATCCTGTTGTGTCCCTTTATCTGTGCGACCGTTTTAGATGTTTGCCTAAAGGGATATGGCACACTGTATTGACATAATGTCTGTTAAAACCAGAACCTTGTGTACAGAACACAATAAAGTCCCTAATGATCTTACACATTGCACTCCTGAAGACTCTACCTAACAGTGCTGTCTTCATAAAAGAGGTCCTGGAGACTCTACCTAACAGTGCTGTCTTCATTAAAGAGGTCCTGGAGACTCTACCTAACAGTGCTGTCTTCATTAAAGAGGTCCTGGAGACTCTACCTAACAGTGCTGTCTTCATTAAAGAGGTCCTGGAGACTCTACCTAACAGTGCTGTCTTCATTAAAGAGGTCCTGGAGACTCTACCTAACAGTGCTGTCTTCATTAAAGAGGTCCTGGAGACTCTACCTAACAGTGCTGTCTTCATTAAAGAGGTCCTGGAGACTCTACCTAACAGTGCTGTCTTCATTAAAGAGGTCCTGGAGACTCTACCTAACAGTGCTGTCTTCATAAAAGAGGTCCTGGAGACTCTACCTAACAGTGCTGTCTTCATTAAAGAGGTCCTGGAGACTCTACCTAACAGTGCTGTCTTCATAAAAGAGGTCCTGGAGACTCTACCTAACAGTGCTGTCTTCATAAAAGAGGTCCTGGAGACTCTACCTAACAGTGCTGTCTTCATTAAAGAGGTCCAGTGGTCCTTTGCACAGACGGTGAAGATAACTTCAGATGATAAAGATAAATCAATGTCATTTCCAAAGGAAACTGAAGATATCTTTGAAAATTTTAAGATATCTTGAGAATTGTCATCTCTAACCTATCTTTTCAGGGATATTATTGCAAATGTACGACAAATAATGCCAGCTTCTATAGAAATGACATTTTGAAGATATCCACAAACATATCTTCTGTGTTATCTTCATTTCTGCCTATCTTTAGTGAAGTTACCTCGCCGCCCGTGCAAAAGACCACTGGAGACTCTACCTAACAGTGATGTCTTCATAAAAGAGGTCCAGTGGTCTTTTTCACTGGTGAAGGGTTATTGTTACTAACGATAGGCACAAATGAAGATATGCTGAAGATAGTTTCGTGGATATCTTCAGAATTCTGTTTCTATATAAGTTTCTTCACTAGTCATGGATTTAGATCCAGAGGATAACTCACTTGTCATCGATCTTGGCATATGTCATCTTCAAATAAGCATATCTTCAGGCTATCACTTCCCCTTTCCTTTATTCTGGTTTATGTTATCTTTTACAAAAACTGGGGGGCCACTCACCACTTTCTTGACAAAGTGAACCTGTCTCCTTACTATAAATAGCTGTGCTAGGGGGGTGTCCCATTCATCAGTGACATCATCATAACTTTTAGAGTTGCATGAAGACAGGTCTGAAGACAGGTCTTCATGAATGGGCCTGGTAGATCGTGATTGGGGCTGAGAAGATAGGGAATGGGCAAGAAAGGTCAGAAATGGGCGAGGGGGGTCGGGAATGGACTAGGTAGTTCAGGAAAGGGCCTACTGTAATACCTCATGTATAAGGAGCACTCCAAGTATTTATAGGGTTGTTGATGTCTTCAAAATTACGCTAGAAAAAAATTATATTTTCACAGTTTAAACTGAGTGCCCCTACCAGAAAAAGGGTAAATATCGATGTAATTAGTATGGGACATCCAGAATTGAAGGGAATACTATAAGGTACAGTTTGGTCTTAATTTCAAGCAGTTTAGTACTGTTCTGTGGTGCAATATCACCACCTATAAGGTGTACCCCTAACTTTTGCTGATTCTATAAGGCACCGAAGGGTTCATCCTCACATGTAACCTGTGCCTTGTATGTGAGGTAGTATGGTAAAGGTTGAATCCCACATGGCGAAAAATGGTTGAAATATCTCTGTGCTTCTGTCCTTTGCATTCTAGGGGTGTTCCTGAGCCCCTAGATCGCAAGGATTGTTCAACTTTGACCGAATCCAACAGTAAATATGCAGCTATCCTTGCGATCTAGGGGCTCAGGAACACAGCTAGAACGCAAAGGACAAAATCGCAGAGATATTTCAGCCATTTTTCGCCATGTGGGATTCAACCTTAATGGTAGTGGGTATTATGGTAGTGGACTGAGAACGGTATTTCTATGCACAGTATCGAGTCATGCACTCTGCCCAAGGCACTCTAGTTTGAGAGTATTTCTATCTGATTCTACCACTGGGTGGGCAATCTACCAGATCACCTGGCCAGTGTCTCATTTTGGTTAACACAGGCTTCAATAGGATTACACTGCCCAGCTCCATACTACTATGGTAGAACCAACATTATCAAGCAGTTTTTTACCGTAAACCCCTGCATATAAGATATACCTTGTGTATGAGGCCAGAAATGTTCCTAGGATATTTTGGAATGGGACAATGGTGTATTTACAGGAGAAATAAAACACCATATCAAATAGCTATGGGTCATTTTATGCCTCCCTTCTTAAAAATAGGGAGAAAATGCATAGAGAATGAATATAATCAATCACCTCATTGAAGAGAGTGAAAACAGCCCGTCTCATGATGTCCCCCACCCATGCTGCCATCCACGTTCTGCTCTTATGAAACCAGGACCTCTCTTTCCGGGCCTCTCTTCACTTTTCGAGACAAGTGAAGATAACTTGCATTGTTGTACTAATAATTTTGCTGTAAAACTATGTATAACATTATCTTTTATGATTAAAATCATTTGAAAGAGTATGTGCATTGGAAACAGATACTAATTGCCTTATCTGAGGTGTGTATTAAAGACTTTTTAGGTCTAGAGGTGACACCATCCACCCAATAGACTGGCTTTGTGAAATGACATATTTGGGGTTAAAGACAGGTCGTCAGGCTATCTTCAGAGGCTAAAGACATGTGTTAGAAATGCAAGTATATCAGTCAAAAGACAGGTTAGATATAGGATTTCTCAAGATATCTCCAATAATTCAAAGAAATCTTCAGTTCAGTTTGGAAATGACATTCACCTATTGTTACCCTTTGAAGATATCTTCGCCCTCAGTGAAAAAGACCACTGGAGACTCTACCTAACAGTGCTGTCTTCATGTCACCCATACCGGAGTTAAACAGTTCTACATGCAGAGAGAAGTAAACGTGTTAGAATAACACTGCTGAACAGGTCAAACCGTGCCAAGCCTGCAGGCTTGGCACGGTGCATTATTGCTGGAAATATGTTTAGAACTTAGAAACTGAATCTAGTTTAACCATAAGTGCTTTCTAGCAATCTAGAATTACATACTATCATACCACCGATATTCTTCTGCAGCCTTGTGCAGTGTTACACGTCATTAATTTTGATGACCAATGCGGTCAAGATGACATCAACCCATTTAATCCTAATACATCGTCTTCCTTAAGTTAACGAACTGGCAAATGATGAAGGAATGTGATCAACCTGATGAGGTGATAATTATTCTCTGTTTCACCGGGTCTGAATTATGATCCCCTCAAGCAAATCAATCTGTGCAAAGACGACAAGAGACGAATTGATAAAGAGATAAAAATGAACCTCTACACTAAAGACTAAAATGACAAAAATCTTGCAAAGAAGCCAGGAAACAGGAGACAAGAAGCTTTAGGTTTTTGTTCCCGATTTAAAGCAGACCATTAAGAACAGAAATATAGGAACGAAGTGAACTCCAGAGGGAAGTGATGTGCCGTCAGTCTCCCTTCGAACAGGATGACTAACGAGGGTTGTGACACGAAATATCTGATGGGAACAAGAGAAGATGAATATACTAAAGAGCGCTGAAATTCATTATCACTAATAAGAGAGAGAGAGAGAGAGAGAGAGAGAGAGAGAGAGAGAGAGAGAGAGAGAGAGAGAGAGAGAGTGAGAGAGAGAGAGAAGCCGTCTGACCTGCTCTGAAGTCCAGGCCATGACCATTGCATTGCAGCTTATCTCACTGTAGACTGAGCCACTACAAACAAAATGTAAGTATGTAGACAAAGGTTCACGAGTGGTGGGTCTGACTGAGGCGAAGCTGAGTGAGATAACCCTCAGTCAGACCCACTACGATTATTTATTTCATGTTATCTGAGTCAGATATGTTTAAATCTTATCTAAAAGGACATACAATTACCAGTATCTGCATGTATTAAGCCCATGTTGATTGCTATTCCTGACCGTGGAATACGGCACCAGGTTATTCCATGGGGGTATGAAATACGGAGGTCCAAGGTTAAGTCTATGGGACCTCCATATCCCACTGCCTCCAACATGAAATAAGATCAAATAGCGGTAGACAGCTGGTGATATCACAGGTAATATTAAAAACAGAGGCACACTGGCAATTACTATGCTAAGAATAAGAGTCCGCTAGCTTCTGCACCTGTAGGCCAAGTGTCTGAATTCTATTGATGTTCAACCATTCAATATTGGCGTCAAGAGCCGGCATCCATCAGCAAACAAGGCCTCGTGGGAACACAAAAAGAAGAGAGAAAACGTGAGTGTAGCCTTTCAAGACATGATGCTGAACTTATATGATGACCATTTGATATGAAGGTGGCATTCCTGAATGGTGACGACATGTTGAAGCAGAAACTGATTGGTCCATCCTGGTGATATTCTACATAGTGCACCCCGCTTATATGGCGTATCCAGACTTTGGGGATAGAATAAAGTGACATGACGTTTGTTCTAAGCATGCAGCTAGAGGCATCATGTTCCCCTAAAAGGGTGAGGGATAGTGAAGGGGTTGTTTCATGTTCCAGAGGAATCTGCCTCAGGTTTATCGATCAAGTATGGATATAGCACTGTGTCATTGGTGTCTGTAGGTTGTCTGTAGGTTTCCATAGCCTTTGACTCTTCATATGGAAATCACTATGAGAATAGAAGGGAAAAAATGGTTTTGGCCGGCCCTGTTAAATACCGAAGGCGAACGTGCCTACCTATGAGAGAATTGTAAAGTATACCCATGAGTCCTTCAAATACACAGAATTTATGCAGTCCACGTAAGTAGTACTAGAGTAGTACATTGGTGTGTAATCGCAATCTTACATGATGTACTCCTCCAGGGCTGGCATGATGCACCAATGCTGTACTGCTGGTAGTTCAGCCGGCAGCGTATCCCTGATGAAGACGTAACTTTGAGGCATCGTGGGACCCTTGAAGGTTATGTTTAAAAACCCCTAGAAGTCCTACTGTGGAGGAGAACAACATACTGACAGACGCTGATGTGAGAGTGATGTGTGGATCATTGATCTGGGCCTGGTTAGATCAGTGGGTGTGGTGATAATGCGACCCGTGTGAGAGGTGTCAGAAAGAAACGTGCCCCAGGGTATCAATGGGTCGATACTCACTTCCCGCCCTTCTACATAGGCCCAAGTTTTGAACTATGCCTTCAGAAACATTGGCCCTTTGAACTAGGGCCGCTGGAAATTAGGGATTTCTACTTTTCCAGGTTATTTCTGTATTAAATCGTAACATAATGGTTCTCAAAAATATGCTTGTCATAGACCAGGGAGATAGGGGCATCTCTTCCTCTGGAATATGGCATCTTCAACACAGATCATGTATCCATATGTTAACTGGCCTTGTTTAGATCAGTAACCCCTTATTGTACATGGCCGCTACAACCGAGGATCTAAAGAGCATGGCGAACCTTAGTCTGTGCAAATTGAGCGGTGATAAAAGGTTCTACCATGTTCTACATAATTTATAAAAAAATATAGGCCTACATAGATGGGGATCACGCAATGAAATCTCACAATGGTATAGGAGAAACTCTTAAACTGAGACGTATTATCTATTTTGATAAGACATTTTGATAATACCATGTAATGCAACTTTTAGGATGCACCTCTCAAGATAAGATAAATTTGGATCCCATTCCTCAGTCTCATGGAACATCTTGTCTCTAAATAGCCAATAAATCTATCATAACTGCAGTTATCCTTATTGTATTCGGCCATCGATGGCACTTTAGGTACAATGGAGGGATAAGGTCGTTTAGATAAACAGTCCTGCCCTGAGTGTAATACTGTGTTTAAAGTACTGTTAAGCAGTCTCATTCTTGGCATTCACGGAAGCTATAAGAAGAAGAGTGCAATGTAGGAATTCGAAAAGGAACTAATACCCGCGGTAAGGGCATGTGAATTGTTCAGTGCAGGGTGGGAACTTTGAATAATAAAGTCTCAGGGGGTTGGTTGGGTGTTTGATATATCCAAATTGAATGTTTCCAACTGATGACGCTGGTGCGAAATGCTTTTTTTGGAGGTCTAGGGGGCACTTCACACAAAGTCCATGGTGTTTGTGGCGTGGGAGTACCTTCTCAATATGCACGTCCTTTTTATTGTGCCTCAATGATGACTGCAATCACCCCTCTGACACCAATCTAGCAGTATACAACCCATATAGCGACCTCTGTTGTTGGTTTGTAAGGTCCGACTCGCATCACAATAATCTTATTCAAATGGAATTCCCTGTTGTCAACCAAGCGCAGTGAACCAGCAAACTCGTTTGGCCACTCTTGCGACTTTAAAAGGTAGACACATCAGTGAAATCACCTCATTAAAGGGAGTTAATTTCTATATTTTACTGTGTTTGGTGTTGCAGTAGTAGGGGTCCCTATAGCTACTTGGTTGTGAATAGAATCTGTCACCCTATGGGAGCTACTCTGCAAACACGACTCTATTACTTGATGTTGGGCCGGTTTGGCAGCAGCTCTCTCTGATAACCCACTTTTGCATAAAACTCCCCATCCTCCATGTAAATAGAAACTATCCCCCACTATCAGCTTTTAAAAAGCACAGGGACAGACGATGGAAACCCCTAAAAGAGCTGACATGGCACTTCCTTCTACCCTACTGCTTCGTTCATACTGCCAAGGCAAGACATTGCATTTGCAGTCTGGCTAATTAAAGCACTTTGTTATTAAATGGGGCTGTTAATCTGTAATTTTCAGTTACATTACCGTCAGGGAAATACTGTGACAAACACTGATGACAGTGGTTACTAAAGGGGTAACACCTCGTGCGCTATGGTGTCACCCGCGACAAAGGGTCTATCACCTATGACTGTGATATCTGAATGACCATTTATGATGACATACTATATGGATTTTCTTTATGAGTTATCCCAGCTTGCTGCTCCGCAAAAAATGTCGTAGATGATGGAGACCCCCGCCTTCTGGGAGAGCCCCATTCTTCTGTCGCACCCTGTGACTGAGCTGAGTCTAAGGTTGGAGGGGCTTTGTGAGCATTTCTCCCATTCATAAACGACGGCGAGACGAGAGTAGAGGAGCATCTCACTACTCGCCATCCTATGGATTGTCTGCAACTAGGCCAGTCCAAACTCCTGCCACAGTAAATGAGGGTCCTGATGGTATCTAGCATTGCACAGACTCCTGGATGAAAATCTGAAATCTGCACCAATTGGGTAGGAAACGTGATAAAAAATGAAAGTTAAAAATGCATACTTCTTACTTCAGAATATATAAATATATGTGACAGTCTATACTATTCCAGAAGGGGACAGTACCAAAATAATTATTTGAGAAATTATAGGAGGATAAAGAAATGTCCCTATGTTAAAAGATATGAGGCCATTACATCAGTTACCAGGTTTTTGAACACTTATATATGCCTTTGGATAGGTGAGTATTGTAAGAAAACTATTATAAATGAATCAATAAAACTTACAGGCTGAATAGAGGGATAATAGTGTAACATTCCAAAGTAAAGTTCTAAGTATTCAGATCTCTATATACCTCTAAACCAGAGCTCTAAACTCATGGTAACGGATGTATCTTTAAAAGTATATTAATTTTCCAACTTTATTTCTACCAGTTAATCTACATTGTAATGGTGATAGCTAAGCCTAACAATGTTTAATAACATAATCTTCCAAGAGATATGATCATTACAAGTGATCCAATCTCCGGTATATTTTCAATGAATATTTACAGTATTTTTCTTCCAAAAGACACATTCATTTTGCCTACTTTTTATGTTCAATTAATCAAAAATATTCCTTTAATGTGAATATATATGACAAAATATATATGCATATTTAGGTATTGATGTTTACAACAAATAGTATGAGGTCTCCTTATGTTTGATTTATCTTGGTTCACGTGGTAAGTACTGAAAGCCATAAATTCATTCATTTTGTAATTGGTGCACGTCTCAGATTTTCACCGAACTTCTACAGCTATTGGAAGGGTCCAGTGCACATACAGAACATATACCTTTTAGTACCTAACAGGTATCAGTTATGACTGTCACACTTCCTGGTTCTGAACTGCTACCATTACAATCTCAACAGTTTAGGGATTTCAAGCCATCCTGTGATGGTATCACCTCCAAGTGAAGGGAAGCTCCACAGCAAATGCTGCATAGTCCTTCAATTGGGATATTGCCTACTTCTTTGTAGACAGGTATACAATATGCTGCCTTGTCTGGTGGATTGGATGCCCTCAGACATATTCATGAAGCCTGTGACAACTTAACCCTCGTACTGAATCCTACTCTCACAGGAGATCGCCATGCATGTGATTCCTCATACTGTGAAGCAGTCAGGGTCATGACAGGCCAAACTCATACCAAATGATGACAAATATATAGACCTTGGAATTCGGAAGAACAGGGGTGTCTCATATCTAACAGTACATATACTATCTTTTAGTTCACTTTATGATAGGGCTATATAGAGGTATCTCAAAATGCAATCCAGGCATTAGAGATAAAATATTTGACACTTTTGATAGAACCGTCACACAATATAGGGAGGGCGACGATGGTGGGGAGTCATTAGAGAGGTTAACATTTGCCTACTTGTGACGTGTACGGCAACGTGTAGCCTACCATTTCCTATCGTTCTAGACGTACACGTTGCCGTACACGTCGTGATCTTAGCCTCTCTATTACATTCTGTTAATACAGTCCTATCCTCCAAGGGCATATCATAATCCTCTCCCTGCCCCAAATGTTGCTTTTCATGTATACATCATGTTTCATGGCTGACACCCACTAAAAGGACTGAATAATGTATGCAGCCCTTAATGCTGCACTCAGGCTCTTTGCTTACATTGTTGACGATGCCGTTAATTCTACCAAGAAGCGTGTAGTCAAATTGATTGTTCCACATCGCCAGTCAAAACCACCCACTTGGTGATTTATTCATCATTTGTCTACTGATTGAGTTCCAATAAGATCATGTTTTTGCCCTTGAGAAGCTGTTCCAAGGCATTAGACAGTTATTAAGGTTGGTGAAATGGAAGCTTGGTGGTTCATTGTTATCTTCCTAACAAAGGCAAGACCGTTGGGAAAGCACAGGAAACCAGTATGGACTTTGCCTATCGTGTAATATTGTCCTTAAAGAATCATTGCCAAAAGATACAAAACACACCATCGGTGGCATAAACCCTTCTGAAAGTGAGCTCTTTAATATCCACCTGTTCATAAATACAACATATATCCATTTGTCACCCTGATACACACGCAGTACCGAGTCCCCATTTCTGAATAGATGCACCATGTTAATGGAACACAGGTAAGGCTAAATGAGTTGTGTGCCCCTTAAATAGTGTAATAAACAGAGTGCGAATTTTTCTTTAGATTATTGATGGAACTTCAACTACCCACCCTGTTCTGCTGGGATAAATCCGAGGGCAGATGAAGTTGTCGATAATATCTCCCTGTCCACAGAGCCCCTCTACGGTTTAATGGCGACCAACTTTATAGGGCGACATTTTTGACTTTTGTCAAAGGATGCGTTATCGGCGTAAAATAGCAGTGGGATAGAGGCCATGTCTGTTAGAAATGTGTCCTGGCAGTTTCACTGCCACCTGGTCCACATCTGAACAATGTGATGGCACTACTCCTCCATTGCTGGTACTAACATGCGGGTAGGCCTGGAGGCTATTGCGAAAAGAATCGGAATCAGATTCTCACTGTCGTAACTCATCTTCCAGTTCCTGGCTGTTCTGCTGCTCAGAACCCACTTCTCACCTTACAGTCAGAATCGGTGCTCTTAGTGTAAGTCATACTGGGAAGCATTCCCCAATTCATGAAAACTTAAGAATCAATTCTATAACCTATTACCTTGCTGCAAAACAGGAGAGAAGTCATAGCCTAAGTGTAGTCAGTTCCCATTTGGGAATAGCACCTCCGACAGAACTGAATTCCTGTCCTTTTGCACACCCTCCTGAACAGAGTCTTTTCCGACCGCAATTACTGAACCAACAGTCTAATGTTATATCTAATCTTCAATAACTTCTGATTCAGAGTTGATTTGGTATCCGTTAGTCAAATATTGTGGTCGAAAGGACTGCTCGAGGTCGATTTCCATAGACCTAGGAAAGATCTAGCCCAGCCATCCCATAATTCCCGACCACCTGACATAAGAACATTTTGGCCTTTTATGAGGAGGATGGACATCTGGGAATCCGTATCATCTGATAAAATGACCAAGAAATCGTCCACTCCTTACCTGCTGGCAGCTCACAGTGCTTAAAAGATGAATAGCAAACCCATGGGTCTAGTGCATTCGAGGAAACCCATTCGAGAGGGCCATCATAAATGCTATTACCGGTAGTTTAATCAAATTTCTACCCACAGCTTTATGTGACTGTAGATTAGAGCCTACCAAAGTATTAGGGACGCTGTCACTTTACTTTAAAAAAAGAAGACTCAGAGTAAGGAACGATCAGGGGCTGACCAATGGACTGATAAAAAGGGTATTGTTCTACATTTTTACTATACTACTCGCTATCTAGAAACTGGATGTTTAAACTGACCAATGAGAGAGCTTGATTTGGGGGTGTCTATATATGTCATAGTCACCTGGGCCATAAAAGCATCACGTTCCTAAGTTGGATAGAGACTTTAATGGTGTTCTTACAGGATATAGACACCCTCCTTCATCGGGTGTCTATATCCTGTTGAAACCCCATAAAATTCTCTATCCCATACCTAATCTGTAACCACAACCTATCCTCTTTGTTTGAGCAGAGGAATCTACGTATGGGATAGATACTTTTATGGGGTTTATACAGGATAAAGACATTCGACGCAGGAGGGGGTCTGTAGCCTGTAGGAACTCCATAAACGTGTCTATCCAACTTAGAACATGATACTTTTATTGCCCAGGGTTCTACAGCATATAGACAACCTCAAATCCTGCATTCTCATTGGTCAGTTCAATTTATCATGTTCTAAGTCCTTAAATGCACTGTTTGGCTATATGCACTTGGAAGTAGGAACATCACTCGGTATGAACTGGTTCCTTGGTCTTTAAGTAGGAATTGGACACTCTTTTAGATTAGTCAGTGTCTTCTCAGTGGCTCTTGATGTATCAGTTTAGAGGAGGGTGCAGTCGAACAGAAGGGATATATCTGACTCCTTTTTCTCGCATTGTTGTCTTCTGTAGACAAAAACTAAAAAAAGGGGCAGAACTCTACTCTATCTTAGTCCAAGAAGCGAGAATAGCAAGCCAAGGATAGTTCATTATAAGAGGCTACTGGTTACCCTACCCAACTGATGATTAATTAAATTAATAGCGTGTTTTTGACTTTGTTGAAATTTTTAGGCCCTGCAAATGATGTTCTGCAAACTACTGCAGGTTTAATGCCTTTATTTGAAAGGCCATACAGACAGATCATTATAGATTACTGTTCGACTTCAGACAATCAAAGACGAAGAAAAGAAAGACACAAGACTAGCAACTGCTTTGCATTGCTGATATTGCAGTCATAGATCATAACAGGATCGATAGAAATAATAGCCTTCTACAATGTCTGTTTCCCATTCTCCACACAGCAACTTACTCTTTGTATCTCTGCTCCAACCTGAGATGAGGGAAGAGGCATCAAGAAGGGTACTTCCTTTCCTACTGCATTACCTCAGACCTCAGATGTTGTCATAGCTATATTCTGAGAATCATATTACATTATTAGCAAAGCTTTATAAACTCCCACCAGGCCTTCAAGGAGAGTCTATAGCGATTCAGACCGTATAGCTTTTACCCATGTTCTTAACAGGTGGAGGTAGGTACAAAGATGAAAATGATTGTGCACAGTGAGCTCTGGAAGCAGAGTGAATTGGGGTATCAAAAACGAGGAGCGGCAGAACAAGGATTGGGTGGTGCATAGCAGGATAGGTAACTGTCAAAAGGTATCACCATAAATTCAAACAGTCGTAGCGCCACAAGAGCCACAAAGTACCATTTACAGTCAAAGAGGTACAGAAGCTGTTGAGGGAGTCATTCAAACAACCTGCTTTTCTGACATTGGCAGGAGAATCAGTGTTTGGAGCCTCCTGCAATGATAAAATTATTAAAACGTCGTATGGTACAAATACAAATTTGGTCAAAAAATGAAGTTATTTCGAGGAATGTTCATAATTCTTTGTCTTGACCTACAAATACTGTCGGGATAACCCACCAGCACTGCCTTGGAGCATCATGTCGGCCCTTCGAGAGTGAAACATTATTCCAATGGGCATATTGCAGTATGTCCAACTGAGGCCCCATTTCAACCTCTACAGACCTATTTACTCAATAAGGGGTATCTGTTGCTTATGGCAGTTACCGCTGGAATGAGGCACAATTTTGAAAAGTGTCCTTTTATAGTGAATGTCACCTGACCTGAATTGACCAATCACAACAATTGTTGGTTGTTGTGAGTTGTTGTCAGAAGAATGGTTGCCATGTGTACGGCTAACAGGGCTTCTGATTGGTCCTCATCACTGTGTGATTAACTTGAGGAACTGGGCGGTTTCACCTTAGGGGATCTTCAGACTGCACTTGAAATAAATTAATTTTAGAAGATATGGCTGGCCAATAAATTCTAAAAATTAATTGAGCAGTACCAAACCCATGGGGGATTGGATTTGAATTTTTTCACTTCATGAAACTGTGTTTATGGGTGTCAAAAAATTCATTTCCACACATAACCTGCCTGTAATACTGAAGGGAGTATCAAAAGTTGGTTATGGTCTTGAAGTATTGACTCAGGGTCAACACAGTGTCTTTGTAAAAAATTGGGCATTTTTTATAGAGACCAGTGGCTGTCTGGATTTTTTCAGATAAATGAAAAAATCCTTTTTGGTGACATTTGTTCAAGAAACAAGTGGTTCAGGCACTATTTATTTGCAAGATAGGGGTGGTGTATCCAGTAGTACATCCAAAAGGACAGTTTGTGAAATGTATGTGGCCGGATTTTCCATCCCCCGCGGGGTCACATTGCAAGTGAATGTGGGGTAGTCATCAGTGGACCAGAGGGTCGGCCACATTTAGGCCCTGGGGGGCGTTCGTGTGTAGTCTCTGAATCCAATTATACTCAATCAGGTTCCACAGGCGCTTGGCCTTGGCAGATTTGGAGTGAGCATGTATGAAGTCCACCACAGTGATGGTCATGTCTCTGTGTTTAGTGTCTTCACCTCGTTTCTAGCAGGAATTCATGTGTCTAGAGACCTCACTTTTCTTGAACTCTTTTCTCCCGATTTTGCCATGATGGTCACAAAATCAGATTTTTATGGCATTTTCTGCCTGGCCAACATACTGGATGCTACAGATTTTGCAGGTGATACAGTAAATCAAATTTGTGCTGGATCAACACACATTGTATTTACTTGTGTATGTCCTGCCTGTCACAGTGCATGTGATTTTGCCACTTTTGTTCAATTGGGGACAATAGTTGCATTTGGGCCAGGATAAGCACCTGTTTTTGTTTGGCCTGGGGACTAGGGGTTCCTCAGGGGGGAGTTTGGCTTTTACAAGGTGGTCTTTCAGACATTTTGGTCATCTATAAGACATTTTGAACCCATTTGAGGAAATAGGTCTCGTGCTGCAAGATTTTCCGAGTAGGTCCCAGTTTTTCTGTGCAATTTTGTGAATGCTGTTGCATCCAGGGATATAGGTTGAGACCAGATATGAGGCCTGTTCCTTTTCTCTGTTTTTTAGGGCCTTTGTCCTCAAGAGGGAGGGTCTGTCCACTTAGCATGCTTTATAGAAGGCATGTGCCACCAGGGATGGAGGGTATCCTCGGCGGACGAAGTGGCGTCCCCTGTGGACACAATGTTCCAGGAATTTGACATCATCTGAGCAGATGCGTCTTATTCTAAGGAACTGTCCATAGGGTATGCAAGTAGTTAGAGCTGTCTGTGGGTTTGGTATACAGATAAGTGCTAATTTTGTTGTTGCTGTCCAACTCAACTGTAGTGTCTAGGAAGTCTACTCTGGTGTCTGATGTGACCACAGTAAATTTGATAGATTCATGAGCCTTGTTGAGGTGGAGAGTGAATTTATCTAGTTCCAATTGGCCATGTGGCCAGATGAAAAAGATGTCATCTATGAACCTCACCCACAGGAGTGGTTGTAGTTAATAGGTGTACACATGAGTCTCTTCGAAGATGGACATGAACAGATTAGCATAGCTGGGTGCTAATCTGGTGCCCATGGCAGTGCCCCCTACCTGTGGGTAGTGCTTCCCATTAAAGTCAAAATTATTCTTGGTGAGTACAATCCACAATAGAGTATAGATGGCCTCATTGGATAATTCATTCTTTTTTGGGGTCCTGTTGAAATACAAATCTTTGTATACAGCTAGGGCCCCCTCGGCATTGAGAATGTTTGTGTACAGGGAGGTGACATCAAGAGTACCCAGTATACAGTTGTCAGGTAGAGTACCCACAGACTGTAATTTTATTAAAAAATCAGAAGTGTCTCTAATGTAGGACTTTGTTTCAAACACCAGGGGTCCTGAGGTAGTGGTCTACTAAGCACAAGATTTTTTCTGTGGGGCACCCATTGGCTGAAACAATGGGGCGTCCATTGGGGGGGGGGGTGTCTTACCTTTGTGGATTTTCGGCAGAAGGTTAAGTTGTGCTGTTCTCGGGTTGGTGGTCCTGAGTTTGTCACAAAAAGCCGGTGTCATTTCTTTGAGCTGTAGTAGCCTGTCGAGATGGGTGTTAATATAGTCATTTTGAGGGATGGTTAGGTCCTCGGGGACCTACAGACCTATTTGATTGGCTGTAGGAGACAATCCCACCAAATTGGCATTGAGCAAGACAGCTGCTTCCTGCTCAAGTCCTATCAATGGTTACTATAGTTAAGCTTGAGACAATTCAATCTGGAAAGTAATTATTCAAATCCCTGGCAAAACATACAGCAAAGAATAGTTTGATCACAAACATCAAAGAAGACTCATTGAATGTATTAAATGGCAGGGTACTCGTATTGCTAATCGACGTAATTCAGTCCTTAATCCGTTTATTATTTCTAAGAATGTTTCTAGATGATGTTCTATTCCTTATTAAGCCAAGGAAAAGTTTGCAAGTGACTATAACGGGAATGTTTCAGTCAATGCAAATGGTTGACTGGCTCCCTGGGGATTTGCAATTTGTTGTTGAACGCCATTCCCATTATACGTCTCTGTTAAAACACTCACAACTTGGTATTATGTATAAACCCCTGCTGATCTATCCACACCCACTCTCCATCACAGGCTTAGTCAGGAATGTAGTTAAATATATTAGACTGAAGACCACCTGTGGGTATAATGTAGCAGATGTTTAGTTCGTTACCTGCTGGTTTCTCTGGTCGCTTGCATATATATTTGCTTTTGATAACAGGGTACCAGCATGTACGCATTTACGTTTTTTTTTCAGGAGGAAGGACTCCCTCTAATAAAGGCTATTTTGTAGGTGGTGGCAATTGATTCATAACTACATACATAGAAGAGGCCGTCCGAGCCCATCCAAATCAACCCTGGAGCCTCGCGGATTACCACAGCTGAGTTTAAATGTATTATGATTATATATAAGAGCTAAATTGAGTAAAGGTTTTGATCTTGGTGCCGTCAAACAGCTCCACACCGTTGGAGTGTAAAAGGGGGACTTCGGGGCAGGATTGCACTATATATAGAGTGACCCCGTGACATTGGCACTACCGCTATACACCGAAATACTTTGGTTCATTGAATGGCTAGTGTGAATATAGGACCTACAGGTCTTGTTAAGCAGTGCATCTACCCCAGCAGATCTGCATCCACCCCAGTTACTTCTATCTGATCTTGGATCGCATCCAGGGCAACCTAAGAACCCCTGATTACACCTCCCTCCAGCCCACCGTGGGAGTCTCGCACGGGGTTCGGAAGAGGGATCATGCAGGGTTCCAATGTAGAGGGGAGGAGTGGGATCCAACACACAGCAAAATTCTTGGGATAAAATTTGATTTATTTTTTAATCGACGTCCTGTTGTAAAACAGCGGTTATTCATCAGTGTTCATGACACAATCTGTCCCTGTAGACCCCTGTGTCTCCCTCGCCGTTCTCACTCCCTCCCTGCCGCTCTCTCTTTATTCTATCTGAATATATTCTTATATTGATACATACTTTTAGCAAAAGATGCTGCCGATAATGATGGTTTGATCTTTAATATAAAGTAGATGGAAATTCAGTTGATTATCTAAGAACTAATTTTCCGACATCACTAAAAGGCTGTCGTTTAGATGATATAAATAAGAGTGTGCATAAGTGTGCCATTAGCTTCTCGGACATGTGATTACTTGGGCGTGGCTGCTTATAAAATGGCGGAAGTACATAATAAGGGACTGTAAATTGTATAGTAAATGAACGGTATACATTTGAAATCCTTTATTCGATATGTAAATCATTCTAATAGCCTGGTAGCAGCATTCCTGGTCATACAGAGAACAAGTTATGTCGCCATTATCCTCTTTAGGACTATTGTTTCATTTGGCAATTTGACCTTTACGATGATTTAAGTTACAAGGATTTATGTTAAAATGAGTGTGACAATATTTAGCATTTGGTATAAACAGAACTGCATGGCGATGTGCTTCAAGGGGTCATCGTTGAATTGTAGCTATACAATAGTGCGGCGGGGCCTTGACGTGATTTGGACTTAAACTAATAACGTTTACATCGCACAACACAAGCTTCATATTTATCACACATTTTTTGGAGATGAGGGGATGCCTGGATATGTGTATTGTGTTGGCATTCATGGTCTATAAAGACCTCCAGGGTCCTCACAGTTTGATATTAAAGTAGCCACACAGCCGGACACACCCAAGCAACCTTCTTCATAGTGCTTGTATGACTCTATCATTATCAATATTATCTAACATGCAGACTTTTACTGGCCTCTATCTATCATATGGACAATGATTAGAAAGTGTGTGGCGAATAGCAGAAAGTGAATACCGCCCAATGCATTGTTGGTACCTTTGAGGTACATGCCAAGGCTTTATTGTCTACATAATTATATAACTGCTTCATATGGCGCGAAGAGGGTTTGGTGGCAGTATGCAACACACACAATTAAGCGTTATGTTGCCCTCAAAGGTTTGATACATTCTGCACCACAAATCAAATTGCTGCTACTGTCCAGGGTCTCAATTGCATTTCTCTTTTTGAACGACGTTCGACGTTCTGACACAAATTTGAGATTAAGGGCATGGACATTTTATCCTGGCCTTTAAAGGAAATAATAGATGATATTTGTTAATGTTACGGTTTACCTTACTTCCTAAATGAGCACTTTAACCCCCTCCCCCCACTGTATACGATAGGAGTCTATTCACCTGATTAAATTTGCAGTGAATATACACTGTTATCCCAGCACACCAGTTTTACAGTGGATAGCTTAGTATTCGAGACTACAGGGGGAGTTGATGTCAGTACAAACTCTTTGACTTGATTGCGGTTCTACTGTATGTGCTAAGGCAGTGTGTGCTGCCTATTTACAATTCGGACTGAGAGTGTAGTGTTATAACAAATTCAAACTCCCATCTCTATTGACCTCATGCCTCTAACCTATGCCTTATTATATCCCTAGCTCTAGGCCCCCAACACTCTACCCTATATTCCTACCACGTACACTACCGCTACTAACTATTATGCAGAGCCAAGATAATCCAACCTCTGCAGTAGAGCCCTCAGCCTTCTACCAGCAGAGATCATTCAGAAGTCAGCGTCTGGCCGCCATTGTTAACGTTTTTCATATTCTGGAGTGTCTCGGACATTCTGTCCCTTTTCAATCTGTGTCCCTGATTATAGAGATCACAGACTGAGAACGCCGGTGCTGCAAAATACCCTCCCCCCTTCATTCCCAACGACATGCATGCCTATGGACCCCAGATAGCCAGTGCCGTATATCCCTGGAGGCCATTCAATAGGGTATCCTATGGCAAGCTGAATGGGTAAACTTTTGAAAATCCCAGTTTTACAGTATTAAACTGGGTTTTTGGTCTGTAAAACCGGGTTTTAGGCCCTAAAACCCAGTCTTAGACTGTAAAACTGAGATTTTGTTCCATAAAACTCAGTTTTACAGCCTAAAACCTAGTTTAAGTGCGTAAGTCTGGGTTTTAGGCCATAAGACCAGGTTTTACAAAGCAAAAACTGGGTCTTACGGAAAATACCCATTCTTTGTGGTCTTATACCAGGTTTTAACATGTAATAACTGTTTTTTCATCCTAATACCAGGTTTTAACTAAATACCCCTCCTTAAAACCCACCCTTTCAACCAATAACCCATCCTTACGGCCTTAACCCCTCCTTTGCTATGAAAGGGTAGGTTATCAATCTCATACCCATCCTTAGCTAATCAAAAACCTGGCTTTACTTTTATAGAACCAGGTCTCATGACCTAAGTACAGGTTATAGTTTGAGGATGGGTTTTAGGCTCTAATACCCAGTTTCTGACATACATAGGGATGGGTTATCCTAAGGGTGGGTTTATCAAAACCCACCCTTAGGATGGAAAGGATTAGTTGTACTGGATATACCCATACTTTGCTGGTAAGACCCGGTTTTAGGGACTAAAACTAAGCCTTTGGATAGAAAGGATGGGTTAAAGTTGATTACTCATCCTTTGTCAGATAAACCAGGTTTTATGGGAAAATAAACCCATCCTTTACTTAACCCATCCTTTGTATGGATAAACTAGGTTTTACACTGTAAAACCAGGTTTTACACTGTAAAACCGGGTATTACACTAAAAAAACCCGTCCTTGCACCCTAAGTCCCAGTTTTACACTGATAAACCCAATTTTACTGTTCTACAGCCAGGTTTTAGTTTGTAAGGGTGGGTTTTAAGTGGTAAAACCTGGTTTTAGAGAGGAAAAACCGGGTCTTAGGCTGTAAAACCTGGTTTTTCACAAGTTTACCCATTCAGCTTGCCATAGTATCCAAGCTCTGGTATTTTCTCTCTTTATGATCAAAAGGCCCCTACAGTCGGCCTTTCAAAGAACTCTCCTGCTATAGTCATCAGGTTTTGTGCATGACTTCACAATAATATCTACAGTTCGCTGCTAGCTGACCCAGAACAGCAGACGTATCAATATTCTAATGTTTTACTATGGTTTATCCACAAACCTTACTCATATAGTAAAGGGTAGAATTGGGAAATGCTATCCTGTCGTAACAATGAGAAAAAAGACTCCCTTCTAACCCATCGCAGTGCTTCCAATTAAGAGCCTCGGGCCCCCCTCCCCATATCATTATTATTCTAGTTGTTATTTGCAACTGAGATCCTGATGCAAGGTCTCAATGCACTATATATATGTTTTACATAGATGTATGACTTTCAAGGTGAATCCACTGCAAAATACAATCGCATACCAAAGGTACATACAGGGAGGAAGATGCATGTGCATGGCTCCTTAAACACTACATGAAAGGTCATCTGCCCTTTGCATTCTGTCAGACATTCTGTTCAAACGTATGAAGATTTATCAGCTTATTGTACAAACTTGCCGAGAACCTTTGTTTTAACTGACGGCCATAAGAAAAGGTCATTTGACCCTTTAACTGATGGTCCTATGCCCTAGGGCAGCAGAATAGGCATATCATGCTGCCTGAATTATTGCCTATGGAGCATGAAAAAATACAAATACAATGGAATTTGATAATTTACCGACAGAAGTACCGTAGTGGCCTGTATAAGCGCCCCGGCGCTCATAGATTTCAACCTGCCTCTACCCAAGACCGGCGCTTATTCAAGACTTAGTTTATAGTGTATAATTCAATTTCAATGCTGCATTATCTCTATCGCTTATTCAAGACTGGCGCTTATTCAAAGACCCAGTGCTTATATAGGCCACTGCGGTAGTCTAGAAGTACACTTACAAATATGTTATCAACTTGACCTTGAAAAAGTATATCCAAAATTAACAAGAAAAATGTGGTAAGGACCACGGATAGGAGTTGCCATGGAAGACATCACGGATGATGTCACGGCAGCTGCATGACGTCACTAGTGACGTCATAGGCAAACCAAAAACAAAATGGAGTTGCACGGTTGCTACGCTCCCGGCCTCTTACGTGGCTTGCAACTCAAAAAAATCGTGCTTATATATCCAGTTCTAATGAACGCTTGATATCCTCAAAATGGCACTGAAAAGGCTGTCTGTAGGGTCTAACCCATACATGCGCCTACATGGAATTCTATTTATAGGAACAGTAAATGGCTACAATATCACTAGGTCCCCTTACCAGTTGTGTTAGAAGGACCTTTGGCCTTGCTGCCCTTCCATCCCATAATTTCAATAGCATAAATCCATTAGGCTGATGACGTCATGCCCAATTGTGTCTGTCTCTTCTGGTATAGTGAGACGGCCATCAGCATTAGCACTACAGCTCTCCAATTTCCATACAGAGATAACCCTGTCTCTTTATTGCTCCTATACATCCCTGCCTCCACCCAACTGTTCACGACATAAAATGTAGATGGTCATGCTTTTCATTAAAAAAGGTCTGCATTTTAACCAAAACAGAGACATAGGGTGTAAGCAATGAAAATTTATAAGATTTGTCTGGTATGTGCACTGCCACCAAATCACTTTGTAACAAGGCTGCTTATCAGGTAGCCGAAGTGAAGATAAAAGAGGGTCGCATTGCCTAATAGAAATCTATAGCCATGTATCATCAACGTTATTTAAGATTCCGATGCTGCTTAGATTGGTCCCGCCCAGCTCAAGAGAATGCTTTTGGCTTTAGGCCATCCCTTATCTGAAAATGATGAAGGGATTGGTCATCACCCAGTTTGAATATCGTATTCAAACTCTAGTTTTACTATTTCGTGTTTCTGGACTGCTAATCATTTTAATACCTCTGCCAACACGGGTTAAGGTTAAGGATAATAGCTACCAGATACGTTAAAAATCTCCTTGTTCATCAGGCCTAAGGAAGCCTAGCAAGGATCCGACCTCATTTCACCGAAACCCGTCAAGGGCTACAGGCATTGATGAATGATAGCAGGCTGATTCCGGTATCTTAATAGTATCGGACCCTGCGTAGGGGTTACAAACACGTTGTCAGTAATAGTAATTATGTTATACTGATAAAGGAGATCACCATGATATAATATCAATGGCTATTATAAGTAATATGATTACTGTGGAGGATGGGAGTTGTCTTGCATATTATGGGGATGAACAAAGGCCACTTTAGCCCTGTACCTATTCAACATTCATATACATTGTATAAGCCGACGTGGTTGTCACTAATTAACTTCTTTCATTTGGCAGTCATTATATTTGTCTACATGCTACAATGTACAACTGTACACTCTCAGCCCCAATTGTAAATGGGCTATAAAGACCACTGTAGTGGCTAGAGTACAACCCAAATCAGGTCATTGGATTTGTGCTGACAACAGCTACTACTGTATTCCAGAAATAGAAGCAATCTACTGCAAAATCCTTGCGTCAGACTGACAGTGTAAAATATACAGCGTTGAACATGGACAGCTGATGCATAGTCATTAGAGCTAGAATAAATGGACATGACATGATTATGATATTTTTCAGGTTTTGGGACATCCTCTCCCAGTTTAGATCAGAGTGGTCAGGAACTTCGCAGGGGAAACTCCCATTTTGTAAGAAAACAAGAATCTAGAGTAGCCCTAAGCCCAAAGAAAAATAGTAAAACACAATAAAAATAAAATATAGGGATAATGGTTTGTGAATTAAAACTTAAACATTAAACACATTACCCAGCTCATCACCTACATTTCTCAGCACAGTTGTTATAGACTCCCAGTCCCCACCCAGTTCGTTTCCTTTACCACTCCATCATGTTAGAGCAAATCAATTGGAAGGCCTGGGAGTAACCAGACCTGTTTGTGCATAATCTCAGCTTTGATATTTGGTTCCATGTATCCTTCATGTACCCTTATAGATCTCTCACATCAAAATAATTGAACATGGAAACTCGTTACTCTGATCTCATGTGCTGTGCCACCCTCCATAACTAGGTAAGGGGCCTGATGCTATGATCCTGCTGGTACAACTTTGCGGCATGATGATGGAAACACCGCCCTCTTGTTTCAACGAAACCCTTTCTTCATCACCAAAGGGATTGCAGAGGGGTATGCCAATTGGGAGTGAGTGAGTGAGTGAGTGAGTGAGTAATAGATGTTTAATGCCATTTCGACAGCTAAGGTCATATTCATGGCGAGAACTACATTACACAATTCACAGGGGAATTTGTCAGTGCCCGCGCATATGTGCACCACACGTATCCCGAGGGGATAGGAAAGAGGAGAACCAGACCCTTTTAAGTGGGCTAGGGAAGCCCGATGCCAATTGGGCAGTGGGCCATCATCACCCATACAACGTGGGTGCATGTTGTTGGTTGATTGATCATTTTGGTCTGCATGTATATAATTGGTTCAACCTTGTTCAATAATCTATCAATATTTAATGTCAGTATCATTGATTAATTGTTCAAAGTCAACAATACCTGTCCGGGGTGATGTACATGATTGTTAGGGTACACCTTAATCAGTGAATGTGCCAAATAAAAAAAAGGTTTGTTTCCAGTAAACCGACCGACCCTGGCAAAAGAGGGCCAAACAAATTTTCCTTTTTGATTTTGAAGAATTTTGTCTCATTTTTTTCATATTTAATTTTTTTTTTATTACTTATTGAAGATATTTCCTGTATCCTTTTCGTGTTCTTCCCCTCTGTCACAGTTGTCATTTTTCCCGTCATTTTTTTTTACAATGAAATCAAAGAATTTGATACATCAAGTGATATGTGCCCTAACATTTCCTATATAAATGTAAAAAAAAAATAAAATCCGACCTACCAACCCTACCTTTTCAAGTCATGTTAGTGGAGACACACCTTTATTTATTTTTTGGCCTAACTGTGGTCACTGTGTATGGAATCCCGTGTGAAATGCCTGCGTTATTCCCTAGTCTCTACATATAGGCAGCAGAGATGGTCTATAGTAGAGGGGTGATAAATCTCTAGATTATTACCATAAAGTGCATGGTACAGGCCCACACGACATTAGTTCCTACATCATCATGTGAAGCTTTGTCAGAATGGCTGCATGGTCAGTGCGTCCCTTCATGTCCAGTGAACATTACACTTGAGGTTATCATCTGGGGCGCCTAAAGGGAATATTCCATGAAAACACATATTGACTAATAGTAGGAAATAACTGAGTGTATAAAGGCCACAATCCAGCCAAATAGGGCAAGGTACACTTGGGTAAATAATTAGGTGTCTATAAGCAGTATTTCACTCGTGCAGATTGAAATATCATTTTGTGTAAAGAACAGGGGGCATCATAACGATGTTCCATCCTTACATTTTTTTAGGTAAATTTAGAACTCATGTGGAGGGGGGAGGTAGGATATAATTTTATAATGGTCAAATTCCAGTCATGCACCTACTCTCTCGCCCTGTCTTTCCTTCATCACTGCAATTTTTTGTTTCTGGCGAGTGATATAAATATGATCATATGGATCAAGGAGTATAGATACAGAAAGAGGTCCAGGAGTACCTCTTCAAACTGACCCTTTCTTCGTGATCATAGCTATCGTGTGAAGGAAAACAATGGCTATTCTGCTGACGCCAGAGGAGAAAAGGGTTAACATTCAGTCTCCATACATAATGAGCATTCTAACAGCCAAACCAATAGGGAACCCACGTTCTCATAACCTTTGGTAATGCGCATATTTCCACAATTACTATGTCTCCCATCCCAGGAGAGACATGCAAAGAGAGAGTAGTTCTGAGTAAAAGGTGGGTGGAATGGATACTTAAATCACATTGACCCTCAGTTTCCAGCTTCGTAGAATTGCATGATCCGGTTTACGTGAAAACGGCCAACTGCATCAATAATATATCAACCTATACCATGCCATGACTCCGGTCCAGATACTAATTCTTAGGTTAAGCCCTCTGTTTGATGCACTGTTATTTGTAACTTCCTGGTGCATATATCTACAGATTGTGTATAGGCATGACATGGAATAAAATGTTATATATTAGAGCCTCGTTTTTCTCACTTTCATGAGAAAATGTCTACGACAATCCCGGTGGATATTAAGGTCTTTCCACGGGAGAGCCATTCCCTTCCTTGAGACAAACACCGTCTGAAATAGGCAATACCCTATCTGATGTAGGCCTAATTTTTTTTTACGTTTGATCGCTACTCTCCGCACTTTGCACTATAGAATAGCCTATATCATTTATCTACATGTACTAGTTTTGGCTTCCAGCTAGAAGAAATGAATGATACCATATGGAAGGCTACATCATTTGGAACTTCTACTTTGCTACAACGTAGGGAGTTCAGTTAGGAAACAGTTCAATTTAGCAGCTACAACGTGTCCACACGCGGTGTGAGCCGAGGTTTCCTGTTTTCCCTTCAAGTTATACCTCTATAGTGTAGGAACATACTAAGTCCTGCAGCAGATTAAAAAGTTTTGCAATGTTCCACATCTTGGTTTGAAATGATGACCAGCAGGACTATATTAGACACATTCATGCATTCCAAATATTTCTGTCTGAATTAATCTACTGTGACTCAATAAGTTATTCCCTATTCTTGTAGTAAGAAAACCATCTCTCTTACTAATACATGTACTACCACTCTATGATTGCCATATTTATACCCAGGGCCCCCCTTCATAACTGGATGTCGGGGACTAGGACAGGAACCTGCTTTCCTCAGGAGGTTAATTCAGAAGGCCCTACTATCTCTACCCCAGGGATGGTAGGAATTTTCCTGCCTTATCCATTTCAGCAGCGGTAAGGTGCGACCGCCTTCCTTTATCATAGCTAGCCCTCTGTTTTCAGGTGGTGGTAGCCTCAGCCCTGTGTATACACTTTTCCAAGCAGAACACACTGTGCATATAGGGCAAGAGGGCCAAAATGAAAGAATAGCTGTGGAAACACTCCTTTTCACAAAAGTGATTACACAAACATCCCCCTTCTCTATATGACCTAATTATGGAGTATAGGGTGCATTAAGAGAGAGAAGGGAATCATGATGTTACAGTGCACTTAAGGCATAAGTAGCCTTAAGGACCCTCAAGGACCCTCAGCAAACGTCCTCCCTCCCCTAGGTATGTATACAGCAGGCACATTCAGTCTTGACAGGAGGAGTGTTCCTATAAGTGCACTTGTACTATGTATTTCTTTCGGTACCATCACAGTGGTGGTAAGCCTGGACAAGGAATAGTGAAGAATCCACAGGACTTGTTGTGCCTCATGACTGGGCTCCCACCACTATAAAAGTTAGGGTAGCAGGGGCGTAGGAAAAGGGGGGGCCAGGGGGGCCTGGGCCCCCCCCCCCAATCATGAAGGAGGTGGGGCCTGAGTATGTCTGGGCCCCCCCCAATATTTTTCAAGAACTCATAAACACAATGGAAAAGAAGCTAAAACTTTACATCTCAAATTAGATTATTATGGTGATTTCATAGGGAGAATAGGGGTCTGAGCCTAAAGTCAGATCCAAAATTTACCAAAAATCACTTTTCTATATGAATTCTAAATACGCATATATAGACGCCATCACGCATCAGCCGACAATTCAAGGTGGTTGCGATGGTGCCCTCACCAGGGCCCCCCAATGAAGATTTGCTTCCTACGCCTCTGGGTAGACTGACTAGGTCTTATAAGATGTGCCTATGCTACCATCACAGGAGTAGCGATGGCAGGATCTTTTGAATTAACCTCCTGATACATAATGCTCTCTGAAGATATAGGCGTACCTGTGCGACTATGAAGACATGGTACGGTATCAATGCAACAGTCCACCTTATACCAAACATACTCTAACAGGAAGAAGATAGATGAAGCAGTGACAAAAAAAAAAGCAAAAGGAGTACCAGGAAACGAAATATGTCGAGGCCACGTCACACAGGCACCGGCTTGTTAGGGAGTGGTCTGACAGAAGGATTATTAACCATTTAAGGGCTAAATAGTGCATTGGTGCACTGGGACCATTTGTCACTAGAATGCAGCGCTGATGAGTAGACCCCATAGGCCTGCATTCATGCTTGATGGGGATCTTCTAGAGTGTGTCAGCCCTGTAGGGCCGGCATACAGGATGGATGCAGAACTGGCAGGTATAAAGACCATGAGAGTGCTTGAGCATGTTTTCAAAGAACGGCTGGTTAGGGAGTGGTTTCAGCTAATTACAAAGTACCAAAGACGAGGAAGTGAAAGGTTGGCATCTGATTAGTTATTGATGATATCGCCCATTAACCAACCAGGATCTGCTTCTGGTATTGAGCCTTACATCAAACCAGTGCCATATTGTTACGGATTCCCAAAGTAAGTAACGATGGGTTTAAATTATATGATGGTAGGATTTTAGACTGTTGTATACTTCTATGGATTTCACAGATTTCTAATCCCAAGAGACTTGCATGGTTCATGTATGCAAAAGAATCTCTTTAAATTTGAAAAGTTCATGAGCTCTTTCTGCTTTCTTTTAAACAAAACCACTGTCTGCAAACGCTGATGGATCCAAAATGGGCACAGACAATTAGGGCCTGTACCCATTTGTCAAGGAGCCCCAGATAGGACAGAGCTTTGTTTAGCTGGTTAGTGAGGGGAGTGGCAGTTCTGGTGGTTGTGTCGTCAAACTGGTCTACATCTAAAGACCACTGGGTCACCACAATACAGACAGGATTGGTTTGATGGATGTCCACACTAAGCATCCATAGACTAATATAGAAAATGCAGTGCTTTCATGATAATGGAAATGGTAGCTGTTAAGTGATTATAGCTAATGATAATAGTTTATGATAGCTAGATATTATGCCCTTTTGTCATAAAGAAACCGCTGGCAGTGACGATGAATGGCTTACTTTGTTATGCAGGAAAAGAGAGAACTAGAATTAGGGAATTGTTTATTGGACCCTCTCTTATCTTTTTATAAGAAGGTATAATAGAAAAGTAGAAATAAAATAAACCGAAGCAAAAAGCACTAGGCGACTAAGGTCTTAAGTAAGAGAGAGAAGAGCGGCAGCAGATGTGATGTCGTTCCTCTCTCTCTCTCTCTCTCTCTCTCTCTCTCTCTCTCTCTCTCTCTCTCTCTCTCTCTCTCTCTCTCTCTCTTCCCACTGTGGAGTGGGAGTGGGGACCTTCATGATCAGGACACGAAGGAGCAGGATGACATCATATGACGTCTATAAAGGACCATCACTCCTTCCATACTAACAGATCTATGGCATCCCAGATGTGTAAAAGGTGACAAACATGACGTGGAGTTTCTTGGTGCTTTAGGTGAGCATGTGGGCAGGTGGCCCATATGTGTAGGCCCGGGCCAACATGCTTGTCTTTTGTCAGCGGAATGCCCCTCAGTGATCCACGCTTGAGTGATCAAAGGCTATGGTTTGTCTGGCCGTCTATTGGACCAGGCAAAAAAAAGAACACTTGCTATCTTTTGAAAAGAGATGGGGATGTGTCCTGAAAGTGGTCATTTCCCTCACCACTCCTCATTGATTTGATCATTCGTCTTATTGATTTGCTCACCCATAGATGCAATCGCTGCTGTATTGGGCAAACAGCATATCAATACCTGTCCAGCTGCTTTCGGACACACAGCTTTTAAATACCTATCCAGACTAAAAAAAGAAAGGACTTGATGTCCGAAAAAAACACAGTTTCTCTGGCAAACCTTAATTACATGTAGTGGAGGTATAATCAACCAAACCAAACCAAACCAAAATATTTCTCCCTCTTGTAAGTCTAGGAGCTTAATTCAAAAGGCTCTGCCATCGCTACCTATGGGATGTTACTGATTTCCCTCCCATATCATATACTGCTATGTTAAGGTAGGCCTGGCTTCCTTTCTGATAGCCAGCTACTTTTTAGTGAGCGATGTTAGCCTCAGCCCTCCTTTCACTATTTCAAGCAGCTAACAACTGTGCAGAGTGGTAACAGGTCCATAGAGAATAGATAGCAGTGAAAGGTAAAAAAATAGCAGAGGAAAAACTCGTTTTCTCAAGAGTGGCTACACTGGGGTTCTGCTAATTATATATACCCTGTTGGGTGCACTTGACACTGAAATGTCTACATGAAATGCGAGATTTGGCTATTTCAGCGGAAAACATTGAAATATAAAATAAATACTAAATGTAAGCCAGGAAGGGGGACGAAGAAAGAAATTTATGAGGCAAGGAAATTGATATAGAGAAGCTGTTTTAAAAGGGGAGAAAGCTTCCTATATGACATACAGTCTAGAAAGAAAGAGAATATTTTGAGAACACCATATGACATGTAACCCAGCTCTTCCAAATGTTAATGTCCATGTAAGTTTAAGTCTATTCCCACCTATATGTACAGGAAAAAAATAAATCTACCAGGAGTTACCATGAAATTATAGCTTGTATTTTAGAAGTACAGTGCCCCCCCCCCCTACACCAACTAACAGAGAGAAGGGAAGCATGACGTTACTATGCCCTGAACGCATGAGTAGACTCAAGAGCCCTCAAGCAGTCTGAGAAAATGCATTTAAGCCCCCTTAACTCATGAGCAGCCTCAAGAGCCCCCAAGGACTATCCATAGGTGCATTCACTTTTGTGATGAGGAATGTCCCTCCACCCAGGTGCACTTGCACTCGGGGAAACCACTATCGTTTTCTCAGTATAAAATAAGGGGTGGTGTTAGTACTGAAGTGGAATAGTGAAGGACTGCATAGTACCTCCTATTAGTTACTGGCCTAAAACCACCAGCTATTTTATTGTAGTAACACTAGGTCTTATGAGATGGTAACAGATGTGCCTACGCTAACATCTCATAGGTAGCGATGGCAGAGCCTTTCAAATTAACCTATATTTGTCAAAAGTCAACAGGTCACTTACTATGTAAAAGAGGAAATAACTGGGGACCTATTTCGGTTTTATAAAAATCAAATTAGCTCTTCCCATGACCAATATCTGTTTCTGTCATCTGGACTCAGAGTTTACTGACACGAATATGATATCATTCATAGGGTACTGCAGAAAAAGTGAATTGCCTTTCCCATTTCATTCTCATGGATGTCAGTTCATGATCACCCACTGGAGTGAACCTGCCTGATGAAAAGCTAGGTTGGGTTGACCAGGGATACAAGATATCCAAAGTTACCGATGAAAGAAATAGTGATTGAATGAGAGTGATCTGTAGCTTTTCAATTTTCTTTTTGATTATGAGTTGAGGCAAAAGGGAGATATATTCCTTGTAGGCCTTCCATATGAGTAGGAATAGCTTTTTGGTGCCTTGTTATATTGTTTTTCCTGTGGAACTGGGTCTAGTGGTTGGGTTCATAGACATATAGCTATATTTTCTGGGCCTTTGCCTTACTTAATTAAGGGTCACCTTCCTACATTGTCTAGACTGGGGTTTCACTCACTTCTGGGTCCTAAAATATTCTTTCCTTGCTGTTGTACATAAAAGGGACACAGAGTATTACAGGCAAAAGTGATTATATGTAAGACAATGCCCAAGACATAAACTTTCAGCTGGTATATAGGTAAAGTGGGGGAAAAATCTGAATGACCATTGAAAATACCTTGTAATCTTGCAATTTGTCACTCAACCAGACATTTTCTTTACAGCCATAATAAAATCCCCCCCCCTGGGGGCCTTACATAAAGGTTGAGATTCTGTCTCAACTTAAGTTGGGAAATAAAACCAAAACTCGGGAGCGGCTTTTTCGTCATTCCCGAGGTCTGAAAAAGTTAGGACATATGTTTTTTTACAACTAATGTTGATGCAAGGCAAAGCAATAACCAAATTTTCTATATATTACATACTTAGGTATATGTGAGGGGTAAATAACTGACATAGTTTGGATAGTTAAATGTAGTAACTGTACATAGCAGGGTCAGGCACATTAATTGTTTATCCAGATAAGAAATGTAAACAAAATCACGATAAACATTCATTAAAAGTACATGCATTTTATGATAATAAAGACACATTTGACATTATTAAAGACTTAATTTCCATGATCTACAGGTCAAAATGGCCTAGACCTGCAATTTTCATGGAGATCTAATGCTTATTTCTATAGAAAGCATTAGATTTCATCAACATGGCATGTTACTGTAAGGTCACTCGCCCGGACACGATTTCGCCCAGACAAAAAGGACTTCCAATACCTGCTACTACAAAGCATGGACAGAAATGCACTATCCTCTACATTAGGCAGTTAGGTATATGTGGGGGGTAAATAATTGACATAGTTAGGATAGATGAATATATTTATCCTACACAGGAAGAGAATGAGTATTCATTTTTTCCAAGACAAGAAAAGTGAGCAATATTGCGATAAACCTTTATTAAAAGTATGCACATTCTATGATAACAAAGACACATCTGACATTAATAAAAAGTTGATTTCTATAATCTATAGGTCAAACTGGTTCAGACCCAAGACTTTTGTGGAGATATGATGATTATTTCTGTAGTAAATAAAGTCCTCAACATAGCATGTTATTAAAAGGTCACTCACCCGGACACGATTTCGCCTGGACAAAAAGCACTTCCCATCCCTGTTTTTAAAAAGCATGGGCAGTAATCCATTATTCTAAACATTGGGTAGTTAGGTATATGTGAGGGGTAAATAAATGATATAATTGGGATAGGTAAATATTCTACACAGGAGAGGAAGGAACATGATTTTTCGCCCAGACAAGGAAAAAATGGGGTTTTGCAAGGAAACCTCACAGTGAAGTTTATGGAGAGAATCAATTTTTTTTCAGCATATGTTACCCCTCACCTGCAGCAATGCTTTTAAGCCATAACTAAACCCATTTTACTTTTACCATAATCTCCTGCGCATAAGGCGCACCCCGCCTATAAGGTTCACCTAGAGTTTAGAGATTTGACCAGAAAGATAAAAAAAATCATAACTTTTGTTCTACTGAATGGATTTTAAAAATTCAAAAACCTATGTGTTGCATGGACCCCCCTGACCCCCTGGCCCCTATATTCAGCTAATGAGGTTATATGGGAGTGTAAGATAGCAAAATGGAGGTCATTATCTCCCCCTTGAGGATCCAGGAAGAACTAAAACCTCTAGTATAAGATGTGCCTTATACGCGGGAGATTACGGTAGATATTATCTGGGGGAGGCAAAAATAGCCACTTTACCAAAAGTAAAATGATTGAGAAAAATAGAAAAAGTCCACACAGGAACACAATTTTGGACCTATTTCATCACAAGACTCTGTATTCTACCTAATTAAACTGGACAGCCACATACCTAGTCCTAATTTCACAAAAATAATATAAAAAATATTCATTTTGTGTTTTTTTCAGGGATAAAAAGGGTCAATTTTAGCCACTTTTAACCCTCTGGAGCCCAAAATATCGACTTTAGACCAGTAAAACCTACATATGACATCAAGAAGTCATTGAGCCCGATAAAATGAGCAAAGAAAAATAGTGAAAAATCCAAATCCTAAGATCAGGGGTGACCTCCAAAATTGCTATTTGGCCCACTTTTGTGATTTGTAACCTGAAGCTATGAATAGCCTAAACTGATCTAATTATTCCTGTTGTCTTTTTTAGGGCTGGTTTCTACCAGGATTGTCATTGAAGCAGCGATTGTGATTTTTTCTTCAATTTTGAAAAAAAGAAAATACAAAATAATTATTAACTTTTAGAGCATGTAACATGAAACAGGCGTGAATAATATGCTTAATACATTTTATACCTTGGTTAGTTCTTTTTGATAATGAATGTATATTTCTCTTGTGATCCAGGTGAGTCGGATTCTATGCACCATCACCTAGAGTATGGTATGTATAAGTATATCTTCGTTATATCCCATCCCAAACTGACAAATCCTGAAAGCAGTGACAGACTGACAAATGATCTTTTATCTCAAAGTTGCCAGAGATCCTTCGTTATTTTTCACAGAGATGCCATTATTTTTACAGAGATTCCTTGTACCACCACACTGCCACCTGGAGTTTCTTATAAGAACTACACCGGCCCCCTTTTCTCTAATTATGGTGGTTCACTGTTCAGTTTTACAAGGATCCCTCGTAGATTCAACAGTTATCTTTTACAGTGTGGTCAGCCAAGCACTTCAGCATTATGAGCATTTAGAGAGGCTGCCATAAGAAAAACAAAACAAACAAAAAAACATTTCTATGACAAATAGACTAAGCTGATGTCAAGAATTAAGATAGATTGAACCAACCATTGACTAACAGGTCCAATATATAATAACGTGTGCCTAGACTTAAGTATAAAAGGAAACACCACACCCCCTGCAGCCCCTTGCCATCTTGCCATTGCTTTGTCTCAATTTAGAATCATATCTAATTAACCAGTGACTTTCATAAAGGACATTCCCAACGACGCTTTGTTCCCGACAAGAATAGGACAATAATGGCCACTGGCAATGTTGCTCAGGGAAGGCTGACTTTTTGGTTCAGCGTTTTATGTGGAGAGTTCTAATTGCCTTGTGAAGGTCAGTCATGGACCTGGGACTATGATGCTTGTTTTATCAAGGCTTACGACCACAATGATTATTATAGATAAGTTTTATTATATGGAATTCATTTTTGGATATTAACTTTGCTGTATTTAAGTATTCATTTTAATGGGGTGGTTATTGTGACCTTGTAGTCTTAGAGATTTTAAGATTAAGAAATTAAGTATTTCCTTTAAAGTTGGCCTGACAATGGCTAGATCATGAGTCTTGTATCGGAAATATCATTGTTCAAGTGTCATAGCACAAAGGAGTTTTGATTCCACCCCCACTTTTCACTATTGAATGGGCATAAGTCAGGTTCAAACCTAATTTTGTGACACAATTCAATCATGGCTTAGAATCAAATGTGAAGCAATGTCTGATTTGTTGTTGTTATTTTACAATAATTGATAACAATGTAGTTAGAAGCGATTTTACTCAGTTACCATGGGAAGCCCCAACCCCTGTATTCTATGGGAGAGGACTCATATGAAAAGCTTTCTGTTCTTAGGGCCAGGGTCGATGATAAGTCTGATCTCATCTGCACCATGCCTAGTTTTCTATGATCTACACCCGTATGAAAGTTTTCATTGTATGCTACCCAAAGAAAATATCATTTCTCCTCCATTCCCTTCTCTCCCCACTCTCCTCTCTTCCTCTTTAGCTTTTCCCTCTCATTCACATGTTTCTAATTGCTCCCACTTACTGTTTTTTCTCCATCTTCTGCCTTATCTGTATAATCCCTCCCTTCTACCTCAAGTTTCTACCTGCTTTCCTGTTTTAAATATCATCAGCAAAATTTGGGGGTCCACTTTATAGGCAACGATATGTCATACAATAAAGGACCACTCAGTCAAGGACCTAACTTGACTTTTCCATGTATATGACTTCGCTGATTGAGACCTCCTTTAAATGACAGTATGAAACTATGTGTTCACTATGTTTTCACATCTCCACCATTAAATAATTTTCAATTCATGTTATGATGAAAATGGATACATAGCATTCATTTCATGATAACATTTTCAGCGGGTCTTCACATGAAAATATTTTCTATGGTCGTTCCCATATGAAAATCTTTCAAAGAGCCAAAAACCATTCATCAAGCTGGCTGATACGAAATATTTTCATCCAGCTGACTCATACGAAAACATTTTCATTGACCCTTTCCATATGAAAAACTTTCATATACAACAATCAACATTTTCATAAAACTGTCTCATATGAAAAATATTTTCAACTGCTCTTCGATCCATATGCAACAATCATAAACCTATCCACTTTTTCATCGGACTGTCTTGTATGAAAATATTTTCAGTGACCATTTCCATAAACTCTTATCCTTTTTTTATTGATCTGTCTTATATGAAAATATTTTCAGCGACCCTCATAGTATGAAAAACATCACCCTTTTCATTGAGTTGTGTCATATGAAAATATTTTTAGGAACTCCGACCATATGAAGAACTTTGATCTACCTAGAGAATATTTCATTGTGCGATCTTGTATGAAAACATTTTCATTGACTCATTTTTGATGAGAATGTTTTCAAAGGGTCCCTGTCATGCCCCTCCACTCCAAAATGTTTTAACCAGTCATGCCATATGAAACTCTCATACACACTTCATGAATAAGCTTTTCAGTAGATGGCAGCACAGACCAGATATAACCAATTATTTTCAGTGGCCTGTCCCAGTGAAAATCTCTCTTTACACTTACGCGTTCCTCAGTAGATGGCACTGTGAAAAGTCACTACATATCACTGATTTTCACCAGGAAACCTGGATGAAAACAATTTTCACCAGCCCTTCCAGATGAAAATATCTAATCCATTCATGAATAAGCTTCTCAGTAGATGGCAGCACAGACCATATATAACCAATTATTTTCAGTGGCCTGTCCCAGTGAAAATCTCTCTTTACACTTATGAGTTCCTCAGTAGATGGCACTGTGAGCTAAAGCAAATCATTTATTATCAAATTTCTTATTTCTTGTTTCATATTGGGGACAGTGTCCTCTCCATATGTTATACACAATATATGTATGCATCATATAACATGCGGCATTATAACCTCCCAGTTCTCAGAAAAATGTTATACAATGTGAAAAAATGTTTTTTAACATTTTAAAACATGAAGCCATAATAAGGAGTCATAGGGAAAAGTTCTGAAAGTTTTTTTTTGTTATATAATGGGAAACAAAGAAATCTGGAAATGATAGGGGGCAATATAATGGGGATGTACGGAAATTGAATCAGAAGGCAGGGGAATGGAGCCCCTTGTATTTAGAGTTATATATTGCAGCATTTATGTGGGATTTTTTGTTTCCATATGTTGAGCTGAAACAGGTAAATTTCCATATGTATACACATCTAGACCTCCATATGTTTTCTTTTAACTTATGAAAATGTGAGCTGAAACAGAAACAGGCATACAGACAGCCATATGTGGCATGATTATGTGGATCCCCCATATCTCTGTGGTAAAACACCCACCAAGAAATGTATTGTGTCTTTGACAATAAAGATAAGAATAATAATATATAAATCAAACTTGTTACAGAACATACAGCAATTTGCTATGGTGCAGACAGTACAATATGGTATATTACTGGGATATGTTTTTCACAGTTTGTATATATCCCTTCCCCTCTTCCTAGATATCACTTATCATGCTGAGGGATAGCTCACTATACACAGCATATGGCATTAGTTTGAGATGGTCGATCCTTCTTGCTGGACAAATAAACTTTTCAGTTGATCAGTGTTGCTCACCTTATCTATCCTAACATTGACTCAAATACTAACCCTTCCCCTCACCCTAACCCTAGACTTGGGTTGAACTGGAGTTGAATTGGAGTTAGGTTTAGCTTTATTATTAGTGGAAGTTTTGGGCTCAGGTTAAGGATTTTAGGAGTTGTTATGAGGATGTGATAGTGTCGGGATTGTTGTAAAAATTAGTGTTAGACTTGGATTCAGGATATGGGTTAAGGTTAGGTCTAGGGTTGATTTTAGGCTAAGAGTTTCAATTCCCTGCACAGCTAAAGTGTGGTAGTGGGGTTATAATTGGGCTAAGGCTCAAATTCTGGATTAAGACTAAGATTAGGTTTAGGGTCAGGGTTAAGCCTGATTGAATATCAGTCGCAATTGTAATTGTGGGAGTTAATTCAGGAAAAGCGCTTTTATATGTCTCTTTCTTGGTGGGTGCACTCACACTTTACTCCAGAAATCCCAATGCAGTGCTCAGTGGCTGTCGCCAGACAGTCACTTATAGAGTCTAGCGTTACACATGGCATTAGTATACAGATTAGGATTAGAGTTTAGGTTAATGTCAGGATCAGGGTCAGGGATTTAATGAGCATTACTCTAGAGGTACAGATAAGTTTAGAAATAGGGTAGGGGGTTAAACACCATCCTTTGAGGAGTAATCTGGACTGTTTTGGTGTGTGGTGCCATCTACTGAGTAGCTGATGAATCAAGAATGGATAGCATATTTTCACCGGGAAGGGCTGGTGAAAATTGTTTTCATTGAGTCCACTCTGTGAAAAATCAGTGATCAATGCAGCTCAGAGAATTCTTTTGTATAATATTCTCCCTGCAGTGAATAAATTGTAGAGGGGATATAAACTGCTAGGGTGAAGGAGGAATATAGTTACAAATAGAATGTAGAAGAGAGAGAATAACTAGCCTAGTAAAGAAATTTTATTTGTTACAAACTCATGAATTTGAGCTCAAGAAAGGTTTCTCATGTCGAAGCAGGAGAGAATACCTTCATACAGGAGAACTGGAGGCTGTTGCAAAAAGAATCGAATTGGAATCTCACTGTCGTAACTCACCTTCTAGTTCCTGGCTCTTCTGCTGATCAGAACCAGCTTCTCAACTTACACTCAGAATCAATCCTCTTAGTGTGAGTCATACTGGGAAGCATTCCCCAATTCAAGACCACTTCAGAACCACTTCTATAACCAATTTCCTTGCTGTAAAACAAGGGAGACGTCATTGCCTGATGGTAGTCAGTTCCCATTTGGGAATAGCACCTCCGATACAATGAATTTTATTTTCATGTCGTAGGGAAGATTTCATGAATGGAACTCTATGAAAACAGTTTCTTTGAAAGGACCTGTGAAAATATTTTCATATCAGACCACACAATGAAATATTCACTGGGTAAATTAAAGTTTTTCATATGGGAGGAGTCGCTGAAAATATTTTCATGGTGGAAAGAAGATTTTCATATGAGTACTCGCTGAAAATATTTTCATGAATGGAACTCTATGAAAATATTTTCATCGGAAGGGCCCGTGAAATTATTTTCATACGAGACCACACAATGAAATATTCTCTGGGTAGATGAAAGATTTTCATACAGAAGGAGTCGCTGAAAATACTTTCATGGCGGAGGGTGGATTTTCAAATGAGCCCTAACTGACAATGTGTAAGTGTATGAAAACATGAAATATATTTGTACTGTATATATATATATATATATATATATATATATATATATATATATATATATATATATATATATACAAACACATGTATATACATCCAGGTATGTAGTCTAGTCTTCTGAAAGAACAGAGGGTGAAAAGGGGGAAAGGCAGGAAAAAGGACAGGAAGGGAGATAAGTGGGTACGGCTGAGAACATGAAGGGATATTTTAGAGAGACTGGAGAGAAGGTTGTAAAGGAGGGGGAGAAGAGGGCAGGAAACTAGAGGTGGGAGGGAAGGGGATGGAGTAGGCAGAGGAGGAATAAGGAGACATGGGAAAGATGGAGAAGGGAAGGGAGGAAACGGGGAAGGAGGGAGAAGGAGGAATTAAAGGGGCAGGAGTAGAGGGAAAAGCTAAGGAGGGAGGAGAAGGGGAAGAAAGGAGAGAGGAGGAGGGTAGACAGGACTGGATGGCCAGGAGCAGAGGAGAAATGACATTTTCTTCGGGTAGCATACAATGAAAACTTTCGTACGAGTGTAGATCATAGAAAACTAGGCATGGTGCAGATGAGATCAGACTTATCATCGGCCCAGGCCCTAAGAACAGAAAGCTTTTCATATGAGTCCTCTCCCGTAGAATACAGGTGACTGGGGTGGGGAACCAGTGTCTTGAATTAGTAAATGACAGCAGTGCATTTACAGGTCACAAACAGCAATATCTTGGTGAAAAATAAGCCCCATCAACACTGTCAGGACACCGACTGTTAACTGCACTTAGTCGATTAATGAGGGCGGATGAAAGATATATAATGTTTAAATGTATTCTTCTTTTTGTCATCTAAATACTTGATGGGAAGACATGAGAAGCAGCACAATTATAGTTAAGGTGTGTGTCCTTATGTAGAAAGTTACTGGGCTTTCTAAATCAATGAAATCAGCCTGAAACAATTTGGTGACTATACTAACTCTAAGTAAATGACTATGCTAACTGCTATCTGTGTTAGAGACCCTGACTACACTAACTGACAAAAAAATGTACTGTGATAACTCTGTATTCTTCCTGGTTGCTTATTTACAGTGATAAAATTTCTAGGTTGAAACTTTTTTTTGTGCAGAGACTAATGATTCATATCAAAGGATAGTGCAAGATTCAATTCACCACCATATCAATAAAAGCTTCTCCATAAGAATGTTTATATTAGAAGTTCTACAGGAAGGCTGAAGGTTCAATCAAAACTTCCTACCATCAGGCCCCCAGTGATGGTAGGAAAATCCAGCTCTGTTGCTTTATCTGATGGTAGTGTGTGACTTGCAGGCATTGAAACAGACAGTGCTATTGATTTAGGTGGTGGTAGGCTGAGCTCTGCATAGACTTGTCACAAAAAAATAAATACTGGGCACAGTGCCAGGCCTATTGCAAGAGCCACATAAACAATCATTCCCCTTCAATGTATAAACTATTTATAGTGTGTACCAGCTCCCCGTCAGGAAGGTAGGGTGAATCACTTAATGTAATATATGAGTGGCCTTTGAGTAGAGGAGTGGTAATAATACAGACAACTAGCTAGTCCTGTGGTCAGCCAATAGCAATTTCTTTTCCTACCACCAGCACAACACCCTTCTGACCAGGATCAATTTCCTAGACATTTCCATCAGTTGAATTCCTATAGACTCAACATTTAGTAGTTACCCTAGTGATGTTAGTTAGTTTAGTCCCAACCAAATGACCTCTGTTATGGAATACCTTTTTACTTTATACTTCAAGGTGTGTTGCCATGATACTCTATAGACCCTAAACTTTACAGGGTACATTAGCATCATAAATGTACACCAGGAAAGCACTCTAAATGCCTTTTTTAAACTAATATCAAAATTCTTCTCTTGAGCAAAAACTGAATTAGTATAGTCCCAGCTTTGCAGTCCTTACCATATACACACTGAGTTAGGGTAGTCATCTGGATATTTTGTCCATTGATTATTGCTTCTCTAGACCACTACAGCCACTAGTAATGTGCTCGTAATTTCATTTATGCCTATACCTTCCATTACACAGCTTTTCAGCTCAAGTAAATACAGAGATATCACATCCCTTGTTTTGTTTACAAATTTTGTAGTGATCTGCATAACTCCATGTGTCCTGACAGTGATCAAGGATTAGATCCACTCACAATTTTTATTGGTGATTGGTGACGATGTTCCAGTTCAACCAGTTTTAAAGGCCTAGAATGAGTCTTGGATAAATAAATGCTGCATGTTTATGATGCATACAACTATTGCTCTCCAAAAAATGACCAGCTGTCTGTCTGGTCCAATAAACGTTTATATTCAGCATAGACTACCTTTATGCACCACGCTGCTGCTATGAGTCATAAATGCTGCAGTAGGGAGATCCGGTATAATATTCTTGCTTCATACCAATGCTACACACTACAATATTCAAGAAGGGTCTGTGCATGAAATGGACCAGTTCATTAACAATGTCGATTTACCTGGCAGACTATGGAAAATGTGAGGAAACTTTCATTGGCCATACCACCTGCATATCTACTCACAATTGAACTAGAAGCTATCCTGTTCTGTGATACCACAGAGGGTTAAAGTACATCTCTATAGTTATAGCCTGTACCGGTATGCATGCATGCAGTGCCAATAGTATCAGCACCCAGGGGGAGGGCCTAGTGGGCATCTAGGCAGCCATATTGCCTGTAACTAGACATTCATCCTCTATGGTAGACACTTAAGGAGAGGCTGTATCACCCAACCATTGATCTGGCTGTAGCCCTTTTCGGTCTCCTAGAACCATTGCATGCATGCCAATTGATGGGAACTGGTTTAACTTGTATTGCATGGGTTCTCTGTATGTGCGATGCCGGCCCTCCCAAATTTCAAATGGAAAAGGATGAATTTCATGAAAGATTTCATATGAATTTCTGAGCCTTAACTTTCTAGCAGTGTACATATCATACATGAGCCTAGAATATTTATAATATTACAGGCTAGAGTAATTTCATAAAGTCAGGGGAAAAAGGTAGATAATTCCTACCTTTACCAGTACCATATTTAAGATGGGGCTATAGTGAAACCGGACACAACTCATGATCTCCCCAACACTATAGAACTGATCATATTGAAAAGAATATGATACCTATTCCACTTTATCATACATGAGTGCATCCTGGCCAGTCTAATCACCATAATTGCAGTTATGCAGACATCATGTCCAGCAGTGCTTCAACGCAGAAGGACCAGAATGAGACACGGATGCGGTCATAGTGAGGCAACATGAGACCACAGGGGCATGATGCATTATCTCACTATGCGATCCCTAAAGTGCTTAACGCGTACATGTGACATACCAGTCTGTAGATAGACCTACAAGAACAACAATCTGCCTTAGCACCGCCCCCAATTGAGAACACCAGCTGCTAGAGAGCTGCCAATAAGGTCAACAAAAACAGACAGGGGATAAATTGTGCATAACACTAACATAGGACCAAAGGAGCCCCCTCACTCAGGCTGCCTACTGTATTTGTTTGTCTGCGATAATACGTCAGAGAGTTCTCCTCCTTGGGAGAAAAATATGTGGTTCTTTATACAGACTCCTTGCAAAACTAGGTAAGGGTTCTGATTGTAACTAATTTGCCTTCAGACTCCTGTTACAATTGAGTATTGCTTCTGATGATAGTTCTGTCTACCTGAATTGAGCCACAAATCTAGACCAGCAATTCGTGGCAGTATTTTGATAAGCTGACAGCATAAGAATAAGCTTAAGCTTGCCTGGAGGCATAGAGGATGTGTCATTCTCCTATCAGGTAGCTTATATTTTTTATATGTCAACAAATAATCTAAGGTTTTGCTTGGCAGTCCTTTGTTATTAGTGATGCCTCAGCCAGTATCTCGTAGGTGGTATATGGCTCAGACTATGTCCACTATTTGCTTGTCTTGTGGTTTAGCCAGCTGTCAGGGGTATTGTTATTTTGAGTCACTGTCTATGAGGCACTAGGAAGCTATGCCTTACTATAGCATCTGCTGATCCTCTTTTTGGGTGGCCTTTATACATGTAGGTGAGACCTAAAGATTAATTTTATAGCTGCTGATTTAAATGTATCAAATTTGCATATCATAGTCGCTGAGTTGTATCATTGTGTATTAGAGTTAGTAGAAATAGTGATATAATATTATGATATAAGATAGATTGTCATACTCTCTGTGCAGAATATTGTCCAATATCATCTCATTTTCTAATTCTGTCGACTGGGTAGTGTCTCTGTATTCCACACAAGGCCCATAGGAGAAGATTATTGCTATTGTATAGACCTAAAGCTGTTACAGTAAAATGAAAAAAATGATACCAGTTCAATGTGCACCTCCAGCCACTCAAGACAGCTTAAGTGCTTCTTATGTTAATCTGAAGGGCCTTCATTTGACAGCTTCAGGCCATCACAATGGCAAAGCCAAGTTGATTTTGGTACTGAATGCTATGGGATTCAAAGGGGGAAAGAAATCATTACAAAATCTTACTGTCTTTTTCATAGCTATTCTGGAGGTTAATTCAAAAGGCTCTGCCATCGCTACCTATGCAATGTTAGCGTAGGCACATCTCATACCATCTCATAAGACCTAGTCTTCCTACACTAAATTTTCTAGTGGTGTTAGGCCAGTCAGGAATAGCAAGTACTACGCAGTCCTTCACTATTTCAGTCCCAGTACTAACACCACCCCTTATGTTAGTCTGAGAAAGAATAGTGGTTTCCCCTGATTGCAAGTGCACCTGTGAGGGGACATTCCTCCTTTCAAGAATGAATGCACCTGCTGAGAGTCATTGGGGGCTCTTGAGTCTACTCATGCATTAAGGGCATAGTAACATCATGCTTCCCTTCACTCTTTTAGTTGGTGACCTACTTGAAGACATTTCAGGGTCAAGTGCACCTGCCAGGGTATATATAATTAGCAGAACCCCAGTGTAGCCACTCTTGAGAGAATGACATTTTCCACTGCTATTTTTTTTACTTCCACTGCTATTTGAATTATTTTCATTTTGAAAATAATTCATTCACATGTAACACCACGCGCTAGAATTTTGTCCAAATCGTACTCAGTGACCCATAGACCCTGTCCAGGCAGTACACACGGCCTCCACACACCTGAGACGTACTACAAGTATATACTTCAACTTCATAGCTTATTGGGAGTGCTCAGCCATGACCAGGCAGTACACACGGCCTCCATAACCCCTTACAGGCAACATGATTTTTTATTAGTCATGCCATACAATAACCCCTTACAGACAGCATGCATACATAGTTCTATGGTAACTATGTTCCTTAACCATAATAAAATAATTCATCACAGCTATGCTGTGAAAATTTCCTTAAAAAAGATCCTAAACTCCTCAAATTTGTGCCTCCTCGTTTTTCTCTGTGGACCTGTTGTCACTGTGCACAGTGTGTTCTGCTTGGAATAGTGAAATCAGGGCTATGGCTAACAGCGCTCACTAAAAAGTAGCTGGCTATCAGAAAGGAAGGCAGGCTGACCTTACCATCGCAGTAAGGAATAAGGGAGGGAAATAGAGATGGCAGAGCCTTTTAAATTAACCTTCTGGACAAACCATTCTGGAGAGACGAACTCTCAGGCTTAATGTACTGTTCAGCTGGTGTACCGCAATATCCAGATATAAAGGCTTTTTATGTCTATTTCATTCTCATACATAACTCAGCTCAGGCTTTTCTCCATTTCCATTAATCTCTACCTACAGAGATATAGTAATTTGATAACGTCTCTGAAGGAAATATTATGAAGGCAAGGGTATCACATTAGGAGGGAAACGTAGTTATATTTATAGTGGGTTTAATTTTCTTTACAGATTATACACATTTCTCAATTGGTCATGGAAAGTAGGTGAATCCTTTCCTAGAAGCCGTATAATAATGATTCCTTACCTGTCATCTGTGACACTTTGAGTGAACCTGGTGAAACAGGTAAAAGGAAAAAGGGTTAATTATAGATCTCCTTGTGCCATCAAATTACCATTATCAGGACATTATTAATTGGCCCCTTGGTATTACTAATTATTCCCCTTCCCCGTCCATATTGAAAAACTTTAGCCTGGGTGCCCGTCTTCCAGGCACCCTTCTCATGTTTGGTTATGCAAATTAACCTTTAAGGTTCTTCGTAACAGGCACTGGGGTACATTATGTCCAGGCTTCATTGATACACTGACCAACCCTGGTCCCCATGAAATGACCCTATCAAAAATTGATACAAAGCTGAAATGGGGCAATTCCAAAGTTCACTCTCATCAACATTTCAACATCTACAGATTAGTGATGATTCAACATGATTATGTGTTCTTGGTTGATTCACTGTTGATATGACATTGTATAAACATCAATAATTGTTGATGATCAAATGTTGACAACTCAACACTGAATCAACAGTAGAAATGACAGCATTGTTTCAATGGTGACAAAGTCAATGGTTAAACGATATTGAATGGAGAACAATATTTCAATGTTGATATCTTTAACCAGGTGTTGAAGTATGTGATGGTTGACATAATAGAAATGGTTTCATTATAATAGTGTTAAAAACAGGTTAATAAACCACTTGTCCACATTGATTCAATATTCTTAGTCTGTGCACACTGGGTCATCTATGTTACATTGGCAGCTTCTCACACTTTAGGGTCCACACGAACGAAGGACAGCAACTGGCTGACCTAGATTGTTCATAATTATGAACCTGACCCAGAAACTGATGACTTGTATGACATCCTAAAGGTATTACCTGTAGAAGTTTGGTACCTGGTGGATGAAATCAATCTATCAAAAACCTCTGGGATGGATAATGTTAGTGCCAAATTCCTAAAAACATTCTTACAGAAGTCATTAGGCCATTTCATGGAACTCCTAAATGCATCTTTCTGTTTTGGGCAATTTCCAGAGGAGTGGAAACATGCTAGAGTCACTCTGATCCCAAAGGGCAGTGATACCCAGGATGTGAGTAATTGGAGGCCTATTTCTCTCCTGTCTGTTGCCTCAAAAATAGCTGAAAAGCTAATGTATGTACATCTGTTATCTAGAATGGATGATTTAAGAGCAATTTCCAAACGGCAATTCAGGTATCGTAGTAATCTTGGGACTGAAGATACCCTTTTCTGTCTGGCCAACGGTCTATATACAAATAGAGATGATGGCCTCATCACAGCACTCTGTTACGTCAACCTGAAGAAGGCGTTCGACTCTGTTAACCACTCCTATTTGCTGTATAAATCTCTTCGATTACACAAAAACAGTTACAATTGGGTGTTTAGTTATCTCAGCGACAGGAAACAGAAAATTCATATTGGCACATGTGAATCTGGACTGGCCCCTGTTGGATATGGTGTACCACAGGGGTCAGTTCTTGGTCCACTCTTGTTCATTTACTACATTGACAGCATGGCCAGTAACCTTATACACAGCAAAAGTTTGTTGTATGCTGATGACTTGGTGTTCTTCTGTAGTAACAAAAATCCACAATTAGTGGTTGAAGCTCTACAGGAGGACCAAATCGAGTGTTTCATAGCTGTAACGAGATACGTTTGACGATCAATACAAAAAAAACAAAATATATGCTAAGCGGAAGTAAAGAGAAGATGAAGATAGCTGTACGCAACCAACCACTTGTTAAAGGGGTACCACTGGAGAGGGTCACATCGTATCCATATCTAGGTGTAAAAATTAATGAGAGCATGAGTCTTGAACCAGCCATAAATGACCTAATAAGGAAAGTCAACCATCGGCTCTTCAAATTTGCCAAACTCAGACAACATGCAAGTTTCTTGCATTCTGGTGCAAATCACTCATTAACGGCAAAACTACAATGTCTAAAAAATCATGGGATAAGAATTTGCTGCCATACTGATGTGATCTGTTGATAAGTTACATGAAGAATGTAGTGCTGACAAAATGTATATGTATAAATATGTACAAAGTGGTGCATATGTCAAAAATAACAATAATGATAGGCTCACCAGAACCAAAGGCAAGGTCAAATTTGCAGTAAAAAGGCCAAGGCGTGACTTCTTCAAGAGATCACCCCTCTACAGAGAAGCCCAATTATGGAACAACCTTGACGTCTGGTACCAGGAGTCTGAGCAGAAATCCCAATTCAAGGCCCGAATCAAGAGAATTAAGGACCTGCACAAACAAAGCAAGAAACTCAAGGAAGCTACCATCCTAGATGGCAGCGTCCTAATCTGCGAGACTTCTGACGAAGATGAAGACCCAGATTCGTTTCTATGACATCAAATGAGTAATTCAATTCAATCTCTGGGGAGATCCCAATTGGGGAACTTCTGGGAACAGGTGAACTAAATTGGTGCTCCTTCTAAATACATCTTGTGTTGACCTCAGACCTGAAATGTGCTGATGGATCAGATTTGTGTACTAAGCCTCTATTCAAGTTCTAATTTATCTCTTTTACATCTCATAACATTATATGGCTAATTCTTTAACTATGTGTATTTTGAATTTTATAATGTGCAATACTTCCAAATACAAATGAGTCTTAGCAACCGTTTGGGTAAGTGCTAGTCTATCCTATTCACTGTATTTTCTTACCTTTCTTTATGTCCTTTTTAGCTTGAATGTGGTAAATTTTTCTTGTTATGTCTATTATTTGTCACTTTTTTTATGCCAAGTTGATAGGGACAATTTGTAACCTATATTGAACAACAAGCCAGATTACAAATCTTAAGATTAGTAATAATTTTTTTATTTATTTGTTTGTATGTGTTTATGTTGTACTTGATTCTTTTGTTTTTTTTTGTGTGTCTTCATTCTCATCTTATATAACACATATCAAACTCGTATGCACCAATGAAACCTGTTCCCAAATTAGTTAACTGAATTATTATCACCTCTTCGTGTAGTGGAGCGGATAATAAACACTTCAGTAAAAAAACAAACAAAAAAAAACAACAGAAAAGAACACCAACTATCGGCAAAGTATGCAGTATTTCTATGGTTTTCTATATTTTGATTACATTTAATTTGCTGGGTTAATCAGTTGGCCAGCATATATATTGTGCAAAAGTCTATTTGGGACTATAAGCTGAATGTTATCATGAACAGTCACAGATACAGCTATCCCCCTCATCTAGGCCCTGAAGGGCTGCTATGTCAGGGGCCAGCCAACAGGGCAATACCATGTCACTACTTGCCAGGTGGTGCTTGGAGTGGGGCCAATTTGACTCAGACCCCAGATTTACACCCTGTAAACACCACTAGTTGTAAAGGAGCACCAGATAAAGAACCAGTCTCTTACCCAAGCTATCCAGGGCAGGGGCACTTCTTATTTCACTGCCTAAAGCAAATTTTGGAAGTGATTTACTCAGAGGTAGCAAAGGCATATGGTGCAGGCATTTACAGGTTATCCAACTCTAGATGGGCCAGAAAACTAGTTCCATGCTATGTCTATTGAAATAATGTGTTCAAACCGTGCATTTTGGTTTGGGTTTGTTCCATATAACAGACTCATACACTCAGACCCTATGCTTTATGTGACAGACTGTAATACAAACCATGATCTAATGATGCTTCCACCTCCTGCAGGTGTCAGTTAGTGGCAGAGGCATAGGAGTTAAAACAGGAGTTATATTATGAAATATGGAGATTGGGAGGTCACAAAATATACACTGCCTGAGCAAGGTCAGGTGGTTATGAGTATAGGTATAATCTTGCGACAAACCCATATATCCTGTGATGTGATTTGCGTATGAGAGGGTATCCTTAACATAGACAAAAAATACGATCATGAATTAAATGGGGCCTTTTTGTTTTCGAAGATCTGGTTGGCCCATTGGACTCTCCTTCGTCACTCCTCTGTTCTATCTATATCAAAAACTGATAGACGAGTGTCAGATGAGTGTCTTTCCAGCAAGCCTAATAGGGGTATCCTAATAATAGGAACAGGAGAATAAAAACAATAATAAATAAGGAGAGAGATAAGGAAATTGCAGGGAAATGATCTTGTTCATGCCTTTTAGGGGGTTGAATATGGTTTATACCAAATGATGCCCAAAAAAAACCAACAGATTTTAGTTCAATATTTAAGTTATATCACTGAATAGCCGCGCATTGTGGATCTTAGTTCAAAGGTAGTTAGAGTTGTGCTTCAGGTCAATTTGTTTGTTGTTGTTAGAATATTTTCATTTGGAAAAAAAAACGTCATCGCACACATATGTTTTCCTTCAGAAGCCAAACAAAATGGAAACCGGAGGCCATCGAAAAATCAATCAATCAATTAATCAATGCAATACAAATAACAAGTGAACAACAAAAACACAAATGAAATACCAACAGTCAATAAGTGGAGGAAAACATAATATATGACGCATATTTGCAGATACTACCTAGGTATGAAGAACCAATTCTTAGCTTACATACAGCTTCTACTCAACCAAGGAGGACTTGATATTTAATTTGTTTGCTGAATGTTGTTAAACACCACTTAGGTCATTTCGCAACGATATCTATCGATATAGATGGCTACGTTCATTATACATGTAGAAACCCTGTAACATAAGGAAACACAGGTATGCTATCTCAGTTCTGTTACCTGTGTACCTTCACCTGTGTACCCAGCTAGCACTACTCGTGTAGTTTACGTCATTCTTACGTGAAAACTGAGCGTTTTTACGTAAAAAAGACATCATTTGGATGAGTAGTGCTAGCAGGGGTAGTAATGCTATTCAAGTACATAATGCCGACATAACCTCCAGATCCAATTAAGAACACGAAATATCCCATTACACTTTATAACTAACTAATGTAGTGGCCTGTATTTATAAGCGCTGGGTCTTTGAATAAGCGCCGGTCTTGAATAAGCGCCGGGGTACTGCAATATTCAAACTGAATTATGCACTATAAACTAAGTCTTGGATAAGCGCCGGTCTTGAATGAGGGCTGGGGGTAAAGGCAGGTTAAAATCTATGAGCGCCAGGGCGCTTATACAGGCCACTAGTATACGGTTGTTATTAGGTATTGTACCTGTTGGCAGAGATGAAGGTTATAAGCAGAAGCCTTTATCACAAGTGAAAATTTGGGACAAACATTCTGATATTTAGTGAATCAATTTCAAATGAAATCGAACGTCAGTGAAAGTTTATAGGTGCATAAACTTCACTGCTACCTACCAGGGAGACTTCTGAATCACCCCCTCCCACCTTCTCTTACCTCTTTTTCCTGCCAAAACAACATCATGTTAGGCGCATTACCGGTGGTGGAAGATATATTGGTTTATTGAATACATGTGTTTCTCGTTTCCTTCGACAACTCTTAGTTTAGGCTAGATTCCCAATAGGTATATTATTGCTTTGCACTAGGGGTGGTACATTTTACCCTCTCGTAGAGAAGGTACATGTAGCTACTATTTACCAAGTTTTCTTCGATATAAATAAGAATCCATTGATTTTCCCAACGTACGCCTCCTTGTCTGGCGAAAGTGTGTCAGTGGCCCGGATGTAGATTTTTGGAAAATCAATGGATTCTTATTTATATTGAAGAAAATGGAGAAAATTAGCACGCATTCCTTTGTCTATGGATTGAATACTTCTTGGGACTTTGATATTATAACATGTCATGTTTGGATTCCATACGAAAAGTGAGTGTAAACACGGCGGTACCTCTCCCGGCAAGGAACAAAAACAATGGCTTCGCGCAGAGCGGACACGGGCCGTATCGCTTGCACTTACAAAATATCTTCTCCTGGCTATATTCTGTGGATATCAGGTAAGAAATTAATACAAAATGGAGGAAATCGTGGTATAAACCTATTAGGTCATGGTATTTGGAGCCCACGGGCCTTACATGCTGGATATACCCTCGCCGCTGCGCGGCCCTAGGGCTCCAAATACCATGATCTATTAGCTTAATATTGCACACCCTGTAGGCTGTAACATCAATTTTGTAAGGCAGTGCAGTTATCCATGGATAACCCGCATGCCTCTCATGTCCTTCCATGTCATGTGTTACATGTTAAAACCCACAAAATTTTCAAGGCCAGGGCAGGGCTCGAACCTACAGTCTCACATCCTAAATCCAACTCCCTATGCAGTGCGCTACAGGGACTGACGAGAGACGGTATGTGTTTGCTTGGTTAGATAGTAGAGGTAGGCGGGATGTGTCCCGGTCGCTCGCATTCAAAGATATGAAGCCGAGACGGCTGCTGAAGGAGGCGACGCGGTGGTCTAGTGGTTAGCGCATTGCGCTCAGCCGTTAGAGGTACGCGGGTCGAGTCCCGGTCCGGGCACATCTTTTTTCGCTGTGTGCGCTGTCGCTGTCTGCTGCCGGGCGACGAGGTGTATTATACACAAACATAACCGCGAGACGCATTCAAAGCTTTAGCTGTCCATTTTTTTTCGCCGTGTGCCGCTGCCAAGCCTAGCCGAGACGGGCGCTGTCGCTGTCCGCTGCTGGGCGACGAGGAGGTGTATGTACCTGTATACACACACGATGGCTGGCTTCGAGTCCCGGGGAGGGGGAATAATTTTTGTTTTCAACTTGAATTTATTGGTATTCTATTGATTATTTATTGGTTTCATGGTATAAAATAAGTAGTCAATGGATAATTGATGACTCGTGTGTGTTAGCAAAGGCTAATTACACTCGGCCTATGGCCTCGTGTAATTATCCTTCACTAACACACACTCGTCATGAATTATCCATTGATTACTTGTTCATTAATCCTGTATGTCTAGGATAATTGAACAAGTAATCAATGGATAATTCATGATGAGTGTGTGTTAGCAAAGGATAATTACATGAGGGCATAGCGCCCGGACCGTGTTTGTGTACGATCGGTACACACACCTCGTCGCCCTGCAGCAGACAGCTACAGCGCCCGTCTCAGCTTGGCTTGCTTTGAATGCATCTCGCAGTTATGGCAGCGGGCACACGGCGAAAAAAAGATGCGCCCGGAGCGGGACTCGTCCCGCCTCCCTCCAATGGCTGAGCGCAATGCGCTAACCACTAGACCACCGTGTATCACACCTCGGCGCCCGTCCTGGCTTGGCTATGTTTGAATGTGTCCCGTGGTTATGGTAGCAGTCATCGCCTTCCCGGGCTTTGTATCATATCAAGACCTAGTTCTAGCAAGCCACTACTCATCAGTCCCTGTGGCGCAATGCATAGGGAGTTGGATTAGGGATCTGAGACTGCAGGTTCGAGCCCTGCCCTGGCCATGAGATTTTGTGGGTTTTAACATATGACATGTAGGGACATGTAAGGTGTGCAGGTTATCCATTGATAACCGCACCGGATGCCTGTTATCCTTGGATAACCGCACACCTTATAAAAGTCATGATGCAGGCATCATGGTGTGCAATATCGACAGGTATGTGCATGGGAATATCCAGGAAAAGCACTCAGAATCCCAGAAATCGTGGAATAATAGAATTTAATTCACATCATATGCCTGCTGTGACCTGAGTGTACTGAAAGGTCAACCCAGAGCAGCAACTGGAGAGTCGGAAGTCGAGTAGTTACACATACACTTTCAGCCCGTATTGTAAAGCGGCTACAAATAGCCCTGTAATTAGGCAGGGCAACCACCTACACCTACAGCTAAATATACGTATCTAGTTTGGTATATCTCCAGACCTTGCTTAGTCACTGCAAAATTTTGTCTAGTTAATGGCGCCTGTGGCAGAGGACCAGGATATGGGCAATCCTACTTCCAAGTAGGTGGGATCCTAATTGATGGTATTTAAAATTATTTTTAGTCAGATAGAGCATTTAATTCCATATAACATAAACATTGTGCACTATAGGATGCAGGCTTAATTTTTGCGCACATCCTAAAAGGGTGAAATTGGAAAAGGGAATACATCTGCTACAGTATTATATTAGGAATCCTAAAACTAGTTATGATATCTGAGACTTGCTGGTATGACTGGAACAGTGATACGCTTTCACGTCCAAACAATTACATTAACGATGGGTGGCTAATCCGGGTGTCACATTTTGAAATTAGTCTACGTTATTGGTAATGTCTCCATCATGAATGATATTAGACATGCAAAAGTCTTTCCTGGAACCTCGAATGAGAGGCGGACATGGACAATGGAAGGACATTAAATGAAATTAACCTAAAAAGAGGTTTTGATCATGTAAGCTGCAATGGTTAATATGGATGTGCAAATACTCTGAGAGAAATAAGTTATGGACAGTTCTGATAAGTCCAAGAAAAATAAAAGCTGTGTTTCCTGTAACATAGCTCAAAGTGCTAGGCTCGGGAGGTCGGATTTAAAAAAAAGAAAATTTTACATTTATATAGGAAATGTGAGAGCACATATCAAAGGATGTATCAAATTCTTTGATTTCATTGTAAAATGATGATGAGAAAATGGCAACTATGCGGGAGGGGAAGAACACGAAAAGGATACAGGAAAATCCTCAAAAAGTAATGAAAATTTCTTTAAAATATGAAAAAAATGAGACAAAATTCGTCAAATCACAAAAGTTTTTTTTGCCCCTCTTTTGCTAGGGTCGGTCGGGTTACTGGAAACACACCTTTTTTATTTGGCCTAATCAAAGTAATGCATGCTAGGACGAGCAGTGGGTGTATTGTTAAAGCATAGTCCCTTTAGTTTATGAACAGTCACTTTTGCTCTGTAACCAGGCATTTATGCACTGTTATTACACTTCTGCACTGCCACCAGATAGTTGTGCACTACCACCAGACAGATATACACTGTGACCAGGCACTTCTACGCTGTCATTAGCAACATCTCTACACTGTCACCAGACATTTCTGCACTCTCACCAGTCAATTAAACATTGTCATTAGCCACTTCTACACTGTCACCAAACAAGAGTGTCCACTGTCACTAGACACTTCTGGAATGTCACCAGCCATTCCTACACTGCCATAAGACAGTTTTCTCTGTTGCCTGATGCTTCCTAACTGTCACCAGACACTTTGAAACTGTTCTCCATTGTCACCCGCCACAATGTCACCGGTAAAGAAAATACAGTCACCAGACACTTCTCCCAGTCATTTATGCACTGTTACCAGGTACAGTCTTTCGCACTGGCACTCTCAGCAGATACTCAGAATTGCATTTCCTGTTCAGCCAGCACATCAGTTGTCTTCTTATATCTAAAATTCCCATATATGCATAGGCATCAAGGCATTTCTGTTGTTGTTCTAAGCCAGTAAGAATATCAGAGGACATGGGAGGCTTGATTCAGGATCTACAAATCAACCCTCACGACAATCGCTGACATTAGAGAAAAGAGTATGAAACGTGTTTGGGCTACAGAAGCTACCTTATATTACAAGAGAGGGTTGTAAGGTGTGCACATGTGATGTGGTTACTGATGTACCCCCCCCCCCTGTGTCTTTCCAACCGTTGCTACAACCAAGCCCCTTCCCCTCATAAACAAACTGTAAAGGTATAGGAGTGTAACTGGCTGCAACATCATGACATACGTTACACAGAGGCAGTTGGAACTATGAATTACCATTGATACAGTCCATATCATTAGTTAAAGCGAATGCTTGAATAATAATCTTGCATGACCCCTTAAAGAAGGGGATTTAATTATTTTGAAAGATCACAGGTCTGTCTGATAAAGTTGTCACGCAAATGCAAACATCATTGAAATGGTATACTAGAATAGGTGATAGTGTCGGTTTATTTAACTAGTGTAAATTTAGTGTTTGCAGCTGTAATAAAAGAATGTTATAATACTTGCAATATTAATTTAATGGAAACCTGTATGCTTAGGGACAAGATTTTGGCTCCTACAGAGACCGCCGACATTACAACAAGGACCATAGGTCAGTGGCTTCCCGTGTGGCTTCCTAAATATGTATATTTTCGGAAGGCCATTGCAGCATAATAACCATAAGCTATGGCTCATGTGTCGGATATAGCTAATTTTCTTTTCTCCTCCATTCTGACAGTAGAGATAGCAACCATAAACTACTGGGCTATGCAAATATGGCTTCCGTTACACTAGGTAAGAGCTCTAAGAACTCTAAGAATAGGCATGTAGCAATGAGCAAACATAATATGCTGAGCGGCAAAAGAGAAGTGTGGTGTCAAGGGGGTATCTAAGAGACATCATCTATGGCTTCCTACAGATAGATATACACCCTTCAGACTACCTTCAATAGGATGGATCCCTGTCTCCTTGGTACTTTGGTGATAGAGTTATGATAGGCTATAGGACTTCAGTGCATGAAGCACCTCGGATAAATTGGCAGCATAGCTGCAGGGGATGGGGGGGGGCAAGATGGTGTCCAACATTAGCTGATCCATCTCAGTACTGTAGGCCCCAGGTAGATGACTGTAGGGACCAGGCGTAAGTGCTAGAGCCATGTGGCTGCTACTGTGGCTTCTGAAGCCAGCTGCTCCCTTCATGGGGGGTGTCTGTCTGATATAGATCCTGCCGTCATGGTATAGCTTTGCCTTGATGCCCTGCTGCATATTCTACTGTTAAGTTTCAGAGTGGCGATTTCAGACCATGGAGAAGCAAACTTTTGAGATTTTCTGAAATTATTAGCACGATATACCCGTACTTAAGATGGGAAGATGCGCACAAAACCAGACACAGACATTTTTAGTTTCATTAGCAGTGTTTTAATTAGGTCTAAGAACAATGTTACAATATGAGAACTTGGGGTTTATTAGAATGATATTTAGTCGCATTCATACATCACACTGACCCCTTTGTGTTGCATGCCAGTGCAATGTTAATACATTTGTAAATCAACATTAAGCCTTGGGGCATCATGCCATCCAGATTATGGTAAACATGTGAGGGTTGAGGGGTGACAAGCTACATCTGAGACTAGTAGCATTAGAAGATAGAGTGGTATCACTGTAGCTTTCTAAAATTAGAATCAGATGCTAGTTGGAGTGTCACTAATGTCATAGTGCTCAGTCGTCACATCTGTTGTATTACTCTTAGTACTACACTCGTACGGCTTCTAATGTAATTGAAATTCAAGCAGCCAAATCAGCTATTACTTGAACTGGAGGATCCGTTCCAGCTATAGAAATTGAACCTATCATCATGATTACATTTATGAAATTGATATCAAATCATGACTATGGCTTCTCAATGTTATCTAAAACATATCATGCGATCCCCCCAGTTCTTCAGCTAATAAACATGTTACTCCAAAATTGATCTATCTTCCCCCCCCAGAAAATATATAATCAACTAGAGCGTTGGACGTGAAATAAAGCAGGTTTGACAACACTATTTGGCAAACGCCCTGCGATAGTCCTATTTGCCTTGCTGGCAGACTGTAGCAAATGGATGGTAAGAGGGAAAGGGTGTGTTTATGCATCTTTACCCTGGCATGCCACCTACTTGAACACGGCTATATGTTACGTACATAACCTCTCCATGTTGTAGCAGACCCTGTATGATTGATATGAAAGGTAACAGTCAGTTTGGCCCGGTCCTCAGGGATGAGGTAGCCTGCTGCCAAAGAAATTACCAACACAAATATAATAAGGTAGAAAGGCAAACAAAATGGGGCAGGCAGTATAGAGTAGGCCACACGAAGCACAGAGATTCAATACATAATATATTATTTATCCTAAAAGACAAGAATTTAAGAGAAAGACGGAAACAACATATACAGTTGACCAGAGTAAATCATTACTTCCCCCCCTCTGACCTTGCTGAAGAGGTCGATCCTATGTCATCTAATTATGGCGATATTCTACTATTTTTGATGATCATGATGTATTTGTTTCAAATACATAGAGAAAATCTGATCAATACCACATCGATTGGTGTCTCTGGTCAGAGGGAGGGAGATTTTAGGATGAAAGGTGGAGACCTAGCTATGGCCGTGTGCAGCATTAGCATGTGTAGTAAATGTGTTACAACTACTAGGCCTCCATTTCTAAGTACTATAGTAGTTGTACATGAGTCATCCAGGCACTACTGCTAACATGCAAGGTCTAGACTGTGTAGAAACGATGTTATTTCAATATCATTATGATATTCATTGGTAGTGTCATGCATTCCCACCTTATGGGAGTCTAGAACACCTACGCCAAAAAAAAGGTTTAAATTTGTTTCCAGTTACCAAACCGACAAACCGACCCTAGCAAAACACGGCTGATTTATTTCTTCTTTGACAGGACCATAGTTACAATACCAATAGAGGTACAAAAATGGCAGACCACTTCATGTCATCAAATTCACTTCAATTACAGACTTTTTGAGCTCAGAATGTGGGTGGCCAGAGGGAAAAAAACAAACATATATGTTCATGAGTAGTGGGAATGACTAGGGGTTATCTCACAAGGCGAAGCCTTATAGGTGAGGGATTGGTCATTATTTATCAATAGGAGGGGCTGTTTGCGTGGACGTGCGGAATCTTTTTTTATTCAAACCCGCCACCCATCCTGTTGATAAATAATGACCACTCCCTTATATATTGTCGAACTATTGTGGCCACATATCCCCGTAGATACAACTTGAAATTTTGTTTCTTTTGATATATATAAGGTGCCTATATGGGACAGGATGAAGACTCATCTCCAACCCCCCCTCCCCACAAAAAAAAAGAAGAAAAAAAAACTTTTAAAAAAACCCCGACCTACCGACCCTAGCATTGTAGCTCATGTAACTGGCCCTATTTGTTAGGTAAAGATGATCAATATGAAGGAAATGATGTAAAACGGCAAAGCAAATGTATGATCTATGTATAGTGATAATAATAGGCATGAACTTGTTAGTCAGTATAGACTATTAGTTTCTATAGTTAGAAACTATGCGACATCTGTACAACTGCTAAGTGTAACAAGACTGCTAAATGTTATAATTACACTTAGCAATTGACCATCCAACTGCTAACTGTAACAAAAAATAAGTGTTATAAGCATCCAACTGCTATGTGTAATAATTGCTGCTAACTGTAACAAAACTCGGATCATCCTGTAAAGGGACATGGAACTACTATCAGTAACATCACATAAAACTCAGCTAGGTGTATCACCTTCACATATATTGTAAGATAAGAGCCACACAATATCCAGTGGCGGATCCAGTATTTTGAAAAGGAGGGGGCGCGGCACTTAAGGAGTGGGCTCAGTACTGGGGAAAAGGGCGGGCGTGCATCCCCAGGCCCCCCTCTAAATCTGCCACTGATATCATAATGTAGGCTATATCAATACTCTAGCGGTCACGGCCGTGGAAGCCTTAGACTTGTAACGAGAGCTGTGATCACAGGATCAGAGGGGCAGTTCAGAGATGAAAGCCCCCAAAGTACACTTGACAATGTAGGTTTTGTTATTGGAGTGTAAGTTGAATTGTTACAGATAGCCGCATTTTGTTACACTTGATTTGTTACACTTAGCAATTTTTGGTTACAGTTAGCAGTTAGATGATTGACCACTAAGTGTTATTATAACAGTTAGCAGTTTTGTTACACTTAGCAGTTGTACAACATCCCCACTCTGTGTGCCCCAAAAACAGTCATTGGTAATCATGTTAATTACTATTATGTGACTAATGCCTGCCAAAATATGCTGCTTTAATCACTTTTGACTATAAAATTTCATTTTCAGTCTAGGGCAGAGAATTAAATGAGGTTCATCCTATTAATCTGAATGGCTATTTCACTTTGGTCGAACTCAGGAGGTTAATTCAAAACATCCTGGGATCGCAACCTCAGCGATCTTAGGAATTATTCTACCTTATCCTATTAAGCGATCTTAAGATTAGACTGCGTTCACATTTCCTAGCCAGCACTAAGATTGCTGCGATCTTAGCATCAGCCCTCCTACACTATTCCAAGAAGTACTGACTAGGCACAGGGGTAAGAGTCCCAAAATAAAGGAATAGCTGTGGAGCCACTCTTCTTCACAACAGTGTTTATACCATCATTTTCCTGTCCTCATATGGGCTAACAAAAGAGCACAGGGTGCAGTTGACCCCTGTAAAGTATTCAAGAGTTGTTCCCATGAATGTATGATTTATGCTTGCCTATTAGAAGCATTGTGCCCCCCCAGGACAAAGAGAGAGAAGGGAAGAATTACCTTACAGTGCACTTAACGCATGAGTAGCCCTAAGAGCCCTCAAGGACACTCAGCAAACATCCTCCCTCCCCTCTATATGTATGCAGCAGGCGATTCACTCTTTCGATCAGGAGTGTTCCCTGTAAGTGCTCTTGTACTCAGGTGAAACCACTATGCAATTTTTTCACTAAGATCGCAGTGATCTTAGTGCTGGAAAAGGAATAGTGAAGTGATCCCAGGACTTGCTATTCTTGACAGGCCTGCAACCACTGCATTAGGATATGTGCCTACACTAAAATCGCTGGGGTTGCGATCCCAGGATGTTTTTAATTAAGCTCCTGGTTTCACGTAATCAAGAGAAATTGCTATTAGAAACACCTGTTGATACCATAAGGACCCTTCCTCAAGTTTGTATGGCACTATTCCCTCCTGTCTGAAGTAGAGAGAAACAAAATACAGCAGAGGAAATGGGATGAGGAGATGGGAGGATCTGATGGGATGAGAGGAAGTAGTGGCTACCTGGAGCTTAATTCAAAAGATCCTGGGATCATGACCACAGCGATCTTAGGAATAAATCAGCCTTATCCTATTAAGCGATCTTAAGAGTTAACTGGGTTCACATATCCTAGCCAGCACTAAGATCGCATCGATCTTAGCCTCAGCCCTTCTACACTATTCCAAGAAGAACTGACTAGGCACAGGGGTAAGAGTCCCAAAATAAAGGAATAGCTGTGGAGTCACTCTTCTTCACAAGAGTGCTTATACCATCGTTCCCCGTCCCCATATGGGCTAACAAAAGAGCACAGGGTGCAGTTGACCCCTGTACAGTATTCAGGAATTGTTCCCATGAATGTATGATTTATGCTTGCCTATTAGAAGCATTGTGCCCTCCCCCCAGGACAAAGAGAGAGAAGGGAAGAATTACCTTACAGTGCACTTAATGCATGAGTAGCCCTAAGAGCCCTCAAGGACACTCAGCAAATGTCCTCCCTCCCCTCTTTATGTATGCAGCAGGCTATTCACTCTTTTGATCAGGAGTGTTCCCTGTAAGTGCTCTTGTACCCTGGTGAAACCACTATGCATTTCTTTCACTAAGATCACAGTGATCTTAGTGGTGGAAATGGAATAGTGAAGTGATCCCAGGACTAGCTATTCTGGACAGGCCTGCAACCACTGCATTACATAGGGTAGACCGGGCAGGTCTTATGATATGTGCCTACACTAAGATCGCTGGGGTTGGGATCCCAGGATGTTTCGAATTAAGCTCCAGATGTACTGGTAGGGCATGAAGCTCGAGATCAACGTTCATATCAATCTAAAAGGCGCTCACATTTCCAATAGTTATAAATGAAAAATGGGAACTCTAGTATTAACATTGCTTCCTACAAATCAACATCCTAAATGGTGATTCATCTTGTTTTCCAACAGAGTCTATTGTATGTTAGATATGTATGATAAAGACTACCCTTTCAAGACCTTCAGCCTACGCAAATAATTACAAAACCGCTAAATCGCATCTTATATTTTGTATATTTCTCATTGACAGGTCGGGTTTGAGGACGTTGCTGAGAGATTCACAGAGACACAAGTGGATGGAGACATCCTACTCACCGTGTCACCTGATGTACTCAGAGACGACCTCAAAATGGACAATGCCATCACCAGACAGAGGTAAGTGATCTACTAAAAGACAACCTCAAAATTTACAATGCCATCAAGAAGCTTAGATACTTTACAATCCTTGACGCCATCACCAACCAGAGGTAAGTGATCTACTGAGAGACGACCTCGAACTTCACAGTGCCATCACAATGTAGGGAGATGAGTGATCTACTTAGAGTGTACCTGAACGTGCGCAAATACACCATAAGACAGAGGAAAGTGATGTACCTGGATACGAGGTTTTTCCAGGCACTGCCTTGCAAAGTTTAATCCCTATTTCATTCCCTTTGGACTATTTCTCACCTTTCTTAATAATTGTTATAGCCATCTTCCACAAAATGTCTGAAGTGATATTGCTGGATCTTCTTATGATTAAGCTTGATTATACATAGACTTGTTTACTTCACCCATGCAGCAAAATCGAAACAAAATATTATCGTATTTCTTTTTCCTTTTAAAAATTCAGATTTATGCGTGAGCTGAAACGTCTAAAGATGACAGCAGACTACCAGTCCTGTGACCCTACACACTTAGAAGAGTGGATGCGTGCTATCGGGAGTGACATTGTACAGTACTCATATGACATGATAAAGGCTGGTGTAGATAAGAATATCCTGCGCTATCTAACAGAAGAACATCTCCGCCATGACTGTGACATCACCAATGGCATCCACCGCATGAAGATTCTCGAAGCTGCTAAAAGTAAGTGGTGCCCTGGGCTGTGACAATGCATTTCTAGCTACATTTTTGCGACACAGCATTTTAACTGTTTTTGCTCTCATATTTATGCATTCATTTTTTCCCCAAAGAGTTTGATTGAGAGCTTTGAGCTGTAGATACATTCAGACATGGTTTATTGTCTGAAGATTTCATTAGAAAAAATCGTAATCTCATTTTCATTGCAGTAGATGTACTAAACCCTGTCATTATTCATGCATGCCTATATAACAAACGATTTTAACAGAAGTTATATATTATATAATACATAACTAAGTTTTGATTTAATAAAATTATCAGTGAACCTGCATCCTCATACTTATGTTACCACACAAAGCCTAATGAAAACAAGGAATGATACAGCCTACATTGATGCCTTAGATTGAATATATCATTATTTGGCTCGGACCCCTTTTAGTCATTACACCAATAACATCCAATATATCTAGATGTGTACCCCCATCAGTTGGAGTATATGTTTTCGTTTCTATTCATTGTAATCTCTTACACTCCCATGACCAATATCAGTGGTCACTGGCTTATTTCCTCCTCGCCAAGAACTACCTACCGTAGCAAACAGTCATTAGTCTTCCTTTTTGGACATTTTCTGAGGACAAAAATTATGTTCTGTGTCGGGAACTTCACCAAAAGGCATCATGCCCTTAACAAAGTACAAGTTCCATTCGCATCATCCAGTTTGCCCAAGAAAAAATGGACATATATGTGACATGTACTGGGAAAAGGGGTCTTAGGATCCCCTGCACTAAGCCCCATTTTCGCAGATCATGTCACATATTATATAAAAGGAGAAGAGAGTTATGATTCGCGTTGTATACCTTCTTCATACCAATACCTAAAACTGTTCATTATTAATATGAATACCTTATGATAAAAGGGGACTAAAATGCTGCTTTCCATTGTGAAACAATAAGGAATAAACCTTGTATATCACAACAGGAGACCCCATACTCATCCCAATGACTCCTCCTTTCGGGGACTTCGCACGTAAGACCACAATCCTTGCTCCATCAATTATGATAGGCAGATGCGTTTAAATTCAGCATTAGGCACCGCTTTTTAAATGTACCATTCTGTGATCTGGCGACCTGTGCTGATCATTTTTGTCCCGAGCAGAGAATTGGAAAAAAAACCCATACCAATTTCATTTTGTTTCGTCATACCATCTAGCTATTATAAATTTCTAAATGGCATTTTGGTGATTGCGTACATATGTTGTTTGTAGTTAAACAAGCACTTGCACAATAATAAAAGAGCCAGTAATGGGGGTCTTAAATAATAGAGTCAATCATGTATGTGTCTTAGCTTCCTTTAGAGTATGTAAATGCACTTTTGATTCAGTCCATAATCTCGTTTTTCACAATCCGTTCATGATTGCATGTCAGGTAGTTCAGACTCTTTTCTAACCTTGGTTCTCGTTACCTATGTCACACGACACCTTTCAATCGCATATTCTTTTTCTAATTTCCCATTTTTAATCGATTTCTACAGCATCTAGCTGTAACAGTATTATGGACATCACATTAACAATTATGATTGTCTTAAGCAATGTCACTTTGTATATCAGTAATATCTTCTTAATTCATATCATGTGTATGTCGATTCCTTTTGACTCAATTGCATAAATCACTGTTTAATCTCTTTCCTTTTTGATCTGACAGATCAAGGTATGATCTCTAGACATATAACTGGCTCCTTTTAGACACTGTAATGTGTTTAATCTCTTCTTTGGAACTAGAATTCTAGGGAAACTACATCAATTCAAGATGTATGTCGTTGGTGTTAAGTTCTGTATCTAATTTCTCATTCTTCCAATCCTCATTATTCTTATCGATCAGGATGACCTCAATGACAAAAAGTCACATTTATACTCCATCTATATCAAAGTGAGGGAATCGCACTTGTTAGAAATATTAAGTTGCCGGTTTAGAGGTTATGCACAGTGCTGGTTTAGAGGTCCATCAAATACAGATTTGAGTGAACCTTGCTCATTTTTGGTACCAGAAAAACCTTTGGATATCTATACTATCAGGTATGTCCTGGTCCTCTCCTTCCAAGCACTTTGCATCAGTATCAACAAGTGTCCTAATGGAATCTAATTGGCCAGTAGGCTTGCACCAGAAAGCAGATTTCCCCCAGCTCATCCCCAGTATAATATAGAGGTCTTTGGCTGTATTTGCCCTCTTACTTAGCTTTGTGTGGTAACATATGTTGACCATGTACATCAGGATGCCCGAGTGTTGCAGGGGCCCCCTTCAGCCTTGAGATGCTTGACACCCCGATGGACCGCCCACTGGATGTCTTCATTAGTTATCGCAGGTCCACTGGCTCACAATTGGCAAGGTAAGAATATGATTTGATTAATCGTGTCTGGATGGTATTTCTCAACAGTGCTAATTAACACTATTAGGAAATGCCCCTGGAGGGTTTATCTGAACATACGGTGATTGCGCCCTACAAGTCGCACAAAGATTTTCATAGGAATTGCCAAGAATTTTGAAGTTGTAGGGCTATATACAATCGTAGTATATCAAGAAATGATAGTGAGTTATGTTTCTTTATTCAGTTTACTAAAGGTTCACCTACAACTCCGAGGATTCACAGTATTCCTGGACATCGAGAAATTACGAGCAGGAAAGTTTGATGACAACCTATTGAACAGTGTGCGGAATGCTCGTCACTTCATCCTAGTACTTACACCCAACTGCCTCGATCGCTGTATCAATGACATTGAACAGAAGGACTGGGTACACAAGGTGGGTTTTAGATACTACAATATTGGTGCTTAACTATGATGGGAAACATGAAAGTTGGCTCCAATCTGTAGACCAGATTCTTGCAGCCACGGCAGATAAGTATTAACATACATCCAAAGCGCCACTTCCTGACCACAAGTGGCAGTACACCTATATATTCTCCCATTAGTTTTCACAACGTCCTTGCGTATAACCTTATCCACTAGAGCATACTACCTTTGAAGGGGTTAATCTCCCATATATACCCCTTCTTTGCACAGGAGGTAGTGGCAGCCATTGAGGGCTGCTGTAACATCATTCCAGTCATGGACAACTTCCAGTTCCCTGCCCCCGAAGAGCTACCTGAAGACATGCGGCCCATCTGTTTCTTCAATGGCATCAGGTAAATGTGCAAATTGTAGCATTTTGTAATTGGTCACCTCTGCACTCAAAAATATATGTTCTTGCAGTGGGTCTGAAGCATGCAGCTGAAGAAGTTTTCACTTCTTCTCTTACACACAATCCTATGTTCAGGGCACAGCTTTTCCTTTTGAAAATGTAACATGATGTAACATGTGATCTGATGTAACATGTGATTGTGTTGGCAGGAACTTACTTCTCTTGTCCGGCAGAATTATTGGCCAGTGATATAAGTACAAGCTCCTCATGCATACAGTGCCACTGTATGCACGAGGAATGGCAGGTCACAGCCCTGACAGCATGCGGCCCGGGCATGCGGCATGGCTGGTCATAGGACAGCATGAGGGGAATGGCACGTCCCAGGACATATAATATACATAGGGGTAGTCACAGGACATATACACAGGGGTGGTCACAGGACACATGGGGGAGGGGAGGTTACAGGACAACACAAATAATGACCTGTGTCTACGGGTCCCTTCCCTGTAATGTCCTGTGGCCTCCCTTTCCTTGTGTGGCCCTGTGACCTCCAGTGGCTTTTTATATGACCTTGTTGTCCTGGGACCTCCCTTTCCTCATGTGGTCCTGTGACCTACCCTGGCTTTCATATGTCCTGTGACCTCCCTTTCCTCATGTGGTCCTGTGACCTACCCTGGCTTTCATATGTCCTGTGCCCTCCCTTTCCTTATGTGGTCCTGTGACCAACCCTGAGTATTATGTCCTGTGACCAACCCTGAACTTATCTTGTTGTCCCGTGACCTCCCTTTCCTCATGTGTATAGTGCCACTCCACGCACGAGGAGCTTGTTTGTATATCATCGGCCAGAATTATCATCACCAATGAATCACCCTTGAGAGTGTCGACTCAGAGTTAACAAAATCAGTCTTGTGTCAATGTTGAATTGAAAATGACCTCTGACCAAATAGGCTCTGGTTGACAACAATTAAATAGCAACATTAAATAAGCATTGACAACAGGTTGATCAGCATAACAAACGTGATTAACCAACTGTGAACATTGATTCAATGTTCTGTGCCCACTTGGATCCTTGTCCCCTGACCTGTCAGTTCAGAACCGTTCACTGATTTTCAGCACAAATGGCAGTGGTGGCGGAGCTGTGTGTATGGGGGTGGGGTACATTCGCCATACATCCTCACTTTTCATGTTGGGCCTATAGATGATTATGATGAAAACAACCAAGATTCATATCGGTCATCCGCCACATTTATTTTTGCTCCTCCGCCACTGCTGTCACTGAAAATCATTGACAGATTTAGTTGAATGATTATTACAGTAAGGTTGGTTACTGAATGAAGGAGGGCCCTTGTTCAGGAGGGTGTTGCTCCTATGGTAAATAGAGGCTCAAGCTCATGAGTTTGCAACAAATGAAAGTGGAAAATTTGTAAAAAAAAAGAAAAATTGTCTTTTCTTATCATTTCTTGATTGCAATGGACCTGCACATAAAATTTCATCATATATAGCTATGACTATTTCTTGGAAAACCATTATCATGAAAATACCTTTTAAAATCATTGCTTTTCCTCACTGCCCTTAAATTGGTATATTTTCAAATAAAAGGGCTTGTTGCTAAGCAACCATTTGGAATCCAACAAAATAAATGGATTCCTTGGCATCGATTAAGGGGGGTAGGTCACCTTAAAATTTTCATATGGTGATTATCATGGAAGCTAGGGCCTACCATCTATCAAATTTTCCTGTGTTCCATATGGCCTCATATGACCCCATATGGCATAACGGACGTGTAACGGATGTCCCTAACATGGTCGTTTTGTGACATTGAATTTAAAACTCTGTAGAAATGGGGAAATTGCATAATTTTAAATCCGAAAAGTGGCAATTTACGTCTTTGAAAAAAATTCAATCGTCCTAACTAATTCTCGGTCATGTAGTATATAACCCTATATTTCTAAATAAAAAAAGTCACAGGTAATTATTTTATTTGAATCCTCAAAGTATTTTTCTGGAAAACAATGAAAAATGACAAAATATAATAATCGAACCTTTGGGAGGGTTGAACATAGATCTAATTTTGCTGGGCATACAGAAATGCATTGCAACTGTACTGATTTCTAATAATTTCTGGATGAGGAAGTCACAATTTCTACTTTGTGACATTGCATGATATATGGTCTGTGGCAGTTCTATGAGCTTCTAGAGCTGTCAGTATGTGCCCTCTTTTCAAAACAAGACAAGCTCTGCTTCACCATTCAACTTGCACTCACCACATTAGTCTGAAAAGTCACCTGCCATGTTTAAAATAGAGAGTGCTTCACTCTCAGGTACCTACTCGTCTCACACACTCTATACTGTACTATACTGACTGACTTCTCCCGACTAGGTACCTACTCAAATCAGCCTTTTCTAGCACTGTACTAGCATGACCACTTGTGAGCAACACAAGTAACAAGTTATCACTACATGGAAAGCCAGTCCAGTAGAAGAGGCACTTCTTAGCCAGTACTACCTTTTCCGATAGGAGCAACTCCCTCTAGAGGACTCTAGTCCAGGAGTCCTTGCTACATACACATTTCAGACATGTATACCCTTGAATGTTGTCTCCCTGATTCTGTGTGCTGTATGTTGCTTACCCATGCTGACTATGGTGTCATTTCAATATGAATTTCAGCTGGGTGCATGACTATCAGGAGGCCTGTATAGACAAGATGGAAGAGTTTATGAAAGGCCACGTGACTGCATCACAGCTACCCCGCAGCAAATGCAGCAGCGCGGGTCCCAGCAGCACCCATGGTGGCAGCTACCACTCTGCGCCCTGAACACCCACCATCCCTGCTTCTGTTCAAAAGGCAATACTGCTTCTCGCTTTGATTTTCTCAAACTGGAGGCAGACACTAACATTAAGCCAGAAATTGCTGCAGGTTCAAAGTTAATGTCTACCTCTAAAAACCTAAAAATACAACATACTGTTCACACATACCAACATCTTCAAACTTTTTTTCAAAATTCCTTAAGTATGTTTTGTTGGAAGTAATTTACGCTCAGAAATTAATTTTCGTATCCGACTTTTGACCTCCCCCATCTATAGCCTACGATTTCACACACACAAATTAGTTTCTGTACATATCCATATCATATTTATAACTGACTCTGGCCATAGTTAGTAAGAAGCATGGACTGTAAACTATGCCTTCAAAATCACTCCTGCCAGAGCTAGGATACTCATAATATTTCTGTCCTTTTAGATACCCTCATATATTAACAAATCTGTTCTCAACGCGTACATAGATGTTGTTGCAACCGAAATAAGTCCCAAATCAAACAATTTTCCCTTTTCAGCATTTAGAACAATTCCATATGTTGTACAGAATTTCCAAATTTCCAACCGATTCTTCATTATTCATTCCACATTTACCCTTCCCCAAAAACCATTAGACTTGTACTTTGTGCTTATATTCCAGGAGGTTAACCAGCATGCGCGTTGGGCTTGAGAGGCAAAAGAGTACCATCTGGGAACTTGATTCAATAAAAAGGACTCTTTGTGCTGAGGGCTGACAATTTTTGGAGTATTCACATATATTGCATCTAATGTCCACTTGTTTGTCAAAACAGATCTTTCAAAGTTCCTTGTAAAACACAATAATTTTGTATGTGTTGGAAAGATGCAGGGTGACATGTTTGCTTGCAGAGGACATGTGTTAATCAACCCTCCAGATTCACTCTTTGGTGCTAATTTTGTCCTTTCGCTCAGAATTCTCTCAAACAGATCAGTGTTGTTTAAATACCTTGGTGAGAGAGTCCTTTATAATCAAGTATAAAAGATTATTAAGAGTGTCTAACAGAAACTATGTTTACAGGTGGATCCATGACTACCAAGATGCCTGTGTCGACAAAATGGAGAAGTTCCTGACCGGCGAGCTCAGTGTGAAAGCCGTCCGCCCCGCACTCTCCAAAGGCAGTAGTTTTGGTTCTGAATCACACTCTGCCATCTTCAGAATGGGTTCAACAGATGACAAGTCACCACCGTAACACCTGCTCTATATTCCTGCCATTAGATGTTCATTCAGAAGGAAATAATTCAGTTTTACCTTCAATTTAGGGAACTGTTTTATCATGTCTGACATGTAGGGTCCCCACAAAGAAAGGCATTTCTTATTTGGTTGCACCACATTTTGATGCTGTGGCCATCTGGTTTGAAATACCATGAAAACAGGCAATATGCTACTTTGATGTCAAATGTGGTGCTGGGGTGTCTTTGATGGGAGACAAATCTAGAACAGCACTATTTTGTGATCAGGCCTGCAAGCCGCTCTGGGGATGTGTGACAGACCACCTGTGTGGCAAATGCATTTGTGGCATCTTTACTCATCCAACATGTATGGCATACAGCCCTGTGGTCTTTTGCACGGACGGTGACGATAACTTCAGATGGTAAAGATAAGCCAATGCCATTTCCAAAGGAAACTGAAGATATCTTTGAAAATTTAAAGATATCTTGAGAAAAGTTATCTCTAACCTATCTTTTCAAGCACATTATTGCAAATGTATGACAAATAATGCCAACATCTATAGAAATAAAATTTCGAAGATATCCACAGAGCTATCTTCAATGTTATCTTCATTTCTACCTATCTTTAGTGAAGATACCTCACCGTCCGTGCAAAGGACCACTGATATACTTAACTCTGATGCGTCCACTCAGATCTAACAGGTCAGAGGTATCTGTAACTCTTTTAAAAATCCAAAGGAGATCCTGTCATGAGGAGGCATTTGGTCCTCTGTGTCATCCTGACTCTAGCCATGACCAGTGGTTGAGTACCCTTAATTGTGCTGCTGAATTTGAGCATAGGAGTTTTGCTGGATGCAAACTTGGATACTAAATCTTGTTGAAAGCAGAAAAACTAGGAGTATTATTATAGCTACACATATATTGTTTCGATGGGTTCCACATATTGAGATGTCAAGCATAGAGTATTAATGTAAGTACTTATAAATGTATTATTGCTTTTTTTGTTGTTGAAAATCTTAATTGATGAGGAGATGTTCACATGATAAGCTATAGCCAAATTTGGCTACATGTTTGATGACTACTTCACTTGATGGGTGTAAAAAATCCCTGAGTATTCACATACTGTTATGAAGATAAATCATGATTTATGATTTGAGAACTCTGTGTAGAATGAAAGAGTGTGTCAAATGAGTAAATGAGAAGAGGTAAACTTGAAGTAGACACAACTGTCATATAATTAGTCGCCCAGACACTCATTCACATAAACTGTATAAGTAATGTAGAAATGCGGTCAAACGATGGTTCTTGTAGGTTGGGTGGCTGAACATTTAGCAGATGAAAGAAGTGTTCATTTATAACATTGGTCATAATGTGCATGCATAAGTATTGGCCTATCACAATATCAGCAGGGCATTTCAAAATGATATCTATAGCTATGGTATTGAAATGCCCTCCAGGCAATTCAGTACAAAATATAAGGCTTCCTCCAGTCCACCTCCTAGGTTCTGCAATGAAAGCTTAACACAGTCTTTTCCTATCAATAATAATGAGGCTGACTATAGATGTTAGCTTTAGGATATGTTAGATTGGTGTATAACCATAATAGAAAAGAAACCCTTAAAAGTGTGGCCATTTAATCATTCAACTAAGAAACTCATAGTAAATCTAAAACATGCTAAAAAGCATGTTTAAGCAGAGAATATCAGAATATCACAAATATATTTTTTTGATTCTACCATAGGACCTTTTTTATGTCCTATAAAATAGGCATTTATTGTAACTGCACATGGCGATTTTCTGTTACAATATATGAAGACAGGATATACAAGATTGGATACATTTGTTTCCTCGAATAGATATAAAAACGGTTTCACAAAAAGCATATTGGCATCATGTTGGTATGTCGGTAATTCCAGTAAATTACTATATAGCATATTCAGTGGTGTTTCTATGGGTTTACAAAGCTTGTGTTTGTGTATAATTTCAAGAAATCTCTAGTACAATATAATTCTAATCACATATATAGACATTAGAATTTACCTGCCTGCCAATTTAAGAACATTTCTATAAACAATATGAACAGGGATGAAATTATCTACATTTGATGATAATAAACAGGTTATAAGCCATAAGCTAAGAGTAACTGAGGATTATCGTGGCTTAAAGGGTGTTCCTGAACCACGTGCCTGAGCGAATGTTATTGGCAGAGGTTATTTATATTGAATTAGTATCAAATTGCTGAAAATCACACCTAGGGTACCATAAACCACTTGAGTATTATAGGGTAAGTGTTATGGAACAAGTAATCAATGGATAATTCTTGATGCGTGTGTGTTAGCAAAGGATATTTACACGAGGGCACAGCCCGAGTGTAATTATCCTTTGCTAACACACACAAGTAACACATGTAACATATGACATGTAAGGACATGTAATATCGACAGGTATGTGCATGGGAATATCCAGAAAAAGCACCCAAAATCACAGAAGTCGTGTAATAAAGCCTCATAATGACCAAATAGAATATAATTTATATCAGTTATGTCTCGGGGACATGTAAAATTAAGAATTTAGCTGGAAGAATAACTTTCAGACTTTAAGTTTTTGCCAAAGGTTGGCTGCTTAATGTAAATCCACATTTTCCTTTGATAATTGGTCACTATTATATGATTTTTGTTGCTATGCACTGTGGAAATAATGTTTAGTGTTTTATGTATTTTGTACATTACTTTGGATATTCTTATCATTATTTGATTTACTATGGGGCCGAGAACTTCTGATAAGTGTATAGCAAGTTATACAAATTTTCATCTCAACACACAAAGATCTACCGGCGGACAGGATTCATTCAAACCTACATTGTTAAATTTTGTGACAGGAAATGCGCATCCTAAACCAGCCCATTATTCTTGTTGCTTTTTACCAAGGTATAAAAAGATATTCAATTTTCCTCACCCCCAGTAGTTTATAGGCTGAACACAGGTATTTTTCTCACCAGGATATTTGGTTAATGCCTTATGACGGTAAAATGAATTGGTCTGAGTCTGAGAATGCAGTATGTGATGAATAGTTATCTTGAATGGTGAACAACTATGCTGCATACTTTTAAAGGTGGACTATTGGCTTCAGAAGATTTATTAAACAAAAAAAAAAGCCATGAAGCACTTAGTATTCAACTATTTTACAAGGATACTATAATTATTAGTGTTTGCAGGTCTGATAATCCATCTTTAATTGTTTGAATCATAAGTCTATTGTACAGATGTATATATGTATACTAAATGTTTGCTGAAGTTCCGATGTATGCCCAGGCATCGATGTTGAATGCTAGGTAGTTGTTTATGATGAAGCGCGTTTTGAATTAAAGTGTTGTAAATGGAATGCATTTTCTTTTCATTTTGATGCCAGAATCGTTGTAGGTTACTAGACCAAGTAGCCAAAACTTTGATGACATTAACATTGACAATAGCTTATGGATGTATAGGTCGCAGACAGAATGATTGGTAGACTGCAAGTCTAATGAAAATGATGATCGTGAATTACAAATTTAGCAAAAAAAGAGGGGGTGCTTTCCTTTAAAGGTCATTGAACAAATTTTCATTGGGTGTTTTCTATTTAGGAGCATTTAACGCTTTCTTTCAGCCCTATCCATGGGGATAGACATACCAGAGGGTTGAGGTTAATCAACTACAAAGCATTATTGTATCTCACCATCTGATTGATATTCCTGATGAGGTCATATCAAATCCAGGTCAGGATAGTTCTCTACTACGCTAGACAATTTCCACCTAAATAAACCCGAGACAAAATGAATCAAAAAGCTTTATTGTGAGTAGACGGTATTCAGAAGGCTCTCAGTAGACTTTGCTTTTCGACAGATATGTATAAAGACTTCCTAGCCCTCAATCCCAGTCCATGTGCCTCTCTAAATATGATAGTTGTCAGGGTCTGGGGCTTCCCCTGTACTCCAAACTCTGGTATAAAAAGATGATGTACAAAAGTTCTGAAGTAAAGTAACCATTGTTCAATGAAATGTTACCTCTTCGTTTCTGTTGTTCTTTTACAAATATAATAGGCTAATACATGTCAGGTTGAAGATGCAGCAGCACTAGGAGTTAAGGGGGTGATAAAAAAAATTATAGATTAAGTTGTCCTCAGCTGACATTAATATAATAGAGAAAAGGTCTGCAAAATTAACTTGGAATTTGCTCTCTTCAGATCTCCTGTGATTCAATCCCCACAAAAAATGAACAACCCTGTGAGAAAAGCTTTGAAGATATGCTCTTTTATCTAAAGGCAAAATGTTTGGCAAAACGTTCATAACGTTCAGAGTGCATGAACTTCCCACGCACCCCTGCTGGGAACTGCTCAGAAGGAAATCCCTTGACATAATGATACATCATGCAGAGCGCCACCTACATGGATACTCTGTCACTACTAAGGTATCTAGTGGAGAGGTGTAACACATAAAACTAGAACTGTGGTGCCATCTTTAGTACCAAGCTATGGGTCTCGTAGACCAGTTAGCTTTGCTCTATCATTGTTGCGTCTATATACCTTAATATACACCCGTTCAAACTAATGCGTATTGTACATTAAGTAGATATCACCCTTCATTTATACTTTAAACTTCTTTTAAAAGAGACACATTTCAAGAAATTTGCAGTGATCTAGATGATGTTACATGCAAGTACTTCATTCCAGAAAAGTTGAATATCCTGAGGAAAACAGCTATTGAAGCTTATTATGCCATCACACTTATGTTTTGACCCTCTACAGCTTATGCCCCTTGAACTGATGTACTCTATTAGAATTTATTCACTCCCCCATGGACTAAAGTAAACACATATGGAGTCTATAGTCAAGACAGGAAAATTTGGCAAGCCCTCCTACTGAGAGTGCTATCTTTTTAAAACCAGATACCATCGCCTCACACTATTTAAATAATTTATTGAAATAATCATTTATCTGCAGACGTTTCCTGGATAAAGTCCTAATCTCAAATGGTAGATTATGTTTATAAAAGCATGACTAAATTGATGGTTGGAATCCATTTATCAATCTATCTATCTATCTATTTCACACACACACACACACACACACACACACACACACACACACACACACACACATATATATATATATATATATATATATATATATATATATATATATATATATATGTTATATACTGCCCCTGCACTAAGGGCCTTTTTCGCAGATCTTGTCACACACACACACACACACACACACACACACACACACACACACACACATATATATATATATATATATATATATATATATATATATATATATATATATATCTGTGAATTGTATTTCTTTAGCAATGAGCGATAAATAAATGCGACTAATTGACCTCATAAATGTAATTATCCATGACGCAAATATCTATTGAACCAAAGCAAATTCACCGCTATATAAACGCATTTTGGTAATAAATCAATTATGAGACTCGCAGATATAGCCTACCCTGTGTGGTGTTTCACAAGTTGGCAATTTTACATCCAGTCATAATTAGATATGATGGCAGTTTTAGGATTGGTTGTAAGCATACAATGGCAGGTATTTCTATTAAAGTCATCAGTATGTTCTAATGTATTTCTCTGTATGACCATGCCAAGATAGGAGTGGTTTGCAATTTTGCAACAGTCATAATTTGGTTTTAGAAATGGATATTTTATGGGGTTTATTATCTTTGGCTTGTGAAACACCGCACTGAGACGTCCACTCCATTTAGTAGACTTATTATGTGGATTGGTGTCCCCATTTTTGAACCCTCAGCATAGACACGCAGCTCTAGTGCCCTCCCCCCTCCAGTGCCCCATTTGTGTTCATGTCCATGAAGTATAAATTTAGCTAATTTACTGTCCCGCTTTCTGAACCTAGAGTCGATTGGCCTGGGTTCAAAATGATTATAACCTGTGGTCTTTTTCACTGGTGGAGGGTTATCGTTACTAACAATAGGCACAAATGAAGATATGCTGAAGATAGTTTCGTAGATATCTTCAGAATTCTGTTTCTATATAAGTTGTCTTTACTAGTCATGGATTGAGATCCAGAGGATAATTCACTTGTCATCGATCTTGGCATATGTCATCTTCAAATAAGCATATCTTCAGGCTATCATTTCCCCTTTCCTTTATTCTGGTTCATGTTATCTTTTACAAAAACTGGGGGGCCACTCACCACTTTCTTGCCAAAGTGAACCTGTCTCCTTACTATAAATACCTGTGTTAGTAGGGTGTCCCATTCATCAGTGACATCATCATAACTTTTAGAGTTGCATGAAGACAGGTCTGAAGACAGGTCTTCATGAATGGGCCTGGTAGATCGTGAGTGGGGCTGAGAAGATAGGGAATGGGCAAGAAAGGTCAGAAATGGGTGAGGGGGGTCGGGAATGGACTAGGTAGTTCGGGAAAGGGCCTACTGTAATACCTCAGGTATAAGGAGCACTCCAAATATTTATAGAGTTGTTGATGTTTTCAAAATTACGCTAGAAAAAAATTATATTTTCACAGTTTAAACTGAGTGCCCCTACCAGGAAAAGGGTAAATATCGATGTAATTAGTATGGGACATCCAGAATTGAAGGGAATACTATAAGGTACAGTTTGGTCTTAATTTTGAACAGTTTAGTACTGTTCTGTGGTGCAATATCACCACCTATAAGGTGTACCCCTAACTTTTGCTGATTCTATAAGGCACAGAAGGGTTCATCCTCACATGTAACCTGTGCCTTGTATGTGAGGTAGTATGGTAAAGGTCGAATCCCACATGGCAAAAAATGACTGAAATATCTCTGTGGTTCTGTCCTTTGCATTCTAGGGGTGTTCCTGAGCCCCTAGATCGCAAGGATTGTTCAACTTTGACCGAATCCCACAGTAAATATGCAGCTATCCTTGTGATCTAGGGGCTCAGGAACACAGCTAGAATGCAAAGGACAAAATCGCAGAGATATTTCAGCCATTTTTCGCCATGTGGGATTCGACCTTAATGGTAGTGGGTATTATGGTAGTGGACTGTGAACGTTATTTCTATGCACAGTATCGAGTCATGCACTCTGCCCAAGGCACTCTAGTTTGAGAGTATTTCTATATGATTCTACCACTGGGTGGGCAATCTACCATATCACCTGGCCAGTGTCTCATTTTGGTTAACACAGGCTTCAAGCATTACACTGCCCAGCTCCATACTACTATGGTAGAACCAACACTATCAAGCAGTTTTTTACCGTAAACCCCTGCATATAAGATATACCTTGTGTATGAGGCCAGAAATGTTCCTAGGATATTTTGGAATGGGAGAATGGTGCACTTACAGGAGAAATAAATCACCATATCAAATAGCTATGGGTCATTGTATGCCTCCCTTCTCAAAAATAGGGAGAAAATGCATAGAGAATGAATATAATCAATCACCTCATTGAAGAGAATGAAAACAGCCCATCTCATGATGTCCCCCACCCATGCTGCCATCCACCTTCTGCTCTTATGAAACCCGGACCTCTCTTTCCCAGCCTCTCTTCACTTTTAGAGACAAGAGAAGATAACTTGCATTGTTGTACTAATAATTTTGCTGTAAAACTATGTATAACATTATCTTTTATGATTAAAATCATTTGAAAGAGTATGTGCATTGGAAAAAGATACTAATTGCCTTATCTGAGGTGCGTATTAAAGACTTTTTAGGTTTAGAGGTGACACCATCCACCCAATAGACTGGCTTTATGAAATGACATATTTGGGGTTAAAGACAGGTCTTCAGGCTATCTTCAGAGGCTAAAGACATGTGTTAGAAATGCAAGTATAAAAGACAGGTTAGATATAGGATTTCTCAAGATATCTCCAATAATTCAAAGATATCTTCAGTTCAGTTTGGAAATGACATTCACCTATTGTTACCCTTTGAAGATATCTTCGCCCTCAGTGAAAAAGACCACTGGTGTGCTATAGGCTACATCGTTTCCTTACATCTTCTTTGAGAAACATATGTGGAACGACAGGGTAAAAGGTACGCCCGCGTACCCCCTCATGTGCATTCTAAAAGAAGATAAACGATAAATAAATGAGCCTATTTGACCTAATAGATGTAATTATCCATGACACAAACATCTATTGAACCACAACAAATTCACCGCTATATAAACGTATTTCAAGAAGGTTGTAATTGCATTTATTTTATGTTTTGCAGAAGAGGCAAAATAAAACAAAAAAAAATGATCCAATTACTATTCCCGCTTAGCGGATTCCTTAGTGGGCTGACCCCTGCTGAAGCTGATACCTTGCGAGATAAGGACTGATAACAGCCCTTGAAACAAATTCACGTGAATTTACCAGTAAAATCACGTGTTGAACTGGTGTCGTTCCCGTGAATTCCCGTGAATTTTACACGTGAATTCACGGGATTCTGTGAGCAGAAATTCACGTGATATCACGGGATCACGTGAAATGACAGTAAATTCACGTGATATCACGGGAATATTGAAAATGCTTTTGCAAATAACCCCCACTTCTAACCTCAATTTAAGATTTGAAATCGATAGTTTGTATTCTTATGATGAGACTTTCTCCATTGTATTTGTCTTTGATGTAGATCTAGCCTTGAAACGCCATCATTTCGATTGATAGATTCTGAGCAATATAGAGATTCACACAAAACTACACATTGACTTATATTTTGATTTGAGCCTTTATTTGGGTAATAAATACATCTAGAACGGGGGCAATAAATGGGGAAGGTGGATGGCGCCCATAGGCTAAAAGTAGCTAAATTTTCGCCAGATGTTTGTAATTACTTTCTCTTTCTAATAGTACAAAGAAAGCAGTCTTATAAACTAGCATAGGGTCCCATGCTAGTTTATGAGATATTTATTTATGAATCTACCATAGGGTTATACAGTGTTTTGCCATAATTTGCATGGAATCTCATTAAAGAGTAGCTAATTTTTTGGCTTACTTTCCCAGAATATTTTCATCAACTTTCTGTACCCAGAAAATATATTACCATCATGTGGTCCCATGCACTTTTGAATTGTTTTTCCACATTGAAAATCTCCTGAAAATAATAGAATTACATCATGCAGGCTAAATACTGCTCATAAACCCACACGCAGCCAGCTGGCTTTGTGGCCTAACTAGTTAGTGTGCCTGTTGTAGACACAGAAGATTGAGAGTTCACCTCAGCTTCATGGGCCTGCTATGATTTTGTATAGTCGTTCACTAGCCATAGCGAAGTACACATGTGCAGAAACCTGCACAGAGAACATGATTGGCATTAGAGCCATCTACCTTAAAAAAACCAGCATCAGCATATTGAATAAAGTAAGCTCCACCGCAATGAAAATATTCAGGTTTTTCATCATACATGCATATAGTCTCGAACAGGTAAACATGATTGGTGCCTAGCCCGTGCTAGATTTATTTCCTCATTTTGCCACAAGGGAGCACAAGGGAGCACAAAGGAGCAAAAGAAAATCAAGGAACCCATTTGTGGGAAAGTTCCATGGTTTACTATGGTGAAGGCAGAAAGAACATACCATTCTTACACCAGAAGTTATAATGAAATAAATGGATGTATTTCAAGGCCAAATAGAGCTAGAACATATTGAGATTGGGGATATGGTTATAAATACTCATGGGTTCATATCTAGCAAGCTATTTCTCTCAAACTATCAGGAGTATTTTCTTATGCAATATAACACTGAAAGGTGTGATCTCAATTTGATGATTGATTTTTAACATGGAAAACCATTTACCCTTACATCTACACTGCTATTACTACCATACATTCTTACATAGAGGATTTGAAGTTCTAGTCTTGGCCACCAGGGGGCAGGAACATAGCATAAAATGCCTTTGCAATATTATACTGTAATACACCATGTATATGGCATGTCTTATATGCAAGAATTGCCCTTTGGTGCATCTTCTAGATGCAGCAAAACTGGGAGTACATTTTCTCTCTGGGAGTAAATTTTCCCCCAAAGTCTCTGCAATATTTCCCCATCCACATTCAGTGGTAAAGGTGGGTGAAGGAAGCACTGGGATGGCTATTGGTTCTTGAATTTTGAAGATCCATTGATTAGAATAAACATTTACATATCCTTTTATCATATTAGAAAGGTCTGGGTGTGCCTTAAATGTGGGGTGCACCTTATAGACAGGGTATTGTAACTGCATTTTCCTTTGTTTAGAATTCAAGATTGCATGTCTGAATCTTTTTATTCAAATCTACCAAAAAGGCATGATGAATCCAGGAATCAACAATGCAAGCCTTTCAAAGTTTGGTTTCCCTAAATAGCCATACTTAATGTATCTTATTTCTGACAGAACATCTATGACAGCAATAAAAATATCATATGGGTGGCACCACTGTGCTGTTTTTCAGCCAGCCCTCTTCTCTGGAGTACCTCTCTTAATATGTGCTATCTAGCAGATTTCATCAAGCTCCTGTGTTGCAATTGACTACCTGCATAAAGAAAACAAAAGTACATGCCCGTGAGTTAATGTGAATGTGTGGGTAGTAGTTATTTCAAGTGGAACATGAATCAGGGGCATAGGAAAAGGAGCACCAGCCTCAATTATAAAGGAAGTTTATCTGGGCCCCTCAAAATTTGCAAAGTATTCAAAATAAATTTAAATTAAACAAAAATTACTTTTCTACACAAATTCAAATGACCAATGCATGAGACCACTGATAAAAATTCCACTTATCTTAAAACAAGTCATCTAAATAATATTTTTGGGAAAGTTTTAGTTTAAATCAGTTTTATTATGGAATGATAACAAATTAATCTACTACATGAATATCAATTTGTAAATTGGGTATAATGACTTCTATATAATAAACCTCATTAGTGTATTACAAATTATTGGATAATAGATTGTTTTTGTGTGTCTTTGATACTAACAGTGAATGACAGCATTTGCTTTTCATATTGATTTTCATCCATATGTCGTTGCCTCAGTGCAACAAGGTTGTATCTGCATATTTCAAGTTTTGCAGGAGAGGGAAAAGAGGGGTTGCAATCTGTCTATATTTCCGACAAACACTTTCTATGATAGTATAGCTTAATAACAGGGTTAGTAAAAACCGTTTGATAGAGAGGGGGTTTGTCCCAGAAACATCAATTGGATGATAAAAAAATGTTGACAAACATTAAAAAACATTTTATGGTAGCCAAATTAAAAAAAAAGAAAATCGAAATGTTCCCAAAATATTTGTATAGATGTGTAGAGGCAAGGAGAAAGGGTGCTCCATGCTAGAAGTCAACTTTAAATTTCAGATCACTAGCTTTACAGTGATATATTGCATGAGAAGAATGGCTTGCTAAATATGGGTAGGTATGACCATTTTGTGAATGTCAATAAGCCATAAGTCCCATTGGTCATGAGATACATCTGTAATTAGCATAATTTATGCTAATTAGCTAAATAAGCATAAATTTTCATTCTTTTGCCCATAACTTTCGATGTAGAAATGGTATTTTCATTCTGTTTACACCAAAGTGGACCTTATGAAATTTTCCTTCAAATGGGATCATCGATTTTCTTATTTAGAATGAAAATAATGTTTCCATGGCAACAGAAATCAACAAAAATGCCTATTTTGGCCCAAAAACATTCTTTTTAATGCCAAATATGGACCCTTTCCCCCAAAAATAGAATGTTTTATAAAAAAATCATTGGATTGTCCATAAAAAAGTAGCCTATAGCAGTTTTAGGCATATTCTTCCTATTCTAGCCCATAGTAGTGCTCCCTGGTGGCTAAAACAGGTACTAAATCCTGCAGGAACCCTCATTTCTGCTTGCTGGCTCACAGATGTTCTTACATTCCCTGGCATAAAATAGAACCCAAGATCTCTTGATATAGAGTCAAATGTGTTACCACTTGGACTATATGTTGATACTTCATTCATTACAAAGATATGCTTATAATCTAAGTGCTCAGGAAGTTATGAAAAAATCTGTCAACTTTTGGATATGAATATGGGGAATAATGTGACAAATTACTGCATAATCCTATATAATATTAAAGGTTCTGTATCTCAAAAATATGAATGGGTCCCCCACTGGCAGTAAGCTACAAGCCTATCCATTCCTCCAGCACTAGCTGACCCCTCCTTCTGCCCATAGTCCAAGGGAAATGAATCTGTTTACATGTGTTAAGTATGGACTATAGGTTGCAGTTATTATATGTACACGTGACAAGTAATCAGGGATGGACTATAGTTTGGCATCATATAAATTTTGATGGCCATGCATCAAATGCATCAACTCACCAACCTGAACCACTACATCCCAACTCACCAACCATTACATCCCTTGAAGGACCACTAATGCATTAATGCATCATGCCCATCGGTCATCATGATGCTAAATTCATGCATCTGGCCAAAGGGGTGGCCTACTTTTGACCAATTTGATCTATTTCAACCATATTTGATCTATCCTGACCTTATTGGACCTAATTGACCTACTTTTGATCAATATGACCTGTTTTCACTATATATGACCTTAATTGACCCATCCTGACCTAATTGACCTACTTTTGACCAATTCGACCTATTTTCACCATGTTTGACCTAATTTGATTTACTTTGACCTTATCGACCTATTTCTGACCAATTTGACTGGTTTTCACCATATTTGACCTAATTTGACCTATCCTACCCTTATTGACCTACTTTTTACCAATTAGACCTATTTTCACCCTATTTGACTTAATTTGAACTATCCTGACATTATTTATCTTTTTTCTGACCAATTTGACCTAATTCCACCATATTTACTCTAATTTGTCCTATCCTACCCTATTTGACCTGTTTTTTACCGATTTGACATATTTTTCCAGCATATTTGACCTAATTTGACCTATCCTACCCTTATTGACCTACTTTTTATCACTTAGACCTAATTTCACCCTATTTGACTTAATTTCACCTATCCTGACCTTATTGACCTACTTTTGACCAATTTGACCTATTTTCACCATATTTACTCTAATTTGTCCTATCTTACCCTACTTGACCTGCTTTTGACCAATTTGGCCTATTTTCACCATATTTGACATAATTTGACCTATGCTACCCGAATAGACATACTTTTGACCAATTTGACCTATTTTCACCATATTTACTCTAATTTGTCCTATCCTACCCTAATTGACCTGCTTTTGACCAATTTGGCCTATTTTCACCATATTTGACATAATTTGACCTATGCTACCCGAATAGACATACTTTTGACCAATATGACCTATTTTCAACATATTTGACCTAATTTGACCTATCCTGACCCAATTGACTTATTTTGACAGCTACTCTTTTAAGAACTCGCAATTACCTGATGTAGGAACCAGCAGGCACTCTATTTGGGAACCAGCAGGAAGTGGGTGCAGGAACCAGCACCTAATGGATGTGGGAACCACTACCAGCTACTCTATGTGAAAGCCAGCAGGTACTGGGTGCAAGAACCAGCAAGGGTGTGGGATCCAGCAGCTACTTGGGTTAGGAACCATTTTATATGGGAACCAGCAGCTACTGGATGTGGGAACCAGCATGTACTGGGTACAGGAAACAGCAACTAATGTGCATGGGAACCACCAAGTGCTGGGTGTGGGAACCAGCAGCTACTTGGTATTGGATCCAGTGCCAGTAGCGGATAGGTGTGGAACCGCAGTTACAGTGGGTGGGAACCACCAGTTACAGGATGCTGGAACCACCAACTACTTGGTGTGGAACCATCAGATAGCTACCCAGTAGTGGCTGGTATAAACTTTGTTCATATAGAAAGACATAGAGCGCACCATGCAATGCTAAAAGATACCTGTCACAAGTTGGTTTTCATGAGTTGACACCTTGACAGTTTGACAGCAATGAAATGAAATTGACTTTGAACATTAATATTGGTTTTGGACTCTAACTTTTTTGTGAAAGTCAACTCTTTACTTCAACTTCAATTTGACCCTTGTGGGCCACTGTAGTTGGGTGTAAACGCAGAGGGAAGTGGGTGTGACCACAGAGGGAACTGGGTGTTGACATAGAGAGAGGTGGGTGTGGACACAGAGGGAGGTGTGTGTGGACACAGAGGTAGATGGGTGTGGACATATAGGGAGTTAAGTGTGGACACAGAGAGAGGGGGGTGTGGACATAGAGGGAGGTGGGTGTGGACACAGTGGGAGGTGGGTGTGTATATAGAGGGAGGTGTGTGTGCACTTAGAGGAGATGTGGACATAGAGAGGATGTGGATGTGTGAGGGGGTGCATGTGGACATGAGGCATGTGAGTGTATGTGGATAAAAGGGAATGTATGTACATAGATGGATGTGAGTGTGGACACATATACAGACATGTAAATATACTGGGACAGAAGGGGAATCTGACCATGAGTGTTGCAATCTACAACAACCCTGCATACAAGTAAAGTCACCTTCTGCTAGGTGCTTGTGTGAGTTACCCAAATTAGGCTGGCTGGGAATGGGTACACTGTATAAGACGTAAGGTAATCAGTACACAAGGTGGGCCCACTATGACCTGGATTGGGAAGGGGTCTGACTGCCTCTGACACTTAGTTGTATAGTAGTAGTATGCAGCTGCAATAAGGAGGGCTATTTCTGAACACAGCCAGTGGCCACACAATTACATGTATAGGTTTGCAATCATGCCTTCAGATGTACAATATCACATATTATTGCAAATAAAGATCCAGTCAAGTACTTAGGATTTCTTTTATGGATCATTGCAAATGCTGGTAAAGTGCTTGAATTAGCATTCATGAATATTGCACACAACAAGGTACAATGCCATTGGTAATATTGAGATACTAGTGCCATTTCCTATTTAGGATTGTAAGTGCCCTTATGAATAGAGCAGCACGAAAATGGTGACCTTTGCATGTCATAATGAATAGAAAATGGTGAAAAATGGCAAATTTATGCTTACCCACTGTTACCCTCAGTTTTTGGAGACAGGTCTTGTGTGTAGGTGAGCCAGGTGGAAATGACAGCTGACGTGGGGCAGTGTAGCCCAAACTGGTTGGTCCTGTTGGTGTTTGGGAGTGCTCAGTAGGTATCAGCAGGGGGTGAGGGGGCACAGGGGTGGTTCTATTTCCATCTGATATATACTCAAATATGTTCTCGACGGACACATGTCGTAACATGGTATTTATGTGTTAATAGTCCATTAAATATCACATAGTTATAGTCCATTAAATATCACATAGTTCATAGTGAGTCTATACATGAGGTGTGATGGACCTAGGCATAAACCTGTTACAGTGTATTTTCAATGGATGGAACTATGGCATGCATCCCATATGAAGGAAGTCTGGTGTAAATTTGAGATTTCCCCAAATATTTTCCCCAAAAAATGACACAAAAGAGAGTCAGAAAAGTTTTCCATGTGAGTATCTTGATGCTCATTTTTGAGAAGATTAATTCTTGACACTCAGCAATGATTGCTGGTCTCATATAAGTACCAGTGGTTAGTGGGGGTGGGGAGGTGTTAAAATAACTCTTCAGCACTAAAATTTCATAAGTACCTGTCTTGGATATGGACCAGGGGTAAAGGCCAAACCAAATGTCTGGGTATTTATTTAGTACAGTGAATAAGGCACAGTGAGATTTTGGGTGCTTTTACACGGTTAAGTAGACAGTATATTTTTCATGGGAGGCTGAGTTTAGATATGCTTTTACATTCACCCATTTATGCCCCAGAAATCCCCCTCCCCATCTGCCTAAAATGACCTGTTCTGTAAGTGTGTACCACAGGTGGTTTGCCTGCACCCTACAACCTTGACAGTCTAAATTTAGCTGACTCTTTACTTAGTGCCCGTAAACAACTTAGCATGCCCTATAATCATTGAGTGCCTATTTGCCAGGCCTCTAAATGCTACCTAACTCTTTAAGGTCTGCTGATGCAGTAGTGTAACATGCCCATTGGCTGGCATGTTTTACCGATGAAGACTTGGGGAGTCTGCTTGCCAGCACTTCATTGGGGCATCATGCTGATCTTCCCAAAGCGTAAGCATGATGCTTGAATGTAGCCCTGGCTGCATTAATGCATCATGACAACCAAAATGCATTAATGCATTAGGGTTAGCCCTTAAAGGGTTTAACTCTGTTCAAGACATGTCTAGCAAACATGCACATTTAGTGAGATATCAATAAGGGTCATAATTATTAGAACGGGAGAGTGAGTGAGTAATAAATGTTTAACGCCATTTCAACAACTGAGGTCATATTCATGGCAAGAACTACATTACACATCTTCACAGATGAATGTGTCAGTGCCCATGCATATGTGCACCAAACACATATTAGAATGGGACACATAATATTATGATTCAACCAACTTTATGTATCAATTTTGTCAGTAGCTTAAGTCAATCAATTTTCCTTTTTTTGGGGGGCAAGGCTCTCCCTCTTTTTTTTCTGCCTCGCTCTCTTTCTATTTTGCTCTCTTTCTCTCTCTTCCCTCCCTCTATTGCCTTCCTCTCTTTCTCCCGTTTCCCTCTCCCTTTCTCTCTCTCTCTCCTTTCCCTCTCCCTCTCTCTCTCTTTCTCTCTTTATATCTATCTCTCTTGCTCTCTCTGTGCCTCTCTTGCCCTCTCATTTCTTTCCATCTCACTCCCTCTCTCTGTTCTTTGGACCAAACCAGGATTCCATGCTCACACAGAGGCCCCTGGTGGACTCTGGCATCTCCACTTTATGCTGAAGAATCAGACTTATGTGTATAAATCTCACTAGAGGGCCCTGTTAAAAACTGGAGAATATCAGGGTAATTCACGGGATTGTAGGTACTATTCCCAGGATCTTCCCGAGAATATGTGCTCACAGATTCACCAGTCGTTCACGGGATTTTCCCGTGTCTTGTTTCGAGGGAGGGAGCTGATGGGTACCAGGTGTTACATAATGCAACCTGGAAATTCGGCACTGTATGAAAGGAATTTTCTCATTGGTCAATATTATATCCCGCTAGGTTTCTATAGCACAAAGTTGACACAACTATACTGCACTGGGACCTGTATGCACACATATCATAGATAGAGCTTCATTACTTTCATAGTAGGTAGGCAAGGGTCGATATATGTTAGAAGAGAAAAAACGGAAACAGTACCCTACATTCATGACATCGTATTTTGATAGCCTTTGTATCAAATAAAAAGAATCTGGCATAGTTATTAAAATATGTATCACTGTAAGGGAGAGCAGCAGGTTTATGGGATGTATTTGATGACGTCATGATTGGGCTAAATGCACCCATGTAATACTTGCACAGCATTGCAGGCCGTCAAGCAGATACCGTTTGTACCGTTTTACTGGCACAATCTTTCTATTTCCTTTGAGAGATATTGCAAGATAGCCCTACAGAAGGTTCTGATATAAGATCATAATGGTGTATAACTTGCTATTCCTATTATACATTTTGTCCCTCCATGCATAAATATGGCAAAAACTGAAGCATCTAGCCCGATCGTGATGTCATCAGATACATCACATAAAGCTCCTTCTCTCCTCTATAGCAATATACATTATAATGACTATGCCAGATTCTCTTCATTTGATAAGAAAGCTATTAAAATATGATAACATGAAGGTAGGGTATTGTTTTCCTTTAATTTTGCCATAATGTCAGTTACAACCTACGACGAGATAGAAACAAGACATAAGCTTATAAAGGATGGATGTACATTTCGCAAACATTACAACACATTATGACAGCCTAAAGATTAGGAGAAGGTTTATCTTTTGTTGCTCGCACATTTGTATATAACTCATTACTCTGTATATAGGTTAGTTAATAGTTGGCAGTCTGTAACGTTACTGCCAAGCTCTAACTGCAGGCAGGTATAGACCCTGTGTCCATCAGCAAACTGTCTTTGATCACAACTGGCAAAATGCACTAAGCAAACTTATTCTGTATAAACTGTGCGAAGGTCTGAACTGACAAACTTATAACCTATACGATCATATTGCTGAACCAACCTGTACATAATATATTCTGCTGTTGATGTAGACCACTGCTCAATTCCACCTGTACACAGACAGAAATGAAAACGGAAAATCATGAGTTAATAAACGCTGGTGACGTTGCCCCCCCCCCCAAAAAAAAAAAATAAAAAAAAAATTAAAAGATCAAAATAATATCTCACAGAGGGGCCAAGCCTTGTCTGAAAAACGACCCTGAAAACGACCAAAATGGAAGGAATGAGAGACCCCCCCGCCACCCCATCCTCATATCACACCTTGCACATTGCCAAATTTAAGTTGAATTATTGATGTTTATATTCTACTCCTCTGACAATAGGTGATAGATATTATAAGGGAGGCTATTAGACATGATTACACGACCATGTCTTAGGAGTGCTGATATCCTGGATATTGGCACTCCTAGGAGTGCTAATATCCAGGATATCAGCACTCCTTACATGTCCTATGTCACATGTCACATTTCCTAACATGTCATATGTTACATGTTAAAACCCACATAATTTTCATTGCCAGGGTAGGGGTCGAACCTGCAGTCTCCTGATCCCAAATCTAACTCCCTATGCATTGCGCCACAGGGACTGACGAAAAGTGGTTGGCTAGAACGAGGTCTCTATGATATAAAGCCACCCAGCAGTAGTGTAGTGTGAATGCGTCCAGCACCTTGATATGGTTGTGACCCCCCACAACAACTCTCACATGTGCAAGGTTAAAATAGTATTATAATTATAGACGACTGCTGGACGCGTTCACACCAAGCCAAGCCAGGCGCCAAGGTGTGAGACCCAGTGGTCTAGTGGGTAGCGCATTGCGCTCAGCTTCTACATATAAAAAGCTATATATATATATATATATATATATATATATATATATATATATATATATATATATATAGCTTTTTAAAGTATGAATCAGTGTCCCCCTTTTTGAACCTGACATGTCCCTCTTTTTGATCCTACTGCAATTCTAGCCTCCGTTTGGATGCCAGACTACTCTATTAGGAGCCCTTAAGGTAACATGTCCACCCATATCATAGCAGTATGAGTCAGCTGGTGTCCCCCTTCTTGAACCTATATAGTAGTAGTCTGGGTGCCGTCTAGAGGCACCTAGCAGCGAAGGATGTATGGTGGGTTATTGGTGATTCTGAACCGTGAGACTACACTTATCACAGATCCATATTATATGTTTCCAAGGTCATACATTCACATTCTATTAAAATGAGTTTGAAGGTCAAGGTAAAGGTCAAATCGAACCTTCGACCTTATTTTTCATATCCTTGGTGGTGAAATATTACTTTGACTATTGATTTGACCTTGGCCTTGTGACCTACACCACCCTAAATTGTTAGAAAGCAGTATTTCTCATGATGATGGCTAAAAGGTGACTTTGACCTAGATATTGACCTTCAACTCGACCTTGTGATCTTTGGTGCTGACCTTAAGTAGTGCTTTGGTGTAGGTATCAACCATTATATACTTGTTATTTTATTGATTTCACACAGAAACTGCTGAAATTAGGTTGAATGGTGGATTTGACCTTGACCTTGACCTTGTGACCTATTATGCTAAACTTGAATAATGATATGATATAGGTATAAAACATTGTATACATGTTAGTGTACTGATTTCACAAGAAAAAAGCTGAAAATGAGGTTGAAGGTTGGATTTGACCTTGATCTTGGCCTTCAAACATATTGATATTAATAGAATGTGAATGTATGACCTTGTAAACATATAATTTGCTGTTAGAATTGTATGTGACCCATGGGAAAAGGTAACATTATGGGGATTTAGTGCTATAATCAGCCACTAGGTGTCACAACCAAATAAAACAACAGTGTTTATTTGCTGTAACCTACCAGAATACTTTGTATAGGTCTTCTTACATATTTGGGCAATCGCAGATCATGAATAATGGTCATAGGCTCGTTTTACAGCACAAACTAGCATGCCAATCATGTCTAAGACTGATATTACCTGTGTATGTTGACAGAAATTGCAATATTCCCAGTTAAGGTATGTTATTCTGTGTTGAGTAATCAATTGACAAAGATGATATCCAATGAACCCATCAAACCACATCTGCTTTTATCAAATTAAGGATGTCTCAGGGATCATTTTGGTATAAGAATCATCAAAATCTGACCAGGAGAAGTAGGAAAAAGTTCCCTGACAGTGTATGATGTTATACCACGTGCAGCACTGGAAGTGCCACCTGATCACAATAAATGACACTAATCCCCGTAATGTTACGTTTCCCACGTTTCGTCACATATTTCTATGCCTATATTAGTTGAGAAGAAATTAGCTTTTTTGAATGTCATCATTTTCCTGGTGGCCATTTTGGAAAATTGCGTTTTACAGAATTTCCCTGTTGATGCCAGCTTGGCATCGATTGGATCTGTGATCAGGGTGGTCTTACGGTTCAGAATCACCAATAACCCACCGTACGTCCTTAGCTGTGAGGTTAGGTTACCTTCATACCAGATTGGCACCCAGACTATAGGTATAGAGTAAAGACCATGATCCAGTGGCGCTGTTTGCCATATGTATGGCAAAAATCCTGTAGGAACCTAACACACTAACTACTGTCACATGCCTGCCAAATGTATATGATTGCATTATATCTATGTGATGTACCACACGCTTAATATAGCTATTGCATCAATGCAAATACGATGCAGTGTGAGCAAGGATTGTGTAGTTTTCTATGTGTTCAGCCATTGATGGCCTCCTGCATGGGTATAACCACAAGGACTGATTTCAGATATAACAGTCTAGTCATGCTTCATAAAATGTTCAATGCATTCTAATTTATTTTAATGTGTGTGTATATATATATGTGTGTATATATGGATACATGTGTATATAGGTGTGTGTGTATACTAATAATAAGACATCAAAATATTTGTACATTCATATTTAATTTACTTCAAATTTATATAAAATATAATTTGATAATTATTACAATCGGTATTTCACAAAAGTAAGGTGGCTAACTTAAACTGATTCTTCAAGCAGCATCCTTTTCATTTCTTATCATAATGGATATTACTTATGTAAAGGGTCATAAAATTACTAATGTTGTCAATGAATGGATTGTGACTTACTGGAAAATGTACTCTGTAAAGGCTAGTTCGGTACTGCAGTGCTATAGTTAAACAAGTGGACGCTGGCCTTAGCTGTGACATTCTCTGATTCAGCACTTGACCTAGGAAAGCTACTCAACATAAAGACGTGACGTCGTAGCCGGAGACAGCTACCAGTAGTGTGTATATATAGCGAGTTCACCAGAACCCATGTACACATTTACCTGTTGATTCGAGTAGTAAAGTCTGAAGCGAAGGTAGGTGGTATAATTATATTGTGGTGTTTCCTATATAGCATCAATTTACACGTGCATGAATGCACATTGGTAGGAGCTAAAAATATTGGTTTTCATACTTGTCAATATTGAAAATGATCACGTCTTTTTGGCCATAACTGCACTGCACGAAGGAACTCATCAAAACCCATACTAGTAATACATGAGTGATTTCCTCTTACTCCTTGCAGATGCTGTTACACCATCAAATTTGTTAGCCTATCTTCATTTATATTAGTGAATGTTACGTTTGCCTAATAAAAAATTGAAGAGGATTATGATGCCCTCATTTAAAATGATTCAAATAAATGCTTTTTGGTCAAATTGGGTTCATTGTCAAATTGGATTAATCAATGTATACATTTTCCTTTAGCGCATGCGTGGCAAGTGCTAGAACGATACTTAATGTAGACACATTTATGTGCGTGGTTAGAATAAGGGCCTGGCATCAAATAGTACATGGGATATACATATATAGACCCTCCTACATTTACGCCCCCTCCAACATTTAAACCCTCCTCATAGGTAGGACATAACACTTTGAGACTTTCTCAAATCTACTATATCATCAGATAGAGTAAATCAAGAGGAATCTAAAAAATACATCCTTTATATTTCTCTTATATTGACCTGCTCTGATGTGGCATTTTAAATAGTACTTTTGAGGGAAACGAATGTCAGATTCACCTGTCATTATTTTCCATGAGATTAAAATAACATTCTGCAGCGGCATACCTGTTAAAGTTGGCATTTCCGCTATTACGCTTGTATTATGTTATCTTGGTTCCTACTTTTCCTGAATTACAAAAACCGTCAGCAGATGGCTGACAGCCGACCACTGCATGACGCTATGGCCTCATTTGCCCATATATGGACAGAGGATAATCACGTGACCAGGCTGTTAGTGGGCGTAGCCTCTAGGTTTTTCCTAAGTGGTCTATTAAGACCACTTATTAAATATCAGCTAACGATCTGTTTGTCGTCAGCTTTTGACATTACTTAAATGAGTGTTAACAGAGGTGACACTGCTACCCATTTAACACACAGTATCATGCACATCGCACAAGGTGAAATTTATGTTAAAAAAAAACACAACAAAACAAAAAACAACAAAAACAGAGAAACAAAAAACAACAACAACATAAAGCAAAGGCACATAGAATTGGTGTAAACTATAACACGAGTGAGGTTTGGATGTAGAACATTTTCAAAAAGGAATTATCATGTTGCCTATTTCTCATTATTCTACTTTTCAGCCCACCTCTCTTGATACAGTGGGAATCAGTGTGTAGTCATCATGTGGGTTGGTGCATTACTTATCGGTGCCATTGTAGCTCTCCTTGCTAAATGGGTAATGTAAGTAGAATCCTTCTGGTTTTAACCACCATTTACACAACTATGATGTAATTGAGATACATGAAGTACAGGTGGGCATTTCTCAATAATGCTTATTAGCATCATTAAGAAATACTTGTCAGAACCCTTGAGGACTACATAAGATAGCATAGCTTCTTTTTCTCATAATGCTTGAACAAAGCCCTGATAAATATAACTCCAACGGACTCCACCTATGCATCATTGTTATCAGTTTGAGTCAATACAATCAAAGTCTACATGACGCGCAAATGAGGAAATCTTAGTCTAGATGACATTTCTTAAAAGAAAAGACCACCCTTTTTTCATGATGACCTCTTTCGGTCGTAATTATACCGAATAAAATGATTCTGACATACTGAGTACCATATCTGTCAGCATAAGGCACGGGGCAGGCTTATCTACTGCATTTTATGACGTCACAATTGGTCCAAATTTGCTTAGAGGCTGTTGTCAACCTGGCCCTAATTACAATACCTAAGTGTACATTTTAATCATATTGTGTAGGATACCTCAGTTGTGATACCTAACACTAATTATCAAAAGAAATATCCAAATCCTGTCAATAATACATGTATGGATAGCATTTGTTTGTAGGTCAGCCGTACTGTGCAATACATAATATGATGCATTTGACCAATTGTGACGTCATACAATGCATCAGATAGGCCCTTTCCTGCTCTTATAATAGGAGATATGTGACTTAATGTATGTCAGGGTCATTTTATTCAGTAAAAAGCCTACCAAAAGAAGTCATCATGAAAAAAGGGTGGTCTTTTCTTTTAAGAGGATAGGACTTCAGATTTTCAAGTCGTACCTAAAGCATCTTGTGTGCCCAAATTACACCTAGTCCGACAAACTGATAGGTGTGTCTGCAGACGTACCACAGTAGAGCTCAACTGCTCAGTGTATTGAGTAATTTTGGTACCATTCTGGTCTCGTCTGTACAAGTTTTTGATTAATCATCAGGGACCGCCGTTACCGTCAGCAGACAATACAGCGGATGGGACTATCAGGACCGAAACCAGGTTTGCTGCTGGGGAACCTGCCAGAGATAAGGGTGTGTACACCATTAATAGACTTCAATCTTGCCTAGCTAGAAAAGAAGCCGACACAACATTTCCCTAATAAATGCTGTAGGCATGGGCTAGTAACTATTTAAAGATCCAGCATAGTAATTGTACAAACAATATCAGACCACAATATATATCAAGACATCTTTTTGGAGGTTTTTCGATATGTGCTGGTTTTGCAAACATCTGCTATAAATGTTGTACATCTTAGTTACCATAACACCTTGTGTATTAGGCACAACTTAAATATGAGGGGAAACTCTTTGCTGTGTCTTTTAAAATCTGCCTGAACTCAGGGTGTGCCTTATAGGCGAGAATAATTATCATATTGTAGAACCGCCCCATAGCTTCTCCTTTATATGCACTCTCAGCCCCAATTGTAAATGGGCTCTAAAGACCACTGTGGTTGGTACAAACCACCAATATCAGACCAATCTTTACTTACAGCACCTACCACCGTTTTCCAATAATAGAAGCAATCTACTGCAAAACCCTTTCTGCAGTCTAACAGTTTGGGGGTATTATGGTACATTCATTTTTATCAATATCAATAAATATCTATCAAATGTTTTAGGGTTATGCAAAACAGAATAAAAGGCCACTGATGGAACTGAAAAAGAAGTATGGAAAGACATTTGGGTGAGTAGGGATTAATGTGCCCTATCAATTGGTTTCAAAATCGGGTATTTCCTACAGCAAAATTCATATTATGTTTATTAGCCTCTTTTAGTCAGCGTGATAAGCTAATGGTCTGCAATTTCTTTGATACTCTTTTACATGTATCTAGAAGACGAGCATGCTTGTACATGTATCATTGAAGGGCATGGTATGTGGCATAAGGTATATGTCTATGTGATGCCTTTACACAGATATTTGTCATTGAGTAAATTAACCTTATTCAAATATGGACATTTTCCTAAACTTTCAGTCATCTGACATGTTAGAAATACAGGATGTTATGTCTTATAGGTACTATCTAGGAGAGGATCCTGTTGTCGTGACATCAGACATAGAGATTGTCAAACATATCTTCATCAAGAGCTTCTCTTCCTTTCACTCAAGGAGGGTAAATATTTTGTAAATATAATTGCTAGTTATGTCAGTATTGACAAAGTTGATGGAAAACAGCCTTGGAAAATCAATACTAATGTATTTTAAGACAAGTCCTCAGGATGGGCTACTTCAAATATTGTAGGCCTATCAAACGTTAATTGAGATTCTCTCTCCCACAAACAAAAACAACACAAATTGATGGAAAACAACAACAACAACAACAACAACAACAACAACAACAACAACAACAACAAAAACACAAAAAAACCTGGAACATTTCCGAAGAATCTCGCTTCTATGCAGCTGGTACATAAATGATAATTAAATTGAGAAATATGTATGCCTGACAGAAACAACCATTAGCCCCGACTGACGATACCTTACTTGCTGCTAGAGGTGAACAGTGGAAGCGACTGCGTATGATCCTTAGTCCCAGCTTTAGTGCAAGATGTATGAAAGAGGTAGGTGCAATAATGCAGAACTGGTGAGTTACTCATAAGGTTCTATTATGTTAATGGCGATGGTATTTCTTTTCTATAAGAACACCTGCAAAATCGGTTGGTGCTGGTATAGCATTATGAGCATCACCCATTTCATTCAAAGGCGAATATTAATTAGTACCATCTCACTTCATAGAGACAAAAACATAAATGGTTGGTTGTAATATAAAATACATTTCAAGATCTTTGTCTTGAATATTCATTTTCCAGCAACGGCATGCATATATGTACACCATTTTATAAAAGAGTTAAAGGTATGCATCTGAATCAACTATTGTAGCCCAATAGACATTTGTATCCGAAGGTTATAAAGATAATTCCATCCGCAGATGTCACCCCTTGTCAACAATTGCGTGGGCCAGCTGTTGGATGTGTTTGAAAAGAGGGTCAAGGTTGGAAAGCCCTTTAATATCATGAAGTAAGTGTGTAGAAGCTAATGTGTTATATCCCGGCTTCCATGGTGTTAACAAAGGCATTACGAGATGCTGACAATGCAGATGCAACATTTCAATTATTTGATAACTTCATTTAGAGGAAGATAAAAACCAGAAGAGATGCATATCCACTAAAGTTTGTGTCAGTCCACGGGTTCATGATACTATCCATAATTTCCATCAGATTCTGTGCTTTCTGTCAGGTATGGATGGATATTTGGAATAGTCATTTTGGCCTCATCCATGACTCTTAGGGGCCGCATCCACTGCCCACAGATGGAATATCTATGTCACTTCATTCATTTTATCCCATAGAAATGAATGATAGATAAAAAAGAAAAATGACGCCCACGAATGGTCCATGGGTAGTGGATGCCGCCCTTTAGACAACATAAGTTATTTTGATACACGTTTTGATAGATAGGGATTTTGAAGAATAGTAACTTTTTGAAACATGGGGTCCTCATGTATCACAGATGACCTCTGTCTCACATATATTTGGAAGATAGGGGTTGTTGTGACATCTGGTCCCTATATCTCAACATTATGTGGGATAGGGAGTTTCTGATTGTATGGGATTTAAGGTTGACCCTATTCTCAAATTTTGCCTTTCCAATAAATTTCTATTTAGTGGTAGGCTCTCTAGTCTATATGTATACTTTCATATTTGACAGGGACTTCCAGGGTCTGACGATGGCAGCCATTGCCATTTGTGGATTTGGTCTTGAAGTTGATTCAATTGACAACCAATCCAATATCTTTTTGAAGAAGTGTAGAGAAGTGTTCGACTTTGTCTCCAGCAGCCGTTTTTTAATAAATGTCATAGTGCCAATTATGTGTAAGTATTTGTTAATGATATGAGTAGGAAACATCTATAGATCTGTAAGACTATAGATGCATTAGAGCGTGCTTAAGGTATTCTCAACAACTTTGAGTGATGCGATAGAGAATACACCTCTTGGCGTATTTGGTAATAAGTTTATATTTTGGCTGTTTTGTATATATAGACAACTACAAGAAATCGTATTTCTCTAATTGAAAATCAGAAGGGTCCCAAATTTTAGTTCTGTGATCAATGCCGTAGTCCCAAACCCCACACAGGTTCGATTAATATACATGCATAAGCTCTGCAATGCTCCTTTATGGAACATACAATGCCCATACAAGGCTTGCATAGAAATGTCACTGTTTTTGCTTTATGTAGACAGGTATTTGAACTCTTTATACAGCTATCAGCCCTAGGATCCTACAATTCCTCAAGATGTTCAGCCGTGAAACGTTCAGTGTTCCCCGTCAGTGGTTCTTTGACACAGCAGCTAGGGTCATTGAGGAAAGAAAGACACAAAAGGTTATTGATTTCACAATATCTCTATGCCTGTTATTTTCAGTGTGAAATGAAGGGTTGCTAATTTTTTTACCTCTGTAACTATGATGATTTTGGTCCTTTGTCATATTTATCAGTCATCCATTTTTATTGTGCCACCTAGCATAATATTTCAGACCATACTTGCAAAAAGCTATGCTATCTTAATTTGTGAATATTCATAGAGGATCTGAACAAACATAACTTTTTTGTCTATATTCATAGAGGATAAATCATGAACAAACATAGCATGAATTGAGTCATATTGAGAATAGATACATGAAATTTCTTCATTAAATAATTTTGTGAAGAGTATATACCATAATATCTAATCTCAACTCTATGCTGGTTTATCACGTCCAGGGTAAACCAAGAAGAGACTTTATCCAGCTGATGTTGGAGGCAGAGGAGAATGAAGCACCCGCAGAGCTGACAAAGCTGGAGGTTGCTGTGGATGCTGATATAGAGGAAACAGCTAGTAATGGCACAGCACACAAACCAGCAGCACGTAAAGGCAAAGGGATGACTATGAGTGTAAGTTCGAATTATATCAAATCTCTGATTATCTGCAATAAAACAGCATTTTAACCTTCAAAAGCTATTAGCCTCCATCTCCTCAAAGGTCAGTATGATAATATTAAAGTGCTGTACTGACAAATTGAAGGCCAGCTATCATGATAAAAAAATATCACTGCATGATTGTAATGGTTATAAGTAGCAATATTGAGAGAGGCCTAGTTGAGCATTTATAATAATATGTATCAGTTTGACCAAATGACTTAAGAATGGCAGTACTAAATGAAGGGACCACACTTGGTCAAGGGCCCTGTTTATATAGCACATAGTACGACTTTCTGAAATTGTGCCTCTGATCTTCTTCAAAAGGAAAATAATTTTGAAATAAATTCTAAATGTATGATCTATGTATTGAGTTCGATTATTCCTAAACCCATTCCCCTTCTGTTCCCTATCCAGGAGATGCAGTCTCAATGCATGGTGTTCCTGTTAGCAGGATATGAGACTACGAGCACTGCCCTTTCCTTTGCTGCTTATGAACTAGCCATGAACCCAGGAATCCAGAAACAACTTCAGGAGGAGGTTGATCAACATTTACCCAAGGTAGTCATCAATATTCGCAGAGCTTGTTTCTAAAACACAATAAACGCCAAACAGAAAAAGGGAGCAGGTTTTTAGTCTTTAGGTTAAGGATGGCCAATGGTAATGCACAACATTTTTTTCATTGACAATTACCCTTTTCACTGTCTAGAGTCTAGATCCAGATTTCATTTTTAAAAACACTGTGATACTGGCATCTGGAAGGCATTTTTCAAGATGGTACGACTAGATCTGTCCAAATCAAAGTGGGATGCCTCACTTTAGTGCCATTGCAGCCCTGCATCTAGTAGTCACTAAAATTGCACTGGCATGACTGCCCTAAGAGACCCTATGTGATTACTACATTAAGTGCCAATTATACAGAGCAGTCGTAGTGCATTACCTATGATCACCCACTCTAATTCTGAGGGTTTCAAATTGTAGTTGCCGTGTTCAGTAGTAGCATCTTGAGAAATGCCTGCCAGGACATTGGTACAGAAGATTGTTAAATCATTGTGCTCAAATTCTGGAATAGATTAATTTATTGCATTTTAGAACCAAACTATTACTTATTATCTTATATTGCCCTTTTTATATTGCATAAAAAAGCTTCTAACTAAAAGGATATCATAGTGGGCATATCACAAGTTTGTACATTCTGCCATTTTCAGGACCAACTACCTGATTACATGTCTGTTCAGAAGATGCCATATTTAGACAGATTCTTCAGTGAGGTTCTCCGCCTTCACACAATAGGCGAATTGTGAGTACTTATGGACAGTATGATATCTCATACTTCATGATTCAATCATGTCATGCAGTAATAAACAAGTACATTAGAATTATATTGGGGATATGTGTATCAACATGTGGTGTAAATTCAACTAGATTATATAGTTTGTAGAATAAGAATAGATTTTCATACTGAAACATCAACACTAGGCATACCCTTGTGAAAATCAGGTAACCAAAAAGGAACAGGCTTCTAAAGTAAAGATTGTAAACCTTATTATTGTAGGATTCAGAACAGGGAATGCATTGAGGACATCACAGTGGGAGATCTACACATCGTGCGTGGGACTAGTGTTCAGATCCATGTAGAAGCTATACACAAGGACCCGGCACACTGGGGGCCTGAGGACCCTACATTATTTGTACCTGATAGGTAATTGCTGTTATATCAATTTGCTGTAAAGGCTGGTAGTGTATGGTCTGTCCTGCAGGAAGCGTGGGTCAAATTTATTTGGGTAGTCTGATAGAGTCAAACTCTGGCCAACTGTTAGGTTGGGTGTGGTCTGCTCATAGAAGGACATTATGGCCCAGCCTTTGTACTTACCATATATCCAGGGGTTTCAATTTCTGCAAATACCAATAAAAGGGTTTGCATCATAAAAACAACTCCCATACCATGATTTGAAATCCCAAGGGTTAATGGATACTATATAATTATGCTAAAGACGTTTAAATTTAAATCAACGTTATTATTAATTGATAAGCTATGTATTAATGACTAGTAATATGTGATGTCTAAAGCTTGTCTCTACCTGTAGGTTCCTACCTGAAAGGAAGGCTGCAAGAAATTCCCTCGCATGGCTGCCATTTGGTGGAGGGCCTAGAAATTGTATAGGAATGAGATTCGCTCTGATGGAGGCCAAGATCACACTAGCACGTATGATGAAGGTAGGTGAAACCTTTCTTTTGTGTTAAGATATTGTGAATTTTAGTTTCATTTCATGCATTCCCACTACCATTTCAACTGGTGCTTTCCAGACCATCTGGCGACAGCACTTGGTGTATGTAGACAGTGGTAGATGAAAATAAGAATTTCTTAAAAAAAATAAATAAAATAAAACGGAAAGAATTGAGTTTTTGATTAAAATAACGAACATAAAAGTTTTGGGAGGACCATTAAGATTTTATGAACCCTTCATTCATTTCAATAAACGCATCCTTTGGAAATTTTATGCTTCAACAAAAATTACATTAATCAAGTTTTCTATTTTGTAGACATACACCATTGTGCAATCAGCAGAACAAAAGGTACCTTTACCAGAGACGAACACCGCTGTCTTCAAACCTGCAGATGGGGTTATCATCAACCTGGAGAGGAGATAAAGGATCACACAACAAAGTCTTTACTTGAATAAGGAATATTAGGCACATATTGAGGGCTAATTCAGGAGGATATATATATATATATATATATATATATATATATATATATATATATATATATATATATATATATATATATAACGTATAAACCATGCATCCTGGAAGTGAGCCAATGTCTCGATGTTCGTTATTGGTTTGCACAGGAGACCTAGGAAATTAACCAGGCCTAGAATCAGGTTTGATTCTATGGCTATATTTTGGTATGGCATAACACGGCACACATTTATTATTAGAATGTTATGAGGCACCCCATATGGGTTAATGTTAATTTTCAAATATCCATAGGGATAATAATTTCGATCCCGGCCCCTGACTCAGTCCCAAATATGACATCATTGGTTTTCTGATATGTGTATGAAATGCGAATGTGGTTCGTTTGTATAACAATGATATAATTATAGCTAGTTTTGAGTCAGACCTGCAGATTCAACAAATCTACATAGAAAAAAAAGAACACTGTGTGGTATAATTCTTGTTTATTTTCTTTACCATAGTTCAAGAATTTGTCACCTGCACTGAAATTTTTTTTTTACTCAATTAAGTCAGAATCTAGACTCAGGCAATTTCACCAAAATGAGTATAATTTGAGACTTAGCCTCATCCTGGGATGATACTCAGGTAGAGCCAGAGTATGACCCCAGGAACAGCCTCAGGATCTGTCAGTCTTCACCCCAGGATCAGACGGAGTCTCAAAGCATACTCATTTTGGCGACATTGCCTGAGCCTGGATCTAGATTCAAGTGAGTAGGAATATTTTTTCAGTGTGGATTGCTCAGGGCAGGTGTAGCTAATTGCTCTCGAAACGGGCCAGAGAACTGAAAAGGAGAAAATTGTTGCCATGCCAACTGAGTACATCTATGTCATATCAGTTATTTGGAATATTGGAGGATTAAAGTGGCATGAAAGCCCCCGAACCTGAATTGGTGCACAGGCAGAAATACTGAATGATAGATTTGGGATTATAAATCTCACTAGCTAAAGATTGTGCGGGAATGTGTTTGCTATGAAAAAAAGCAGTACCTCTCCTTGTCTAGCATCTATTGTGGTTTTACTAGGCATATTGATAGTAAGTTCTTTTATTCATTGTGTTCTTAGGTTTATACTTAGGGATTCCTCTCATTAGTTATGGCACTAGACTTGGGTCAATGGGGCTGTAGTCATTTTTGGATAAATGTGACCTATCAAGGAAGAACACCCATCCGCGGGGGACTTTTAATTCCCCATTTGGCCACCAGGGGGCATTGGAGGGGCAAAATAACTGTAAAATCATTATGAAAATACATTACGCTAATTTTCCATGCAGTTCTGACATAACTAATAGGAATATCTAAGCCAATGACATCTCATTTTAAAGATCTTGAGATGCACTTTGATAATGAATTACCTGCAGAGGGGTGTTCTTTCTTGCCTGGTCACAAATAATAGAACACGGTCGTTAGGCAAGAATAGCTAAAATGTATCATGAATTGTATCAAGGAGAATACACTCCCTAGTTATCGGGAGATACTAAGTCTTTTGTTAATTCAAGAGTGAATGTGAAGTCTTGGAAGGGCTGGCTGTCCTACATTTTGCTGTTGTAAAAACAACAGAACTGTACATAAATGTATTCCGTATGGTGGCCCGAGAGAGACATTGTGTTTCACGTTTGTGTGTTGTCACACCAGACAAAGAGTAAAACATGAAAAGGCTAAGCATGCAAACATGAAACATGCAAACTCACAAACGTGCAACACAAAGTGCAAAATGTCAAAACAGTCAAAAATGAAAAGACCAAACATGCAAACTTGAAACAACAAAACACTGAAATGTGCAAGACAAAATAACGAAAAGACCAAACATGAAACATACAAACACACAAACATGCAAACACACAAACATGAAACACAAAGTCACTCTTGGGCCACCGTAATTCTGAGAGCATAAAATAAAAAAATTAATATTTACAAAATTAAAAACTCGCTTGTAATCTATCATATGTAGACCACACAGATTCTTTAATCGCCAATAATCAAAGAATGTAAATAGTATAGGCCTAGATAAATTGATAGGAAAGTCTGGAAGTGGTCCATATATTTCCATTGCCGCAATTCAATAGGCACAGACTATAGGTGGCTATTAGTCCATGCTGGTTTTCCTGCCAGGGTCCACCTGTTCAACAACCAAAAGTTCAGCTTGTATTTAAAGCCACGGCTTATAGGCCATTTCAGACCCCTACTGCAGCTTATAGGACAACCTTGAACTCAGGGTTTCCTGCAGAAAATATCGAAATGTTTGATGTTTTACTTTATCAATATCACAAGAGTTTGGCAATGATTGTCCCTTAGACGGGCATTACCCCTCAAATATTGGCCAAGGCCCATGCATTTCTACATCTCAAAGATTTTCTAACCATTTTTGTGCAGTGCGATTTGACGTTTTTCTTAGCACAAATCTGACCATTTTATCTACAACCTATATTGAAGTATGTAGGATTTTCACACAAGAGAACAAACTTAATAGCTAAAGAATATTAGTTATTTGAGCCTCAGCCCCATTTGGATTTCAGAAAAAGGATGGCTCTCATGTCATGGTTTACTCTGACAATGCTGGTGACATATTCACTTGCACTGACACCAAGTTAGGAGTCACAATTTATGACAAAGACTTAAAAAGAAAATAACACTACCACACAGGGTACAGTGACTTTAAGTACTGTAGATAACAATCACTGGAGCTCATTTCTTAAGGCACTACGATCACCCACAGCACTACGACGGCAAAAAGTCAAGGCTATTCCTATGGGAAATTTGGTACGACTATAGAAGGGTGCAGTCGTAGTCTGTTAAGAAATAGCCTCCAGACTTGTAGCAAACAGCATACCTGATGACAATACAGGGACATTTCCAGGCACAGGAAATCCAAACACTATCACAACTCAGACCTATCGACCCACATCAACCCATTTTGAACCAATGTTGTGTTTTTCATGGAAGGGAACGACCCAATAGCTGGAACAGACGTAGTGGTAATGATAACTGTATTCATCAACCTCTCTTTGAATGTTACATCATCTGGAGGCCATTTCTTAACACACTACGACTGCTGTCCTTAACATCATAGTGAGAACCTAATAATTTGACCATAACAGTACCATGCACTAGTAGTCCCTAATGTCTGCACCAGTACGACTGCCCTACTAAACCTTATGTAATTAGTGCATAGCTGCTAATCGTAGTGAGCAGTCGTAGGGCAGTTCCTACGATAGCCTGGCTTATTCTTGCCATTTTTAAATCGAAGTGGCTGTGTGCAGTCGTAGTACATTGAGAAATGGCCTCCAGATGCCATCATGATCACATGTGGACTGAATGAGGGTAGGAGTGGTGTTCTCATTACTTCCAGATCAAGGCATGATGAGACAGATACAAATGGGATATTGTACTTAAGTGTCATGTATCTGAGGCAGCTAGAGAGGGGAAATACATCAATCACAAATAAATCAAACTGTAGGCTCCTGATGGTTTTATCTAGTGAAACATCCTTATCCATGTCTGTGCATTCACAGCTTGCATGGTAAGACTCAGTTGTGTGGTCTGGTGCTTTCCCAGCTAGCGCATCTTTCAATACTGCATCTGATTTCCCCTCTGCTGCCACTGCGTGACTGTCCTCTGGTGTATGGTACCTCAGAATCTTTGGTGACAGAAAAAAACATAGAAAAAAACTCATTTGACTTGATAATCCTCAAATATCTGGTGTTCTTCTAGAATTAACAGCAATCAATGATAACTATCATTGACAATATTGGGTAGATTCTTCTTACATTTGCTCTTACAATAATTGAGCGGATGGGCTCAGAATCACTTAAAATAACTTTATGAATTGTTATTTACATAGGGACTGAATCATTGACATGAAGCTACAGGAATACCATGGTAGTTTTACATGTTACAAATCTCCAGGTGTAAAGTGAATGCCTGAGTGATGTAATTGAAAACATAAAGGGTCAGAGATGGATAGTAGTATATAGTGTATCGGAACAGGACTATAGCTAATCTAAGGAAATTGCTCGCTCGGGATGCAGCCAATCAAAGGCCTCCATTTGGTCCCATGACCTGGCCCCTCCTTGGTGAGCTCCTTATTTGGAAAATAGGCCATGCCCCTTAGCCAATCAGAGGCCTCCATTTGGTCACGTGACCTGGACCCCCATGGTGCACTCCTTATTTAAATAATAGGCCATGCCCCTTAGCCAATCAGAGCCCTCCATTTAGTCATGTGACCCCTCATTTGCATAATAGGCCATGCCCTGCATAATAGGCCACGCCCCTCTATGCTAATGAGTCCTCATTTGCATATTAGGCCACGCCCCTTGATCATGTGACATAGAACCCCTGTGGAGTGATTTCCAAATGAAGGTCTCTCATTGGCTAATGGTCTAGGTCAAGTGACCCGATTATGTAAATGGGGGTTGGTCAACCACATGACCTTCTTGTTTGTAAACAACACGTGACCTAGCCACGTGACTCAACCATGTGGTCTCTTATTTGTAAACAATGGATTACGTGACTTTATTAACATGAAGGTTAAAGGTGAATGTGTGTGTAAAAAGTAAAAAGAAATTAAAAAATATTTGAAAAGTTTTTTGGGGTGGGGGGTCCTTTGGGGTGGGGGCCCTTGGGCTGGGGGGGGTCCTTCGGGTACGGGGCCCTTTGGGTAGGGGGGGCCCTTTTTAAAAAAAAAAATTTATTTAATTAGAGGACCCGCCCCTTAAGAGGGCGGGTCCACTTATATTAAAATTTTTATTTTGGAGAGCTTTTATTATGTTACCCCTTATTTACATAATAGGTCATGTGACCTCTATTATGTAGATGAGAAGATCATGTGACCCTATTTTTTAAATTTTACGCAGCAGGAAAAATTGAAACCTAGGGGTGGTTTATCATATAGATGAAAACTTTCATAAATAAAAAAATTACATCTTATTTTATTTCACCCTTATTTTTTTAAAATAAAAAATTAAAAGGATGAGTGTGGTGATAATGTTGGATGAAAGAGGGTGAAGCAAGCAAGTGGTGGAAGTATCTGCAGTTTACCTGTGCGAAGATTGTGACTTCACCTTTGACGAGGAGGAGGAGGAGATATCACAACCACAGACATCCCAGTATTACCTAGATGGTAGTCTCTTTATATAGTGATGTGTGAGGGAGTAGTCACATAAAAGGTGTGTAAAGCGAAGAAGTGGAGTGACGGTAGTAAAATGTCAGTGCACAGAGGGGTGGGTGGCACCAAATATCCTTTTTCCCTCCATCTTCTAATCCTACTTATGTTAATATTATATTGTCTTTTTCTTCCTTTCTCCCATTCTCCCTTTTTATTTATCCTTATTGGTTGTTATTATGGTAATACCATATTGTGGCTTGGTTTTTCAACCGATGTCAACGAGGTGTATGATATAGGAAGGTGGCAGCAGCGGTGGTGGAGGTGGCGGGAAAAGATTGTGGCGTTAACCCTTAATAACTCGTCTTACAGTTAAATTGAACTATACATCGCAGGCATCAGCATTCTACCAGCGAAATTCTCATTCTCCACAAATCTTTTGAAGAACATCTATGTGACCCATCCTTACAAAACGGTTCGGAAGTCGCGCATACAAAATGTTTAGTTATTGGCATATTCATTTACAGCTCATCAAGAGCTTTCATTTTTTATATAACACTTGCATATTTGAACCAGGTGGTCTTCTGCAGATCTTCTGCTGGTAATTTTAGTCAGACCGATTAAAAATTGATTAAACTGAGATAATTGACATATTAATCATATAATAATTTATGAATCCTATATAATTTATATGTATTTCTAAATAACCATGAAAACTAGAGCTATGTCTTTTTGACATTTGGGGCTTAAATTCAGTATAGTATGCAAGGATTCTGAAAGATATCTACCCATATGTTAGAAAAATGCTATAATATCAATTTTAAAAAATCTGATATTTTTGACACTATACCACTTGAAAGGGTCTTATCTTGGCTTCTAAATGTGCGACTTCAGTACCACTTTCTTAGGATGGGTCACATATATACATTTGAGACGTTGACTGTATTTGGAGATTTAAGCGCGCACTTTTCTGCACTCGTGATGTCACAGCACAGTCGCCGACCCCAAAGAGCTGAACGGTAGTGTTTGGATCAGCTCCCTGCAACTAGTTGAGAGAATTTGACAACGGTGGCAGTTGGATCACCATTTTTTTACAAGGTTAGTGTTTAATGTTCGTTGTACATCTCGTGGAAGGAATATTATCGATTTTAAAGGAGGGAAAAGTCACATTTTTTGGAAGAAAAAGGTGGTAGTTGGGCGGCAAGTTGTTTTCCGTGCTTTTGATATTGTGGTTTCCTTTGTGGAATAAAATGAAAGGGGACTACTTGTTGCTCACCTCTTTGAGTAATTATCCTTGTTCTTTCTTAAATATTTAGTGCACTGTATAGCTTAACATATCTACTTTACATTCCACCCATTTTTGAAAATTTTACGTTGTTTTGTTCTGTGGTGTAAGCAGAAAATGTTTAGCTACCGTGTCAAATTTAGCGATTCAGATTTGACCCGATTTTTTTAGATTTTAAATCTGTTTGTCCTTGACATATGGTTCAGGTGAAGTAACTGGTGACATTTAGGCCAAAAAAAAATATGTTGTATTCCGATAACCATACCTACCCTATTTTTTTTAACCCTATCCTAAATTTTTTATGGATATTTTGGAGAAAACTTTAAGTTTTGGGTCTTTTGTAAAAAAAACCAAAAAATTTTAGAATCCACTGCGAATTATATCAGAATGTTTTTTTTGGTTAGTGATTGTATATATGCAATAAGCAGGTTCCCACAGGTCAGGGAAAGTCAAGGAATTTCTAAAATATTTGGTGTAAGTTAGGGAAAAGCTGCTATTACTATTGCTATCCAGTATATATTTCAGATGGCGAGTCGTGAGAGGAATATTCCATCTCCAACTTTCAAAGAACCCAAGCGTGATACGCCTGCACCACCCATGGGCGAGTGGAAGACTTGGTTGGAAGAAGCTAAAGAGGTGAGAAACTTAACACTTATTGTAATAGCAAATGTATTGGTATTTGAAAGTTAAGAGGTTACCTGATTAAGTTTTACCCATCCATATTTACAGGTAAATAAAAAAAAATAACTTCTTTTGATGATGTGGTGTGGGGTTCCCACAGGTTAGGGAAAGCCACCCATCTTTTTCAAAAATGATTTCATAAGAACCTTGGTGGATTTTATTTTATGATATTTGTAAAATTTTCTCAGTTTGTCATCGTCCAGATCCAATGATATCTCATTTTAACATTTACAGGAGGCCGGGACGAACTTAGAAAATTTAGAGACTCTCAGTTTTTTTTTTTTCCTCAGCCAGAGTTTGTAGTTGTGTTTATAAGCTCTTATCTATGTTTATTTTTATTTCAGCAATGGAGGGGGGAGGGTTTACTTTTACATTATAAAGCTTTGGTTGACTACCACTGTGTAAGTATATTTTAACGTATCAGCTTTTTTACTGCACACAGTAAGATAGGTTCAACTTTATCCATCTTCTTAATTATCGGTATCACAATGACTGTCAGTCTGTTAATTGGATAATCACCTTCATTAATTGGAATTTATTTGGTTAGTGTGCAAATAATAATTGAGCATTTCACTTTTGTCATATTTTAATGAAGCACATAGATAACAAAATAACAAAGTGAAATGTAAAAGATTCAACCAATCCTGAGTATGTGTCAAAATTTGGTTGATCAAAGAAGTAATTTTTAACCCTAAATCCTAATATAAAATCAGGTATGATATTTCTTACAGGAGCACGCCAGCCTACATAGGATTTGGCGAACAGCAACCGACGCCCCTCTAGATTTAGTAGAGCACCACAAAGCGTGGGCTGAGTACCACAAGAACTATTTGAACAAGCTCTAAACCAAGAGCACCCTGATTATTTTGCCACCCAGTAAGTATTTCATTTTTTCAACAAAGAAATCACTTTAATTTATGAAACATGAGTTGAGTAAGAATTTTTCATAAATTATGTTTAATCTGGGAGAATTTTTTAAGCTTGTTTTTTCAATGTCATGGTAACTTGCTGGTGGAGGTGATTTATTTACTTATGCTAAATTTGTTTAAAGAGGTTTTAATTTGAATATTGATTCGCTTTATTTTCTTTTTTTGTTTCAGCCCCTGTTAATAACGATGATGATGATGATGATGATGATGATGATGATGATGATGATGATGATGATGATGATGATGATGATCTTTTATTTGATAGGGAACTGTTTTCACATTACAGTCAACTCTGACTTTTGTTAGTTCAAATATGATATTAGATGTATGATGTTAGATATTACGTCACAAGATGTTGTTAAATATTAACTTTTTGAAAGTAGTGGTCCCAATTGCCAACGGTGTCAAATTCTCTCAATTATTGCATGTCATGATATTAGATGTACAATGTTAGATATTACGACACAAGATGTTGTTAAATATTAGCCTTTTAAAGGGGTGATCTCAACCACCAATGGTGTCAAATTCTCTCAAATATTACATGTCATGATATTAGATGTACGATGTTAGTTATTATAATACAAGATGTTGTTAAATATTAACCTTTTGAAAGGGGTGGTCCAAACCGCCAACGGTGTCAAATTCTCTTAAATATTACATGTCATAATATTGGATGTACAATGATATATATTATAACACTAGATTTTGTTAAATATTAATCTTGCAAAAAAAAAAATGGTGATCCAACGCTGTCAAATTCTCTCAAATATTAAAGTGTCATGATGTTAGACCATACAACACACAATGTTGTTAAATATTAATAAAAAACTGTGATCCAATTGCCAGCCAACGGTGTCAAATTCTCTCTCACTTATATTATTTTGGAATTTCTGTACATGAAAGTCCTGACATTAGACCGTATGATAACACGGGTATATTATGTATTAAAGTGTAACTAGAGGACCACTTTTTGGAATTTCTATATATGAAAGTCATGACATTAGACGTGTGATGTTAGGTCGTACAGCGTGGTTGTACTATGTATTAAAGCTCAGTTAGAGGAACACTCAGAGATTGCAGACCCTCGAAGGTATATGTATTTTCAGAGATCATTCAAAATTTCATGTGCTGAAACATCCCTCCACTTGTGAAGAGTTCAGGATTTTCTGTATATAAAAACATTTGCCCCAGGTGTTTTTATGGTGTGGTCACGGGACTCTACTTTTAAATTTCCCACTTCGCTAAGTACAGTCGGCTGAGAGGATAATATGTAAAATTAAGTAGATATTGTAGGGTGGTAAAAGTTTTTCCAGGTATATGGAAGCATGGGGTGTGTTTTCATGGCACTGCCACATGTTAGTAGGTTCTTCTGATCCAGAATCTTACATATAAATCTCTTACATATTAACCTGTGAGAAGACCCTTCGCTAAGTACACTCGTCTCAGGGGTCGATAAGTAAGATTAAGTATGTGTAGTAGGGTGGTAGTAGATTTTTCCAGGTTAATGGAAGCACAGGGTGTGTTTTCGTGGTGCTGTGCAGGGTAGGGTGGTCCAGGATCCCGTTCACTAAGTAGAGTATATTTAGAGGTTAATATGTAAAAATAAGTACGTGTAGTAGGGTGGTAGTAGTTTTTTCCAGCTATATGGAAGCACAGGGTGTGTTTTCATGGTGCTGTGCAGGGTAGAGTGGTCAAGGACCCCGTTCACTAAGTAGAGTATATTTAGAGGTTAATATGTAAAATTAAGTACTTGTAGTAGGGTGGTAGTAGTTTTTTTGCCAGATGCAAACGCAGGATGTGTTTTCATGTTGCTGTGAGACATTAGCAAAATCAGTATTACATGTTGAAAAGAGTAAATAATGGTGAAGAGAACAAAATGAATGGAAAGAGCACTTTAATTATGAGAAGAGAATCGTGCCTTCATGTAAAGATTTAATACACTAGAAATATACTAGTTCTACTAGATGTACAGGTATATACATTCCTATCTAGTTATATGTAATCATGTATAAGTCACTCCGTACAAGTGTCCTGGTAAAAAATAAGAAAAGGGTTCAAGTTTAAAGTGACTGCAACTGTCATTGAAACAAAAGATAATTTATGTATGTAACTTTAGATATATATGGTCAATTCCCACATCTGTTTTCCCATAGAACGACTATTGAGATGTATTTGAGGTTTCCGTCCCTTCCTAGCTAATACGAACCAACCCTACAAATTCTTAGTTAAATTTGGGAAAACTATTCAATTTTAGGAAATTTCAGGGTCTTGTGAGTTGTGGGCATGGTCTGGACTAAGTTGTGAATCAAAAATACTAATTTGGGGTCAATTTTAAGTTGCAATTTGAAAAAAGGGTCTAAGGTATCAATCTCTGTGTATTCATTAAAGAGATTGAAACAAATGAATATCGAAAACCAATTTGTGGACTGAAGTTGTTTTTTCTGTGATATATATATATTTATATATCTTGCTTTTAGCCCCATAAATAATTCAGTTGTTATGTTAAGAAAGAAAAGAGCTTATAATCTCAAAATATATCCATGAAGTAAAAAATGGAGCGCATGATTGGATATTACAAACTAAACAATAAAGTATTTCTCCAAGGATATATAGTAGAACATCTTACCCACAAAAAGAATAAGAAAAAAAATTTAAATCACCTTTTTCTGCACTATATAAGGGTTTAACACTCCACACCATCTTGACCATCAGACTCAGGCGTTGAAAATAACTTAAAAATAAATCCAAAATTTGCGCTACCAGAACAACTACTGCTTGCGTGTTGGTGGAATGCAGTGGTAACAATTATCTTAACCTGAATATGGTTAGTGTCCTAATAATACACCAGGTGGTGCCTGGTACCCTACAGGGGACAATACTGCTACTTTCTTTGTTACGCCTACTAGTACTACTACTTCTACGATCATCTACTGCATCTGATTCTGCTGCTGCTGCTACTACCACTCCTTCTACACTATTTCTGCTGCTGTTATTGTTACTGTTGCTGCTGCTGTCACTGCTGCTGCTCTTACTACTAGCTACTACTGTTGCTGCTGTTGTACTTACTGCTGCTGCTGCTGCACATGCTACTGCGGCACATGCTCCTGCTACACATACTCCTGCTGGTGCTGCTGCTGCACTTGCTCCTGCCCCTGCACATGTTTCTACCGCTGCACATGCTCCTGCTTATGCTGCCCCTGTTGTCGCTGATGCTGCTGTAGATTACTCGAATGGGGACAGTGTCAGTGATAACTGTGAACGCTTCTCTACACTTCGTCTTATATACTACCTGAGGTAATCCTCTTTTCACTTACATTGTGCAATCCGAATAAGATCAAAAAGAGCTTTGAGGAAATTATTTTTTTCTTTTGATATCTTTAAAACAAAAACTTAATCTCCTTTATACGATTGGAGTATACAAGGAGCTTATTTTGTTTTTAATTACCCTCATAATCTTTCAGTGGGATTTATTTGTAAATACCATCAAAGCATTCTTTAATCTGGGCAAATTACATATGTCAGAAACTGTGATAATTATCTTAACCTTTTTGTGCCCAGAATTATTTGAAGATTTTCCATTATTTCACATTATTCCATGATTGTATCATTTTGTTGATAAGACCATGTGTAATCTTCTTTCCTTGATAAGGGCTGGGCATTACATTTTCTTAATTCTCCTTTTCAAGTTTTAACTCACTGTACCTGATATAAAGCAGATAAAGCCAAATGGATGGTTGTATCATTATCGGGAGGTCATAAGCATCCCGAAGTGGGTCTAACTTTCAAGATTGGACCAGTAGAAGTATCTGGATGGAAATTTCTTTCAATATACATGCATTTACGCACAAAACCTCGCTTAAATGCGCGCTTGGGCACCTAGGGGTTAATGCGACTTACAGGTGTAAGATAATGACGCTCATTAGGGGCTTATGAGATCTAAAGCGGACCACAGGGGGTCAGTCCCAGTCTTTGATGAGTAATCCCACCAAATACATCTTAAAAAAAGAAATCCACCCTTTGATATCTTATTAAGTCAGTAACAGGTGGAAAGGTATTGTGATAACTGTATTTGGTGGAATTATAGGGAGTAGAAACTGTGATAATCATCTTGATACGGTTTACAGGGGGATTAAAACCACTATTCTAAGAGATGTCAAAACCTCCTTTCATCTTTTCAAACTGCATTAAGGGGCTTATCTCAGAGGAGTATATAAGGAGGGAGAAAATTTCATTCATTCACACTTTCTCTTTAACCCTCACCATGAGTAGAAAACCGACTAAGCTACAGCTCTTGAGGAAGACGAAAAGAACCAAGGTTTCACCCCCTGTTCCTGCTTCTCAAGATGCTACTGCAGCTGCTTCTGCTTACGAGCCACATGGTGTAGTGGCTGCTGCTGCTGCTACTGCTGATGATGACGATGCTACTGTTAACGGAGGGTCTCATACATCTCCTAACTGTCTACCGATGTTATATGTCCCTGCTGCTGCTGCTGCTACTGCTGCTGCTACTGCTGCTGGTGCTATTGCTGCTGCTGCTATTGCTGCTGCTGATGATGATGATGAAGGTGCTACTGCTGCTGCTGATGATGAAGGTGCTACTGCTGCTGCTGCTACTGCTGCTACTGCTGCTCCTGCTGATGAAGGGGCACATATGATGGGCTTTTTCCACAAAATTTGCGCGATAATATGATTTATCTAACTATTTGGGCCTGGACAGTGCTTTTTTGCTCATAACCCCAGTTCCTTATCCAGCCACAACGCACTTTCAGACCTTTTCTTCGTCTTCAAGAAGCTGCTGGTTTCAATCTGGACATGTTATTAAATTGGAGGAGTATACAAAGTCAACTCCTCTATACATTTCCTGTTAAAACCATTTAGGTTCAACGGGGAATCGATCCCCAGCCGCTGGGGCAGGAGGCGAGCTCGCTGTCCACTATACCAAGGCAACCGGTGGTAGAACCCAATACACATGGAAGATATGGAAAAGTTGTCTGACATACCTGAAGTTTACAGAGCTCGTTAGCATAGATTTCAATGGAGCCTGGTGGAGTTATTAACAGAGAAACATCCTCACATATCCTATATGAATATGCCATGCCTAATGTCTCCAATTTGTTTGAAATAAATAAGAATCCAAATATTTTCCATAGCGCTACGAGTCGGGACCCGCCATTGCAGCTTGCCGACCCGAAAGTAGGTCAGGTACATCTGGGCACCTCCCCGCTTCGTCAACAAGACGAAATGTCCGTGTACCGGACCATGTGCGTTGGATCGGTATGGAAAATCAATGGATTCTTATTTATTTATAAGAAAATGGATACAAAATGTAGGCGAACACCAACTAGAGATCATATATTTGGCGCTGATAGAAGTATGGGACTTGACATGCTTGGATTATACCCGAAAAATGAGTGTAAAGGTGGAGGTATGTCAGACAGAGTGACAACATGGCCACGGCGGGTTGGCAAAGCGAGCGGATCGCATGTACTTACAAAATGTCTTCTCCTGGATTAAATCTTGGGTTATAAGGTAAGAAATTGATACAAAATGGAGAAATATGTCCGATAAACGCCTTAATGTATGTTATGGGATCGCACGAGTGGGTTTATGGCTTAATAATCCACGACCCCGAAGGGGGAGTGGATTATTAACCCATAAACCCACTCGTGCGTTCCCATAACATACATTAAACACTAAGTATGTGAGGATCAGCACAAGATGTAAAAATGACCTGATTTACTACGAGTTTTGCTAGCTGGGTACATTTGTATTTCTATTAAAGCGTGGCAAATAATATTATATTGAATATGTGTAGTCAACACTATCCGCCCCACCATGTAGACTGCTTTTTATTCTCCAATACAGGTGAACTTGTTGTAGGTATGAACCTATGGCATTCTGGTGTAGGTACAGGTGGTTGTACTGCATACTTACGAGGATATTTATACCCCTGTCTTCATACAAGTGTATGAGTTCACAGTATAGGGAAATGGGAAGGAATCCTCCATTTGGAAGGCTCTTTATCATTTTGTCTGATGTAAGATTGTCATTTATTTCATGTTGAGAACAACAGTCTATACCATACAGGGTAAGGGTGCGACTTCAACCGTAGGCTAAGGGACCCCTCAAAACACTTTGTGGCTGCCTGACTGGTTGTCGGTGACAACACCAAGGAGTATAGATACAATAGAATCCTTGATGACGCTCAGACAACATGGTCCTAAGGTGCTCATATAAGGAGAGGGAAGTGGCCACATGACCCCCCCCCCATACTCATCACTGTCTTAAGAGCATTGCACTGGCAATTGTCACAGCCATGAAGGTTACAAACTGATGAGATGCCCATAGCCTTAACCAAGAGAATTTGTCAACTGGGGTGGCAGTCAGGCCGTGATGAACATTCTGTGGGATGGCTTAGGTGGCCCCTGGTGGCTATAGTGTAGTACTAAAGAGGGACAACGATATGTTTCAGAGTACCGCAAAACCCCACATATAAGTCGCACCTGCATATAAGCCGTACCCTGAGTTCAGAGCTTTGCTATAAACCACAGCAGGGGGTGTGAAAAGGTTCCCATTCCTTCCTACAGTCTACATAAGTAAGACCCTGCATATAAGCTGCACCCTGAGTTCCTGGATGAGCTATTAGCCACACCATGGGCTTGAAATGATCTATAAGCCACAGCTTATAAGTAAGGTTTATGGCATATATTGCTGATACGTTTTTTTAACATTGATTTATATTTTGGACACCACTTCATGTTTAAAGGCATTTTTTTCAAATGATTTAATGTTTTCCCTGAAGATGACACAATATTTGCTAATTTGATCTTGCCTTATTTGTTGCAACGTGCACATGCTAGGATTAAATGCATTTACTTGTATTTGTATTTATGTACCCAACTTAAAATACTTAAAAGGCTGTGAGAAGAGAAACATCAATGTTAAATGCGCACGGAATCCAGGATACTTCTGCCGACATGACGTCACTGCTTCAGCGCTCCTTTAAGTATCAATTATGATGCAAAATTAATAGGAAGTTATTTATTCCACAAGAGATGAATGGAGAAAGAGTTTGATACAGGTATGTGGCCTCTACTCGGTTTTCAGGTTGGCCTTGCTGCAGCAGAGATAGATATAAAACTGAACAAATTTATCTGAAGTACAATTAAGATACCTAGCATGTGGTAGGAATACCAAGGCATTTTAAATGCATGCCTGCGGAGATGATCACCTCCATATTCTAGGACATGTTCTATCCAGTATACAGAAGTTTCCCTTGCATCCATTGGACTGCTCCTCAAAATCTGAGATGCTTTATGGGTCCCTTCTCTATAGGATGGATTCTCAATTATTTCTGCCATTTTATCTGCATTTTATCAACTGTGAATATATGCAAATCTGACATAAGTCCATAGCCATGTTTCACAATTCTAAATGCATTATGGTGTTGTTCAGCATAGAGCAAGAATCCTAGCATTGGAACCCCATGGAATACTGACACATATCAACCATTATTACCTGAGTGTGTGATAAATAGTTTGGTCTTTGGATGTGCAAAAAAGGTCATTTTGTGGAAGCCATATCATGACTTTTACATTTGCTGGTACTTTGCCAGTAAACTTCCTATTGTATCTCCAGAATATAGTCTCTCTTCTCTATGCAAAGGTTTTCAGAACCAAATGAGACAACAATCACATCTTCTGATTTTTTGACCATATCCATAATATTAGATTCAAGAGGTTTGGCTGGCATACACGTTATACATTCAATGTTGATAACATTGGGAGTAAGAGGTGCCGGAGGCTCAAACATTGGACCAGGGGAAACTAGGAAAAGCTTAGCTTTCCGACCCAAATGCTTCCAAGTAGAGACTTCAGCGTCTTTACTATATTTCTGAACCAAGGATGTGACTTTCATGCCAGGGAAGGGTCCTATTGCTGGAATAGCTAATGCAAAATTGAATAATGTGTTCTTCAACCTTTCTGTGAAAGTCATATCCTCTGATGTGAACATGATGATAAAGAATAGAAGTGAAATAAGGGAACTACTCTACTCTCTGCCTGGTGCTGGTGCTGAGTGCTTTATTCAAACTATGCATGACCGGAAGTACATGTTAACCTGCGAGGTTTGCCATCATTATTTTGTGTATGGTTGTCACAACTCTCAACACTCCTTCTCAAACATACACAAAAGACAATATACTACCTGTATAACATGAACTTACTTAGAATGAAACTTAACATGAAACTGTGACCAGGCAAGCAAAAACACCCCTCTGGAGAGAAATTCATTATTAAAGTTCATGTAAAGATCTTTAAAATGAGACATCATTGGCTTGAATATTCCTAGTAGTTATGTCAGAACCCCTCCTTGAACATGTTGTTATTCATATCTGAAATCAATGATAAAGCTCTAAATACATTATAAACCATAAAATTGTTTAAAAACACAATACATCAGCCTTCATCATAAAAAAATACACAACAATAGGGTGATTTCTATCATAGATTTTGATCTAAAAGGAATTTTCCATTTCTGTTTAGATTATTTGAACGGTTGCCATGGCAACCAGGAATGGGCATAAAGGTTGATTTCTCATGAAAAATGTTACTTTTACCATCCGAATATGGGCCATTTCTACTGGAAATAGTGCATTTTAAACGAGACCATTGAATTCTGCATGGAAAATTAGCTTAAAGTATTTTCATGATGATTTAAGAGTAATTTTGCCCCTCCTATGCCCCCTGGTGGCCAAATAGGGAATTAAAAATCCCCAGTGGAGGGGTGTTTTCCCTTGATGGGTCACCTACTATATAAACCAAAATCTACTTCTAGGGTATAGATTTACTCAAGACCTGAACTGTATCAGCAATGTCCTAGCCTTCTTATAAGTGTCCAGTTTCTCCAAGTCTTAGAGTAAACAGTTAAATACTACTATAGTATTCAGTTCATAGTCCTTCTGGACAGTCCTCCATTTGTTCTTTTTCAGTTTCACTTGAACAGTAACAGTCACTTGGAAATCTACATTTCTGTAGTTTCAGTTTCACTTGTTTTTTCTTACTTAGTTACATGTTACACAGACTAGGTTAATTATCAAAAATCTTTAGTAAACAGCAAACTCAACTGCTATTAAAATTTTGAATATACCATAACCTAATCTTGGGAAGAGTGGTTCCTAGCACATCATTCCCTGTGAGGTTTTCATTCCTCATGTGAGGCTTTACCCCTCACTTCCCTGACTAAATCAGTTCTTCAATATTTGCTGTCATTTTCACAGAATGTTTCACCTAGCAAATATAGTTCCAACTCTCAGATTCCCCTTCTGAAGTTTACTCACAGATTCTGTACAAAGTGTCAACTTGCTCTATCCTGTGTCCTACTGTGGTGTCTCAGTGCATTCCTCCATCATCTCAGTGCATCCTGACCGCACCCACCAGACAATCAATTTCCATGTGCCTCCACCACCTCGCTGACAATAAACCAGATCTACTAATAATGTTACCCACAGATCTGCTGTATACTCATAAAACAAATGCAGTGTTACCAGCCTTATAGAGCCACCTACGATCCCGTATACAGTTCAACCTCAGTCCAATCACTATAGAGTCATACAATAGATCATTATCTGTCTATTGCTATGCACTAATAGAGTCATTTCATATTAACATACACATTGCTGACATCTGAAACATTACTTTGCTGGACTCCTCCACTATCTGGATGTTACAATCTCATGACTTGACACCTCAATTGTCCTTACTGTAGAAATGTAACCTCTGCATCCAACTCCTCTACAGTCTCTTGTGGTGCCTCCCACAGCACTATACATGTCTCCTTCAGCACTAGACTCTGCACTCCTTGACACACCTTCTGCACTCTTTGACACATCTTCTACAGTCTCCTAAGTCACTCACATGTCTCCTGTGTCCTCTGATGGGTCCCCCGTGCCCATGACAGGTCTCCGATGTCTCTGACAGGTCTCCTGCTGCCTGACAACCTCCTGCTGCCTCTGACGACCTCCTGGACCTCTGACACGTCTCCAGTGCCTCTGATATATCTCCAAGTCGTAGTTACAGCCATAACAGAGTCTACAAACCTCCAGGAAGAACCCACCTCGATTTTGGCACACAGCCAAGCTCATGGGGTCTGTTACTAACAACATACAAGAGGCGTGATCACCAGTTTCGTGTTTCAGCGATTACGAAAAAAGAGGGATCCGCGTGTTTCTAAGGTCCAAATTAGGTGGGGGTTAATGCTACAAAAAGGGATTTGCATTAACGTAAGTGTTAAAAAAAGTGAAGTTAATGACAAAATCTAGGACAGGTCACCTATCAGTCCTATCTTTTTTTTGTCATAAAAAAGAGTTTTTTTAGGGGAGGGGGGGGGGAAAGAAAGATATTTTACCTATTGAAATATACCCTCAAGTTGAAAACCATTAAACAAGAAAAAATGTAAAAAAAATAATAAATAAATTTCCAAATTTTTAGGTAAATGAGCGAGAACTTGGTCATGTATAAAAAATTCCCAGACTTGTAGCCTGCCAAAGTGGGAAAAAAATGGCCAAATTTGTTCTTTTTTGACTTTTTGTGGAAGGGAGTACAAGAGAAGATCAGTTAGAAATGGTTCAATTTCCTAATTGAAGTCAATAATAGACATATTGGCCTTGCTATTGCATGTGTTTGCTATGCATAATGGGGCATTCTATATTACTGATAGCAACTTTAATTACCTCCATATTTCATCATTTTGGTACTGGACGTTACATGACACAAAACAAGCAAAAAAAGTGGAACTGGATGTCCTAAGTCGTATTTTTTGGTTTTCTGAGCTGAGGGGATGTCCCTTCATAAATTTGTTAGGGTTATATAAAGTAGTTAGAAAATTCATTTTTAAGGGCCTTCAAGGGCAAAATCTTACACTTTCTGACGACCTTACCCTTGAAATAAAAAAAATTCTTTAAAGTATTAGAGGTGTAATAAAATTTTTATCTTTGCTTTCTTCCTAATATTAAATAAAAATGGATTAAAAGAAAAAGAATGGTATGCAAAAACAATTTTCTCAGGAAAAACTATGTTAATGCCCATGAACCACTTGTAAAAATATACTACTATTAATGATAAGGGAATAATTAGTATTGCTAGGATAGGGGGAATTATTTACTACATGGTAAATTACTTTTCATATTTAAACACCCAGATAAAGAGACCAAAATGAATTGGAAATTTATTAGAAAAAAAGAATTTGTCCATATATTTATGTAGGGGCCGGCATCATCGTGTATATATTAGTGCGTCTCATCCGAGCGATGTGGTCGTGTGGTGCTCGTTCCTTCTATGCCAACCAGGTGTCGTTTTGCGATACCCGTTTGGTACAAGAGGGGGCAGCACCATGCCGCGCATCCAGCTCCTACTAAGGAGCCGGACGATCCGCAGAAGAGGACTGGACCTAGTCCCGTCAAGACGTGTGCTTCTTCATCAATAAAGCCTACCCGAGCCGGTAGGAAGTTCCAGGGCTTTGCCCCAACCCGAACCCCTCGTGTTGTGTTGGTATCTCTAGAGTTAAGCGAGCCAAAGAGCCACCCAACATATACTTAATACGAACCATTACACTGGTGCCATGACCAGTCGGTCCGGGGTGGAGCGCGGCCAAACGGCGGAAAGCCAGGGACGACCCGAGGCGAGTTCCTCCAGCCCTGAGCTCGAGGAATTCTAAGAAGATGGCATTGCCTCCCAGCATCTGCTGTTAGACTGGAAACCGGGTCAACAGTACATGTTTAACTGGATGGTGTACAGGGAGTTTTCTCTACACCCGGTCTATTGAACGATCCCTCAACATTAGGAGATGGGATCGTTAAACTTTACCTGAGTACCCCTAGCCATGTGGCCTCGGATACTGGCATCCTTACCGGGTTAATAAAACCCGCCCGAGGCGAGTTCCTCCAGCCCTGAGCTCGAGGAATTCGAAGAAGATGGCATTGCCTCCCAGCATCTGCTGTTAGACTGGAAACCGGGTCAACAGTACATGTTTAACTGGATGGTGTACAGGGAGTTTTCTCTACACCCGGTCTATTGAACGATCCCTCAACATTAGGAGATGGGATCGTTAAACTTTACCTGAGTACCCCTAGCCATGTGGCCTCGGATACTGGCATCCTTACCGGGTTAATAAAACCCGCCCGATTGGACTTGAGCGATTGGTCTCAAGTAATTACTAGTAGGCGCGGATTGGAAGCCGGCATACCGGCGAGTGCCACTAGAACATTAAAGACCCCTAGGGCAGAGAAGCCAGTTGGACAGGGGGTACATGGGTCTATCCGAGTAGGACAGGATATACCCTTTATGACATCATCTGATCATGATAGCGATGATGAAGGGGATGGTAAGGACCCAGTCAGGCCCACCTCAACCCGTAAGGATATTACCCGAGATACATTGCCGAGAAATACGGAAATGTATTTTTTGGGATTGTCCCTCAATGAAGCCTTGTCGGATTCCGGATATAAGTCGACCTCGGCTTATTTAAAAGCCAGGGATCAGGTAGAGCAGCAAGCTAAGAGGCAGCATGAACAATTCATAGCTGCACAGAAGAAAATAGAAGAAGAGACTCGAGAACGAATCAACAAACTTCGTTCTATAGAACAAGAGGCGATTTTGAAGGAATCCGACCTCAAGTATCAGTTGTCGTCTCTATCCCAACGGGTAGAGTTAAAGACAAAGGATGAGAGAGAGAGGGAAAGTAAGTTGGCGGACCTGGAAAAGGAGGAAGCCAATAGGCGGAGAGCGAGTGATAAGGCTAGAGCCGAGGAAGTCACTAAAGCTCAGGACGTGAATAGACTGCAAACCGAGTTGAAAGCAATGGAAGAGAAGCTGAAAAGACTTCAACTTTGGAAAGCTGAAACGGAATCCAAATTTGTCTCAGAACAAGATGAGATCCGTAGGGAAACTACTGAGTACCACAGGTCTCAGAAGGAAAAGAGTGAGAAGTATCGTCTATTAAAAGATACTTTGAAGAAAGAGGCGCAAGTCGCCCAATTAGAACGTAACCGAGCGGTCGAGGACAATGAAAGGATTCGGTCTGAAATCTTGTCCGAGAACGCTCAGTTGAGAGAGGAGCAGAAGAATCTGACCATTGATGTGGCGACCCTGACCTTAAACAAGTCCGCTATGGAAAGCTACTTGCATGATAAGGAACAGACTAATCCACCACCAAAGAGCTCGGATCCTAGTCCCGACCTTACTTTCATTAAACAGGAAGACTGTTCAACACCTAAGCAGCCGACAAGTGTATATATATCCGAACGATAATGCATCTCGGAATGTTGACTCGGGTGGAGTATATATTAGAACCCAAGATCAGAATGGTCGGACTAGCAGAGTTCGCATTAGTGAAGTTCCGATAGTCCATAACCTGGGCCCGGACTTCGTCCAAAGGGATTGTTCCGACACAAGTGCCGAAACAAGCGGTTTCCACATAAAAGTGGATCAGACAGATAATGTGGGATTGGATGATGGTAACCCAGGCAATCCACAAGGTGCACAGGGGAGTAGCCAGCAGGGTCAGGCAGGTAACACGCCGACTGCTGGTAATCAGACTGGGTTTGCCAACGCGAGCAACCGGGAGGGGGAGTAGTACTTTGGGTACAGCCCCCAATGCTGGTGGTGGAGGCTACACTGGAACAAATCAGTCTCAGTGGAATTACAGCCAACCCCCACCACCACCGCTGCCGAACAATAGTAGCTTCGGCGGATTTGGAAGCAATCGAACCTTGAACGAAACCAAGGTGATTGAATGGAGCAAACAACAGTGTAGCAGACTGATGTATGCTCCCAATTCCGCCTGAAGGGTAGCCATCATTCCGAAGGAATACAACAGAACTCGGCCATGGAAGGAGTGGTTCGAAGATTTCATCGATGTGATGAATTGTAGTAGGTGGACCCCATACGAGGCTAAGCCACATTTAGTGAGATGCCTAAAAGGTGGCCCGGGTCGCATGGCTGTAGAGCAATGGCGAACCTGGTATTGCCTCGCTGGGAGTTTTGTGCAGCTGGTTAAATCTGCTAGTGGACTGTTATGTAATATGGTCAAAGAGGACCCGATGGTACGTTTTAGAAAATGAACCCAAAAACCCTCAGAAGCTCCATGCCCTATTAAGTAAGGCCAGACCCAGGACAGAAAACCAGGACTGGTATATGGACAATTTGATGACCCGATTCGTCAAGGGGCTAAGAGACCGAGACGAGCAGATAGCTGCAAGAGACGCTTGGAAAGAAGGGTCTACTCTGCACGGCATATTCAATGGAATAGACATGGTCGTGAAGAAACGAACCATGCTAGCCGGGGACATTCCGAACATAGCAGTGCCAACCCTGGTAGCGGCTGCCATGCACCATCCAGAGGAAATTAGTACCTCAGACGACTTGATTGACATCGAGCAGGAGGATGGAACCTTCTGCGCGATGCAACTTAGAAAAGTAGGAAATACATTCCGGGGAAGGTTTTTAATAAGTCGAAGGATGTTAAACCAGCACCTAATGGCAAGGCGTATAAGCCTGCCGAAAGCACTTTCAAAGTGAGTGGCCAGTCTCCGGATGTGGCAAAATTAATGGAAGAAATGTGCTGATTACTGATGCACTACAAGCCAGTCGGTCGAGACCTAGAGTGGATCGCCGAACTGTTAAATGTTTCAGGTACCAGAGAATGGGGCACTATTCGTCTGAATGAACTGCTGCAAAGCCAGTAATGGCGGCTTATTATGAAGCCCAAGCCGAAGCCGAAGCACCTCAGCACGACGCTGAGATGCCTGACGACACAGGAAATTAAAGGGGGTTGTACCCACGGCATTGGGTATGACCCCAACGAGAAATGAATGCCAAAAGGCTACCGGGGGTAATCTGGTGGAAGATTTCGAATCAAACAGTTGGGTGACTGTGGGTGCGCACCCCAGCACCCAGACCAGGGCCAGGGACCCTAGTACCAATTTGTGTGTCGGACTTTATGGCGAGTGGCCGCACTGGGGGAGAGGAAGGATGGATTAAAGAATTGATCCGAGTGTGTGGGACACGTGTTCCCCCAAGTCATCCGTGTCTGGAGTTTTTAAGAGGACTCGGATTGAATCTTGGTGATTCAGGAGACTTTCATCAGTTTACCAGTAACCCATCCCCATTGGGAGGGAGACGGTGGTATATACCCGTAACTGTGGAAGGCCAGGTTGGAGAATTCTTAGTGGATACTGGAGCTAGACATTCCTGTGTGTCCAAAAGATTCTTCGATTTGGTGGCCAGCAGTCATGAGAACCTCAAAACGGGGGTAAATGCTTGCACGGCCGACGGAAGCAGTATGAGAACTTTTGGGAGGACTTTTTTGCCTATCCGTATAGGAGGCAAAGAATTCGTTCTTTCGCCTACTATAGCAGAGGTTAGTGACAATGGAATCCTCAGTTTGGATTTTGCAAGCCTATACGGAGCCATGTTGGATCCGCGAGATGGAATGATGAGTATCCGGAACCCCTATGGCTTGGATGTACAATGCGTGTTGAGACAGGCGTCTTCAGTAGCTTCGGTTATGCATACAGTAAAAATCCCTCCTGGTACCACTTGTGATGTCCTTTGTTGCGGATCAATGGCCCAGAAGGGTGAGAATGGAGTCTTTGAACCCGACAAGATACATTTATCGAGCATCGAGTTGGACTCAGTGGATACCTTAGTGGCGAATGCAGCATGGTCTGTATTACCCATGACTAACCGAACCGGTTCAGTGATTTACTTGAAACGAGGCGACGGCATAGGGGTGATGAGTTCAGTGGAACACGTAGCCGAAGCCGAGTTCAAGAAACCATTAGAACCTGTTAGTAAGCATCCTTTGGATGAAAAATTTCAGAAACTGATTGATAAATCAGATTTAATGGATACAGATGATAAACGGCACCTAGGGGAACTCCTTCGAAGGTATGAGAATGCTTTCAGTATGGAGGGAGGATCCGTAGGTAGGACCGATAAGGTGTTGCACACTATCAATGTGGGAGACGAGAAACCTTTTAAAATACCGTATTGTAGACTTCCTCTTAAGAAGAAGTTAATATGCGAGCAGGAAATACAAAAGCAGTTGGAATTAGGGGTAATCGTGCCGAGCTCAAGCCCCTGGTCCAGCCCTGTTTGTATGACCGCGAAGAAAGTTGGTACCATCCGTTTCTGTGTCGACTACCGGAAATTAAACGGTATGACAAAGAAGAACTTGTATCCTCTACCAAGGATAGACGAGACATTTCATAGCTTGGGTGGGAACCAATGGTGCTGCACCCTGGATTTACAATCCGGTATTGGCAAATACCGATGCATCCAAAAGACATAGAGAAAACTGCTTTCTCTAGTCATTTAAGACTATTCGAGTATAATGTCTTGCCCTTCGGATTGTGTAATGCACCAGCTACGTTCAAGGCGATGATGGAATCTCTACTCAGTGACTTGCTGTGGAAGAAGTGTTTGGTCTACTTGGATGATGTTATCGTATTCGGCAAGTCATTAAAGGAGTGCTACGCGAATCTACAGCTCATCTTGGATAGAATTCTAGCCAATGGCCTAAAGCTCAAGCCTAAGAAATGTAATCTGTTTAAGAAAACAATTACATACTTGGGAAGGATAATTACCCCTAACGGGGTAAGCGCAGATCCGGAGAAGCTTGAAGCAGTGGACAATTGGGAAAGACCCATGAGTGCTAAGGAGGTTAGATTATTTTTAGGATTTTGTTACTACTACCGTGATTTTATACCGAATTACTCTCGTGTAAGTTTTCCCATGCAATACTTAGCTCATTGGACACCGGGTAGGGCACGGGAACCCTTCCCATGGACCAGCGAGCAGGAAGAATCTTTTAATAAAATAAAAGATTTGTTTAGAAACACACCGGTATTGAAATATCCCACTCCCGAGGGTCATTTCATACTAGACACAGATGTGAGCAATAATGCCAGAATGGAGTCGAAGTCCTATTGGCATTTGCTAGCAACACGCTAAGCAAGACCCAGCGTAATTATTGTACCACTAAAAGAGAACTCCTTGCGGTAGTGGTGTATACTAAGAAGTATAAGCATTTCCTTTGGGGAACTGACTTTACTTAGCGTACTGACCATTCGTCTCTGAGGTGGCTTCTTAATTTTAAAGACACCGAGGAGATGATTGGAAGATGGTTAGCTCACCTATCCGAATTCGGATTGGAGCACAAGCAGATTGAGCACTGGCCGGGTGAAAAGCATATAAATACGGATGCCTTATCGAGACGACCAGTCCGAAAGTGCTAAAATGCCACTTGTGATGACTGCGGGGCCCACAATGCTGTGGTCGCCGGGTTGGTACAGTGAAACTTGGTTACAACAAACTTCCTTATAATGAAATTTGTTTATAACAAACAAAATCACCCTGACACAAACCTTTTCCGTACATTTCTATAATAATACAACTTGTTTATAACGAAGTGATATTGACAGGGACTTGCTTATAACGAAATAATTTTTACCCCCTAAGTTTGAAAATGTGAAATAAATGCATGGTTTAGACACTTTCATCTTATATTTCTGCCCTCTTTGAAGAAAAGATCCATAGAACATCTGCAAAGACGATATTACTGGCCAGGGATGAGGAGCGACCTACTTTGGTGGATTGCAACTTGCCCTGATTGTTGTAAAAACAAGCCAGGACCCGGCCTGAGCGAGCTGCCCTTGTCCCAGGAATTGTTTGGTGTCAGATTTGCTCGAGTAGCGATCAACATCATTAGTGGATTTAAAATGACGCCCAGAGAGAATACTTGTATGATGGTCGTAACAGACTACTATACTAAGTACACTCGGGTGTTTCCTCTTCCGAATCACAAAGCCGCTACATGTGCCGAGGCATTTGTAAAAGGCTGGGTGCTACAATTGGGTGTACCCCTCATGATGCACAGTGATCAAGGTAGAGAGTTCGAGTCAGAGTTGTGGCAGGAAATGTGCCATTACTTAGCAGTATGTAAGACCCGAACCAACCCATACTGACCACAATCGGATGGCCAGGTAGAGAGGTTCAATTTGATACAAGTCCTAAAGCCCCTGGTTAATAGCCATCAGGACGATTGGGACGAACAGTGTGAGTTTGTAGTACACGCCTATAACAACACCGTCAATTCATCCACTAATTGTACCCCAAACCTCTTGGTGTTCGGCGAGGACATAATTATGCCCGCCGACAGGAGGCGAAGGTAGCTACTAAGAAGAAGACGACGAGTCGAAAACGGCATAATCGTAAGAAATGGAAAAATGTCTCGCTGAGTGAAGGTAATACACATGGAAAAGGTCCTGCCATGGCTATACGGGACCCGGAAAAGGCTGTGTGTACAGCCAGGCGAAATAAAATGCTGACCCAAGGCGTCAGACGCAGTCCTCGGCTGAGGTCTGCCATAACCTAACTAAGTACACAACGAGCAACTGTGTGTAGTTCGCCGTAGGCGAATGACATATGTATCGCGGCTGGGGAATCGAACATATGTTCCTCAGGTAGCCGTATCCCGTAAGTGGTGGTCGGATTAACCGGTACATCCGCTTTATAGCGATGCATATACCACCAAGCTCCAGATGATAGCACCCGGGCAGCAACATGCATCTCGTATTCGGAGCCGAACCTTAGTTCGAATCTAGTCCGCTAGAGAGTGCCACAGGGGTGGCGGGAAAGCGCAGAACTAGGTCACCGGATAGCTTGCAGCGGGATCTAGCGAGACGAGAAGTATGACGCTATATTGGTTATAACTAGGGTGGAATCATGGTGGTCAGACGCCACGCATTTCGCTCCAGTTATTTTGCGCCCTCCGGCAACTGACAAGTTGAAATTTTTATTGTTTTTGTTGGACGAATCCTTCGGGAGGAGTCCAATGCTTTTACTGCCAATTTTCAATTGGAAGATTGTTCCGTCAAAGCGCCAACATTGAGTTGGGTGAAGACGAGGCCCCAGAGGCCGCGTCTCGGGTGGAGGAAACCATGGATTCCTCGGATGCTGGCCTCGGACGGGAGCCAGAAGTGGAAGAAGCCGCCAACTGCCTCACTGCTATGTCGACAGACAGGGAGCGGATGCCTCCTCCACCAAACCCGGGTCCAGTACCTACAGAGTCAGGTTCGACGAAACCCTCCAACCTGACGGGACTTAATGCGGATGTCTTGGACATACCGTTGTATGCTCCGGGATTCAAGACCAGTACCCAACGCCTCGCTCACATAGAGGAGGCCGAGGGTATCGTCTACACGAGGTGGGGCACCTGGATACCCATGCACCCATCCATGTTTGGATGTGGTCTGTTGGCCGAGGTGCCCGGTGAGCCGGAGTCTATCCCAGATGATTTCAAATCGGCCACGGTGCATGGTGGGCAGGAGAGGGGTCAGTCGAGAAACAGCGCCAGGCTTGTGAGGAGTATGTGGCGAAGTTCCCTGCCATGGGACCCGCAGGACCCGAATTACAGGCCCTGACTGCCTCGGGTCAACAGAGAGCTCGGGGTAGAGGTCATGGGGGATGCGAGTCCTCCCGACCGGCCCCCAGTTCCGTCCGAGGTAGAGGAGGTACCACGATTGAGGGCACTGTAGACCCTAGCGCAGGCCTTCTGCCTATTACTGCATCTTCCATACCAGCTGCTGCCCCATCTGCAGACTCTCGGGTCCCTGTAATGGGGTTAGTAGCGAGTACCCTGGCGGGTTTTCAGGATCCGGAGACGTTTGTCGATCACCGCAACGAACATACCTGCCGGATCCAGAATGATCTGATGGGCGAGTGGCAGTCACTGCATCGCTAGAGGTCAATCGACTACTGGCGAGATATGACTGAAGCCACCTTCAATCTGGTCTATGAGATCCAGAACAGGGAGGAAGATAAAATCAAAGAGCAGGAGATAAAGCGGGTCGAGGAGGCCTACAAATCCTGCAAGGAGAAACAGAGGGAAGCCGAGAAGCTTAAGGAGTTCCACGCTGCTGAGAACTTAAAGTACATCAACAAGTACAAGGAGGTTGATCTCAAGTTCTTCCTCTGCTTCGGCAAGCACCTGGATGACTGGGACGGCACCGCGTCGTCTTTGGTCATCCCTTCGGATGCTAAGGCCAAGGCATTGGGGGACAGCCCCTCTGAAGGCATGGGTGCTCTGAGTCTACTCAGTGACACGAACACCAATGCCCTTAAGCTTCTCACCGTGGGAAGCAGCAGCTCGGCTCCCGAACCTAACCCGAAGCGAGCTGAGAAGATGGACACTGACGGCAAGTCCGAGGACTTGTAAGTGTCCATCTGCCGGCTACCACATTCATAGTACCCGAGGGTAAAGGCATACTATATATGCCAGAGATTTACTTCTCGGAAGACTACCCGGACGGACGGACTGGAATGACATACTGCAGCTAAGATGGACGCCACCGCAGCCACTCGTGGATTACTATACGAAAGGGGGCTCCATCTTCCCATCCTCACCAGGGCATTACACATAGCAACATGGCTTGCCACCACACGTACGTCGCTGAATGGAGCTGCAGAGTCATTCCAGGTTCGCCGGAAGTCAAGTTTTATTTTAAGGGTGATCCTGCTACCCCGGTAGGACACCTCTTAATTTCATATATCATTCTACGTATATGTCTACTATTTTTTAAATTTTATAAACTAAAACTAAAATTTTTTTTGGGTTACCCTACCTCTCGGGTCTATAATATTAATATTGTATATACTGTATCTTCACCGCACTACAATATATGTGTTTAAACTATACTTTAACACATCATTTTAACTGTAATAACTATGTAACATTGTTACCTTAATATATAATCATGGGTTGATGGTGCATAAGGCACCACCTCATGTTTTTGTTATTACTTTTTACTTCAGGTTATATATGACGATGCCTATTATTATGTACATATTATTTATAATGCCCCTTATAATGTCATATAATCTACATATAACATTTAATAATAGACTTACCTATGTATATACTGTCATATCATATTAAACAATAAGTCTATTGTAACACCTACCCTAGGTAAAGTCTAGGGGGGGTGGTGTAGGGGCCGGCATTGTCGTGTATATATTAGTGCGTCTCATCCAAGCGATGTGGTCATGTGGTGCTCGTTCCTTCTATGCCAACCAGGTGTTGCTTCGCGATATCTGTTTGGTACAAGAGGGGGCAGCACCACGCCTCGCATCCAGCTCCTACTAAGGAGCCGGACGATCCACAGAAGAGGACTGGACCTAGTCCTGTCCAGACATGTGCTTCTCCATCAATAAAGCCTACCCGAGCCGGTAGGAAGTTCCGAGGCTTTGCCCCAACCTGAACCCCTTGTGTTGTGTTGGTATCTCTTAAGTTAAGGGAGCCAAAGAGCCACCCAACATATACTTAATACGAACCATTACATTTACTTGAAGAAAACTAGTAAAATATACCTAATCTTGAAAAAAAAAATTATACCACAAGGGTTTTTGCTTTTTTTTTAAGGTACCATGGCCCGAGAGTGAAGGGGGAGAGACGTCGTCTGTCACTTTGTGGTGTTAGAGAAGTTCCTTTGAGGCCATCAATCCCTGATAAAATAAAGATTTTTATTCAATAATGACGTTCGCATTAGTCTATTATTGTTTTGGCGTTAACGCAAGTAAAAGGGAAAATTAATGGTCATCAACAAAAATATTTTTTCCAGAGGTTTAACCAAAAAATTTCTATATGTACTTGGAAGAATTGTACTAAAAATATATTAAATGAATTTATTTTAATACTTACCTATTACTATTTCTCTTCCAAGATAGTCCAGTGCCATCAGCTCATCAGGACCCGAAATCATATTAGCTGATATCCTTCCTCCTCCTGTCTGTCTTTGGGTGTTTACTAGGCAAGTGTGCTTGGCTTTCACCTTCGGGCAGAATTTACCCACTTTGCAGCAGCATATTTCAGGAGATCGATGGCATTGAGAGGACTGATTAACATACTCTACAGAAAGGGAAGAGAAGGATGTACAATAAAAATATTGGAAAGAATATAAGACTGTATAACTGAAAATAAAGCATAGATAAATTATGCAATTAGAATACATCTAGAAAAGAGATATACCCTAAATCATCCGATAAAAGCAGGAGGTGTTAACATAGTTAATATGAACTGTACCAAACCTGCAGGAATATAGTAAAAAAAATAAACCTGAGGAAAATGGGAAACATATATGATATAGCTCAAAAAAATCACCAGCCACCTTCCAAGCCTTGTCCTTCATTAGTTTACCTATGGAGGCAATTTTGAAGGAGTCCCGTAAATTAGACCTCCGGGCATTAGAAGCTAACATCAGGGTATTCCTTTCGGCATAACTCCAATTGGGCTGTCGGGCAATGTCTTTGTCTAGTTGATCTTCTTTCTCAACCGAGGACTCTTGCATCTCTATATTCTCGGGTATAGTATTTGGACGGGTTTGTCGCTGAGCTGCTTTGGGCTGCTTGGGTTTAGTCTTCTTTTGGGCAGGACCTTTACCTTGGCTCGTAGAGGCTCTCTTTCCTATTTTAGAGGAATAATTTGATATGGTACAGAACTCTTAATAATATTAAATATACGATATCTCTACCTATGTTTATACAGTAAACACATAGTAAATAAATATTTTTTTCAAATAATATTCATCTAAATTCTTTTCTTTTTTTTTCATACAGTTAAACAGAACATAATGTAAAAAAAAATTAAAACAACACATTAAAACAGAAAGAATTATTTATTTAAATACAGATAAATATGGTATAGTAGTTTGATGATGATGATGTTTGAAACGTGTTTATTGGCCAATAAATATCACATCACAATGGCGCTCTTCCTATAAATCAGCCATAGTAAGTATACAGTTCAGTCACAATGTTACGATGTTACATTTTCATTTAACAAAAGAGGATATACAAGTGGGTTTCCATGAATCTCAAAATTCTTCTTTTAAATCTGGTATATATCTCAATTATGTAATTTATATGCCAACATAGGATCTCGTTAACTCAGTATTCTTTTTTTGAACACATCTTTTTCCTCAAGATTTTGAACATCAGCAGTTAAGCGGTCCCACAATAACATACCTCTATAAAGAGGGCTTTTTCTGTAAAGTTCACATGTTGGACGACTGACCTTTAATTTCAATTTATTATTACCTCGCAATAACCTAGTAGGGACAATTACATTTTCTGGGTCCTTCACATATCGATGTATAATCACTAGTATCATTCGCTCTCTTCTAACTGATAATGGTACGGTATCAGTTCTAGCTAGCAAGTCTTCAACATGTACATCCTGTGGATCTCTGATTCGCATACACATACGTAGACAATTATTCTGTATCACTTCAAGATGGTTCACTATTGTTTCAGGACCACTATCTATTATAAAGTTACAATATTCAAAGGTCGGTAGGACCATATGTTTATATATTTTTAATGCTGTCTCACTGTAGTAGAATACAGGTTGGTGTAACTTGGTCCCACTTCTCCTACACATATAAAGTTCATTCTTGGTATAAATACAACTACTATGGTAGGAGGCGTTCCATCTCCACATATAACAATCACGATTATAGGGCCTTTAAACCTTTATAATAAGAAATTTGTGTCAGGTATGTCGACAATAGTGCCTTTAAACCTATCTAAACAAAATAAGAAGAAATCCTTTTTTCTTTGGAAAGAATGAACTATATCAGATATGGGCAAGACAAGGTTCTTCACAATAATTACTTTCATAGCGCTTGCAAACCTTAGAAGCCATAGTAATAAAATAAAAATATACCTTATATATTCTAAAAAAAAAAAATAAAAAGATGAAATCGCCTTTAAGGCCAAATTTTTCCATGGTTAAACCACCAGAAACAATCATTATGGGTATACATTTTTTTTCATCTGCACATGAACATACGTTGATATGTACTCAAAAATATATTCATCCACTATTTGAATCTGTTCAGCTGTTTAAAGCCTTCTGCAAAAAGACATTAGAAAAATTATTTACATGCATAACATACAACATAAAGTCTTTCTTATATTTAATGACAGGGTAAATCTGAAGACCCTTCCCCGTTTCCTCCTCCACATCCTCCACCTCTACCTCCCCAAGTGACTACAGAGAGAACCGGAACTGCCACTGAAGATGATAAAATAGACTTTTAGGCACAGGGTAAAAGCTTAGAATTTTGGGATGGTCTACTTTTTAGGGGATTTGCGTTAAAGCCCCAAATGTCTAATAAATTATAAAACCAGCGTTAACGCCCATTTTGCGAGACTGTTCAGAAGAAAACAATATTCATTTACAAATATAATATATGTAGGGGATAAAAGAAAGGTATAAAATATAATGTAAGGTGTTGAGAAGAAAGACAAATATATTTTAAACACAATATACTATTTACCGTTAGGTGGTGGATTAATGGTAACTTCTTTATCCAACTCCTCAGAATCTCCTTGTTGATCAACTCCATTCAAAGCAGAAAGCAAGCTGCAAAAGGCTGAAATAAAAGCATGTTCATTATATAAAAAGAAAGATAGAAATAACATTAATTTTACATAATCTAAAGCGAATGAAAAAGATACAAAGTTATTTTTCTTGAATATTAACCATATTTATCTAGTCAAATGTAAAATTACAACAAACAATTTTATTTTAGGTGTTTACCATTGACTGATGTGCTATTCTGTGTAGTATTTGGGTCATTTCTGTCGTTACTTTCTCTAGAGATGCATGATTTTTATCTAAGTCCTTCTTCATTGCCACATTCAGTCCATTGGTACAAGTCTGTGCCTCTTTATATCTGACAACAGCTTCAACTACTACTTTTGACACGTGAGACAGACTAGCAGCAATAATTTTTTGATAGATTCCTCTTGTTTTTCCTGATGGGAGCTCATATTAGACATTAAATCAGATTGGGCAGAGTGAGCCTTCTGTATCAGTTCAGCAGTCTAGCTACACTTTGATTGATTTTCAACAACACCTTTAAGACAATAAATGTGAAACAATCTGCGAAAATGGGGATTAGTTCAGAGGGTTCTAAGACCCCTTCATGTGACAAAAATATTATTTACTATATATCTTACCTTTTGCTAGAGGAGAAGACTGTGGAGCATCTTTAGAATCCTTCTTACCTTTCATCTTAGGAAAATCATGTGACAACACAATTTACTTGTTATATTAGTCTTTTATCTGATTCTGGATATGACATACAAAAATTGAAATGACATTTAACTTACACTATAATAATTCTATTTCTACATCTCCTTATGTAAGAATAGCTTACTTGATACGGTAGAATCCCTTACAAAGACATGGAACAGTTTTTTGGTATCTATTCCTATAGTATTTTATTGTTAACGCTTATATCATTATTAGCATTAACGCAAAAATAATATGTAATAAAAAGTACAATACTATATCATAATTTACCTTTGCATTTGTTTTTCTTTTGTTTCTTGGCAGGTGACTGGACTTCTGACACACTACCTAGTTCTGAAGACGGCTGAGACTTAGGAGAGGCAGAAGGCTGGGTATCTACAGGACCTTTCTATCTTTCTATCAGGACAATATAGTAAAACTATAAGTAATGTGTTCCTTACCTGCTATAGTTATTATGTCGTGGTACAGGAGAGCCAGGACAAACAACTTTGATATCTTGTTGGTTTTCTTACTCTATGTCCTGACCCTTTTTCATCTAACTCTGTGTGTTCTGAAATGTAAAAACAAGAAACATATCAATGTTAAAACTAAAAATTATGTTAAGACAAGTAACTGTACAGGTATATACTTTGTTTGCAGTATATATTAACATATTTTACCATACATCTTTACTGTAAGTGCTATAGCTTTAAGGCCTATACAATACCCTACATACCTTAACTTTGCATTTATGAGAATAATGCTGTAACTTCCTTCTGCACTGATGCCAGTCTCTCAGGTTTATACCCAGGGCATTTACCATTTCTGTGTAATAAAAATTAAATTTCCTTTTAACTTGAATTATTTGTTACAAATTCTAAAAAAGTATATTTACATTACACAGTTAAACAATTGAATTTGAAATTGAGTATAGGAGACATAATTTGTCATAGCTACAACTTTCTAACATCAATAAAAAAAATAAAAAGTCTACATACTTACCAAAGCATTGTGTTAAGCCTTCAGATTTTCTTGTGTCTGTAATTTTCACTTGCTTGTCACATAGTATTTTTCTCCTAGGCATGGCCGCTTCAAAAAGTGCCTCCACTGTCCAGTTTTTCTCCTGCATGTCATCATCATCTCCACACTCTGAGTCAGAAGGGGATATATAACTTTCTTCACTAATGAATCTGCTTTTTACTTTGAAACTTTGAACTTTAAAATCTGCTGCAAAATAAAAAAAATAAATGATTCTCTTTAGATAAATGGCATACATATATTTAGTACTAATTATTATTCCTTCATGAAAACCTACAAACTGTAGGAAAATCTATATGTTAAAGTAACACTATATTCCTTATAAGAACAAAAGGATACAACTTGATTAATTCTAGTAGAATAAAATATCTTTTGACATAAACTTTGGACATATAATTTACCTTCTGAAACATCGTTCTTCTTAGACGAGGATCCTTTTTTAGAACTTGAAGGTTTAGGCTTGGTTAATTTTTTCACCCCAGGTATATCTACATCATCTTCATCTGTGCATTCGTCGTCATCTTCTTCGTCTTCCTCCTGTTCGTCCTCATCCTCAGAGTCTTCAGCTTAAATCAAATCGGAGTCATCCACAGTACCACTTTGTTTTTCCTTTCTAGTCTGATCTTCTTTTTCTCTTTGTCAACATCAAAAGTCTCGTCAGCATCTGTGTCGTCAGGGGGAGTGACAATCTCTTCTTTGGTCTTATCTTTGTCAGAAGAGGATGACCCAGAATCTTGTACAATCTGTAAGGAACAGAGGAAATAAAACTTTCAAGTGAGCACGATTTTAACTGACATATGACCAATAATCATGAATCGTCGTTAACTAGCCTGTTCTTGTTTCCCCATCAATAAAAACTTCAAATAAAGTTATATATGTGTCTTTATCATTTATTCTGGTCGGGATGGGAGAGAGCTACAAGGGGTATATGGGTTTTGCCTATCTACAAGGCATATTTAGGGAGCTAGAGGGCTAAAACTGGCCAAAATGAGGTTTTTTTTCAAGCAGAAACACAAAGATCTCAAGTGCAACTTGCAAGTAATGAAAATAACTGGGGTATAGCTTCCATTTTTGGTTTTGCTATTTCCCCTAGAGCACAGGGGAAATTTTAAGACCAAATAGGAATATGTGATCACTGTACTTTCTATGCTGGATGACTAAAGGTATCTGGGCAGTTTTACACTAGACCCGAGAGAGACCCTAACATAGCAACCATGTTCTATTATTCCTATAGCACAGATATGATATAGATATACCATGCAAACCCTTAACATGTCCCTAGATGCATGAAAAAAAAATTAGAAGTTTAGCTCCCATATATTGGCCTGGGTAGTCCATCCAATTTAGATGACACAGTTGGGGTAGTTTTATGTTAGACCCGAGAGAGACCCTTAATCTCACTGATGTTCAGTCTGCCACCAGTGTATTATATATTTAACTATAAAATCTCATATGAAAATGGACCTTTTAATGAGAGTAACTTGGCCTGTCAATATAAACATCTGACTCCATTAAGGCTTAGAGCTATGGTATAATCACTAGAAATTGGACCCGAGAGAGACCCTAGACCCGAGAGAGACCATAGACCCAAAAGAGCCCCTAGAGTCTGCCACCAGTGTATATAACTATGATATCTTATATGACAATGGACCTTTATATAAGAGTAACTTGGCCTGTTCATATCAACATCCCACTCCATTAAGGCTTAGAGCTATTGTATAATCACTAGCAATTGGACCCGAGAGAGACCCTAGACCCGAGAGAGACCCTAGACCTGAGAGAGCCCCTAGATTCTGCCACCAGTGTACATAACTAGAATATCTTATATGACAGTGGGCATTTGTATGAGATAACTTGGCCTGTTAATATAAAGATCTTACTCCATTAAGGCTTTACAGGGTAGGGTCTCTCTCGGGTCTAGTGCAAAATTGAGGTAGTCAACTATTGCCCCATGCTATGGGTTTAAAAATTATATTTAACCTACCCGCACATATGGACTCTAACCCCCAACACCTGTAGTATATGTACCCTAAAGCTTTTTTGGCTGGTCCAGAACTTTTTTTAGACCCCCCTGGCAGCCTACATAACGACGATTCATGATTATTGGTCATATATGATCGTTAACGGCAATTTATGTTAGAGTTAATGCCCAAAAACATTGAGTGCGAAAGAGAAATTAATTTCCCTATTATCGCCCAACAATAATATAGTTTTCCGTCTATCCCTTGTATATATACCTAAAAACATCGAAAGTATTTAACATATATCAATAGATTAGTTCATATTTTTACATAAAAAACAATTATTTACATACCTTTTGGATAGACGAAGCCATAATGGAGGAAAAATGGTTCGCACACTTTTTCGATCGTTTACCAAAAACAGCGTTAACAACTACAAAAATTATCACCGGAAGTGACGTTTTCTGTTTACTTTCTTGTCTATACTCGATTTCCCACCCTTCACTTACGTCAACAAAAAATTATTTGCGTTAACGCTTATTTTCAATTTTACGTTAACGTAATTAACAATTTAGCAAGCAGGCATGACATAGACATTTACGAGTACGGTAGGAGACACACTAAGAAAACCTACACAGAAAACTACCAAAACTACTAGAGACAGACCCAAAATTATAGTAAATGTCCTCATTGTAAGGGCTAAATGCTGTCCCTGTAGTAGATCTCTTGCCACATGATATATATTGACTGTGCCCATAGAAGTGTAGAGGTACTTATTGTATAACCATAGTGTTGGGTACCGTCTGACGTGGCGGGTGAGTCGAGTCGTCGGACATTCCTCAGGTTCCGGATAGGTGGCAGCACCGATCCGGGTCTGTGGGGACATCTGACGACGAACACCTGGGTCCTTATATAAAGCCCAGGGCTCAGCCGCTACGTCAGAGGCCCTTCTGGCCTCCAAGTATGTAAGACCATCCCTTAGTATCTGTTAGCTGCCCTATTAATAACTATCGGGTAGCCGTGAGTGTGTATTTTAATAAAGACTATCCGTTGGCATACACTTGAAACACCGTCTTACTCTTTCTTTCCCCAATCGTAAGACCCGAACCCCCCAGGTCCGTAAGACCACGAGGCATTACACTGGTGCCGTGACCAGTTAGTTCTGGTGTATAGCCCGGACGTTATAACGTCGGAATGGCTAGTACATGGGTTAGATAGCCTCGCGGAAGCTAACCCAGCAGGGCAACTAGTTGCCCAGGAGAATGGCAATGGATCATTGGTGATCCAAACCCATTCGAACTCCCGAGATGCGGAATCTGCATCTTGGAGAGATCCCGAACCTCACTATAATGATAGTGAGGAAAATTTACCAGACTCTGTATGACGTGAACAATCCTTACAGAGGCAAATTAATTTGATAAGTCAACAATCACTTGTTGACGAATTAAGTAATTCGATGTTTGAAGTTGGTGGTAGCACTAACCCAGAACATCCGGCACCGATGCCAAAAAGGGTTACGTTTGGAGAACTATCTTACAGTGTACCCAGACCCGGGCTACCAATATTAGATTACAGCGCTATAGACGGCGACGTAACCTATGCGGTACCGGAAGGTGAGGAATTTAAACGACCGGATGTCCTGTTGTTAAATGAAACCTATGTAACTTTGAACGAGAATCTAAATACCTTGGTCAGAGCTAAAGATGAAGTATTCAATGAAAAACTTCAGTTGGAAGATCGGCATGCGAAACGAATTCGAAGCCAGGAAGAGTGAATACATGAAGGAATTAGAAAGTGAAGAAATAAAACTTCAAGAGATGAGAAAGTCATTCAATAAAGAATATGACAACAGACACATTCGTATCCAGACGTACATAGATACGAACGATCAACTAAGTCTTGATAAGGCAAATTACGAATCCGAAATATGCCATTATCAAAGCGAATTAGAGAAATTAGAGAAACTTCAGTGCAGTAAACAAGCTGAAGACAATGAAACCATCCGGGTAGGTATTATAGCTTACAATAAACAACTGGAGGAAGATAGACAGAAACTCACGAATGAGCTTCAGGAATTGCAGGCTACTGCAATAACCCTAGACAAATATGTAGAAGCCGCACAATTGACTATAGGTACTATAGATCCAACTGTGGTCTCTACAATGTTGGCAAAATCATCCAAAGATGCAACTCCAACCAGATATAACCCATTCGTCGTCGATGGGGCTGATAAAAATGTAGTATCCGGAATCTATAAGAAACCGGATAACACCGCAGCTAGAGGAATGAGTGTCCAAGATGTTAACTGCCCACAGGGAACTACTAATAAAGGATCAACGAATATTGTACCTACACCTGTAGCTCCTATGCTTGATACAGTAGGTCCGGCACCCCCTATACCAGATTTGAGTCATAAAATTAGAGCGACTCACGTTAATGCTATTAGTGCCAATAATAATACACCAGTAGCACATCAGAAAGTACCGGGACCACCGAGACATATGCTAACCCCACCTTCATATTTCTCTCAACCCGGCCATAGTACACCAGCAGGCCCAAGATTGCCGAACCCGCCTTCAGGTCAAAGCAATGGTCCTAATGGTGGACCGAATCCACCACAACCTAATGTTACCGGTGGTACGTACCAACCAAGAACAACTTCCTATGGATATAGGCATAATTATAATCCAGCAGGAAGTAGTAATTACCAAAATGGTAATACCTATAATCAGGGATGGAATCAAAATAATTCCTATCCCAGGTATGCACCTTCCGGAACAACTGGAAATGTAAATTATGGAGGTGGATACCCTGGTGGTGCTTCTGGGAACTACCCTAGTGGTGGTCCCCCTGGAGGTAATCCCCCGGGTGGCCCTGGTGGATCAGGATCAGGATCGGGAGGAGATGGCAGGAAGCCCAATAGAAGAACTTCCATGCCTGCAGGGATGCAAACCATCTTTGAGAAAAGCCAATGCCTCCAAAATTTGGGCATTGACTGCTACCGAAAGGGAGCAGACGGCATGGAAGTCATGAACTGGAGCATGCGAGAAGCAGATAGACTACGCGGATGTAATAATCCGGCACGTAGACAGGCACGGATACCCCCTCCCTATGATTCAAATGATCCATGGAAGGATAGGTATCAAGCTTTTGTCGATGAGGTCAACTGTAGTGGTTGGACAAAAGAAGAAGCTCTACCTTATTTGATCTGCTGGTTAAATAAAGGTGGAAAAGTAGCCCTCAATCAATGGAGAGCCCCAATTAGTCGAGTGTGCCGCGTACCTGTTCGGTTCGATCGTTAGAGAGGATCAATGGGTGAGCTTTAAGAAGAGGACACAAAAACCTAAAAAATCTCATAAAGTCTTTGGTTTGGAGCTACAGGACCTGCTATCAAAAGCACGTCCTAATTGGGCTCATGACGACGACTGCTATCTGCAGGAATTGTTTACACAATTCTACAATGGATTGCGGGATCCGGATCACAAACAAGTAGTTTGGGATTCTTGGAAGGATGACACATCCTTCAGTGATTTATTCATATCAATCGATGGGCATGATATGAAGAAGAGATTGGTAGGTCTAGGACCGAATCCAGTCCGAGCAGCTCCATTGCAGTACGGAAGTACCTCTGCTCAGGCTTTTGAAACTTCACAATTAGCCCCTGTTGACCTACAGGAGGCTGATCAGGAAGACGAATATGTCTCTGATGAAAATGGAGAATATATTGGATCAGTCCAGGTTGCTGGAAAGTATTACCGACAGAAACGGTATAGAAAGGTACATCCGAAAGGAAGGGGAGGGGCCGTGGCTAATAATATAGCTTCCGGACCTATTAAATCTGGTAGTTCGACCACTACGGTCACTCCTACCGTGGCAGCCACTGCTACTCCAACTAATATGATGGAGACATTAATAGCCGGATTAACAGAAGCTCTGAAAAGACCGAGAGTTGATAAATCTCAAAGGAGATGCTTCAGATGCCAGAAGTTAGGACATTATGCTCCCGAATGTATGGCTGAGAAACCTGTCCCTCGTAGACAGGAAGGTGTCTCTGGAATAAGTACAGAGGAAAACTGAGGAGGGGTCCCCCGATGGGCAAAGAAGGGGATCCCAGTGACAAATCTTGCCATGATATCACCATCTGTGACGACAGTTCGCATATAGTAACAAACTCGCCTAACACCGAGGTGGTTGTATACACCGGGAAGGTTAGGGAAGCTGATATAACAGGTGCCCAGGGAGCACAGGGGAAACCCGATATCAGTAACGAGGTAGGCGGCTATGAATTAGCCAGGGTTGGTAGTGCCCACCTGCCCCCGGGTCATCCTTGTCTGGAATACCTGAAAGGTTGTGGATCGACTCCAGGTGTGAACAATGACGTTCCGATCGTCACGGACACGCCCTCCGTTCTGAACGGAAGGAGGTGGTATGTTTGCCTCACTGTTAACGGAAGATCTGCCGAATTTCTTATGGATACGGGTGCTAGCCACTCCTGTATCTCCAAGAGGTTCTATGATCTTATTCTGGATGAACACGAAACTCTCAAATCGGGAGGAAGTGCTCAAACGGCCGATGGCAGTACCTTGCAAACGTATGGGAGAACTTGTGTGAAGCTGCAATTGGATGGAATATATGACTATGTCATGAGTGCCACCGTTGCGGATATAGCAGATGAGGGGATACTCGGGTTGAATTTCGCATCCCTGTATGGGGTGGTGTTGGAGCCCCAATCAGGAGAGTTGAGTGTGAAATACCCGTATCCTGTAATGGTTAGGTGTGTACTGAGACAAGTGAGCAGTATGGCTAGTGTAGCACACACTGTGCGGATCCCTCCGGGGGTAGCCTGTGATGTGCTTGTAAGAAGTGACCCTGCAATGTGCAATAAGCCTGCAGTGATAGAACCGGATGTAGCTACTCTGTCAAGCATCGGATTAATATCTGTGGACACTATAGTAGCAAATGCATCCTGGTCGGTAGTACCTGTTTCCAATACTGGAAACACTACTATCTACCTAAAAAAGGGACAAGTTTTTGGTAACGTGACCCTTTCGGAAACTGTAACGGATAGTAAGTTAAACTTACAGAAGGTAACAGGAGATGATGAAATTTCGGATGACTTACTCAAGTTATATGAAGAAACTTCATTAGAAGATCCGGAACACCGGAAAGAGTTCTATGATATGCTCTGTCAGTATAGAACTGCCTTTGCCAAACCTGGTGAAAAGCTAGGCACGACGAATAAGGTAGTACATAAAATAGATACTGGAGATGCGGAACCCTTTAAAATACCGTATAGACGGTTACCTTTAGCGAAGAAGAGAGTAGCTGAAGAGGAAATAAACAAGATGTTGGAACAGTATGTAATAGTCCCTTCCAATAGTCCATGGAGTAGTCCTGTGTGTATGGTAACAAAAAAAGACGGTACCATCCGCTTTTGCATAGACTACAGGAAGTTAAATGGAGTAACGAAAAAGAACTCGTATCAATTACCGAGAATAGACGAAACCATTGACTCCTTAGGAGCAAACAGTTGGTTTTGTACCCTAGACTTGCAATCAGGATATTGGCAAGTGGGAATGAATCCATCAGATATGGAAAAGACTGCATTTTCGAGTCATATTGGACTATTCCAATATAACGTAATGCCGTTTGGTTTGTGCAATGCACCAGCAACATTTGAAGCAATGATGGAAACAATTCTGAGTGATTTATTGTGGAAAAGATGTTTTGTATACCTTGACGATGTTATAGTCTTCGGAAAAACATTCGAAGAGTGTTCTAACAATCTCAGATTGGTATTAGAACGTATTATTTCTAATGGTCTCAAATTGAAACCCAAGAAATGCCACATGTTTAGAAAGTCCATAAATTATTTGCGCCGCATCATTAGTGATGAAGGAACAAAAGCTGATCCAGATAAAATCGAATCAGTTACGAATTGGAATAGACCTAAAACACCCAAAGAAGTGAGGTCCTTTTTAGGATTCTGTTCCTATTATAGGGAATTTATTCCGAATTATTCTAGAGTCAGTTACCCATTACAAACAATTGCTAACTGGACTCCAGGAAGTACCAAGGAAAAATTTCCTTGGACGCATGAGCAGGAATCTGCTTTTCAAAAGCTAAAAGACCTGTTCAAGAGTACTCCAGTATTACAATATCCGAATGAAACGGATCATTTCATACTGGACACTGATGCTAGTAATGATAGCATTGGTGCAGCTCTCTCGCAAGTTCAAAATGGGAGAGAGGTACCTATTGCCTTTGCCAGCAACACACTGAGTAAAACTCAGCGCAATTACTCCACAACCAAGAGAGAGTTGTTAGCAGTGGTCGTATATACAAAGAAGTTCAAACATTTTTTATGGGGAACGAACTTTACTTTACGTACGGATCACTCCTCTTTAAGATGGCTATTGAACTTCCGAGATGCTGAAGGGATGTTAGGCCGATGGCTAGCCCATTTATCCGAATATGGGCTTGAACATCACCAGATTCAGCATAGACCCGGAGTGAAGCATTTAAATGCTGATGCTTTATCTCGAATACCAATTCGGAAATGTGATAATCCGGATTGTACTGATTGTGGAGCTCATAGAGCAGTGCTAGCAGGGATTCGAAGACCATTCGAACCCCTAGTTGCCAGTATACTGGATTGGTCTATGAATCACATACGACGTTTCCAGGAAGCTGACTCGATAACTGCACAGCTACTGCAATTAGTACCGAAGGGTATACGTCCAGTTAGACCGGAGGTCTCTCTGGAAAATCGAGAAATGAGAAGGTTTCTTGCTCAATGGACAGAGCTTGAAGTCCGGAAAGGCGTGTTATACCGTTGGAAGCCATGTAAAAATGGTGAGAAAATCATGCAAGTGGTAATACCACATGCCATGAGACATGACATTATGTACTTCTGTCATGGACATCGGACCAGTGGTCATTTCGGAAGGAAACGCTCGTTAGCACGACTTTCCAAGAAGTACTATTGGCCTGGCATGACACGGGATTTGCAAAGATGGGTAACCACCTGTCCGGACTGTTGTAAAAACAAACCCGGACCCGGGATAGGCAAGCTTCCACTATCCTAAGAACTTTTCGGAGTTAGATTCGCAAGAATCGGGGTGGATATCATTAGTGGACTGAATACAACCGCTAATAATAATACCTGTATGATGGTAGTATGTGATTATTATACGAAATACACCAAAGTATTTCCTCTACCGGATCACAAATCAGTCACCTGTGCCGAAGCCTTTGTAAAAGGTTGGGTACTGACTTTCGGTGTACCATTAATGCTACACAGTGACCAAGGCAGGGAATTCGAATCAAATCTCTGGCAAGGTATGTGCGAATACTTAGCTATCTGCAAGACTAGAACCAACCCGTATAGGCCACAAAGTGACGGATTGGTAGAAAGGTTCAATAGAACCCTTATTCAGGTCCTAAAGTCACTCGTTAATGAACACATGGACAACTGGGATGAGCAATGTCATTTTGTGACACATGCTTATAACAGCACGGTGCATTCAAGTACTAACTGCACTCCGAACCTTTTAGTATTTGGGGAGGATCTGATAATGCCTGCAGACTTAGTATTTGGAGTCGTAGGAATGGACCCGGAACTACCTTGTCATGTAGTTTTTGTCGAATGCTTAAGAGACAGATTGAAAAAGGCGTATGAGTCTGTCCGAATCGATTTAGAGAAAAGTGCCAAATGGCAGAAGGTTGGATATGATACCGATCTAAAACATCGGAAATTCCAATCCGGAGACAGAGTTCTGAGACTACATGAACCACTTAGACACATAAAATTAGCGTCTAATTGGGATGGTCCCTTTACTGTAACACAAGTTATCAGTGATTGTACCGTAATTATCAAATCAGACCTTGGTCGACTCTATAAGTCAAATGTGGCTAGACTAAGGAAATGGTCTGGGAGGGAGACCTCCACAGAAATGTATGGTGAAGGTTCCGGAAAGATCCTGAACCGGAATCGTATAGACCAGGTAAAGAACACTACAGTGAAGCGAGGCCGGGGTAGGCCTAAGAAGTGTTCCGAATCAGTACCACCCATGCCAACACCGATTAAGCGTGGGGAAGTTAAAAAAGTCTCGGCAGGTGAAGACAAAAAGAAGAGGAAAGGTGTTTCGAAGGCCAAGAAACACCCAGAAAAGGCTCTTCAGACTGTCAGGTCTGATAAAGAACTATCCAAGAAGGGGATACACGTACGCCGCAGCCCTCGAATTGCCCAGAGGACTGCAGTGACCTAACCTGTATACACAACGAGTGTAATGTTTACATTTAGAGGAACAGATGACAACTGACCTGAAAGGCTTATTTGTCGCCGCCGCATGATGTACCAATGGGTAGTGGAGGGATAATCCGGTGGATTTGCTTAAGCTTTCCATAATCTCCACTTAAATCCCCAGACGAGTCATCGGCGTGAGCGATAATTACCTAAAAACAATCAGTTTGTTGATGTTCCGCTTGTAGCACGTGCGTTTCCGCATGACGTCACCGCGTCCAGTCTCGACTGACCTCTCGTGACCCCGCGGACTCGCGGGGAAATGACGTCACGAAAGCTGGCTTGTCGCCATATTGTTTTTGGTAGTGTTTTTGGGTCTGTCGGGTCACCCCTTTCGCCTTAAATTCTACCGTCTAGCAACCCTCTTGTGCGTCCTCAGAGTCTGTCTCTCAGCAGGCAGGCTCTGTTTGTGTCGGGCCCGGCGCCGTAAAAGCCGGAAAAAGGAGTATTTTGACTCCCGTGTCGATTCCCCAGTCATGGCTGAGGAATCCGTTGTAGCAGCCAAGCTATCCGGCGAACCGGATAAGCTGACTCCGTCCGCAGAAGCTTTTCCGGAAGCTTTGTCACCTGCAGAGGCAGAGAGCGAGCTGATGGAAGTGGAGGAACCCACGGATCGCTTGTTCGAGGAGAAGTTGGCCTCATTCTCACTGAATGAGCCCGAAAAGATGTTGTCACCACTTCCGACCGAGGGATCTGGAGACGCTGCGAACCCTGAACCAGCAGCAACTGGGTCCGAGACTACACAAGTTGATGGCCCGAAGGATCAGTGGAAGCCAGCAGTGGCTGACCCGTTTCCAGCAGAGTACGACGGTCGGTACCTGTACGTCCATCCGAAGCTACAGGCACATGTGACCTACGCAGACGGTACACCGGTTAGGTTGGACCCGAAAGTGAGAATGGCTATCGAGGGCATCATGGCTCCCAAATAGCTGGACAGGACGCCACCCGAATGGCTCCGAGACTGGCCGTGGTTCCGAGGACTCATGGTGGACAATGCATTTCGCCAAGTAGTGTATGAGACAAACAGAGCCTTCCTGCTCGGAGCGTATCCGAAGCCGGATAGGTCTCTGTGGAATGTCAAGCAGACCAACATTGATTGGGTAGACTGCACGAGTCCTCGGTGGAGTATGATGAGAAAGCCACCCCATCTACTCAAACCGAGGCAGAATGCTGGGCTAACGCCAAATCCGGATTTAAAACCCGGATCCCGACGTGCTTCTCCGACTGTGCTTACGGAGTAAAGAAGGACAGCTCTACCCTGTACGCCTGCCCGGACTCTGTAAACAAGAACAACGTGTCGGATGATGAAGATTGGATGCGTCTCTCGGACGAGGATCCCAATCCGAGCAAAGCCTATCGTAAGATGTGGCTTATGCTAAACCACACCGAAGGGTATTACATCTATACCCAGAGGCGCAAGCTGCGTTGGGCATTTGAGAAGTGATACGGCGATGACCAAAAGTCCTGTCCCTTCTCCATCTGCCAGGATGCCAGTGATGTCTCGATCCGGACCTGGAGCACTTCAGCCCGGTTCCAGAGGCATCTAGTAGAGGCCCATTTCCACCATCACCCGGTTTACATTTGTGATCCGAGTTATGGTAAAAAGGGCAAGAAATGTACTACGAAGGTTCAATATAACCGACCTAGCAATCTGGCCAGACACCAGAAAAAGTGCCATGCAGAAGGTTTAGATGGGGCTCGCAAACGAATCATGGAGCTTCATCAGGAACTCATGAAGGAGTTCGATAGCTTGAGTGAAGATGCTTGGTGGAAGATCCGCCCAGGGGACCAAGTCCTCTGCGAAGTTCCGAAGACCAAGGATTCGAAACTCCGCGCCAAGATTGTCCTGACTCCCGGAAAAGGAAAACTGGACATGCACGAGTCCCTCTGGCAGAAGTGCGAGGAATCCGGAAAGGAGGGAAAGAGAGCTCGTGAGAGGAGCAGAAGGGACCAGAACCGTGGTGGTAACGGTAATGGACAGACCACCACAGCTACTAAAGCCAGGGTAGAAGATCGCTCCAGGTCTCCCTTGGCACGCCACCCACACAAGCAGGTTCAGGGTACTCCTGTCTTTAAGCTCAAGGATACGCAGGTGCTGTATCAAAGCCGGGGAAAGTTAACACCCGTAACTTTCCGTCCATGAATCAGGGAATTGGACCTGAGAGCCAGACCCTGGTCGTTGGAAAGGGAGGTCGACTTGTCCCCAAGAAGACTTCAGCACCTGCAGCCGCCGGATCTGCATCTGCTGCAGCCGCTCTACCAGTCAACTTCACCCCAGAGCAGATACAACTGTATATGCAGATGGGGCTGAAGCAGAATCCAGCGCCTCCCACCTACTGTGTACCAACAGCAGGAGTATCCGGAAGCCCTACATCCGAAAGTGGTCCTCAGGCAGTATCGACTCCCCCCAAGGTTGTCGCACCACCTGAGAAGCCAAAGGATGCAATTACCATTAAAACCGGTAATGCAGAAATTTGGTTCGAGAAGTCTCGCCAGGGGGAAGCAGATGTCCAGAAGGCCATCTACACCCACTGGGAGAAATGTGTCCGCAACAGAGCGACTGACTTCCATCAGGGTCTCCTTAACGATACCCTGTTATGTATGAAGGAGGTAGCAGATGCCGAAAGACAGCGCCTCGAGACCCTCATTCGGGATGATGTAAAGGCCCAGGAGGATGAAGCCTTAGCTGCCAAAGAACAGGCAGCTATGGATGTACACGTTCTGGAGAAGCGTGTTAAGGAGGAGATTACCCGGAATACCAACTTAAACACTAAGTTTATGAGGGTATTCGGAGTCGATATCGACGAGTGGGATGGCACTCCCGAATCGGCTCTAGATCTTCTTAGGAAGGAGCATGCTAAGAAGTCCACCTAAGCATGCTATGGGTTATTTCTCTATATATATTATTTTCTTCTCCACTAATAACCAGATTTAGTCTTTGCGGAACACTACACATCTGCGAATGTCTTCTATTAGAATATGAACACTTGTATTCTATGTGTTCCGGGTTCCTTTTATAACCAGCTAATTGTATGATTCAGGACGTATAACCCTTGATTATACCCTGAACAGTCTATTCGGATTCGGAACTACACTTATAAAAAATCCTATAGTAGACTTGCTGCTGTCATACGTATCCGGATGCTGGTTCCTGACTCCTGCTGTTACCTGTTACTGACCACTATATAAGGATGGACTATACAATTCTATGCTACCCCATGTAGCAAGCCCGCTCGGGGCCAAATTAGTTTTACCCGGGATAAGGTGGTTCAAAGCGGGCAGTATTCAGTACATGGGTTTTAGGTTCGGCAGATGCTGGGTTTCCAGTCAAGGCCACACAGGGCAGGCCAAATCGGGCAAACCCACTTGAGCCCGTTGGGCTCCCAACGGGTTTTGTCCTCAGCATACGGTCTGGGCCACATTGGGCTGCCCGATTTGGGCACTGGTCAGCTTTAAAATGGGCAACCACATTGGGCCCAGGATGGTTTCAAAATGGGCATCCCAAGATGGGTACTTAGCTGCATAAAGTCTTCCCAGTCTGGGGTGAGAGTGGGTTTGGACAGGGCAGCCTCATCTTCTGAAATGTTCTAAACTCTGTGATGAGTGTTCCCCCTCCCTCTCTCTTTTTTGTTTGTCCCTCCCCTATCCATCCCCTACCCCTTCCATCTCGTCCTCATTCCACTCAACCTGCCCTGCCCTTTCCCCCTCTCACCCCGCTCTGCCCTGCCCTTCTGTCACCCTGCCCTCCCTGGGCCTCCCTAGCCCACTTAAAAGGGTCTATTTCTCCTCTTTCCTATCCCCTCAGGATGTGTGTGGTGCACATATGTGCAGGCACTGACACATTCCTCTGTGAATTTGTGTAATGAGGATCTCGCCATGAATATGACCTTAGCTGTCGAAATGGCGTTAAACATCTATTACTCACTCACTCTCACTCCCAGCCCTCACCCTGCCTTGCCCTGCCCTGCTCTCACCCTGCCCTGTCCTGCCCTCGCCCTGCCCTGCCCTACTCTCATCCTGCCCTGCCCTCCTCTCACCCTGCCCTGCCCTGCTCTCACCCTTGCCCTGCCCTGCTCTCACCCTGCCCTGACCTGCTCTCGCCCTGCCATGCCCAGCTCTCACCCTGCCATGCCCTACTCTCACCCTGCACTGGCCTGGCATCTCCTTCACTCACATGCCCTGCCCTGCCCTGCTCTCACCCTGCCCTGCCCTGCTCTTACCCTGCCCTGCTCTCACCCTGCCCTGCCCTCTCACCCTGCCCTGTCCTACTCTCACCCTGCACTGCCCTGGCATCTCCTTTGCTCACATGCCCTGCCCTGCTCTCACCCTGCCCTGCCCTCCTCTCACCCTGCCCTGCCCTCCCCCCTCCCTTCCCTCCACCACTGCTGTAGGACACTTTCCCTATACCATTAATACACAGGTAGGTTCATAGTAGGGATCCAGATATTTCATGTAAAAGGCAACACTGACTAGTCCTGGAAAGAACAGCTTCATGTCTTTCTTTGTACTAGTAGGCTTGCAAGGTGTATTTGTGGTGTGGGGGCAAACAGCTCTCTATATATAGAGAGGACTATATATAGAGGCAATTGAGAAACCAAAAATATCCCCTGCCCCTGTAGGCCAGTCCATGGCAGACTCACTACAAAGTGGTTTCACAGCACTCCAGGCAGAATTCTACTACCCATACCAAACTTATTTCCTTTAGACATAGGACAACTGGAATAGACTACTAAATCAGATATGAAGTAATAATGTGCAGACTTTCTCATAGTCTGGAAATACTTAGATGTTTCTAGTCAAAAGTGCAAATCAAGGTCATCTGAGTAGTAGTGGAATGGCAACACCATTTCTATTGCACTGAACTTGGAACAAGAGCAGATATGCAGAGCTACAGTCATTATGAACTTGAAGGCTCTCTTCCCTACTCCTACATAGGGAATGAGTGGGGGAAGATTGAGGCCAGAATGTCACTTTAATGAATCAAAGTGCCTTGTGTTGGCTGAATGAGTTTGATTCAAATGAATGGTACTGCTCTGCCTTTCCACTTGGGTAGATATTTCATTTACTGCTTTGGTGATGGGGGGGGGGGTTGGATTAGCTCAAGGATTTGTTGCTTATTGACTTTTAAAAAAAAGAAAAGATTTTGGATAAATTTCTCAAAAAAAATTTTTAACATGTCACCACTAATTTTTCATCAAATCGGGCAGCCCACTTTAGGCCACACCAAAAACCCATGTTAAACTCACTTTGAGCCCAAATCGGTGAGCCCAATTTCAAACAGATCTGTGCCCGAATCGGTTAGCCCAGTGTGGCCCAGACCCTTTGCTGAGGACAAAACCCATCGGGTGCCCACTGTGTTAACCCAGTGTGGCCCACATCAGGAGCCCGCTCTGGCCCAGACTCGGGCCACACCATTTTTGCTACCTGGGACCTCTACTCCCGAATGGATTAAAACTACATACTACTACATACTATTACTTCCGGACCAACCTACTTTGGACTCATACTTATGTCAACTATACTTAAATGGATTACGTTTCTACTTGTTGACAAAACCGGACTATTATTCTACTATTATTCTACACCATTCGGATATACCTATGAACAATGGCACTTCTAGAGGATTGTGGGTAGCTGCCCCAAATTCATCTACCGTGTTCACATTTATTACCCAGGATCATAAAAAAGACTTTAGCACGTCCATCCCGTGGTTAGCTGACCACCATACCTACCTTCTAGCATCCGGCAGACTGCAGCGCAAGACTCCAGCAACATTCACTATTTTTTTGTCATGTATATAATGTCATATAACTATTTTTCTAATATCATTTGTATGTGTATAGTCACACTGTGGTGATAAATTACTGTATATTTTGATACGGGTATATATATACATATCTATTAATACGGATCTCTGGTTATTGTTCATGCTATTTAATAAGATCCGGTAAACCTCACCAGATTATTCATATTATTGTCCTGCGAGGCATATTCTATTATAAATATATTCATCTGGTGCTATAATGGTTATTTGGTACACGGTGGTATCACATATAGTGTCATATCCATTACTCCACCGTGATTTTTTTTTTCTTTTTTCAAGTGTAGAATTCATAACGGTTCTATTCCTAATAACTCACGAAATCCCTAACGGATTCATTTGGTCATAACATATAAAATGTCATTAGATAGTGTGGTTACTTTAAAAGTCTTTTTCAAGACTATATAATCGATCATGATATTAATAATTACAAACACATATGGATGTTACCATGTGATTTATTCAATATTAACAGTTCCGTAACATATAACTGTTATTATCACATATATGCGAATTATGATACCTATCCTAATACTATACCGTAAACATAGATTGTTATTATATGGTAAAAAAGGTTAATTAACAGTTCCGTTACACATAACTGTTATTCATTCAACTAATTCGTATTGTATTACAACATCCGGTTTGTTATTCTGTAACTACATACACTATCAAATATGTGAAATTGACATTCTAATCATACTAAACATGGTGTTAACGTTATATCTATGGTTGTACCTCTATTATTAAGGGTTTAGACATGTTATCCCTGTAATAATACTATAACTATAACTCCTTCCTAAATGTCTGGGGGAGTGGTGTAGAGGTACTTATTGTATAACCATAGTGTTGGGTACCGTCTGACGTGGCAGGTGAGTCGAGTCGTCGGACGTTCCTCAGGTTCCGGATAGGTGGCAGCACCGATCCGGGTCTGTGGGGACATCTGACGACGAACACCTGGGTCCTTATATAAAGCCCAGGGCTCAGCCGCTACGTCAGAGGCCCTTCTGGCCTCCAAGTATGTAAGACCATCCCTTAGTATCTGTTAGCTGCCCTATTAATAACTATCGGGTAGCCGTGAGTGTGTATTTTAATAAAGACTATCCGTTGGCATACACTTGAAACACCGTCTTACTCTTTCTTTCCCAAATCGTAAGACCCGAACCCCCCAGGTCCGTAAGACCACGAGGCATTACAGAAGGAAGAAAAAATCGGTAGATAAGTAAATATACTTGACCTACAACTACAAAACAGGCAATCTTAACACCATGGGGTACAGATAACCAGACAATCTGATTTCATACCCATCAGGCTACCTGTCCTTCTCTATTCCCTCAAAATAATCTTTCTATTTCAAGAGGTGTGGTCTCATGGTGGCTTTCGTTTTCAATGTAGCATGTACACATAAATTATTATATTCATTGGCTCTTTAGCGGTGGTTAATTCCTGGTTCTAGAATTACCCTGTATATGCAGATGGTATTATCATCTCCATTACAAGCACCTGTAAATGCATAGATAGATATCTTTTCTCTTATTGCTGTTTCGGGTAAGCAGCATATAAATACCTGTCTACCTGTTTGAACAAGCGGCTTTTACATCAGGTCTGTCCAAAGTGAGAAAAGAAAAAGAAAAGAAATGTCCATACACCACAGCCTCTCTGCTACATTTTAATTACAATTAGTGGGGGTAAAATCAACCAAACCAAACCATTCAAGAGAGAAAAAAAGACAAGATGGCTGTGTTTTAATCCTCCAGCTCACTCTGACGATACAGTTTTTCATATATTTAATGACTTTAATGCACTATCGTAACCTACAAGATTAATAGGTTATCAAGCTTTCAATCAATTAGCATTTAAATTCTCAAATGAAACAATACTGTTTTAAAGTCTCATTTGCTTCTAGTTTGTTTTCACCTTGCTTTTGTGACCACACACTGATTTAACAACATATGAGCATATGCCAATGAGGAGACAAGCAAGAAAGATCAGACCTAGCTGAACTACAATCAGGATATCAATCATATAAAAAGAATACCAGGGCATATTTAGAGCATGGCTTCGAAGATGACCTCCACCAAATTCCAAGACGTGTTCTAGCCAGTACACAGACATTTCTAGGGCATCCATTGGGGAACTTTTCATAATCCTAGATGCCTTCTCTGTCTTCTCTCTATAAGATGGGTTGTCGATAATTTCACCCATCTGTTTTGTTAGTTCCTCAGCTGTGAATGAAGGCAAATCCAACTTGAGTCCAAATCCATGTGTAACAATTCTGTGTGCATTGTGATGCTGTTCGGCAAACAACGGAAATGCCAACATTGGGACACCATGGTATACAGACTCATACTGACCATTATTACCTGAATGTGTGATGAACAACTTAGTTTTGGAATGTGCCAAAAGATCATTTTGTGGAAGCCATTTCATGATCTTCACATTTGGAGGTACAGCACTTTTAAAAACCCCAGTGTACCTCCAGAAGAAAGTCTCCTTTCGCTGTGCAAAGGCTTTTAGAAATCTTTCTGCAATATGATCAGGGAATTGTGTAATCATTGAGCCAAAAGAAACAACAATCACCCCTGATGAGTGTTCAATCATGACTTTAACACTCTCCTCAAGGGGCTCGGCTGGTTTGCATGTGAGACATTCAACATTGATTATGTTAGGAGTAAGCGGAGCTGGGTACTCAAGAATTCCGCCACGCGAGACGAAAAATAACTCAGCTTTTCGACCCACATCTACCCATGTGGTGACATCAGGGTCCTTGCTGTACTTTTGAACCAATGCTGTGTCTTTCATGGAAGGGAAGGGGCCAATTGCTGGAACAGATATGAAAATAGTCATAACTGTATTCATCAACCTTTCTTTGAATGTCATGTTATCAGATGTCAGCATAATCACGCTTGGGGTAAATGAGGGCAGGATTGGTGTTCTCATCATTTCTAGATCCAAACCAGGTGGGGCAGACACAAATGGGATATTGTATTTAAGTGTCATATATGTGAGGCAGCTAGAGAGGGGAAATACATCAATCACAAATAGATCAAACTTTAGACTCCTGATAGCTTTATCTAGTGTAATATCCTTATCCATGTCCTTGCATTCACAGCTTGCATGATGTGATGTGATTGTTTGGTCTGGTGCTACCCCTGCTAGGGCGTTTTCCATTATCATATCCGAGTTCCCCTCTGCTCCCATTATGTGACTGTCCTCTGGAGTATGGTATCTCAGAACCTTAAGGAAAAAAGATAATATAAAAATAATCCAGGCATGAATGTAATATACACAATGAATCAGAATCTGTTTCAGTTTGTCCAGTGGGATTTGGTGTTTCTTTAGAAAGCAAAAAAAAACATGCATGACAACTACTATTGACAATACTGAGTAGCACTGTCAAAATCAATTTAGCAACTATCCAGGCTGTGGTTAAATGCTTATTGGATGTGGAGATACAGAGAGAAATACACATTAAGGGTAAGAAATGGTTAGTTAATTGATGCTGAGAAATAGAAACAGAAACAGAATCAGAGTCTACCATAGTAGAAGGTAAACATAAACACAGGGACTGTGAGACAGGAAGACAGAATGACACACAGATGTCAATGGACAGTGGTTATATCCCTTGCAATGTTCAAGGAGAAATGATTTTTCTTTTACCTTGAATCCTTTTTTCTCCAGTCCCTTGGGTACAGACATCTTGTCACTGAATATAGTGTACACCTCATGGCCGCGTTCTATCAGCCCCTCTGTTATAGTATGCACCATCAACATGTGAGAACCAAACTGGTGACTCACACATAGAATCCTAGCTCCATCACTCCTCCCAGGTTGTGAAATAATTATTAAAACTACCAGGATGATTCCTGAAATCAGACTTAGCCTGATCATAATGGCAGCCAACCACTTGCCTGGATCAACACTGGCTAGTTCTTAGAGGAGCAAGAACTGGGTCGACAACTAGTATGTATGAGAGTATTCTATGCACTAGTTGTCAGCCAACATAAAGGGCCGATCATGTTGTAGCATTTGCTATGTAGTCCAGTAAGTAAAGACCTCAACATCAACAAAATAGGTGGAAAAGGTTTCTCAGTGGATTTCAGCTATTTGATACCTCCTCTTTCAGAAAAAAATACTTTGCCACCCTCCACTTTGGGAATATGCCCAAAATCCAACATGGCCACCATTGAAATAGGTCAATGTGGAAAATTGTCATAAAACCAGAGTCAATCCATTTTGGCTGCCAAAATATGCCGATAAATTATGTTCAAACTGAAGTAATATCTTGAGCAATGTTTCTCACTGCTTTTCATCTCTTTGATACCTCCTATTTCAGAAAAGAATGGTAACTATCCTCTACCTATCTGGCCACCATGGAAATAGGTCAATGTGGAAAATTGTCATATGACCAGAACTAATCCACTCAGAAGCATATACAATAGCTTTACCAACACCAGCATTTTAAGATCTATTCATTGGGACCATTTTCAAATGTCAAGGTCACATAGAAACCAATATCATTGCCAAAATTGCTGATGAATTCAAATAATTACAAAAAAAAAATGAATGAAATTATGTTTAAACTGAAATTTGGACAAGGTTTCTCACTGCTTTTCATCTCTTTGATATTCTCAGGAAAAAATAATTTTTGCCAAATTCTGCCTTGAGAAAGTTCCTAATATCCAACATGGTGGCAATAGAAAAAGGTCATTATGGTAAATTGTAACGAAATCTAATCCAGCTAGAAACACATATATAATAGCATTGGCATTATCATCCTCGCCTTTTAAGGATCTATCCGTTAGTCAAGATCACATTAGGTCATGAAGGATCCAATATAGCTGCCATAAGATACTGATAGATAATCAAACAAAAGGGTTGATAATACAATTGTAGGGGTTCCTTCCCCCTCAGGTGCGCTGAGCCTCGTGGACAGAGGCCTGTTCACTTGGTGGTGTCACTCCCCCTATGTATACCATATCGATCCAGGGGTAGTTGGGAGGTGGAGAATGTCTGGCCAGGGGATGTAGCTCAGTGGTAGAGCTTCCGCTTGCAAGTTGTTGTAATTTCAACCAATATTAATAGCTTTAGGCAATGGTTACCTACCAATGTTTTGACACTGTTTCATGCTTTTTAAAGTCCATGTCATTTGCGATTAAACAGTATTTTCAAATCTAATGTTGGTCTCACATGTTTGATGTTTACATACCATGGATGATAACAAAAATAAAAGGATAGAGGAGGCATTCGCCAGGGGATCCTGTCTGAAAACAGACAAAATCTGTTTATATCCAGTTTTAGAGATTTTTCCTTCAATAATTATTTTCATACAAGTGTATGAGTTAACAGTATATGGAACTGGGGAGGAATCCTCCATTTGGAAGGCTGTTTATCATTTTGTCTGATGAGTTTGAGTTTTTGAGTTTTAGAAGTTTTTATTGGCCATAAATCAAATAGTAACAATTAGTTGTTAATCATAGCCAAAAACAAACAAACAAAGCCATACAAGTTTTCAAAAAGCACAATACAAATAAAAGAAACTGAACAAGTCACACAATTATATAGTCATACATCTTGATGGCATCTCTATCAATCTCCAGATTTATAAGTATTTAGAAGCAATATTTCTGAGATCTAAGTTCTTTGGTTTTGATCAACCCTGACCTATAACAAATCAGCATTATTGTATATTTAGGGTAATATGAACAACAGTGCTCAATTTTATATTACTAGTACTTCTCAACCGAGTCCTACAGGCTATAAAAATAACACATGTTTGTTTATACAGTTTTGGACATCAGCTTCCAACCGACTCCATAATTTTTCTCCCCTATACATAACAGTGGGCTTTGTTCGTTATACAGGGGGCTTTTTTCGTACCGCTGTTTCTTTGTTCTGTTGACCTTAAGCTGAACTTTGTTGTTTCCACGTAGTGTCCTCATTGGACATGGTGCCCAGCAATTGCTCCGTACTACGGAGCCCTGGAGGTGACATTTCTTATATCTATGGTACCCAAGTATCATTATATATAACCATAAAACATATGTAATTTGCTTTACCTCTTATGTATAACTACTTGTCATATAATGGTAGCACTATGAAAAACTTACGCAACCTAATAATTTGAATGCACGTTAAGGTTAATTACTATAAGGGACCTCACAAGTGTATGTGGTCAGCTTTTGATCGTTGAGGAATATGCTAGCTACAGCATGCGAAGAGGATTAAGAAAATCACTTGTTCATTGTTGATTACAATAACATTTCTTATTTTTTTTATTATAATTATGATTTGCGAGCAAATAAAATCGCCTGCTGAGATAAATATATCCTGTTACTATCATTAGCTATGTACATTGTAACCACTTTGGGCATGAACTGGTTCATCTTGTCTGGAGGGCTTGATAATGCAGATCCACAACCACCAATACTATTAAATATATTATGTCTATATGTTAGGCTGTTTTGCATTGGCTTATGAATATGGAGGCATAGAGGTTTTACACAGCCTTGAATTCAGATGCAATGTTTCATTGGTGGATCTTGAGTGTCCAAAACAATAATTCAAAATATTGACATAGAGTACCGTCGGTGATGATTAGGATTAATTCTGTTTGGTGAGAACATCCTGAATAAAAGCTTGATGACATTGACGTTGCCCACGATACTGTGAGAACTTGGTATATTCACTATCTGAGCTAGAATCAAGTAGCCTACTGGGCCAACACAAGAATCTTTGGAATACATCTTAGGTTGGCATTCATGTTGATGAGGCAGGTAAAGACAACAATTATCTAAAACCTTTGAAGAGAAGCAGTCTTTCAACAAAGTTTGCCCCTTTGTCAGCATTGAATGCAGTCAGATATGATTTGGCTTTAATGGCCTATCGTGACCTACAAGATTAATAGGTTATCAAACTTTCGATCGATAAGCATTTGTACTCTCAAATGAAACAATAATGTTTTGAAGTCTCATTTGCTTCTAGTTTGTTTTCACCTTGCTTTTGTGACCACACACTGATTTAACAACATATGAGAATATGCCCATGAGGAGACAAACCAGAATGAACAGACATAGCTGAACTACAATCAGGATATCAATCATATAGAAAGAATACCACGGCATTTTCAGAGCATGGCTTCGAAGATGATCTCCACCAAATTCCAAGATGTGTTCTAGCCAGTACACAGACGTTTCTCGGGCATCCATTGGTGAGCTTTTCATAATCCTGGATGCCTTCTGTGTCTTCTCTCTATACGATCGGTTGTCAATAATTTCTCCCATCTGTTTTGTTAGTTCCTCAGCTGTGAATGAAGGCAAATCCAACTTGAGTCCAAATCCATGTGTTACAATTCTGTGTGCATTGTGATGCTGTTCGGCAAACAACGGAAATGCCAACATTGGGACTCCATGGTATACAGACTCATACTGACCATTATTGCCTGCATGTGTGATGAACAGCTTAGTTTTGGAATGTGCCAAAAGATCATTTTGTGGAAGCCATTTCATGATCTTCACATTTGGAGGTAAAACACTTTTAAATACCCCATTGTACCTCCAGAAGATAGTCTCCTTTCGCTGTGCAAATGCTTGTAGAAATTTTTCTGCCACATGATCAGGGAATTGTGTAATCATTGAGCCAAAAGAAACAACAATCACTCCTGACGAGTGTTCAATCATGACCTGTACACTCTCCTCAAGGGGCTTGGCTGGTTTGCATGTAAGACATTCAACATTGATTATGTTAGGAGTAAGCGGAGCTGGGTACTCAAGAATTCCGCCACGCGAGACAAAAAATAACTCAGCTTTTCGACCCACATCTACCCATGTGGTGACATCAGGGTCGTTGCTGTACTTTTGAACCAATGTTGTGTCTTTCATGGAAGGGAAGGGGCCAATTGCTGGAACAGATATCAAAACAGTCATAACTGACTTCTTCAACCTTTCTGCAAATGTCATATCATCAGATGTCAGCATAATTAAGCTTGAGGTAAATGAGGGCAGGATTGGTGTTCTCATCATTTCCAGATCCAAACCAGGTGGGACAGACACAAATGGGATATTGTATTTAAGTGTCATGTATGTGAGGCAGCTAGAGAGGGGAAATACATCAATCACAAATAGATCAAACTTTAGACTCCTGATAGCTTTATCTAGTGTAAAATCCTTATCCATGTCCTTGCATTCACAGCTTGCATAATGCGATGTGGTTGTGTGGTCTAGTGCTACCCCTGCTAGGGCGTTTTCCATTATCATATCAGAGTTCCCCTCTGCTCCCATTATGTGACTGTCCTCTGGAGTATGGTACCTCAGAACCTTAAGGAAAAAAGATAATACAGAAAATAAACCATGCATGAATGCACAGACCTGAAACCCAGGTCCATGATGAATGTAACATACAAAATGTAACAGTGGGATTTGGTGTTTCGTTAGAAAAAAAAACATGTATGACAACTACTTTTGACAATACTGAGTAGACTTTAGTCTTACAATAATTGGGGTTGTGGGCTGGTAGGCACTGTCAAAATCAATTTAGTAAATATCAAATATCTTGGCTTTGGGCAGATGCTCATCGGATGTGGAGGTACAGAAAGAAACACACATTAAGGGTAAGGAATGGTTAGGTAATTAATACTGAGAAATAGACATAGAAACAGAATCAGAGTCTACCATAGTAGTAGGTAAACATAAACACAGAGACAGGAAGACAGAAGGACATACAGATGTCAATGGACAGTGGTTATATCCCTTGCAATGTTCTAGGAGAATTGATTTTCTTACCTTGAATCCTTTTTTCTCCAGTCCCTTGGGTACAGAAATCTTGTCACTAAATATAGTGTATACCTTATGGCCACGTTCTATCAGCCCCTCTGTTATAGTATGCACCATTAACATGTGAGAGCCAAACTGGTGACTCACACATAGAATCCTCACTCCATCACTCCTTCCAGTTTGTGAAATAATTACTAAAACTATTAGGGAGATTCCTGAAATCAGAATTTGCCTGCCCATTGCAGAGCTAGGGATGTGTGACTTGGCCAACTCCTTAACTGGATCAATACAGGTTAGTAGTAGAGCAGGAGGGTGTTGCTCCTATTGTAAAAAGAGCTGTGAGCATGTGCCCTCTTTTCTAAACAAGTTGTTCACTGCTTCACCTAAGTACTTGCACTCACCACATTAGTCTAAAAAGTCACCTGCCTTGTTAAAAATAGAGAGAGCTGCACTACCAGGTACCTACTCATGTCACACACTCTATAGTTTATTATACTGACTGACTTCTCCCAACTAGGTACCTACTCAAATCCCCCTTTTTCAGCACCGTACTTGAATGACCACTTGCGAGCAACAAAAGGGACAAGTTATAGCTACATGAAATGAAAGGACTGGAAACAAGGGCATTTTTAGCCAGCTCTTCCTTTTACTATAGGAGCAACACCCTCCAGTAGAACTCAGTGGCCAAGTAGTATGTATGTGCGTATGTAAACACACTCACTAGTAGACTGCCAACATGATGAACTGATCATTTTGTAGCTATGGGAGAACCTTTACATGTATCCCTACAGTTGTAAGAGCTCACCAGAACCATCAGTTTCAGTGGTACCCTCTTCATTTCATCAGATCACTTTCTCTGGATTGTTTGTGTCCTCTAACCAATCGAGTACTATAGAGACAGAGTAATAGTGTGTGAAACACAGAAAATAAATCAGAAAGGAGAGAAGTTAAACGACAACATACTTAAACATAAGTTATGGTATTGGAACAATTAGATCTATATATATATATGGATCGAGAATCAGAAAAAGATCAGCCACCAGGAGTTAAATAATAACTCCTCCCTCTGCCTGGACTGACCCAGTGACCAGTGTGGTGTTTCGCAAGCTGGCAATATTTACAATTAGTCATAACTAGATGTGATAGTCGTTTTATGATGTAGGCTTACACTAGCAGGTGTTTGTACTAAGCTCATTAGTATAATCTAATGTATTTCTCTCTATGATCGGACCAACATAGGAGTGGTTGTAACTTTGGAATAGTCATAATTTGGTTTTAAAAATGGATGACTATTATTATATTTGGCTTGTGAAACACCGCACAGGTCCTCACTCCCTCGTCAGTTTACATTGGTGCAATACTGTGTTATTTCTTTCTAGATTTCTTTCATAGATCCTCTTGTTACACCATAAAACCTTGCTTTTGTAAGGTTCCCTGGCATCACTGGGTATCTGAGTATTAAACCTACATGGAATAAAGAGTACACATAATACATGGGGTATGTCTCGGATTGAAAACTCACTCATATTGTAATGAGATTTACTTTTGGCCAATAATCAAACAATAACAGCATCTGGCCGCTGTTATTTCAAACAACGGAATATAGTTAGTCATATGGAAATAACATAAAATGAGGGGGAATTCAAAGATTCAAGCAGCGGAAGAAGACCGGCCCTCGTCACAGCTTGGTGTATTAATAAAAGTTCTGTTCTTTTGAGTGGTCTATACCAACATTTTGTTAATATTGATTCATTTTAACGTAACATAATTTGCCAATTGCATAGTATACTCGTGAAAAGTGAGTGGTCAGAATTAGCTCTTAAAAGTCACATTATGATATCCATGATGTTATTTTGGATGTTATAGTTTACATGGGAAGTCAGCTATTGAGCACGATTTTACAGAGGTTGTCATTTCTATAACTTAACACCACAGTATACATGATAACAACCGTACAGCTTATAAGTTGATAGGGTATTGAAAAGTCTTCCCTGGCATAGTTTTAAGCCTTACCAACAATGAGCAAAATTTAATACACAGGTGTCAAGGAGAGAACCTATACAGCATAGGACGACAAACTGAATGGGGCAACTGACAGATGTTGTAAAACCACTATCTGTACCAACGACCACTATCTGTAGTACTACAGTTAGTGGTTGACCATCCAACCGCTATTTGTGTAAAAGAAATGCTATCTGTATCAAATTAAGTGTATCAAAAAGGGGTTATCTGTATCAACTGGCTATTGTACATGTATTTCTCTTTATGCTAGGTGTATCAACATGGCTTTCAGACTGACTCAAGTTGGGTAAAGCAGGTCAAAAGAAGTTGAACTTTTCGAAGACAGGTTAATTGATAGAACATTGGACCAAATTTAGACACATCGACCCAAGTTGAGTAAATTGGGTCACATGAGGCCAAAATTGGTCAACTGACCCAAATTGAGTCCGACGGACTCAAGTTTGGTAGATTAGGTCAAATCCAACCAAAATAGGTCAAATTGGTCCAAGATGGATCAAATGGCCAAGATGGACCGAAAAAAGATAAATTAGGCGATCTGACTTAGTTTTGCCAAATCAAAGGCCTTTTGATGCATGTTGAGCCAATGTGACCTATTTGTAGACCTTATTTGACCCAATTAATTTACCCATCTGGTATTCATCCTACTCAATTGGGCCAACGTGGGGACAGTTGACCCATCTTGGCCAATTTGACCACTTTTGAACTTATCTGACCGAACTACCCATTTCTTGTCAATTTGGCCCAATTTATGGCCATTCGACCCATCCTGGGCCAAATTGATCTAGTACTAATTAATATGAAAAAGGTTGAGAGACAAACTATAGCTGAGAAACACTTACAATATCCAAACACAACCCCTTACACCCATGCACACTGAGCCCATTGGTCAGTGCAACACAAATAACAGTATGATACAGAAAGCTTACTGAGAACTGCGTGAAACCACGAAATAAGGCCATGATTTGTCCACTGGTGTATAGTGTATAGTTGACCTACTCTCTTTGCCCCAGATATAATTGCAAACGCTGGTATACAGTCTTTTTTAAGATTGGAATGGTCCGTCCAACCAAGTTAGGAGAGATTCACAGTGTGCTTGTTTAACATTTGTTCAATGTTTAAGTACAAGGTGTTATTTTTCAATTATAATGATATTTCTTTTTTACAAATATACGAATTGGCATCACACTCTAGGATGAGGCTATAGAAACCATCACAAAAGTAAAATCAACCAATAATATATCTCATTTTATAACATTTGATTTTTGTAGCTTGAGCCGTTTAAGTAATGTCATGAATATATCACACAATGCTCTATGTACCTGATCAATATATCAAATGCCATTAATGGTCCCAATCTTTCAATTGTAGGGGCCGGCATTGTTGTATATATACTAGTGTGGATCATTTGAGAGATGTGCTCGTGTGGTGCTCGTTCCTTCTATGCCAACCAGGTGTCGCTTTGCGATACCCGTTTGGTACAAGAGAGGGCAGCACCATGCCTCACATCCAGCTCCTACTGGTTACGTGGAACTAATTCCATTTCCTCTATGTTTCTATATAGCATAACACATAAAAACAGCCCCCCGTAATGTTCGTTGGTAATATTTTCGACCGTAGCAAGATTAAACCATCTCTCACACACAATGTGTTAGAATATAGGATAGGCTTAACCCTGAAAATCTTAACTAAGGGAGCGATACGTACAGCAAGTGCCATTCTACCCTATTTTGGGCCTCAAAACCTCCATTGGCCAGATGAACATTTGCAGACCTGATAAAATCCCCAAACCTTGGCAAAATATAAAAACTCATCTACTGTTCCATTTAGGAACTATTTGGGGTCACTTGTGATTTTTTTCATAATTTTACCAATATTTCTTGCATATGATTTCTAAGCCAATCAGCACCCAGATCACCTTCAGTGCAGGCCTGAATACCATATGACTCACGAGAGGGCAGCATTTACGTCCATGTAACCTTAATTAGGGGTAGGGTCTTCAGATAAAACTAAAATGTTTTTCCTATCAAACCTTAGGGTCTGTCCTATAAAATCCTAAAGTTTGGTGGCAACAGCCTTTCTCAATGTTATGATATGAGGGGATTGATGTGTGCAATTCACACTGAAATTCCTACCAGTTTTCAATGTGATTTCCGAGCAGCGACTTTTATCATCAAAGATCTATGCACTGCACAAGCAGCAGTTCTAGAGCTGTCAAATTGCATATTTGCATTGAATTCAGTCACCTGATGATGAAGGGGGCATTGATTTTGCAAAATATTGTTAGGATTTTGCCAGAAAAACTCACAAAATCATGAAAAACATGATAAAACTGGTGAAAAATGATTAATATTAGGCCTATAATTAATCCCACTTTTTACAGATCATATCTTACCTGGGGATCATTTTTTAAGGCATGCCTTTTCTGTTACATGCATCAAGAATACCTGTTATCAATATTGTACTAATATTTGCACTGGGGGATAAATTACTACTGGTTAATTAGATAGTTGCGCTCTCACTGAAACTTTCACGAAACACCGCAAACCCGACCAAACTTCCAATGGACCCTATGGTAGGCCCTACATGGATATCTGTGCATCAATAACCCTAGGAAGATTAAAATGAGGCTAAAATGTCATTTTCTGCTGAAAATTTTACCCTGTAGGTGGTTTATGTCCAGAAAAAGTTATGTTTTGGGCGATTCATAGAAACTGCAATATTTAGTGAATTACCCTACCTCCGCAAGCAAGGTTTTCCTATTTTTTTTTATTTACACACCATTTCTGTGACTAATTTGGCCAGATTCCTGTAAAACCATCCTTGCTGTAACAGAAAAATGACATTAAAAGGGCATTTGAAATAGGCAGGTCAAATGTCCAATCATCCTATAGGTTACGTGGAACTAATTCCATTTCCTCTATGTTTCTATATAGCATAACACATAAAAACAGCCCCCCGTAATGTTCGTTGGTAATATTTTCGACCGTAGCAAGATTAAACCATCTCTCACACACAATGTGTTAGAATATAGGATAGGCTTAACCCTGAAAATCTTAACTAAGGGAGCGATACGTACAGCAAGTGCCATTCTACCCTATTTTGGGCCTCAAAACCTCCATTGGCCAGATGAACATTTGCAGACCTGATAAAATCCCCAAACCTTGGCAAAATATAAAAACTCATCTACTGTTCCATTTAGGAACTATTTGGGGTCACTTGTGATTTTTTTCATAATTTTCCCAATATTTCTTGCATATGATTTCTAAGCCAATCAGCACCCAGATCACCTTCAGTGCAGGCCTGAATACCATATGACTCACGAGAGGGCAGCATTTACGTCCATGTAACCTACTAAGGAGCCGGACGATTGGCAGAAGGGGACTGGACCTAGTCCAGTCCAGACGTATATCTTTCCTTCTTTGAATAACGTCCATCCGAACAGATGGGAAGTTAAGGGCTTTGCCCAACCCGAACCTTTTGTGTTGTGTGCTACTTGTAGTATTTAACCCAGATAACCCTACTGTCCTACATGTAGGACACCCAAGTGACATCATGGGAAGAAGTCTATATCCACAAGTAAACTTAACAGATATGGAAGTAAAATGTTGCATCCAATAGTTCTAGGCCTTAGGCTTTCAAAAATGCTCCATATGGGTATCTTAGGTACTTTTATGACATGACACATATGTCCCAAAACACCTACTACTTAGGAAATTACCTTCTGGTAGAGATTTGGACCTTTTCAGAGGAGGCAGATGCCCAAAGTCCTACTGTCCTACATGTAGGACAGTGCTGACCTCTGGATCTGCTATAGCTAAAGCTTTGAAATTTCTTGTATGGCATAAGTGGCCATATATAAGCCTATTTGTCAGTTTCCAGCACTATTGTACAGGAATTGTGGTTTCCATGGCAACCAAAAGAACACAAATTTCAAAGGACAGCAGTCCTAAGTCCTACTGTCCTACATGTAGAATGGTAACGATCCCTCATATCTCTGAACATGGTGCAGGTAAAGGTCTGAAATTTTGTACAGGGCATATTTGGTCATATGTTAGTCTACTTTAATTTTAAGCACTCTATGACAAAAATAGCCACTTAAGGGCTATCTGGGTTAAGCGAGCCTAAGAGCCACCCAATCTAACACATAGAACAAACCATTACACAATTACCTGAGTGATAGTCGGAGGTGTGGCATTCCTGTATCTTGCATGTCTAACTGTTACATTCACACTGCCCTGATGTTGCTGCCATATCATAATGGCATTATTATAACATTGTTATAAATTTATAATGTTTCAATAGGCTTCCTTTGAATCTCTACTATCATAGATTTATGATACTAACTAAGTAATGTATGAGCTAACAGGCACCGAATTGCTTGTATCGTAGGATATCCTACGATGCCACTCGTTACGATATCCTACGACACAAGCAATTCGGTGCCTGTTAGCTCATACCTTACTAAGTTTATTACACGATTAATCAATAAAAAATCATTAAATAATCAATAGAATAACAATAAAAACAAGTTGAAAACAAAAATCCTTCCCGGGTACTCGAAGCCTGACATAGTGTGTTTACATACTGTGAAAAAAAATATACGCCCAGACCGGGACTCCTCCCGCCTACCTGTAGAAGCTGAGCACAATGCGCTAACCACTCTACCACTGGGTCTCACACCTTGGCGCCCGGCTTGGCTTGGTTTGAAGGCGTCCAGCCATTATGCAAGCAGCAGCAGTAGTGCTGGGCAGGGGTAGGCGAGAACGTGGACAGCTACTGGTGGCATTCTAACCAAGCAAACACACACTGTTTCTCATCAGTCCCTTTGGCGCAATGCATAGGGAGTTTGGTTTGGGATTAGAGACTGCAGGTTCGACCCCTACCCTGGCCATGAACAATTTGTGGGTTTTAACATGTTTAACAAAGTCATGCTGATATGCACCCAAAGTCGTCCTGATATTCACCTTGTATATGTTCACATTACAGTGCAAATTACGCAGGAATAACAGCACGGGATATCCAGAAAAAAAGTACCAAAAAAAAACCAGAAGTCGTGTAATAATGTTAGATACAATTTGCTGCATATCATATTATTTTCAGGTAGAATCCACCAGAACGGACTTGTCAGTCATTTCATATTGAAAATACACAACTTACAGATATGATTACAGGTGTGCAATGATCATTAATAATAATTAGAATAATGTATATGATGAAGTGTGTGATGTACTTATCAAACAGCTATCTGCTATCACAGAATCTTAAGTCGAAAGTTTTATAGGCAATGGATAGGTTTGTAGTAATTGCTTCTTCATGAAAGACCAGACTCCAGCAAGTTAGGTTAATACTCCTTTATTGAAAGTACAATTCCTCCTGCGTGTGTGTCTCAGATGTCCCATGTGGTATGGACAGCAGGGCCAAGGTTCTCTGTCACCATGTGGTTCAGTGTAAGCCAAAGGCTCTATTGACTGGCAAGTGGCAGGTGGGGGTATTTATAGCCCACCTGCATTGGTATCTGACCCGGATGCGGCATCCAGCCTGGACGATGCCACTCAGTCCATCATTCCCCGACGGGATGTATGGAATGGCAGTCCATCTCGGCACAGCGGACATTTCCCAATGGTGTATGGATAGCCTGGGACGCCATCACTCCATCAGTATTCTGTTGTGGTGATAGAAGGGTGCCTCCAGGAGCTCCTAAGGGAGGTGCCATTGTACCGGTAGCAGGGACCAACCCTCCAAAGCTTGGAGGTGGAGGTCCAGTGGAGACAGCCCGGGCCTCAGTACAAATGTCATACCAGACTCAAACCACAAAACTGCAGTAGTCACTTTCTTTGATAATGTAAAGGCATTGCAAACAATCCAAAATCACTGCCTGCGTACATGCCTGAAAATCAAAGACCCTAGAGATATTAGCAGGAACAGGCTTCACGAAGTATGTAATTGTCAAAAACTGTTTCACAGGCGTAATGAGCATCTCCTGTGTGCTATGTACCGCCTTTCCTGCAATAATGAAAACGTTGCTCAACCACCAAGGGTACTGAGGGGTAATGATGGGGTCCGTCTTAGGGTGGATATGCCCCACTATGCAATGTTCAGGAGCAGTCCACTGTATAGGGGCAACCTTCTCTGGCAGACCTTGACAGCCCAGCAACAGAAGGCTCGTGACATAAGTAAATTCAGAGATGGTATTAAATGAAAAAATGTATTGACATGTGAAGCGTTGAAATATTGGACCCTATGGAATTAGTCCTGGGTTTCTCATGTAATTTATCTGTATTAACTGGTCTAGGTGGAAGGCTGGTGATTCATCAACCAACCACTAGACCATATGTTATATTATTATTTGAAAGTATTTAAATGAGTGTGGTGATTTCATCCGCTCAACCAGTAAAAGGCAGAAGCACCAAAAGCTGAGTTATTTGGCCATAAGTCTTACCAATTGGCATGAACTGTTGTATATGATTGGATCCAGAAATGTACTGTTGTATTTTTTTGTTTGTTTTGTTTTTGTTTATTTTATGGTGTGAATAAGTGTATTTTTCACTAAGAATGTCCATTGAATAATAATCATGGTAATTTTTCATATATTGTTATTAGAAAGACAATTCATTTCACATTTATCATCATGAAAATAGCACTAGTATGTGTGTATCCTTTAGATCAATAAAATTCCTTACTACTACTACTACTACTACTACTAATGGCCACAGGAGTAATACTTAACTAAACCACAACATTACTAAATAACAAAGTAAAACTGGGGCTCCAGCAGTGTGTATGGGTTTCTTTATAGAAGCCCACCGGTTAATCTGTCTGCCATCCTCTGTTCACTCTGTCAAAGTTCATGCCACAATTCAATTTTTCTGCAAACCTCTTGGTTAAGTACTTTGCGTTGTGTTTTCAACTCCCGACTTAGCAATATGTGGCTCACCAAGACAACTACTTTTCAGTGCCTCAGGCCCTAGTGCTAGGTCACCGCCACTCTGCCAGTGACTATCCAACACTTTCCTTTTTTCTTTTTCTGATGTGACTTTCTTTTCACAGGTGGCCCACATGATTGAGATAAGTCCCCAGAACTTGTTGACAAGGGCATGCTATCACCCTTAGTCTTTTTGTTAGGCAACTGTACCTCCTCCAACGGGGTCTCTTCCTGTTCAGGATCGAAACCTAGCCAAGGTCGGAGACGGTCCACATTGGATTTGTACAGCTTTCCTAGGACTGATCTCATAACCACAGTGCTCTCTGAGATCACTCTGGTTATCTCAAAGGGTCCATCATAGTTAGATAGCACTTTCTTGTTTGCAGCTGGAGCATGCAATCTAACCACTTTCTCCCCAGGAGAAAAGCGCCTTTCTTTCAGACCAACATCATATCCAACTTTTTGGTAGATCGTAGACTTCTCCAGATGTCCACGCACCAACTCATAGCTTTCACATATTTCCTGCCTTAGTTGCTCTGTCAATGCTATAGTACATGGTGCTTCCCTCAGCTTTCCAACTACGCCATAGACTATATCCGCTGGCATGATGATGACTTCACCCAAGACATCATCATACTTGGTGTGCAACCTGTAGAAGCCTGCACCTTAAAGTTATATGCATGAGCAACATATGCTGCAAACTCATCCCCATTATCCTAGTGGGAGTTCACCAGTGTCTACAGCCTAGATATCAATGTACGGTTGAACCGTTCTACAAGCCCGTCAGATTGGGGCCTGTAGGGATTCGTTTGAGTCTTACAGATCATCAACATGTCACACATTTCTGCAAAGAGTCAGGACTCAAATTCCTGACCCTGGTCAGAGTGGAGCATTAATGGTGCTCCCTAGGTAAGTACCCAACCAAACACCAAAGCTTTGGCACATGTTCTTGCTGTATGGTCTTTCAGCAGGAACACTTGCAGATACTTGGTGAAATAGTCCTGTACCACCATCATACACACATTGAAGTCGGATGTCGGTACAAAGCCGGAAATTATATCCACGGCAATTCTCACAAACCGAACTCCAAATAGTTAACCAACCAGAGGACTGCTCAATTGTATCTACTGGATAAGATACACAAAGGTAAGACTCCACCCCCGGCAATTCTCACAAACCGAACTCCAAATAGTTAACCAACCAGAGGACTGCTCAATTGTATCTGCTGGATAAGATACACAAAGGTAAGACTCCACCCCCAGGTAGACCCATTGTTTCTGCAAATGGGTGCCCGACAGAAAAAATCTCTTGTCTAGTTGATCATCACCTTAGACCCTATGTTTTTGAAACAAAGTTGTATATAAGAGACCCTACAGACTTCCTTCTCAAAATACAAAACTTAGGTCCCCTACCTGGAGATTGTATATTAGGAACGTCACCTCCTTGTACACAAATATTCCCAATGCAGAGGGAGCTCTAGCGGTCTACAAGCACTTGTATTTCAACAGAATTCCAAAGAAAAATGAAGCCATATACACCCTGTTGTATATTGTCCTCACAAAAAAAAAGAATTTTGATTTCAATGGGAAACACTATTTACAAGTAGGTGGGACAGCTCTGGGTACAAGGTTAGCACCAAGCTACGCCAATCTATTTATGTCCAGTTTTGAGGAAACTCATGTCTAAACCTATGAACTTCAACCACTGTTGTGGGTGAGATTCATAGATGATATCTTTTTCATTTGGCCCCATGGCCAAAAAGAATTAGACAACTTCACACTCCATTTAAATCAGGCACACGAATCAATTAAATTCACAGTGGTCACCTCAACTGCACAGGTGGATTTCCTTGATGTCACTGTAGTGAAGGTCATATTACGACTGATCTGTACACAAAACCCACAGACAGTTCAAATTACCTACATTTCATGTCTGCCCATACCAGACACAGTGTAAGGGGTATCCCATATGGTCAATTTCTTAGAATCTGTCGCATCTGCTCCGATGACATGAGATTCATTGAACATTGTGTACACAGGGGCCAGCACTTTGTATGCCTGGGGATACCCACCAGCCTTAGTATCACACGCATTCTACAAAGCATGCCAGAAAAATCTTGACTCCCTACTAAGGCTGAAATCCATTAAAGACAAGAATAAAGATAATGCCTCATACTTGGGATCCACATTTATTCCTGGTTTTAATGGTATCCACAAATTGGCCCGAAAAAACTGGGACTTGTTAGGCTACAGCTGCAGTACAAGACCCCTATACGATGCCGGGTTCAAAATGTCCTTTAGACAACCAAAAAGTCTAAAGGACCTACTCGTGACGATGCCACTCAGTCCATCATTCCCCGACGGGATGTATGGAATGGCAGTCCATCTCGGCACAGCGGACATTTCCCAATGGTGTATGGATAGCCTGGGACGCCATCACTCCATCAGTATTCTGTTGTGGTGATAGAAGGGTGCCTCCAGGAGCTCCTAAGGGAGGTGCCATTGTACCGGTAGCAGGGACCAACCCTCCAAAGCTTGGAGGTGGAGGTCCAGTGGAGACAGCCCGGGCCTCAGTACAAATGTCATACCAGACTCAAACCACAAAACTGCAGTAGTCACTTTCTTTGATAATGTAAAGGCATTGCAAACAATCCAAAATCACTGCCTGCGTACATGCCTGAAAATCAAAGACCCTAGAGATATTAGCAGGAACAGGCTTCACGAAGTATGTAATTGTCAAAAACTGTTTCACAGGCGTAATGAGCATCTCCTGTGTGCTATCAAGGAACCTAAAGAGACATGGAAAGCCGAATCGCCGTTCACGGACGGAGAGGTTGCATCGCGCATGCGCGGGTACGTCGAGCTGACAGTTTACTTCCGGCCTGTCGCGTGCAAATGCACCCGTGCAAATTCAAGGTGATTGCTTGGAAGGGCAGGCCATAGATTCAAGTTATTGTGGTAGAATGGAGATTGCATTTCCGTTTCCATGTGACATCTCACGATATTTATCAGGCAGGGGAGGGGGGCAAAGTCAGATATTATTTGCCTGACATCATTGCAAACCACAATTAGAGTGTGTTGCTCCTCCCATGGTGGGTGGCGACAATTGTGTCGCGTACGGCCGCCGTACGCGACGCTAACTTTGTCTTCCCACCTCAGCTAAACAGTTGGCAATCCATGAAAACAAACCTGGTAGATGTCTTCCATATGTCTTCCCCTACATGTCAGTCTTTTCCCAGCTCAATTCCGACAATTTTGACCGTATGAGGGTGGTGGAAGTGAAGGGGAATTTTTACACCCCAAAATTGTCAAAAGAATAAATTAGGCCAGATGCCTAGTAGGCACACACACTGTCAGTGCCACTTAGGGAGTGATCATTTTTTAACAATGGGGGGTGGGGGGGGCTGGTGGGTTTTTAACCCCTTGACCGGGGGGGTCAGAATTTTTTCAACACCTCTGAAGGGGGGGTCAAAATAATTTTACCTGTTTTCAGTGGAAAACCCCGCCCGTTACTATAGGCTAAAAGGGGACGTTCGCACAAGTGGACGATTTTTGTCCCTTATGGGGGGGTTGAAAAATTTTACTCCCTCAAGAGGGGGGGGCCAAATTTTTTTTCCGCACGTCCGCATGCAAACCCACCAGCCCCCCCCCCTGTTGTTAAAAAATGATCTCTCCCTTAGTTCTATGATAAGTTTCAACTGGTACCATAATCTCAGAGACTCACCTTGGGCTGTAGATATGAGGAGAACCAAGGAAGCACATGTTCACTGTACTAGGTCCTGGGTTCTACTTCCAGTTTTTATAGTTAAGAGGACACTCCTGACTCTAAATATGAGGATATCATATTTAAAACCATAATGTCTATTGCAGATCAGCTGTTCCAGTCTTGAACAACAGTCAGTAACCAGGGTATAGTTCAGGATTAGACAAGTGTTTGGTCAGGGTGGACTGTGTCAACAATGATGAGTTGGGGGCTCTAACCTAGACCCTCCCACTGAGTCAGTTAGCTGGTGGTGGTGACTGGGTGGGTGGGGGGCTGTGAGGTAACTTCCTCCAGGTCCTCCCACCACACATGTCATTTCCTGATGATCAAAGCTTTCTAATGGTATATGGAACCCCATATTCAAATAACTGCCTCCCTCTCCTTTCCCCTCCCCCTCTCTCTTCTCTTCCTCCCTTTTTTTTTTTTTTTTTTTCTTTGGGGGGGGGGCCAAGGCCCGTTCGGCCCCCCCCCCCTGTATCCGCCACTGGACATACCCTGTCCTGACTCCTCCTGGGTTGAGTAATGGAGAGATGGGCATGGTGATGTCTGGTAGAGGCTGTCTACCAGTACCATGATGATGGGAGGTCTTTCCTCCTTCATGATTTAGGACATAAACTATATGTACTCTTTACAGCCACATGGGTAAGTACTCCTGGCACCAATATAATAAGTTTCAACTGGTACCATAATCTCAGAGACTCACCTTGGGCTGTAGATATGAGGAGAACCAAGGAAGCACATGTTCACTGTACTAGGTCCTGGGTTCCACTGCCTGCCCTTTGTCCACATGGCTGCAGGGGTCACACTTTGGGGGTGCAGGGAGGACCCTGGAGGCACCCTGAAGGGGTTGGCCCCAGTGTCCAGTCTCCAGGAGGGACCTGTCATCCCACAGGCGCCTCCTGCACCCCCTACACGTATCACAGTTCCAAACATAACCCAGTCACTTTGATAGGTTGAGTGGTGAGGGGCTGTGTATAAATAGACAAAGGTGCACGAGAATTGATCACCACTGAGGGCTACACACGAGGCGAAGCCGAGTGTGATAACCCTCAGTGCTGACCAATTCAAGTGCTCCTTTGTATTTATCTCAAGTTAATTTAGTCAGATATGTTCAAAATTCGATTTATTTGGCATTAGAAATGATTTTATCATCAGTTATTTGACCGTTTTGGATGTTTTCCCAGGGAGTGTGATACGGGGAAGGGTTATCACACTGTGGGGTGTGATACAGAGTTTCTTGGTTAAGCCTATGGGGCTCTCGTATTCAACTTGAGATAAATGACTTTCCCTCTACCTTTTCTGATATTCCTTATCACCATCATTTGATCAGTCTTATTCATTAAAGAAAATTTGTCTGTTGGTCCATAATTCATAGTATGAATACATTGATAAAAGGGGTCTATCCAAATATTTTTATAAAAAATCGCCAGGCTGATATTGTGCACCCCCAGGGTAATGTCATGCAGCCATCAGCATAGAACACAAATATTAAGATTTGGAGGATGAAAACTTATCTACTTCTACCTCAAAACAATCTAAACCTTGTGGACATCATTTTATTTCATGATTTTTACATGTGGCTTCCCGGGCTTCCCTAGCCCACTTAAAAGGGTCTATTTCTCCTCTTTCCTATCCCCTCAGGATGCGTGTGTGCGGGCACTGAAACATTCCACTATGAAATTGTGTAATGTAGTTCTCGCCATGAATATGACCTTAGTTGTCGAAATGGCGTTAAACATCTATTACTCACTCACTCACATGTGGCTTCTAGATCCAAGTATGACTAAAGGAGTGGTCATCATTTATCAAGAGGGGGGTAAGAAAAATTCACACTCCTCCTGAGGGGGGGCATAAACATTTTTGACCCTTGACATTTACCCTATTTTTAGTAGAAACGCCCGTGCGCTACTATAGATCAAAGAGAGGCATCCATCGACTGCCACCGAGGGGGGCAAAAAAATATTCGCACATCCATGACTAAATCCAACACCCCTCTCTATTGATAAGTAATGACCACCCCCCAACATGTTTTTCTTATTCAAAAATATTTCAAAAATTGGATAATTAGCAAAAAACGAAACACAGGAACATGGATGAGTTATGAATCTCATTGGTGGCCCCCAAACTAGGTAATATTGTGCACTCCAACTTTCAGGCCACCTGTAGGCCCTTTATATGTACCATCATCTTCCACCTATAAGGTGCATCTCAAACGCAGGGTTTTAGCTCTCCCTGGAGCTGCATAGGGGACACCAAAACCTTTCTTTTGATATGTTGCACCCCATATGACCCCATCTGTTGTATTTGGGCTGCAATAGAGTCCCATGAGGTGTAAGAACCTTAGGCCGTTAAACAAATCAATCAATCAAGTCTGGGGGTTCATGCAGCACATAGCTTCTTAAATTTCGAAAATTCATTCAATAGAACAAAAGTTACATTTATCATTTTTATGACCATATTCTGAAACTGTAGACGTAATTGGAGGCAGGATGCACTATACAGAAATGGAACAGGTTTTATGTTGGAAAGGCTTGGGAGGTCATGTACCTTTGTGGCATCATATATATAAAATGCACATATTGGCCCCATGCATGGAAATGCCCATTTTACCCTACCTCTATGAGGGTAAGAGAGGCGGAGCTCCTCAGCCTAGGAAACATAGGCCTATGTAAGTTTTGGGTACAGGGGGTCAGGAGGGCAGATTTTTTTTTTTTTTTATCTAGAAGCAAAATGACACATTATTACAATTTGAAATTTATTATCTCAGATTTTTACCATGGCGGGAATGCAGTCCGCAGAATCTATTCTAGAGGAGATGATGCCAGTAAGTTCATTTTTATATAGTAAAGCACAGTGGAATTATCAAAGACCCTATAAGTTTGTAAAGAAATTGCGCATATTTCTCCAGTACTTCATAACCTGCTTTAGGGCAGGCAATAAGGATGGATTGATATGAATTTAACCATTTCAAATATAACATATATATACCAAAGTCTGGTACACTGGCAATGTTTACATAGACAAAGCATTATGACAATTACATAATATGTGTGCATCAATTAGTCATACTATCAGAGATATGTAAGAGACTGATTTTCTGTCAAGTATTAGATACACATTGTCCTAGACACACTTAGAATTATGTATACATTTTATACCTTTGCATTGTAACAAGTCCTCTGTCTGTTCATTCATGTGCCATTTAATCTTCATCCAACCATCGTCATACACAGTGACTCAAAGCAACTACTACTGTTTGGTTTGTAGGATGTGGATTATGTCTTGGATAAGTCTGTGGATGCACATGCAGACAACAAAGAGGTATATGATTGGTTTTATGATATATCCATGGGTACTAATTGATTACACGTGGGTCACACCTTAACATATTTAGATCACAGTAAAAGTGTACATATTACTTTTAATACTCATGCATCCTCAAGACTGGTGATCATTAAAAGACCTTAAAATTCCAGTTATACAATACCTTAATTAGGAGGCCTAATGATACCTTACATTAGTATACCAATTATCCACCTGTGTATAAACATATTTGCCTTGGTGTCAGAGAAATATTACTTAGACCTAATATATACATATATACACACACATATGTGTGCATGCGCATACATACAATGAGATCAGGAACATCTATACCATTTCCATCTGACAGTTACAAGAGCAGCAACTGCAGGCTGTCTTAGCGGAGTTACTTAAAGACAAAGCGCTCAAGAGTCTTCATTCATACATCGAACATTGTACCAAAAAGGGTATGTCACTTACAACTAGTTACAGATCACTTGAATATGCAATATACAGACTGTATACTCATTTTAAAGCAATATGTTGTGTTAACATATCAGAACAAGACCTTCTTGCAGATTCATATGGGAATACAGAAACCACAGACCATACACATTGGTATATCATCCAAGCTTCATTCACAATTGTACAACTACATACAGAATTGAGATGGATTGTATGTTTCTTCCTAACTCTACCTTTGATACGAATTATCTTCTTTCTCTGATGGATGTGTCTTTATTTCCAGCTACAGAACTGGTAGAGCAACTTGACTTTGTGTATGACCTTGTTCCAGCGGCTACAACTAAACTAACACCAGCTGTGAGGGAGGCAGCATTAGGAAAGCTTTACCACACCATGGTCATGAAACTACCTGTAATGACAGCGATAACTGGTAGCCCTCAAGTGTCTTCCTTTGTTTGTCTCCGGCTGTTTAAACTGATTTCTTCACGGTCTGCAATGCCTCCAAAAGAACCTCCAAGTCTTTCACATTCCCAAGAGGAACTGGATGTCATCACATACATCGCTGGAAGTGTGGTTGCTAAAATAATGAAAGCGAGAAGAAATTACCAGAGACAAGATTATGCTATATTCAAAGAGGTTATCGCCCTCCTTACCACAGAAGAAGAATGTGAGAACTCTACTATGGTTGACATACTAGATAGAGGTGGCCTTACACGAGTAAAGCCACAAGTGTCTCATATGTTTGTGAGCATGGAAGACACTTTCCTTACTTTATTCAATCAAAATACACGCTTATCGCGTGATGCATACATTAAAGCCTGCGGTGAACAGGACGACATCCTATGCGGATTCTTTGAAACTGTGTATGATTCTGATGCTACAGATGAAATCAAGGAGGATGTGATCAATCAAATAATTACATTGTACTTCACCATCCGTGTTCATCAGCGATGTCGGGTCTACATGGATCAAGTACGATACCATCTACAGCAGGACAAAAAAGAAAAGGCCATCCGCAAGAAGTTGAACTCATACAATTCCGATTTATAGTTTGTGTTTCAGCTTTATTAATCGATTCCTCCTTGATTTCATCTGCTAACTGTCCCATGAGGTGTACAAGAACCATAGGACATTAAACAAATCAATCTATCAATCAATCATCTGCTATACCATATATATTCTTTAAACATGGATATTTACCATAAAGCCCACCTTTTCTCTCATGACATTACCTCAACGGCGGCGCTTCAGTGGACTTGAGGTAACAACGGCTTTGCGTTTCACGCCGGCAACGCTGCCCTTGGGTGTAATCATCATAGCAAGTGACCGCTGCATTCTGAGTTTTTGATCCTGGTATCTGTATAACAGGTGTTATGAAGTTGTTTTACTCTTCAGCAGTCATATATACAGGTTTGAAGAGCAAAGCTCTATGAATTCAAAATGTTATGCCAAATTTACAATGTCAGGTTTCAGTATATACATGGTGCAGTAATAAAATCACATGTGTACTTCACAATGCACTTCATGAAGGTCATTAAGTTTGTCCAAAAGTCTCATTGCTTTTTATTCATATGTATGAAATAGTTTTGTGCATACCCGAATGTCCATAGTGTTGGATTCGTTGCACGTCTGGCTAGACCACGATGGCGACCGAAGTGGGCTTCTAGTTCATCTTGGTTGAAGGCCTTACCTAGCACATACTCTACTCCATTGCGGAGGAGGTACTGGGTGGCCTCTATGAAGCCATGCACTAGTAGACACGAATGAAAGACAAATTAGCATTGACTTCTTTGAATAACATTTGAGAATATTCATGGGTGACAATGCCTACTTGTTTGGCACATTATAATGTACCATAAAACCCCAGTCATATGCCGATTTCTTTTGTCTTTTCAGCACAGAATCTCCGTTTAAAATCAACCCTGGCCTAATAAATGGGGTTTATACATTATTTCTAGTGATTTCTCTTTTAGGTATCAATAAAAATGAACAAATGATTGTTATTTTCTGTAATCATTTTTTGTACACCTATAAGTATCTATAGTTTAAGAACTTGTTGCAATGGTTGGAAACTCATTAAAAGCTCACTGAAAATTACTTATGGAAGGGAAATTATTTTTGAATTTACCCTGGCTTATAACCAGGGTCGGCTTATGAGCAGGGTTTTCTTGTAGTAATTACTTGGTAATGAAGTCATTACCTGTCATGCGTAGGCCGTCATATGTTTGATACGTGAGAAACATCTTGTTTCTGTCCCCAGTTGTGAATGGGCCTGGCCTGTCAATGGTTGCTTGCTTCCAGGATGCTAGGTAGCCAAGGAATTCTGTTTCCAGGAACTGTGAAAGATAATCATACCAGACTTATTTCCATGGTCACTCTTTTCACACAGCCTCTCGCAAATGATACTTATATGTTGGGGGCAGGGGGGGGGGGATTTAGATAGATATGGCTAGCTTTTTGACTTTACAAATGGACCATGTTGCTCAAATACTGCATATACCTAACAGTCATACTGTCACTTTCGTTCATACATGCTTATTAAACCTTATGGTTAGAAGAAACTGACCGTAAATCGTTCATCTTCAACAGAGGTGTATGGTTTGAGGTGGTCCTTGTTGTCGCGTTGTCCCTGCTTCTTATGGCGCGAATTGAGGCAATCGAAAAACTTGTCCATCAAGGCAATGAATTTGGCGGTCTCAGCTGCTTCTAGGCCACCATACTGTTCCATGACCTTTGAGACTTGTGTGCTCAGAACCTTTAAGAAATAGTACATATTTTGAAATCTCTGACAATCAAAGAACTTATTAATCAAGCCAATGAATTTGGTGGTCTCAGCTGCTTCTGAGCCACTGAAGAGTGGCAAAACCTTAGTGCTCAGAACCCTAAAATAAATAGTACATTTCAAGAACTCAGTCCTACATAAGCATATAACTGAGAGTCCTTGACGCTGAAAAAAAAATGCCGAGGCTGTATTTATTTGATTATATAGTTACAAATCCATCTTAATCAACTTTTACCTGTGCGGCTAGCTCCACATTCATCACAGAGTATGGTGACAGCTGGACATGTTGTGCAGTCAACCCTGTCTTACGCAGCTCTCGGTCTCTGTCATAGACATCCACAACATGCTTCCAGAGCAGCTCCTTACCATCCTTCTTGATAAACAGAAGAATACTCATAAGCTGCTTGCCTGAAAACACACTCTTAGACTTGTAGGGGTTGGCGAAAACGTTTAGGGAAACCGGCAGTTGAACCTGGGACCTCTCAGCCTTCAGACGATTGCTCTACCACTGAGCCATGCCTGGACTGGGGTGACACAGAGAGGGGACATGTGATAACACGACGACCGGCCCCTGATAGTCAGCTCATTGCGCGTGGGGGAAATCACATTCCCCTACAGATTTATACAATTTTGATAAGTGTTATGAAAATACTATCTTCATAAGAACTATAGAATTTTGATACAATAGACTTGACAGAGATAAGCTAGTGTTTCCCTCTGAGACCAATTGCTGAGACTAAGGTGATGATGCAGATACTCACCCACAAACGTCGTGTGTTACGACCCCAGCCTGAAGAGGACAGGTTGTTCCTCACGGTCTTTATTAGATGGGGAACATCGGATATAAAGAACACATGGCGATCTGGTGCAAATAGGTTTACTGCTTTGTAGCAGACTTCTTCCCCTGGTTGCCCATGCAGCTTGTACAAGCGTTGGTTCGGACTTGCTTTGTCACTAGTGGAGGCAATCACCTGTTGTTATAGGTGAAATATAATGCAATGGAATATGTGACAGGTAGATAACAGTATTCACTTCATAGTGGAAATAACAGTTTTAAGAGGGGCTATAATCTGCTCATAGTGATTTACTTTGTTACATACTACCCTGTGTAAATTAAGTGTTTGTTGAATGGATTTATTTACAAATATTGCATGGATCTGGTATGCATATATGAGTTATGATAATTTAAAAGTTGTGCAGAACTTTTTGCTGACTAGCAATTTGAGAAGCTCTTAGTGAAATCAAATATGTAACATGCTTCTTAGGTTTCTTGTTGGCGGTCTCAGCTGCTTCTAGGCCACCATACTGTTCTTAGGTTTCTTGTTGGCGGGTAATGATATGTACGATGGTCAATAAGTTTAACTCAATGTGTTACATTACCTTAAGGTTACAGTATGTTTCAAGGTAACCAATTGCCTCCCAAAGCAGTGGCATGAGATCAGCCGCAGTTGCGGTACGTGTACCGAAATAGCCAACAGTCATCTTCAGTGTGGTGTTGACCCCAACAACCATAAAGGCCAGCACATGAGTTGCTAGGTTGTTTCCAGTTGGATTCCAACAGTTAGGATTGATAAATCCTACAACTTGTCCTGTGCGCCGGTCAAACACTAAGTCAGTTTGAATGGCCATCTCATCATGTAGAAGTACTACGTAGCGTTGGTAGTCTTCGAGCTTTTCTGCTTCACGTCGAATCTGTTCAAGTACTTCAAAGTTGAACCCTTCACCTGGGCTGAAGTAGTTTGTGTAGTCTCGTAGAGTAGATAGACCAGGGAGTTTCAGCACTCCAGAATTTCTGAAGGCCTCGTACGCACCTGTGCTTTGGCTTTTAATCATGATGGCCAACCTGATCATCATTGGATGCCATCTCATCCCAGTTGGCTTGGTGTTGAAGGCCTTAGCCTGCTGTTCCCAGAACAGCTTAGCCAAAGGATCTGTGACCTTGCTCATGTCAATAGAACTTTTTAATTTCTGGTGTAATTCCTGTGACAGAAGTATATGTTTGTCGTTACTTAGCTGCAAAGCATCTACCTTCTTCTGTAGTTCTTTCTCATGGTCACGTAGTGCTTTCACCCCCTCACACAGTTGTGTCTTGCTGGCCTTTGTGATCGGTACTGAGGGTTTAAGAGGACGAAGTTTCGCTGACTCCTGCCTCTGCAGTTTCCTTTTGAGCTCCCACTCAACTTCTTTGCATGAAACACAGACCTTTCGGTTGGAACTGACATTAACTGGCCTACATGTCTTGGACCTAACCACTGAGTTGGACACAATACCCGAGTCTGTCATTGCATGAGATAGTGTCCAAAGGTACTTGCTCTCAGTAATAGGAGTAGTTGCCAGCCTCTTGAGTTCAGGTGCTGTTACACCTTCACAGACATGCTTGCTTAACACCTCTGCTAATGTGTTTGACAAGGTCTGGGTCTCAAGATTTACAGAGTATGCAGACAAACCTTGCACTTCTATTGTAGCAGTAAGGGCCTTGGTAACTGTTACCTTGTATACAAGGTTCCAGCCTTCCAAAATACCAAAGAGCAAAGTGTCTTCACTTCTGTTGGGGATGCTGAACCAGGGGTATGGAATTGTGCTTACAGCCATACGCACTTCTTCCAAACTGGAGTAGCATACCTTGTCATCAACAGCTGGTTGAAGTCGTTGCTTCTGAAATTAGAAATAACTGTGAATGCTTGTCTACAACACCCCTACACAAGGGGAGGCAGTAGCAGTTCAATTTGTTTCACGGATCTTTGCCCTGTGGAAGGTAGGCATAACCAAAACAATCTCAAGATATATTACTTGTGTAATGGTTTGGTATTACGAATTCGGTGGTTCGGGCCTTACTGATCAGGAAAGAAGGAGTAAGGCGGTAATTCAAGTGTATGCCAACGGATGGTTTATTACATAAGACACTTACGGCTACCCGGAAGATGATAAAGGGCCAGCTAATAATTAAAGATGAGGGCCTCTGACGTAGCGGCTGAGCCCCGGTCTTTATATATGGACCTAGGTGTTTGTCGTCAGATGTCCCCACAGGCCCGGATCAGTGCTGCCACCTATCCGGAACCTGAGGAACACCCAACTACTGGACTCACCCGCCACGCCAGACGGTACCCATTACTATGGCTATAGCAACATACCTCTACACTTGCTTATAAATTGATTAACTGATAGAGAAACTGTGCATGCAATTAGGGAACATTGCTTACTTCTATAGATTCTGAGGGGACAGACTAATAAGGATTGCCACAAGGGCATAGCTAAAACCACCTATGTGGATGCTGACTGCTTTTATTATTGCATGTCTTAAGAATCTGAATAATTGACAGCATACAATGCAAGGGTAACCCAGAAGAACTGTATCATTGCATGAATGTACTGTATTCACCTTAATAAGCGAATACATGTAAGATGTTTTTAAGTGCACTTATTACATTGAATATGGTATATAAATATCATTCAACCTACTGGTGCTTTCCGTGGAGGAGGCTGAGGGGTGACAACACTTTTTTTTGGCAGATGTTCAGTAGGATAACTATTGACTTTTAGGGTCATCCCGGTACCTGTACGGAATTAATGTCAAAATATTTAACTGTTATGCCAGATTACATGATTTTTTTTGCTGATTTTTGATGTCATGAAAGAAGCATCTGAGCCTAGAGAATATCTTACAATGTTTATACTGCAGTAGCTTATGTAAGAATATATTGGGGCTACTTTGGGCACAACTTGTACAGTAATAGTCAAAGACGATAAACCCGTACATATCCTGATCAATTACACACATTATCAGACAATTACACCTCATGATGACTTGTGCAGTTTGCAAATTAACTAATGAAAGAGCCTAGGTTTTACATATTTCTGAAACTTACAAATTCAATACAGAGTGACAGCTTTACACCAACTATCCTGGTTAAAATATTGAACTGTTTAACTGATACTTGTGACCAGGCTCCAATAGAATAGTGTAAAAAATACAGATATCAATGCTTCAGAGGAAATTGGTTTCAGGAATTTACACCCCTGACCCATGTCAACATGATATGAAAGGTAATAGTGTCTGTCCCACTTGGGATCAATTGTATTTGTGTAATTCTATGCAACTTTACATAAGCTTAAGTATGAATCCTCAATGCAAACTCTGAAGCTATGTCAAAAAAGTAATGTAAATCTAAAATTCATTTCAAAGAATTACCATGTGGCCGCAAACAGTCTCTCTTGAAGTGCTTACTGCAGATATATGCAGTGTCTGGGTTGAATTTGTCTCCACGATCCACTTGTATCCGCTTCAGTAAGCCTTTCCGCCAGACCTCACGTGAAGGATCATCCGACTTCTTTGGCAAGTGCATGAGACTGATGCCGGCTAAACCCTGATGAGAATTGCACTGAACCATACAGCATGTATGGCCAATCATTTTTGTATTGGAGTTTGGGGCTCTGGAGTTGGAAAAGAAAACGCTTACCATTTTCACCCTAAAGAGCACACATGTTCTAATTGGACACATACCCCCTTTTTAGGCCTAAGGTCACCTCCCCTGTGTCAAATTACATAAATGACAATCACCTAACAAAAAAAATACATTAGAGTAATTTCAAAGCACCCCATAGAAAGACCAATGTATGTATCTCATTGTTTTCTTCTTATATGCAGGATGTGCCTTATACTTGAGGTCCCATACTGTGGTAGGTTGATTAGATAAACAGAGAAACTGAAGCTTTGGATTTGGAAGGAGGTCCGAAATCAAAGGTGTTTCTACATGGGCTGTCCGGTGCATTCTGATGACACTTGAAGGCGGCACACTGGTCAATCTGTGCCATACATATGGGGTAACTACATTTAAATAAATGTAGTATAGACCAGCCTGACTTATGAGTTCAGAACCAGGAAATGTCAACAGAACAAACCGGAAGAGAACGTGAATGCAAATTTGATTGGATTTAAGGCAAATTGATGCCAAGTAAATAACATTTGGCTAATCACAGCCCAACTCTTATCACTTGATTGGTGGCTTATTTTTACTAAATATACTTGATATTTTTCAGGTGGCTAATCACAGTCACCACTTGTGTGAAATGTAAAGAAATGTAATACTTACTTGTCAGGCTCTGCAGTCTATTACACAAAGAAATAGTGGTCAATGAAAAGGAGTTAAGCTTTGTCTTTTATTTGAAACCCCCTTTTGTGTTCCTTTGCAAGAACACAAAAGACTGCAACAGTGATACTTTAGAGAATTCTGGAGTCATCTACATTGAGTTCAGTGTACACCTGCCTATCAGATGCAACTTATTTGTGCAAAACTGCAAAAATACAGTTACTATTGGGTAATTAAAAGTGACCATAGGACAATTCAGTGACAATGTCCTCCAGTCCAGGCTTAAATTCATACATGAATCTCAGTTGCCTTAAATAACAGCATAGAACTCACCCCCTTTGAAATGGTCGATGTTTTACTGTTCTGCCCATTGTTGTAACTACATTTCCTAAGGGAGTCAGCAGGTGGATGCACATCAGTGGTCTTGCTCTGAAAATATAGTTTACCAATGGAACACCTTGCATATATGCTCTATCATTTTAGAGGGGGAGCACAGTAACCTGACCCCCCCCCATCACCAATGCTCTCACAACTCACAGAGGGCAACAATGTTTCAGATTTCTATAATCCATTGATGTAATCATGAGTAACAATATTATGACAGTTTAAGATTCAGCTGCAAAGTCTGCACACCTTTTACTTGTGACTTTCAGCTGGCACTAGGATAAAACAAATTAAAGTGATTTTAAAAAGATCTGTGAACATGCAATATGTACTCACAGCTTTAGGTCCTTCCAAGAGTGAGACAAGGTGTGGAGCACTGGATGAACCTTGTGGCTTTACTGAACATAGAGACTTGACTGCAGTGGTAGATTCCAGCTGAGGCTTCATGAGATAGAAAGTCAAAAGTTGAGTTAAACCTGTTATGAAACCATGTTAAAATTTTGACGTAACAACATCATATTTGATGAAACTAGATTTCAAGTAAACCTGTTACTGGAGTATTCACACAGATGACATTCAGACCCCGGTGGGTTCCAAGGCTGTTTCACCTTGCATATAACATGCCATTTCTTCCCCTTTCAAGCACTTGTATGCCAGAGACAGGTAATGCCACCTTACAAGGTATTGGCCCATTAGACCTTAACATTGTCAAATGTCAAGGTGAATATCGATGCTCCATTGACAATGCACTAAACCCCCGTATTGCACCCCTACGTTAAATAACCAGCGCCAAATCCGCACGATGACGTCATAGGTCTATTGCGCATGCGCAGCATTTTTGAAACGTAAACATTCAAAATGGCGGCGGTCAGGATTTCACGATGAAGATGGGTAAATAGGAGTTAATTATGGATTATATTGATGAAATATCTATTAATTATCACTATTAGACACCAGGCTTACCAGACGACAGCCCTGTGTGCATACAAGTGGCAGTGTGAATGGACACTTAGAGATTAAAGAGAGATAACGGTTTGTGTGCATAACATACAGAGCTTCAGGAATTACAGGTATTGAACTGTAGGCGTGCTTGCTCTGTTTGTTCACCTACCAGAGGTCGTAGCACACTCTGCAGATGTTTTGCCGGGAGTGCAGGTGTCACAGCTCTCACTACCTGTAGCTGCTCTTGAGGGGGTAGCAGGATCTGCTGATGTTTTGCTAGGAGGGCGGGTTTCACAGCTCTCACTACCTGCGGCTGCTCTTGAGTGGGCAGCAGGCTCTGCTGATGTTTTGTCAGGAGTGCAGATGTCACAGCTCTTACTACCTGTGGCTGCTCTTGAGGGGGATGTGCTTGCAGCTGCGCATGGTGCTGAGAATTACAAAGAAAAAAATGCAGTTGTGGGGCCTCAAGCCTACCTCTAGGTCTCACAAGTCCTATACTGTTTTATCTCACTACACAAACATGATATGAATGCAAAGGTCCATAAGAATTAATCTGACAGAAGGTATCTCACTTGGGTCTGCCTTGTTAGATAATGCTCTGTCAGACTAATTCTTGTGAACCTTTGCTTACTTAACCCTTCTGTGATAAGTAGAGAACTCAACCGCTTTTACTTTATTACTATATTGTACATTATACCATATATACCATCCATTATCGCTCATTACACTGTACTCGCCTATAATGTATGCAGTAGTACCACACCCTGCCAGGTGCTAGTACACCTGTCTGCATTACCAACCAGCTACTCACTGAGTTACCATCTGACCAGCATGTACTTTGTACAATAAAAGCTATCATCAATTATCCACTATCCAACTTCTTGTTATCACTATGTTCATGTAGTGGCTATATTACCCATAGCTAGATATGACACTTTAACTACCAGCCCTCAAAAAGGTCAATAACTGTGGAATTAAAAAGCATCAGGAATACCTACCTGAGGGTCTAAAAGGCTCTGCTGCCATGACGGGGTCTGCTCGGCCACCTGCTGCGGACTTGCCTGTAATTGTTGGATACCCAAAAAATAGGCTTCTAAATTTTGTCAAAGCCTGTCTCCTTCCCACAAGTGGGGTACCCGGTATTTTTGGGAAACATACTCTTTGCCAGACTCTCCTTTCAATTATGTCTTATCAAGAATCTACTACAGTTACTTAATCAATATACTAAGCTGCGCCATTGTTTATTAAAAGAGCTTCCCAGCGTTCCATCAGGCATTGTGTTATACTTTGTTAAGAACATGTTCACAAATCTGACTAAATAATGATATTTCAACATAGATCGTATTGATTTACCCAGCACATATATGGCTTTGTATACATGATCCCCACCGACATACTACAAAGATGGAGCAGGTTAGGTCTAAGACCTAAGGGAGTGGTCATTATTTATCAACAGGTGGGGGGTGGTGGGTTTGAGGGGGGGGCGAAAAAAATTCTGACCCCTCCCGAGGGGGGGGGCTAAAAAAAATTTGACTCCTCTTGAGGGGGGGGCTAAAAAATTGACCCTCTTTTTAGCAAAAAAGCCCGCGCGCTACTATAGATCAAAGAGGACGCGAAAATTCTCCGCGCACCTCCGTCGAGGGGGGCGCAAAAAATTTTGACCACCGTCGAGGGGGGGGCGTAAAAAATTTTCGCGCGTCCGCGCGAAAACCCACCACCCCCCCTGTTGATAAATAATGACCACTCCCTAAAAGACCCGAGTTTTTAATGCAATTTTCAATGCTATTTTCAATTCAATTTTCAATATTCAATCAGATATTGACAAATAGTGAGTGATTACTGACATGTTGATGAACTGCTGACCAATAATGAGCAATTACTAATATCTATTTCATGTTGATATGCCCGAGATACTGACAGCCCATAGCTCTAGCACTCGAGGGCCGTATCGCACACCCCCACATCGCACATAAAGGGTTAACTGTGTATCAATGCATCATGCCATTCATGAAGGGTTTAAGTGCATCGATGCATCATGTTATCCATGAAGGGTTAAATGTGCATCAATGCTTTGTAACATCCATAAAGGGTTAACTGTGCATCAATGCATCATGCTATCCATAAAGGGTTAACTGTGCATCAATGCTACATGCCATTCATAAAGGCTTAAAGTGAATCAATGCATCATGCCATTCATAAAGGGTTAAATGTGCATCATGCCATTCATAAAGGGTTAACTGTGCATCAATCCATCATGCCACCAATAAAGGGTAAAAGTGCATCACTGCATCATGCCATTCATAAAGGCTTAAAGTGCATCACTGCATCATGCCATTCATAAAGGGTTAAAGTGAATCAATGCATCAGGTTATCCATAAAGGGTTAAATGTGCATCAATGCATCATGCTATCCATAAAGGGTTAACTGTGCATCAATGCTACATGCCATTCATAAAGGGTTAGATGTGCATCAATGCATCATGCCATTCATAAAGGGTTAACTGTGTATCAATGCATCATGCCACCCATAAAGGGTTAACTGCACATCAATCCATCATGCCTTCAATAAAGGGTTAAAGTGCATCAATGCATCATGCCATTCATAAAGGGTTAGATGCGCATCAATGCATCATGCCATTCATGTCTAAGACCATAGAATAATAAAAAACACACATTAAAACACAATTTAAAACACAGAATGACGTCAACATTTTCAATTAAACACCATAGAACGGAGAGGTGAAAGGCCTTGATAGATTCAGTCTTGAGTTATTTGGGTACAAGTGCTCTCTGATAGCTATCAGTGTAGCATGCTGGAAATCAGCTCAAGAAATGGCTGCACACATTCTACATCATGCAATATCGGTATATAGAGGACCTATATGTACCCCCTCCCCCTCACACACACAGAGACCAGCTGGACACTGTAGACAAGGGAGAGGTGCATTGGTTAGTAAGACAAAGGACACCTACACCAGCATGAAAGTGAAGGGGAAGGCATCCACAGTTTGGCAGCTTAGGTCCTACTGTAGTGTAGGGAGCATTGCATGCAGGCAATCCACTTGTGGCATGGGTAGACCTACCATAAATAGTCCTACAATATATCTGATACCAATACAATTTACAAATTATTCTATACCAATTTGCAATGGTCGATTTATGGTGCACATTACCCCTATACGCAAAAAGCTTCGGCGAAAACGTGTACACTACAAGTAGACCCGAGGTCGAACCTCGGGTCTAATAAATCGTTGGTACAAATTCCAACATCAAGAAATTTAGAATCTGAGTGATAAAAGGTAACACACCTGGAGCTTCTGGAAGAGTTGTTCCAGTGCTGGATTCCTTCCAGCCATGGTGTTAGAAGGTGAATACTTTCACCTGAAGCAGAAGATGAAATGTATCATATTTTGGTCCGATCAAAGCCACCACTGGCCTAAGTCATAATTACATGAAAAATGAGATGTCAGCCATTTATTTATCCTAAAAGCTGCTCATATTGGTAGTTTTGAATGTTAGTGCAATGCTTCATATGTTTAGCAAAGCTTCAATTTCACCTTGAAATCAATTACAGTGTACCGTAATCTCCCGCGTATAAGGCGCGTCTTATACGGGGGGTTTTAGTTCTAATTGGATCCACAAGGGGGACACCAAGACCTTTCTTTTGATATGTTACACTACCATATAAGCTCATCTGCTGCATTTGGGGTCCAGGAGGGTCACTGGGGTCCAAACAGCACATAGCTTTTTGAATTTTGAAAATCCATTCATTAGAACAAAAGTTATGAATTTTTTATTTTTTTGACCATATTCTGAAACTCTGGGTGCGCCTTATACGCGGGATGCGCCTTATACGCGGGAGATTACGGTAATAGGCTTCCAATCTACACCCCTCTACAGGTGCATACAGAAATATTATAAGCATTCATTCCATATACTACCACATGCGTACTGCTTCAGCCCTTCTCTGCACCAAGAAGAAGGTAGACATTCAATGCGTTGATACAAGAACAGGGGTGCATTGGTGCATAATGTGAACCTTATGAGCTTAGTTAAGCACTACTGTAGGAGTGTCATTGACATCCAATTTCTATCTATGATGAACATCATCATTTTAGTCTTGATATTTCAAATATATCGATTATTGCTAAATAGACCATAATGACCATGATATAAGGGTCATTATATTGCCTTATACATAAGATTTACAGAATTACATGATCTAGTGGTACAGGACATACACACAGGGTATAGGGGGGCCTACGGAATGACTACAGGACATACACACAGGGTACTGGGACACTTTCAGAATGACTACAGGACACACACATTTGGTACATGAGGAGTTACAGAACGACTACAGGACTCACACACAGGGTACAGTGGGAGTTACAGAACGACTACAGGATTCACACAGGGTACTGGGACACTTACAGAATGACTACAGGACTCACACACAGGGTACATGGGGAGTTACAGAACAACAACAGGACTCACACAGGTTAGGGAGTGGTCATTATTTATCAACAGGTGGGGTGGTGGGTTTGAGGGGGGGGGCGTAAAATTTTCAGACCCCTCCCGAGGGGGTGGTAAAAAAAATTTTGACCCCTCTTGAGGGGGGCTAAAGAAATTCTCCCTCTTTTTAGCAAAAAAGCCTGCGCGCTACTATAGATCAAAGAGGGGCGCCCCTCGACTGCAGTCGAGGGGGGGTCGTAAAAAATGTCCGCACATCCGCGCGAAAACACACCACCACCCCTCCCCCCCCCCCCCCCGTTGATAAATAATGACCACTCCCTTACATAGGGAGTTACAGAACGACTACAGGACTCACTCACAGGGTACATGGAGGCCTACAGAATGACTACAGGACATACACACAGGGTACATGGAGGCTTACAGAATGACTACACTTATCACACACAGGGTATAGGGGGGCCTACAGAATGACTCACACACGCCAAACGTGGGTTTTTGCCAAAGTGACATGGGACATTCTATGAGACGGTAATGGCCGCTGGGTGTAGATGGCGCTGCATTTTGTCCTATTTTGACCAAGCGGGCATGTAAGATATCAAAAGAAAGATCTTGGTGTCCCCCTTGTGGGTCCAATGAGAACTAAAACCCCCCGTATAAGATGCGCCTTATATGCGGGAGATTACGGTAGGACTACAGTGTTTGACACCAATATTCAAAAATTTCATTGGGGGAAAAGCTCATCAAAGATTAATGTATGGTATCAGGACATAAATTTGCATCCCTTGCTGAAAATGCTTGTCTATACCAAAATGCTTTAAATGCAGGATGCAACTTGTTACATCGGACTATGCCCTAGGGACATACTGATTGCTGTGTGGGAGTGACGCGCAAATTACGCAGACATCCACCGAACCCTCCCCGCCTAACCCGAACATCCACCGAGTCCTCCCCGCCTAACCCGAACATCCACCGAGTCCTCCCCGCCTAACCCGAACATCCACCAAACCCTCCCCGCCTAACCCGAACATCCACCGAACACTCCCCACCTAACCCGAACACTCTCAGGCTAACCCAAACATCCACTTTTGACAGCAAATCTGCCACAGCTACGGCAGGGCAAACAAAAACGCCCTCCCACGATATATTTGACGGCAATTTAAGCCATCTTCCCTTATGCCTATGCCTTTGAGACTATATTTTTCAGCTTTTTCAGACAATTTCCTACAAGATACACTATTGACTTTTATTTCTAGGCCTATCTAAACCCTAAATACTAGGAGAAAACACTTTGACAGTAGGTACTACCACTGTGCAGCAGGGGTTGCTATGGGGTTGTTTGCAGCTACTGTATTGGCCTCACTGGTTGTTAAGTGACTGGTCAAGTGACCAGCGTAACCCTTCCCGACAGGGAGAATGGGCCTTTCTTAAAATAAACATGTGACATGGGGGCCCCTCCCCCCATCAAGGGCCCCAACAGTAGCAACTCTGACACCTCTAGGCTTTAGGCCTGTTTGGCCTACGAGTGCACTGTATGGTAGGCCTGGCTTCTCTATACAGCAGATTGTCAAAGTAGCCACCTTCTCCACTTTACCCCTTTCTATTTTCGGAATAGTAACAGTGGGAGTGTTATCCAGTGTTGTTGTTGACAGGCTGTTGTGGGTGGGGCTGTGTCGTTGACAGGCTGAGGTGGGTGGGGCTGTGTTTACATTCTGTCTCTGACTTGCAATTCTAACAATTTTGCATCCATGCCAAATTTGACAACGTAGTATGGTTCCACAGGTACTTACGCTGCTTTTACACTACAGTGTGACAATTTGAAACACCTCTTTTTTCCCCAAATCCATGACTGATTCACATTTATTACTTTGTGCTTCGTCTCCAAGCGCTGCAGCTCTGACGTTTTTCCGGAAGTAAACTGTCAGCTCGACGTACCCGCGCATGCGCGGCGCAACGTCAGCGTCCTTTTAACGTTTGGCGCCGCCGATTCGGCATTCCAGGTCTCTCTATATTCTTTGGTGCTATGTACCGCCTTTCCTGCAATAATGAAAACGTTGCTCAACCACCAAGGGTACTGAGGGGTAATGATGGGGTCCGTCTTAGGGTGGATATGCCCCACTATGCAATGTTCAGGAGCAGTCCACTGTATAGGGGCAACCTTCTCTGGCAGACCTTGACAGCCCAGCAACAGAAGGCTCGTGACATAAGTAAATTCAGAGATGGTATTAAATGAAAAAATGTATTGACATGTGAAGCGTTGAAATATTGGACCCTATGGAATTAGTCCTGGGTTTCTCATGTAATTTATCTGTATTAACTGGTCTAGGTGGAAGGCTGGTGATTCATCAACCAACCACTAGACCATATGTTATATTATTATTTGAAAGTATTTAAATGAGTGTGGTGATTTCATCCGCTCAACCAGTAAAAGGCAGAAGCACCAAAAGCTGAGTTATTTGGCCATAAGTCTTACCAATTGGCATGAACTGTTGTATATGATTGGATCCAGAAATGTACTGTTGTATTTTTTTGTTTGTTTTGTTTTTGTTTATTTTATGGTGTGAATAAGTGTATTTTTCACTAAGAATGTCCATTGAATAATAATCATGGTAATTTTTCATATATTGTTATTAGAAAGACAATTCATTTCACATTTATCATCATGAAAATAGCACTAGTATGTGTGTATCCTTTAGATCAATAAAATTCCTTACTACTACTACTACTACTACTACTAATGGCCACAGGAGTAATACTTAACTAAACCACAACATTACTAAATAACAAAGTAAAACTGGGGCTCCAGCAGTGTGTATGGGTTTCTTTATAGAAGCCCACCGGTTAATCTGTCTGCCATCCTCTGTTCACTCTGTCAAAGTTCATGCCACAATTCAATTTTTCTGCAAACCTCTTGGTTAAGTACTTTGCGTTGTGTTTTCAACTCCCGACTTAGCAATATGTGGCTCACCAAGACAACTACTTTTCAGTGCCTCAGGCCCTAGTGCTAGGTCACCGCCACTCTGCCAGTGACTATCCAACACTTTCCTTTTTTCTTTTTCTGATGTGACTTTCTTTTCACAGGTGGCCCACATGATTGAGATAAGTCCCCAGAACTTGTTGACAAGGGCATGCTATCACCCTTAGTCTTTTTGTTAGGCAACTGTACCTCCTCCAACGGGGTCTCTTCCTGTTCAGGATCGAAACCTAGCCAAGGTCGGAGACGGTCCACATTGGATTTGTACAGCTTTCCTAGGACTGATCTCATAACCACAGTGCTCTCTGAGATCACTCTGGTTATCTCAAAGGGTCCATCATAGTTAGATAGCACTTTCTTGTTTGCAGCTGGAGCATGCAATCTAACCACTTTCTCCCCAGGAGAAAAGCGCCTTTCTTTCAGACCAACATCATATCCAACTTTTTGGTAGATCGTAGACTTCTCCAGATGTCCACGCACCAACTAATAGCTTTCACATATTTCCTGCCTTAGTTGCTCTGTCAATGCTATAGTACATGGTGCTTCCCTCAGCTTTCCAACTACGCCATAGACTATATCCGCTGGCATGATGATGACTTCACCCAAGACATCATCATACTTGGTGTGCAACCTGTAGAAGCATGCACCTTAAAGTTATATGCATGAGCAACATATGCTGCAAACTCATCCCCATTATCCTAGTGGGAGTTCACCAGTGTCTACAGCCTAGATATCAATGTACGGTTGAACCGTTCTACAAGCCCGTCAGATTGGGGCCTGTAGGGATTCGTTTGAGTCTTACAGATCATCAACATGTCACACATTTCTGCAAAGAGTCAGGACTCAAATTCCTGACCCTGGTCAGAGTGGAGCATTAATGGTGCTCCCTAGGTAAGTACCCAACCAAACACCAAAGCTTTGGCACATGTTCTTGCTGTATGGTCTTTCAGCAGGAACACTTGCAGATACTTGGTGAAATAGTCCTGTACCACCATCATACACACATTGAAGTCGGATGTCGGTACAAAGCCGGAAATTATATCCACGGCAATTCTCACAAACCGAACTCCAAATAGTTAACCAACCAGAGGACTGCTCAATTGTATCTACTGGATAAGATACACAAAGGTAAGACTCCACCCCCGGCAATTCTCACAAACCGAACTCCAAATAGTTAACCAACCAGAGGACTGCTCAATTGTATCTGCTGGATAAGATACACAAAGGTAAGACTCCACCCCCAGGTAGACCCATTGTTTCTGCAAATGGGTGCCCGACAGAAAAAATCTCTTGTCTAGTTGATCATCACCTTAGACCCTATGTTTTTGAAACAAAGTTGTATATAAGAGACCCTACAGACTTCCTTCTCAAAATACAAAACTTAGGTCCCCTACCTGGAGATTGTATATTAGGAACGTCACCTCCTTGTACACAAATATTCCCAATGCAGAGGGAGCTCTAGCGGTCTACAAGCACTTGTATTTCAACAGAATTCCAAAGAAAAATGAAGCCATATACACCCTGTTGTATATTGTCCTCACAAAAAAAAGAATTTTGATTTCAATGGGAAACACTATTTACAAGTAGGTGGGACAGCTCTGGGTACAAGGTCAGCACCAAGCTACGCCAATCTATTTATGTCCAGTTTTGAGGAAACTCATGTCTAAACCTATGAACTTCAACCACTGTTGTGGGTGAGATTCATAGATGATATCTTTTTCATTTGGCCCCATGGCCAAAAAGAATTAGACAACTTCACACTCCATTTAAATCAGGCACACGAATCAATTAAATTCACAGTGGTCACCTCAACTGCACAGGTGGATTTCCTTGATGTCACTGTAGTGAAGGTCATATTACGACTGATCTGTACACAAAACCCACAGACAGTTCAAATTACCTACATTTCATGTCTGCCCATACCAGACACAGTGTAAGGGGTATCCCATATGGTCAATTTCTTAGAATCTGTCGCATCTGCTCCGATGACATGAGATTCATTGAACATTGTGTACACAGGGGCCAGCACTTTGTATGCCTGGGGATACCCACCAGCCTTAGTATCACACGCATTCTACAAAGCATGCCAGAAAAATCTTGACTCCCTACTAAGGCTGAAATCCATTAAAGACAAGAATAAAGATAATGCCTCATACTTGGGATCCACATTTATTCCTGGTTTTAATGGTATCCACAAATTGGCCCGAAAAAACTGGGACTTGTTAGGCTACAGCTGCAGTACAAGACCCCTATACGATGCCGGGTTCAAAATGTCCTTTAGACAACCAAAAAGTCTAAAGGACCTACTCGTGACGATGCCACTCAGTCCATCATTCCCCGACGGGATGTATGGAATGGCAGTCCATCTCGGCACAGCGGACATTTCCCAATGGTGTATGGATAGCCTGGGACGCCATCACTCCATCAGTATTCTGTTGTGGTGATAGAAGGGTGCCTCCAGGAGCTCCTAAGGGAGGTGCCATTGTACCGGTAGCAGGGACCAACCCTCCAAAGCTTGGAGGTGGAGGTCCAGTGGAGACAGCCCGGGCCTCAGTACAAATGTCATACCAGACTCAAACCACAAAACTGCAGTAGTCACTTTCTTTGATAATGTAAAGGCATTGCAAACAATCCAAAATCACTGCCTGCGTACATGCCTGAAAATCAAAGACCCTAGAGATATTAGCAGGAACAGGCTTCACGAAGTATGTAATTGTCAAAAACTGTTTCACAGGCGTAATGAGCATCTCCTGTGTGCTATGTACCGCCTTTCCTGCAATAATGAAAACGTTGCTCAACCACCAAGGGTACTGAGGGGTAATGATGGGGTCCGTCTTAGGGTGGATATGCCCCACTATGCAATGTTCAGGAGCAGTCCACTGTATAGGGGCAACCTTCTCTGGCAGACCTTGACAGCCCAGCAACAGAAGGCTCGTGACATAAGTAAATTCAGAGATGGTATTAAATGAAAAAATGTATTGACATGTGAAGCGTTGAAATATTGGACCCTATGGAATTAGTCCTGGGTTTCTCATGTAATTTATCTGTATTAACTGGTCTAGGTGGAAGGCTGGTGATTCATCAACCAACCACTAGACCATATGTTATATTATTATTTGAAAGTATTTAAATGAGTGTGGTGATTTCATCCGCTCAACCGGTAAAAGGCAGAAGCACCAAAAGCTGAGTTATTTGGCCATAAGTCTTACCAATTGGCATGAACTGTTGTATATGATTGGATCCAGAAATGTACTGTTGTATTTTTTTGTTTGTTTTGTTTTTGTTTATTTTATGGTGTGAATAAGTGTATTTTTCACTAAGAATGTCCATTGAATAATAATCATGGTAATTTTTCATATATTGTTATTAGAAAGACAATTCATTTCACATTTATCATCATGAAAATAGCACTAGTATGTGTGTATCCTTTAGATCAATAAAATTCCTTACTACTACTACTACTACTAATGGCCACAGGAGTAATACTTAACTAAACCACAACATTACTAAATAACAAAGTAAAACTGGGGCTCCAGCAGTGTGTATGGGTTTCTTTATAGAAGCCCACCGGTTAATCTGTCTGCCATCCTCTGTTCACTCTGTCAAAGTTCATGCCACAATTCAATTTTTCTGCAAACCTCTTGGTTAAGTACTTTGCGTTGTGTTTTCAACTCCCGACTTAGCAATATGTGGCTCACCAAGACAACTACTTTTCAGTGCCTCAGGCCCTAGTGCTAGGTCACCGCCACTCTGCCAGTGACTATCCAACACTTTCCTTTTTTCTTTTTCTGATGTGACTTTCTTTTCACAGGTGGCCCACATGATTGAGATAAGTCCCCAGAACTTGTTGACAAGGGCATGCTATCACCCTTAGTCTTTTTGTTAGGCAACTGTACCTCCTCCAACGGGGTCTCTTCCTGTTCAGGACCGAAACCTAGCCAAGGTCGGAGACGGTCCACATTGGATTTGTACAGCTTTCCTAGGACTGATCTCATAACCACAGTGCTCTCTGAGATCACTCTGGTTATCTCAAAGGGTCCATCATAGTTAGATAGCACTTTCTTGTTTGCAGCTGGAGCATGCAATCTAACCACTTTCTCCCCAGGAGAAAAGCGCCTTTCTTTCAGACCAACATCATATCCAACTTTTTGGTAGATCGTAGACTTCTCCAGATGTCCACGCACCAACTCATAGCTTTCACATATTTCCTGCCTTAGTTGCTCTGTCAATGCTATAGTACATGGTGCTTCCCTCAGCTTTCCAACTACGCCATAGACTATATCCGCTGGCATGATGATGACTTCACCCAAGACATCATCATACTTGGTGTGCAACCTGTAGAAGCCTGCACCTTAAAGTTATATGCATGAGCAACATATGCTGCAAACTCATCCCCATTATCCTAGTGGGAGTTCACCAGTGTCTACAGCCTAGATATCAATGTACGGTTGAACCGTTCTACAAGCCCGTCAGATTGGGGCCTGTAGGGATTCGTTTGAGTCTTACAGATCATCAACATGTCACACATTTCTGCAAAGAGTCAGGACTCAAATTCCTGACCCTGGTCAGAGTGGAGCATTAATGGTGCTCCCTAGGTAAGTACCCAACCAAACACCAAAGCTTTGGCACATGTTCTTGCTGTATGGTCTTTCAGCAGGAACACTTGCAGATACTTGGTGAAATAGTCCTGTACCACCATCATACACACATTGAAGTCGGATGTCGGTACAAAGCCGGAAATTATATCCACGGCAATTCTCACAAACCGAACTCCAAATAGTTAACCAACCAGAGGACTGCTCAATTGTATCTACTGGATAAGATACACAAAGGTAAGACTCCACCCCCGGCAATTCTCACAAACCGAACTCCAAATAGTTAACCAACCAGAGGACTGCTCAATTGTATCTGCTGGATAAGATACACAAAGGTAAGACTCCACCCCCAGGTAGACCCATTGTTTCTGCAAATGGGTGCCCGACAGAAAAAATCTCTTGTCTAGTTGATCATCACCTTAGACCCTATGTTTTTGAAACAAAGTTGTATATAAGAGACCCTACAGACTTCCTTCTCAAAATACAAAACTTAGGTCCCCTACCTGGAGATTGTATATTAGGAACGTCACCTCCTTGTACACAAATATTCCCAATGCAGAGGGAGCTCTAGCGGTCTACAAGCACTTGTATTTCAACAGAATTCCAAAGAAAAATGAAGCCATATACACCCTGTTGTATATTGTCCTCACAAAAAAAAGAATTTTGATTTCAATGGGAAACACTATTTACAAGTAGGTGGGACAGCTCTGGGTACAAGGTTAGCACCAAGCTACGCCAATCTATTTATGTCCAGTTTTGAGGAAACTCATGTCTAAACCTATGAACTTCAACCACTGTTGTGGGTGAGATTCATAGATGATATCTTTTTCATTTGGCCCCATGGCCAAAAAGAATTAGACAACTTCACACTCCATTTAAATCAGGCACACGAATCAATTAAATTCACAGTGGTCACCTCAACTGCACAGGTGGATTTCCTTGATGTCACTGTAGTGAAGGTCATATTACGACTGATCTGTACACAAAACCCACAGACAGTTCAAATTACCTACATTTCATGTCTGCCCATACCAGACACAGTGTAAGGGGTATCCCATATGGTCAATTTCTTAGAATCTGTCGCATCTGCTCCGATGACATGAGATTCATTGAACATTGTGTACACAGGGGCCAGCACTTTGTATGCCTGGGGATACCCACCAGCCTTAGTATCACACGCATTCTACAAAGCATGCCAGAAAAATCTTGACTCCCTACTAAGGCTGAAATCCATTAAAGACAAGAATAAAGATAATGCCTCATACTTGGGATCCACATTTATTCCTGGTTTTAATGGTATCCACAAATTGGCCCGAAAAAACTGGGACTTGTTAGGCTACAGCTGCAGTACAAGACCCCTATACGATGCCGGGTTCAAAATGTCCTTTAGACAACCAAAAAGTCTAAAGGACCTACTCGTGAAATCCAAATTACCACCCTGGGACCCATTAACTCTGAAACCCAACAAGAACAGGTGCCTTTCCTGGCCAAAATGCAACAATTGTCCACAATTGAACAAAAGCGGCAAAATCACTTGCACAGTGACTAGCAGGACCTATATCGGTAAACATAATGTGTGTTGCTCCAGCTCAAATTTGATTTACTGCATCACCTGCAAAGTTTGTGGCATACAATATGTAGGTCAAACCAAAAATGTCATAAAGACCAGATTTTGCAACCATCATGGCAAAATCAGACGAAAGGAGTTCAAGAACAGTGAAGTCTCTAGACACATGAATTCTTGCTCCAAGAGAGGTGAAGACACAAAACACAGGGACATGACCATCACTGTGATGGACTTCATACATGCTCATCCAAAATCCGCAAAGACCAAGAACTTACGGAATCTGATTGAGTATAATTGGATCCAGAGGCTACACACGAATGCCCCCTAAGGCCTGAATGTGGCGGACCCTCTGGTCCATTGATGACTCCCATACAAACTAAGTTTGTGCAAAGGGGGATGATAAACCGGAAAAATTGCCACATACAATTTAACGTATGGTCCTATTGGACATACTTTTTGGTTTTTATCCACTAATAATAATTTATTATAGTGCCCAATCTCTAAGTTTCTGAATAATTGTCACCCTTAATGAGCCCAATAATTTTGGATGCTCATTGACCACCAAGTGCTGTATAAAATTTGCCTTAGAAATTTTTTTTTCATATGAACGCTGTGTGGACCCAGATCCAACACAAAAAAGTTTTTGACCCCCCCCAAAGGAGGTTCAGGGGGAGTCAAAACTGCATGATAATTTTTGACACCCATAATCCCTAGATTATGAAGTGAACAAGTTATAATCCAGCCCCCCATGGTATTGGTACTGCTCAATTAATTTCTAGGATTTTATTGGCCTGCCATAGGCCCTAGAATTAATTTATTTCAAGTGCAGTCTGAAGATCCCCTTAGGTGAAACCGCCCAGTTCTTCAAATTAATCACACTGTGATGAGGACCAGAAGCCCGGTTATCAATCAGCATGGCAACCACTCTTCTCCATTAACGCAACACAATCAACACCGATTGTGATTGGTCAATCTAGGTCAGGTGACAACCACTATGAAAGGGCACTTTTTCAAAAAGCTCCCTCATTCCAGCAGTAACTGCCAACCACAGCACATACTCCCTATCAAGTACTCTGACGAACTCCAAATAGTTCATGATGTAGTGGGCTTTTACCTACACCAGCTCCTGTCTTGGTCATACAACAGGTGGGACAGTGGGTCAACCACCATATGATGTCCTTAGACATGCCGGGCCAGTAATACCTCTGTCTTCCTTTCTCCAAAGTACGCTTTCTTCCAAAGTGTGCAGCGGTACGGTGGCCATGGAAAAACTCGAAAATCTCTAATCTGAGACTTGCAGGTAATACTATCTGCAATCTCTTCCTAAATCTTCCCACCAGAGTTTTCCAACGACACAGTAGTCCGTCCCTCACTATGAGCTCAGAACATTGTCCTACCAACCTTCTCACTTCAACACTTTCTAGGGATAAAGCAGGTCGGACAGGATGAGCAATGATCAGAGATCCAACCTCTAACTCTTGCGAGTCCAGCATCCTCTCCCTGTGCTTCCCGAATGGAGTCCGCCAACCAAAATATAACATTTTCCTGCCAAGGAGGGTTGAAGTTTGTGATGGAGGCCAACACAGCATTGTGTAGGCCACAATCATCACATTTCCTCCGCTGACACCTCCGAATGGGTCGTTGGGATAGGCAATCAGCATTTATGTGCTTGACTCCACTGCGGTGCTCTATCTGGGTGTTTTCCAGACCAAGCTCCAACAGGTGAGACAACCACCTACTTATCTTCCCATCGGCTTCTTTGAAATTTAGAAGCCAATGAAGAGATGAATGATCGGTGCGAAGGATAAACCTACCCCCATAGAGGTAGTGTCTAAACTTCTTGGTGTAGAACACCACAGTGAGTAGCTTGCGCTTGGTGGTACCATTATTTCTTTTTGTCCTTTTTAGACTATTGCTGGCAAAAACAAGGGAACCTCTTTCCCATTTTGTATTTGGGAAAGCACATCTCCTATGCTCCCATTGCTAGCATCTGTATCAAGCACAAAGGGGTCACTCTCAGTAGGATAACTCCAGACAGGGGTCTTGGCAAACAGTTCCTTCATCTTGACAAAGGCAGCCTCAGCTTTCTCTGTCCAGACAAATGGAGGTGGCCTTGTCCCCTTCTTATGTCCCACCATCAGCTCCTGTATAGGAGCAGCAACCTCTGCAAATCCAAGGATCAAATCTCTGTAGTAAGAGCAAGACCCAAGGAAAGAGCGTACCTCCTTCCCATCACAGGGTCTTGGCCACTTAGCTACAGTGTCTACAGGGTCTGCAGAAATACCTTCACCGCTAACAATGTGGCCCAGGTACTCTACAGTTTTTTTAAATAGCTTACACTTTTTCGGTTTCAGTTTCAGGTTGTATGATCTCAACCTATACAGGACCTCCTGAAGATTGGTCATACATTCCTGACAAGAACTACCAAAGACAATGACATCATCAAGGTAGACTAGGCAACTCTTCCAGAGAAGCCCCCTTAGCATTGTCTTCATCATTTTCTCGAAAGTGGCCGGGGCATTGCAAAGCCCAAATGGCATAACATTGAATTCAAAGAGCCCTCAGTGAGTGGTAAACGCAGTCTTCTCCCGGTCATCCGGGTGCATCCCAATCTGCCAGTACCCCGACTGGAGATCAATGGTGCAAAACCATATGTTTCCATCCAAAGACTCAAGGCTCTCATCAATGCGGGGCAGTGGATAAGCATTCTTACGAGTCACACCATTCAGTCTCCTGTAATCAATACAAAAACGGCAACTGCCGTCCTTATTGGTTACCATGACTACAGGGCTGGACCATAGGCTCTCGCTAGGTGTTATCACTCCCTCAGCCAACACCTTGTGCACCTCAGCTTCCAAGGCCTCCTTTTTAGACAAAGGAAGTCATCGGTATTTCCCAATGGTTCACCCGGCACTGCAAATATATCAGAGTTATTACGCAATAAAGACGCAAGCTCTTCCTTGCCCTCATCTGTTTCTAGATGACAGTCTGCCAATAGAGGCAACAAGTGAGATGGTAGACCCCATTGGCTGTCTCCAGGAGGCTCACTGCCAGTCTGTCTTACAACAGCAGCAGCGGAAACCTCTAGGAAGCCAACCATGGCGGCCCGATGGGCAGCCCTCTCCACCTCAGGTGAGTCTGCTCGTCCAATCACATCTGCCAAAGTAACTTTACCAAAGTGGACCCCCTTTTTCAGGTACATCACTTCATGAGATGGGTTACAAACAGGAACTACTGTCCATCTAGAGTTTCGAACAAGAGTACTGGTGGACGCGAGACCCAATGCAGGTAATCCTGCAGAGTCAGGCTCCACCACTCCCATCCTTCCAAATGCTACATCCCGAGTCTGCACTAATACATTGCAGACATGTTGGGGGGCTATTTTAACTGTTTGAGCCACAGATGATACGCTGGAGATCTGGCATAGACACACTGTATAGTATGGTCCTCTGGATACCTAACTAGCAATTTGCCAGTACCAGTGTCCAGGACAGCACCATACAATGAACAGAAGTCCAAGCCAAGAATCTTATCAACTGTCAGCTCAGCAACAGTAGGGGAGACAGCAAATGTCATTCCATCTAACACTACTGGTATTACTTGCCAACCATATGTCTGCATCTCAGATCCGTCAGCAGCACAAACCTGCCCTGTCACCAAAGGAACATCAGATTCTGCTGCGATTGATTGGTAGAATTCACGACCGATCAGGAAGTGGCTAACCCCCGTATCTATCAAGAATTCTGCCAAACGCCCCCGGACCTGTACAGGCAGATACCACCTCTTTCCTCCCAGAGGAGAAGGTTCTCCTGCAAATCTCCGCACACCTCCAATTCCACCCAGATCAAATCCCCTGCCCTGGAGAAACTCCAGACAGGGGTCATCTGGTCAGAGTTGGGCTGCACAGATATTCTGTACCCATGAAGTCCAATCCTCCTCGCGGGCAGTGTCAGGGAGCTCCTTACTCTGACCACCATCAGCGCCCAGCCCCGGTGCACCATCCCTGTTGGCTGATCAGTGACCCAGTGACAGGGTCGTTAACACTTAAAACAGGTCTCTTTGGAACCAGGTTTGTTTACTACCTGTTCCTGCACCTCTCCTCTCTCTTTGCATTTACCATACATCTCCACCATTATTTCTTTAATGGCAGCTTTTAAGGCATCACCAACAGGGGGTTTGGTCTTTGTCTCACTCTTTTGTTTTGAGCGGCCTCGACCTCTTCCTTTAGCCTTTTTATCAGATGCATGAACAGAGGCCACTTTTACTGATTCTGTTTCAGGCGAAGCCGAATCTGGTTCCCATCAAAATTGGTCACTGGTTCTCTCTGAATGTTGGTTGCCTTGGTCTTTAACAAGATGCATTTGCAGATACAATCATCTGTGAGAAGAAATAGGTCATTTAATGACATCTGTTCTCCACAAATGGGCCAATTCAGAGGCTAACACATCATCCTGCAATTGAGAGGCTAGTTTCTTTACTAGCCATGGATCGCTAGGAGACATGCTCTTGAAAGCCTCTTAGTCCAAGCGACGCAAGCCCATGCCAAACTGCGATAGCTCTCGCCCTTCTTTTGTCTTCTGCCTTCAAGCTTGGTTGCTGGGTCTAATCCATATAATGAACCCATGGCCCAAGTTGCAGCTTCATTAAACCCTTCAACGTACCATCCCCGTACTTATCAAAGGACAGGATGGCATTCTCGCCAGGGCTACATGCAGCGCTTGTTTTAAAGCTCCAAGGGAATCAATCTCATCCCATTCATTTATTTGCATGTTATCTACGAAATGGTCAAGCCACTTCTTCCATGGGATCGAGCCATCAGGGTTTCAGACAAATAGCATATTTCTTCACAGACAAAGTGCTATAATCAATGCTACTCAGCATTTCCGAACGCCTTGATGCCCATGAAATAAGGTCAGAATGACCACTGCTGCTGGGAGTAGCATCGAGCCTCAGGCCAGTAATGGCAGGATTTCTTTCATAGATCTTCACATCCTGTGGCAACATGGTACTACGTCGCCTTGCAGGAAGTGGAGTCTCCCAAAATTGATCCACCACAGATGACAAACCAGTTGATCTAGTAATACGAGGAGTTCTTGTGACCAAGTACCTCCCAGGGACTAGGGAGCACCTCTGGAGTGGAAGTGCACCTGTACGGCTTGTATGACTCATCCTGCCTGAAGTCAAACGGCCTGGAACAGAGTCTTTATGCAGGTCTTTATGACATGGCTAATATCGATGACACTATAGATTAGTACTACTTACGCCGTATTCAATGGGGGGTGGAATACGATCCTCGCATATTCCACGGCGCCATTTTGAAATTTGTACAGAGCTAATTAGTTTCGTATTTAGGTATGGTTATTAGAAGTTTTACGCAAAAAATGAATGATTGAACTAGTTAAATAATATGTTATGAATTGTTTAAGGTATTTCTATGTATTAGCGCCATGTTAAAAAAGAAGATATTGTCCTGCACAAGGAACATTTATATCGAAACTAAAAGTAGCGGCTAGCTCCATATCACGTGACCAATTTCGTCGAGCAAGGTGTCATGGCGGATCAAAACAAATCGAGACAATACAAAGTCTTCAAAATCAGTAAATATTGTTGAAATCCCTTATTTAAAAGCAATTTAAACCCGTGAGCCATATAATAAATGCAAATGTCAACTCACAGTGAATAATTTAGGCTCGTATTCCCAGAGGTGCTTCTGCCCGTATTCAACATTTGCTTATATATCCCTGCATTCACAAACAGCTTCAGTAGATTGGCCACTGGCATCTTGCTCTTTACCAGACAAGACATTATCAAGTACTGCATCTGAATTTTTATTAGATGCCAGTATGGTACTTCCTTCTGGAGTGTGGTATTTCAATATCTATAAAAGGTGGTTGTGATAAATCATGTCCTGTATATCAGGAAATATGTTTTCCACAGTTAAATGCATTAAATACCCCTATTAGGACAAATAACATTATCTTTAAAGTGCAAACGTCTTAAGAACAGTTATGAAAGAACATGGCCATTCACCTACCATAAATAATTATATGGGTGAAATGTAATCACTCTAGCTTACAACTGATGTTTGGTGTGTTTCCTAGTAAGTATACTAGCATAATATATGTAAAGATAATCATATTTAAGGGCATATCCTTTAAACAACATGATGTGACATTATTAATGAAGCCCTGTACTACATTTGACTTTGATAGTAGTCTAGAATCTATATGAAGTACGCAGTAGGCCTAGACAGTAAAGGTTATTCTTACTTTGAATCCTCTAGTATCTAGTCCCTTGGGTACAGGCATCCTAGCTGTCACTGAAGGCGGTGTATACCTCATGGCTGTGTTCTATCAGACCTTCAGCAACAGTATGTCCATCAACATGTGGGAGCCAAACTGATGACTCAAACATAGAAACCTAGCACCATCAGTCCCCCCAGATTATGAAAGAACTGTCAGAATCACCAAAAATACCCCACAGATTAATCTACATCTCACCATTGTGTGTCCTCCTGACTCCAGGGTCAGAGTAAACCCTCCCAGGTAGCAAAATGAGGTTATTTCAATGTTGAATTAACGTAATTTTCTAGTAGAAAAAAACTTGAAAGATGGTACAGCTTAACTCCATTTCATGGACTCAAACCAACATTGAATAAATGTTGAAAAAGCGTTGATTTAACACAAGAAATCTCATGAAAATATGCATTAAAATGACTTTGGATTAACCCTAAACCAACCTAATATTGATCCCTACCATGTCTGTGTATTTGCATAGGATATTTACTTTATTATAGGATTCATTTCCCCTCATCTCTTGAGGCTGCAATACTACATGAGTCACATTTTAAATGAGACTATGTACCTCATGTGATGGAGGAGCAGCGCATTGATTGATAAGAGAAGAGTGATGAATTTTATCTCACCTCGTGCCTTCCTTGCGGCGTTGCATGCCCGGACCCTAGTCTAATGGGGAGGGGGGATGATGGTGACCGCATCTATGGGAAGGTAGAAATCACGCCCCTACACATTTACCGAGGCAATGGTTCTTTAACATCCGTCACTACATAGGCATAGTGAGAGATGGACAGGCCTGTTTCAAGTCATTTGTCTGCCATGACCGCCGAGAGACTTTCCAGCACAGCCTAGCCAGAGCAGGGAGGAACTCAAACAACACCTTACGGCGACGTTTGGAACCACCACTATGCCCCGGCCGGGCCAGGAACCGAACCCACGACCTTACGGCCTGTGAGCGGACGCGCTACCGACTGCGCCACGCCTCCTGACATATAAGAGAAGACACAACAGGAATGCCTTATACAAATTCCAAATGTTCCAATAAAGGTGTGTACCATACCATGGACCCTAATGTAGGGAACATTTTCATTCATTTTTGGATATTTCTTCACTAAGATATATCTAGACATTGGATCTTGATAATTAGGTTGACACAACTACGATATCATTATCATTATGATTTACATTAGACAGATACCTGTATGCATCATCTAGGCCAGTCATATCATAACATTTCATGCCATCTAGTGAGTCATTCTGAAACAACAGAATAATATTCAATCAATGTTTTTTAAACCAGTTAAATCAATGTTGTTTTGAGTCCACATTCTCAATGTTGATCAACATTCATCTAAGGTTATCTGGGAAAACGTTATCTGCTGAACATTGTTTGAATGTCAAACCAACATCTATGAAAAAGACTTTTTCTCAAGAACCCCAAATCAAAGTTGAAACAATGTTTTTCAACAAATGTTAGTCCAACTAACCATCAGTGAACGTTAATCAACATTCACTTAACGTTTCTTGTTACCTGTTTATAAGCTTACACGTTTACAGAAGCAGATATAGCAGAGATTATTCAGCATGTTATCTATAGGTGTCCTTCTCATCTCTGCTTCGACTGTCACGTCCACAAGAAATCCAATGTATATCCATCAAGCATTATCAGGGAAGAGGCTCTACCCCCTTTGCCAACATCTCATGCAAGCATTCTATGGCAAATCGAGCAACAGCCTCTATTCAACCACTCATCCATATTTTATACTTGTCACCATGCATGAAACATGTGGTCAGTGTAGCTGCTGCTCTGTAAACACATTCACGTCGGAAGTAAACAAACGCAAATATTTTGGTGGGAAAAACAAAATTTTGCTATGTAGTTTTACTTGCATAATGGACAATTTTATTACCCCTGCTAAAAAGTCTAAACTACTTGAATTTTATATACTTCATTTGGAGGTTTATAGAGGTTGGAAATTCGTCTTTTTTGTTTGAAATTATATGCTGTTAAATATATTTATTTTCTATATTCCCATGCATTCCCTAGGTGTACCCCTGTGTCATTCCTTGTACACAGAGAGGGCGTGGCCAAGGATAGAAAATCCGTCCTTTTGGATCATCTTTTCAGAAGTCAAGTGGATTCATACAGTTTGTTGATATGCATAAGCTGGATTTTACGTATATATTTATTATCACTCAATACCCCAGAATGTGTGTATAAGAATATCTGAATCCATTTATGTGGGACTTATCATTTTAGTAGTCGTATCTGACTCCTGCTTCCCGTCTTGGGCAGAGTTGTCGAGAGAACATGGAAATGTGTGGAGACTGAGGTAGAAGGGTACAGCAGTGAGTGAATACATACAAAGTACATGAATATGTATACACATATTGTCCAAGTATATTTACATAGTGTGCCTAGGCTGACCCAGTAACTTGGTTCCGAAGTCAACTGCCTACGGCTGTGGACTTGGGCCACAACAAATGAAGTTGTTTCTCATCTCAGGTTGCTCCTATGCTAAATAGAGCTGGGAGTAGGTGCCGTCTTTTCAAAAGAAGTTATGCTCTGCTTCACCATTTAACATCCACTCACCATATAAGCTTGCAAAGGCACCTGCCTTGCTTAAAAATAGTGTGTGCTGCACTTTGAATTACCTACTTTTGTTGCACACTCTTTCAAGTGCTCTTAATTTAACCACTTGTGTGCAACACAAAAAAAAGTTAGGACTACAAAGAAAGAGACTGCTGGAAGTGAGGCACTTCTTAGGTAAAACTACCTTTTCCCATAAGAGCAACACCCTACAGCGATAACTGTGTCAAGGGCAGTCTCGGACTGGCCCAAACTGTACATATGACAGCCTGGGAGACAGTCTATTGCACTGTTATTGGTTAGGGGTGGGGGGTCATGTTGTATAAAAGGCTTGTAGCATAAAGTACACTCATCCAATTAAAGTCCTATTATTGGCCTCTGCTTGAAATAAGGGTGCTGTGGAGTTCTATATAATTATAGTGAATTGCCTCAGCCACGGGGGAGCACTTAAACGTGTGAACAACAATCCAGCTAGTCAGAACCCCCCCCCCTCTGACGAACATGATCCCTTCCCACTTGGCAAAAAACGTTTTTAAACCTACCTCCCTACTCGAAGCACTACCTCCCTACTTGAAGCACTAACACTGTAACCAGGAAGGCTCCACTGCATCAAAAAATGATCCATGGTCCCAAATCATCAGATCAAATTTGATATGTGGTTACAGTGATATAACAAGGAATGGTCCAGTCCCTTGCTGTAGCCCTTGTGGCGGAATTGGGAACTGGATAATCGAGGCTGCATCAAAGGAAGGGCCTTTAGGTATAAACAGCTAGTAATAGTTTTAGCATGATTTGTGTTCTATTTGAGATTTTTATATATGATATAATAATGATAAAGAAAGGGCGAGGGTTGAAACTTCTAAATCGAAATTGAGGATATTAGGATATTTCTATCTACATATTAGGTCTTGGGAGTATACTGAAACATATTTATATAGATGTATTATAATGAGTAATATAGACATACTATGATAACTCAAAATGATAAGACTATCGGTTAGCAAGGTTCAAGCTGGTATTTATCAGTGATCTGGCGCTTGTCAAACATTTCAACTGATAGATCAGAGAGAAATATTTAAAACAATGCCACGTCGTCCTACAAATATAGGCATTCTTCCTTAGAATAGAGAGGAGGTGGAGACTGGGAGAGAGAGTGTAAAGGATAGGAAGGCATGGATTGGCCCTGTCTTATTTGGGGTTAAAATTGTAGTGTCCAAATAATTATCATAATAAGGGTCACATGATGAAAATTAAAAGTTTTTGAATATCAATGGTTAAGTCTATCCTTTCTGCGAGTTGCATGGCTAGACTTGCATCTCTCAAGAATTAGATACCTCTTTGTATATCAGCTCTATACAACTGATACTGAATTTTCTTTGATCTATGCCAGGAGAGTATGAGAGCTCCAAGAGACCAACATCGACAATGTTTGAGAGAAAAGCTTAATGGTTGAAGGCCTATTCCATGATATTGTAAAAAGTCCATATATAGACCATTTAAGATACCTGTGACACACACCATGGCTGCTAGAAATTTCCAGGATGCCACACCATTCATTTTCAAGGAAGAATGGAGCATCACTCTCTCAGTATTTATCCATATGCCTCCGTCATAAATAGTCTCTGTTCAATGTCCATAAAATGGTTTTCAAAACCTCTGCGTCACGAGTGTCAATTTTGTAAACCCATCGTGTCATTTCCATCAATAATCTATTTTACCCATGTATAGGCATATATCTGCTGTGGCTTATAGAGCCTTTCTAAAGTAGCTAAACTTAGGGCATGGCTTAGATATTCGCTTAGACTTTACAAAGGAATGGGTACCATTTTAGACTCCAAGTGCAGCTCGTGGCTTCCTCACAAGTCAAGGAGGGTGTTGCTCCTATTGTAAAAAGAGCTGTGGGTATGTGCCCTCTTTTCTAAACAAGTCGTGCACTGCTTCACCTAAGTACTTGCACTCACCACATTAGTCTGAAAAGTCACCTGCCTTGTTTAAAATAGAGAGAGCTGCACTACCAGGTACCTACTCATGTCACACACTGAAAGCCCCCAGGTCGTCAGACTGACGATACCCAAATCTACAACCTAGGGTCATCAGATTGAGCACCCAGAGAGTCAACCTGATGGGTTTAGGTCAACACACTCATCCAAGGTAGTCAAACTGATTACATAATGTTGTTAGAGTGACAACCTTGGTGCTGACTACCTTGGGTCCTCAATCTGACTAACCAAAGCTGTAGATTTGGGTATCGTCAACATGAGCACCTAAAGTCCTCAGAGGTGAACACCTTCAGTTGAAAACTGAAGGCCTAATCATCAAACATGAGTGGCACATACCTGCCACCTTGTGTATTTGTTACATATTGTCAACAGAATGCCATAGACTCATACTGGGGAGATGTAGACTAAGGGATTTCACTCCCTGTAAGGTGCTGCCCTCTCTCTGTACCTCTTCTGATGACCATAGGTCCTCAATCTGACGAGTTTAAAGATCTGGAGGGTTTTCAGTGCACGCTCTATAGTTTATTATACTGACTGACTTCTCCCAACTAGGTACCTACTCAAATCCCCCTTTTTGAGCACCGTACGTGAATGACCACTTGTGAGCAACAAAAGGGACAAGTTATAGCTACATGAAAAGAAAGGACTGGAAATGAGGGCATTTTTAGCCAGCTCTTCCCTTTACTATAGGAGCAACACCCTCCAGGGTGTGGCTCATGCTATAAGCGGATTCTTATTTCTTGCTTTGACCACTGCGCTTTGGTGTGAGAGCTTTTACTTTTAATATAAGGTATAGTGCCACACTCTTCTATTTGCACCTTTTTGTGTGAGTAACGACTCATAGGACACTTGACCACTATGATATCACCAGTATGCATAGCATTTACTCCGGTAACTGACTGGATAGATAATCTATATAGATAGGCCATTATAGACCTGATAAGTTTGTTACTCTATCAGCATTCCAATCACTCAACCTAGGTTCCCTGAGGTCATTTGAGGCATAAAGTCCTGAATTATCAGCCACATAATTTATAGGTACAATTCATGGACAATGATGATAGTAGCTTATCATCCAGGAAAGGGCTATTGTAATCTCAAAAGCAATATGATATATACATTGGAGGCAGTCATTTCTCTGTCACTCTCCAGACAAGGCTAACCATGGGTGCAATTGCTGCTTTTCTTGTGATATTTGCATGTTGGGTGATAATGCCACAGACTGATGCAGCACGGATCCTCTGTGTGAGCCATCAGTTTGGGTCTCACATGTTGATGACGCATTCTCTGGCAGAAGGCATGATAGAACGTGGACATGAGGTGTACACCATTTTCAGTGATAAGATGTGGGTACCAAAGGGCCTGGAGGAGAAAGGCTTCAAGGTAGGGAAGGTTTCTTATGGAAAATCTTAAAACCTGTTTTAGCCCAGAAAAGAAATACACTGTAGAAATAGGTTTATGTTTGTCCCACCACACAGGTGTGCTCTGGGTCCTAGTTACATTGTTGCTAGCAAACTACTCCTCGAGCACAGACACACATATTAAATGGTTCTGTGTTGATTTAAAGTCAACAGACTTAATCAAGTCTATGTAAACCTAGGATAGAATTTAAGCCATGAATGATATAAGAGAGTTTTAAAGGTAAAGTTTAAAAAATAATGACCGAATTCAGTGAGATATTGAGGAGACGATGCATTGAATTGTGCAAATGTTTTGATTATAATCAGCTAAATAAAGGTGCAGAAGAAATTATATGGATATCTATCGACTTTCAGCCTTACTTTGAGCTCCTTAATAGTATATGCTTGTAGGCGCGAATGTGCCTTGTCATCTAAAAAGTTAGAGGGTCAAAGGAAAATCTAGTTTTTTTTTCATGTCTTTGGCATTCAGATTGTCTAGTATACACTTTACTTTTAGATCCTGAGATACCATACTCCCAACAACAGTGGAATAATGACCGTGGAAGCGGACACCAAAGATGTGGTTGAATCTATGATTGCTGAAGGCGATGATCATAATGTACATTTTATGTTTTTCTCAAACATGTCTCGCCGAGAATGCATTGATATGGACAATGACTTAGCCCTCTCAAGACAACTGGCTGCTCTTAAGTTTGATTTAGCAATAGTGGATGTCTATGCCTTGGCCTATTGTATGCAGTTCATCGCTATGAAGTTCAATATACCGTATGTTTTATCAAGTGCCGCTGTAGATCTAGAGGGATCTAGGTCGCCTATCCTGCCATCGTTTCATGCAAGTGAATTGACGTTATTTACAGAAGACATGAGTTTTTTTGAGAGGATTGAGAACACATATTCTGCTATACTTGTCAATACTCCTTTGGTTAACCAGTGGCCTGGCATGACAGATGTAACCTTGGTTGAGAAATACGATAAATCGTCAGGTGATACTACCTGGTTTGAAGTGGCTCGTGGAGCTGAGCTGTTCTTTACCTCAAGGTGCTACATGCTTGAATTTCCCGCTCCATTGATGCCAAATGTAATCAATGTTGAATGTCTAACTTGTAAACTTGGAAAGCCAGTACCACCCAGTATCGGTGCCTTGGTTGCTGAGGCTGAGGGCATCATTGTCGTTTCATTTGGCTCATTCATTGATGACCTCCCAGATCACATCTCAGCTAAGATTGCTAAGGCTTTTTCACAAAGGAAAGAGCTGATATTCTGGAGATTCAATGGCAAACTGCCAGTTGCTGTTCCTGATAATGTAAAATTGGTGAAATGGCTCCCACAGAATGATCTTTTGGCACATCCAAAAACCAAACTCTTCATCACACATTCAGGTAATAATGGTCAGTATGAGTCTGTGTACCATGGTGTCCCAATGTTGGCCTTCCCAATATTTGCTGAACAACCTCACAACGCTGCCAGAATTGTCAGACATGGCTTTGGACTGCAAATTGATGTAAGGAAATTCACTTCTGAAGAGCTGCTGATCAAAATGTCAGAGGTTATTGATAATCCAAGTTACAGGGAGAATACACAGAAAGCAAGTAGAATTATGAAGAGTAAGCCCATGGATGCAAAGGAGAACGCAGTTTATTGGATAGAGCATGTTCTAGAGTTTGGTGGCGATCATCTCCGAAGTCATGCCCTGAAGATGCCTTGGTACTCCTTCTACATGTTGGATATTCTACTGTTTGTTCAGGCTGTTGTCATTGGGTTCATAATTGTCTGTATTTGCGTCAGTATATGTTTAGCTAAACTTGTGTGTGCAGGTTCAAAGAGGAAGGAGAAGGTGAAGCAGAATTAAGCCTGGGTCGTTGTTTAAACTTGTTTAGTCCGATGAAGAAATCAGACGTTCTTAGATGCCTGGCTACAAAACCTTACTAAAGTCAGATGGGAACATTGATTTTCTTTGAGATGTGAACCAGAATTTATTCACTACACTCTCAGCCCGAATTGTAAATGTGCTATAAAGACCACTGTACTTGCTACAGTACAATCCACATCAGGGCAATGGATTTGTATTAACAGTAACTACCACTGTTTTTAAAAAAAAGATAGAAGCAATCTACTGCAAACCCCTTGGCGCAGTCTAACAGTGTATGAAATGTTTGATATTTTGATATTGACTCTTCCATTGAGACTAATCACGTTGTACCCAAACCAAAAATGAATATGATTGACTGTGTAATGCTGGAATTACAGCTGTCCATATAATCATCATCATTATCATCATGTGGGGACTATCTCGTTTTACAACATATATGAGAAACAGAATGGTTTGTTGTATCATTTCTTTGATAAATTAAAACGATTTCTACCTTCCCTTGAGGAACCCTATACTGCAGCCATGCACCTTTGAATACAACATTGTATATCAGTATGCCTTTCTAGCACTTGGTTAACTCAGTTTTTTTTGAGAGGCTGCCTCCAAACCTAAGGGTTAGGAGTTCTAGCCTCTCTTGGAACTTTCAACTGAAATAAAAACTTTTCTCAAAGGTGCCACACAGCAGGTGGAGTTAGTATGCATGTGAAAGTTCTCAAATTGTCCACAGGGTCCAACCACCAGTTTCTAGCAACTGAACCCGCATTGAACCAAGAGCTCAAGAACCAACCGCAACTTTTCATATTCCTTAAATATTTTAATGAGATGTCACTTGGCGTTGTTACAATAAACAATTGAACAATTGAATTGTCTATTGGGTTAATAATGTCAGAGACATATACAGATGAAGCCCTCTTTATAGCGGACCTTGCCATTACCGCAGCCCCCCCATGTTGACTAGGTGGTCAGGTGAGGAACCTTCAGTTCAGGCAAAACCCGAAAGAGGGAGAATCGTGGGGGCCTGACGGTAGCATTTCTATAGTGGTGTCCACCTGGTGGTTTTTGATAGAAGTATGGGGGGCCTGGGGACGAACACACACAAAGCCTAACCCCAAGATCCACTATAGGGGTAATCAACTCTGGGACAAGTATACAAAAAAACAACAGCACAAGGAGAACCGCATTAGATTCCTTAGCTCACTAACTGATGCTGAATTGACCGATTGATAGCACCAATCAGCCAACCAACACATGTGATAATGTCTTAATGTTTATCCTGTATTTGATATGGCTATATACTAGTCATTGTTTTGTGTCAGTGGCGCCCATTGGAGGAGATTATTTTTATATGATAAATGTCGCCAATAAAAATTTACTACAACAACAACAACAAAAAGGTAGTGGTTGTGAATCCTGCCATGAGGCACAGGGTAACATACAGAAAAAAAACAAGTTTTTTTACTATATATAATCACGTCCTAGTGGATGTATACAAATGGGTGCCCCTGACATGTTTGAATAATTTATTCACTTCAATTTAATTTCAATTTTATTCAGATCACAAGTATGCGTAGAGTCGCGACTATATGACAATTGACGCTGCCTCTGTGTCAAGTTGGTCCTGCAACGTATATTTTGTACAGAGTCATGGTAACATATACAACTACAGTGTACAATATCAACTAAAGACAACAATACTTATTTCTGCAATTTTTTTTTTCAAGATTGCATGCAACCCTTAACATGTAACAAAAAAAAAAAACTTTACAATTGCCATAATCCTATTGAATTACACGAATGGATTTAAGCTGAGGTTTAAGTTTGACAAAGTTTTGAGTATACATTAAGTATATATATATACATGGGGTCCTGATATAGACATAGAAAACAAGGCTATACAAGTGACTAAAACTTCAAGGACCCAATGGGGTCATCATTTAGACATATGAAATCACATTCCACTTTCTATACAATTTGCTGTACAATCATTGGTGTTTTTCCTATTGGGTTTACTACAAGTTTGATAAGAACTAACACCTACTTTCTAATTGCTTGCTGCTGCTCAGCGTCAAGCAGATCCCTTGTTACACCATAGCGGGCGGGCATTGACACCTGTTTACAACGTACGCTACAACAAGTTCATCGCTTTAGATAGTTTCAGTGTGAGGTTTCACAAACTGGCAATATTTACAATCGGTCATAACTAGATGTGACAGCAGTTTTATGATTGGTTGTAAGCATACAATAGCAGGCATTTCTATAAAAGTCATCAGTATGTTCTAATGTATTTTCTTTGTATGACCATGCCAAGATAGCAGTGGTTGCAACTTTGCAAAAGTCATAATTTGGTTTTAGAAATAGATATTTTATGACTATAATCATCTTTGGCTTGTGAAACACGGCACTGTACTGATAAGATATTATGTAATCAGATATAATATATTACATTATTTCTTTGAGATGTGTTTAGTTTCAGTGAAATGAAATGAGGTGGTTATGGTCATCATTCTGGCATATATAGATTATCAAAGCTCAGGTTGGAGGGTTAATGGGAGGCTCCCTGATAAGATAACATGCCAGAAGGGGTTTACATGTTGTTGTACAGTTTAGAGGTGTGAATAACACTATGTGGCCCAACGGGGAAGAACGTGCCTCCGGTGGGGGGGGGGGGATTTTTAGTACTGGTTTTGGCCATCAGGGGGCAGAATATGGGTAAAACACTGACAAATATGCTAAAAAAAGCTTTAGACCAATTTTTTATAAGGAATCCAGTGGTATGCTTAAAATCGTTCCATCTCCACTGAAAATGTTCCATTTTTGGAACGTTGGTTGCCATGGAAACATAGAAAATTGGTAGATAAGGCAATTTCTGGTTGCCATGGAAACCACTCCCCAATTCCAATTTTGAATTTTTGCCACAAACTCATTTTGAAATTTCTTCGGGAACCCAGAACCGAAAACAGAACTCAAAAATTCCCTCTAGAACCAATTTTATGACAAAAACATCACATTTCTTTGGTTATTTTTCCACAAAACTGTATTTCTTTGCATTTTTAGTGTTTATGATAGGATATAATGCATTTAGAGCTTATTTCCTATTTTTATTTGTTCACACAAACCTATGTTTGACAAGCAATTACAGCTAAACTACCGGGGATATTTTAGCTCAAGATATCTCATTTTAAAGCCCATGACTTAAACCTTAAAAAGCCATTTCCCCCCAGGAGGCATGTTTTCCCTCACCTGGTCACCTATATTACATGATATCACTGTGTTACGTTTTACATGTATATGTCCTATTGCTATATCCAAACAGCTATACTGTATTATAATCTGATAATTCAAACATCATTTGTGCAAAAGAGTAGATGCCTCGTGGTGGAATCGCTCAAAGTTCTCATTACAGTTATAGAACAGACAACTCCTGTTCCTCTATGTGAAGCTTTCTAGTAATGCCTATTATCACTGTATCCTAATCAGTAACTACTCCTTATAATTATGGTTAGCGAATTGCACCTGAATCAGAGGAATTAATTTATGTATACTGTATATTCCTGCTCTATGTAAGGCCCCATTAACTATCATATTTCGGCTAGTACTTCTTTACGCTGAATTTCTGTAGTCTGTATTTATAACTACCTAATGTAGTAGGAGAGTAGCGGGAGTGGAATTCAGGGGTAGCTTTCCAGCCTAGTACTTCTTCGGTGTGTCTGGAGGGGGCGCCACCTTGATGGTGCAGTTCTCCGTGTACACAACAGGGGGCGTGCCAGTGCTTAGTGTAGAGGCATCTGACACCTTCCGTGACCGGGGACGCAAGGCTGAATAGGCTGTCTGAGGAGGAGAAAAAAAAGACTGTGTTATTACAGAATTAAAAAAAACTTTTTTAAACTACTGTGGTAATCGTTATCATTTATTTTATTCAAACATTATATTAGGCAAACATATCATATGAATTATGTTTGTCTAAGATGACACATTGGCCATAGATTTCTCCTCATTGGAAAACATTGCATTCTTATTTCTTGATATTGGGGGATGCAATGTGTTCTATAATGTAATGTGTGTCTTATGGACATTACCGGTCCATGTACTCAGACTCAAACATGCCACATCTGCCATCGTGCTGTGGAAATATATAGTTTTAGACCTTAACGAATTGTACAAAATAGTGTTTTATTTACTCAAGATTTGACTAATTTTGGCCAAAAATCAGCCCTTTATCACAACGTTCATCACACTTTAAACCATTGTAAAATATTTTCTATTGCTCAGCTTATGACAAGATTTTAACTTTTAAGTTGGACTGAACATATATGAAAGAAGAACAGCATTTTTATGTGAATGTGTCACTTTAGATATCTATTAAAGTCAGGCCATCAAAAATCGGCAAAAAATGGAGGAGACTAGACACAGCCGTTTTTGACCGTTTTGATGTCTAAAGGGTTGTCCTTTTTTTTGTATTTTCATATAGCAGCGCAGTTCTACAGTAGTACAATACTGCGTATGCAGTACCCTGCCGTGCACTGGTCAGATTTGTTTTAATCACTTCACGAAGCGAAATCTTCACTAATTTTCAGGGTAGAAAATCACTCAGTTATAGGAATATTCCCAGGATGCAAATATTTGACAAACACAAATGAATGACTCGTGCCAATCCAATACAAGAACAGCTGGATGTAGACTAGAGCTGATATAATTTACCCACAACATAATCAGGTTATCTGGCCCACATCTTTGTCTACCTAGACACATATCGGTCATCAGTATTTGTTGTACACTATCACCAGGTGTCAGGGAATGCCCAGATACACTCAGGTTTTGCCCCCACAACCACGCCTATGATGTATTTGCCTATGCACAAAGTACCAAATGTGTATTACTGTGCTTATCATTAGTCAGTAATGCCATAGACATGGACTCACTGACAATACTACAATTCACATACCTAACAACAGATGTGGTTTCCACAAAGAAATATGTCCATATCTTACAAATTTGCCACTGCGGTGATAGGTCTAAAAAACGGGAAAAAAACAATTGCACTTACATAACTCTGTGATCACCTACAAAATACAGTAATTTTCGCTTCAATGTCATCGGTATTGGTCTTTTACATGCCAATGATTATCAATTAATGGTATAGTATCATTATATGTGACATGGACTGCACTAAGCATCAGATAATCAATGCAATTTCAAGTCTTCCCTTGTACTGAGGGATATCCTAGGATGTAGGGGGCTGTTGATAAGGGATATCAGTGAAATCGGGGTCTGGGATGTTATTTTCATCATTTTCATAGCATCTAATATATCATCATGAACAATTTCCCATCACACATGCGGTATAAAAATGCACGCAAGGAGAGGGATGTCAGACTTCAGCAAATAGAAGGATAATCAGTGGTTTACTAGTATTTTCCACATAGAATAGCAGGCCATATGGGAATGTGTTAGGTTTGAAAAAAAAATGTTGTGTAAAGGTATAATATCTAGGGGTGACACTTTGGCTCTCTATAAAGAGCAATACAGCACAAGGAGTCCGGGTTGGGCAAGGCAAGAACACCCGAAGGTGACTTTATTAAAGTTGTTCCACATGCTGAGATGGTTTGATAAAAGCGTCTAGACTGGACGGGGTCCAGTCCTATTCTGCAGATCGTTTGACTTCTGAGTAGAGACTGGCCACGGAGTATGGTGCCGCCTCATCACTATAGTAGGTATTAGGTGTTTGTGGTGACACATATCTAAATTGGAAGGAACTGACAACAATACGAGTCACCACTTGATTTATCTGCACTTATGATATACAAGGTGATGCTTGCCCCTACAGAGTGTAATATCTTGTTCTTTTATCATTGTAAGAACAAAGATACAATTATTTGGGAATGGATAAGGACTGCTGATCCTGCAGACAGGAGATAAAATGTACGAGCACGTGAAAGTCATTATATTCAAATAAAGTTTCTAAATAATATGTATGTTCCTATGACGTTATAAGGCCAATGAAAAGTAGACCTGATAGTTGACCTGTATACGGTAAAGTGCTGAAGGAGGTCTAGATTTACACATGTATTCTCAGCTTGGGGAGTGAAAAAAACGCACAACTTTTTAGCGACCGCCGCACTAAAGGTCCAGATCGTTTGATCACTCACCCTTGGTGGTTCTGAAACACCCTACTGGATAGCTCCATGTGTTACGTTTTACATATGGTATAGCATTAATTTTCTTTTTATGCTTTGTGACCCGGGTTTGTGACCTTGTTGATAAGCCTTGTGATCCAGGCACATAACAAGCAGGTGTCTAATCTGTACATAGGTCATGCTGCACACATACACGCACTGGTTTTGTTATTCTTTCAGTTACTACTAACCCTCTAATGGCCAAATGGTCATTTTCAATTCACTTCTAACCACCATGCATGAATCCTGTCTTATAGCGAGGCATTCTACAATGCTTAATGTGTCCTGCTGACTCTATACAGGGTTGATACAATCAGTGTAAAGTTCGGCATGATGCACCGATGCATTGCTGGGAAATTCGTTGCTGACGCTGCATTAGTGCATCATGATGAAACATGTTGATTGAGGTAGCAAGCAAGCGCTAAAGATGACATGGAGGGAATTCCCTAGACCACAGGAATCCCCTGTAAAATCCTCAGGTATAAACTAACAGATTGTTGGTTTACAACCACAATGTGCATATATATATATATATATATATATATATATATATATATATATATATATATATATATATATATATATATATGTCCAATGTAGACCTACTTCAATCAGGGTTGCACGTATAAACTGGCTCGGGGCCTGTAATTCTACTTGCGGGCCTACCTGGGCCTTACTATGGGCCCAGGTGATCCAGAAACCATGTTATATGCCATTAAAAAGAGAACAATGCAAGGATACCCCCCTCCCCCTCCACACACACGCACAGAAATAAAAAAAAATGTTTCCTACGTCTCTGTACATGTGCTGCATTCATCTTCAATATTCTCATATTTATTCTCATGGACCTTTGTTAACTTGTTAATCACTCTTTTCATTAGCAAAGTAGTGTTGAGGTGTGGATGGTTCGTCTGCTGAGATCGAACCTTTGCTAACTAGGATCTATGTGCCGCCGCCGATCTACGGGTGGAGACAATTAACGATCAAACTTTATTACCATCAAAATGCATCCTTTCTGTGTTCCCCTGATGTCACAGCATAGACCCATATTCTTTTATTAATATTTAATGTTCTGGGCACGGTATACAGATGCCTCTTTGCTTTAACATAGAGATGACGGTGTCAACCAGCAGTGAAAGATAATCCGACGCACATGCAGGTCCCTGGGACTTGCCCCGATAATTTCTCTCTGTCAAATTTGTTGATGACGCACATAACCATGGTTTAGGTAAACACAACATATATACACGGTGACATTATTATAAGGGAATTACCGATCCCTGTTAAAACAAATATAACCCATATAAAAAGCTAGAAAACATCTTGAACTTTACTCTCCATCAGTGGGTCAAGTAGAGCACAGGAGCAACTGATACGGAATAAAAGGATTCTCCCTCTCCACATGCTGTTCACGTGGCCTAATTATGATGGAAAACAGGATTTGTGTCTTTTTTCCTAAACAGAGGGGAATTTCTCAAACCAAATGAAACAATCCCTTTCCTATGTACAATATGATATGTTGCGTAAAGGCAAATTGATTTTGTGGCGTAAAGGATTTTGTTGTGTAAAGGCTTTTGTTATGTAAAAGCTATTGCTGCATAACGCCACTTCTATGGCGTAAAGGCCCCATGTGAGCCTTTACGCAACAAAATAATACTATTTTGTTGCGTAAAGGCAATTTTGTTGCGTAAAGGCCCCATACAGGGTATTTTAAATTTACAATTCAGATGTATGAACACAGAGTCATGTGTTTGCTTTAAGCAAAGAAAAGGTGTAGCTGGTACTATGGGTATGTACAGCCCACTTTCTGACAGCTTTATTAAATATATTATTGACCTTTTAATCAAGAGAACTAAATAAAGCAATATGAAAGACTAGTCTGCTGATATAGTATAAGTGCTGCCATCTGGCGTTATTCTAGGAATCATTTAAGGACATACAGGACATATAAGATTCATCTATTAATATCAGTTATTACACAACTTCTGTGACTTTGGGTGTTTTTTCTGGATATTCCCATTCTGATACCTGTCAATATTGCAGGTTGTAGGAGTGCTGATATCACGGATATCGGCACTCCTAGGAGTGCCGATATCGAGGATATCGGCACTCCATACATGTCCTAACATGTCATATACATGTCCTAACATGTCATATACAGGTCCTAACATGTCATATGTTACATGTTAAAACCTACGAAATTTTAATTGCCAGGGTAACGGTCAAACCTGCAGTCTCCTGATCCCGAATCCAACTCCCTATGCAGTGTGCCACAGGGACTGACGAGAAACGGTGTGTGTTTGCCTGGTTAGAATGCCACCAGTAGCTGTCTGCGTTCTCACCAACCCCTCCCCAGCACTAATGCTGCTGCTCCCATAACGGCGACGACTGCGGGACGCATTCAAACCAATCCAAGCCAGTAGCGACCCCAGCAACTCTCACATGCGCAAGATTAGAATAGCATTATAATTATAGAGGACTACTGGATGCGTTCAAACCAAGCCAAGCCGGGCGCTGAGGTGTGTGTACCAATGGTCTAGTGGTTAGCGCATTGCGCTCAGCTTCTACAGGTAGGCGGGACAAGTCCCGATCTAGGCGAACGTTTTTTTTTTCTGTGTGTACACACACTATGGCAGGCTTTGGGTCCCGGGGAAGGGGAACGATTTTTGTTTTCAACTTTATTTATTTGATATTTTATTGATTATTTATTGATTAATCGTGTAATAAAAACATTTGGTGTATCGTAGGATGTTGAAACTCATGGCCTACGGCCACTCGTTTTGATATCCTACGATACATCGAATTCGGTGCCCGATAGCCCATTCATTACTCTCTTAATATAAAAGCAATAATTCGTGACACAATCTGGGAAAATGGGGCTTAGTGCAGAGGGTTCTAAGCCCCCATCTCCCAGTTATTGTACCCAAAGTGTAAATAATGCCATTTGATGTTAATTCTAGAGGAAACACCAGGGGGCAGCACTACAACATTTCAGGATCTTTTCCACAGTTCCTGTTAGTTTTGAGTGGTTATGTGTTGCAATGTTCTTCTAAATCATAGTATCACTTAATGAAACATTAAATACAATATCCACAATAAAGGATCATGTGGTTAGGCCGTATAGGATCACTAATTATACACTGAAAGGAAGAAGCTGGTGCTCTGACACCTATTTTGTATCTTTCAAGAATCAGATAACTAGAATTCCCTGCTATTATTCCTACCAGCCGGGAGGCGTGGCGCAGTCGGTAGCGCGTCCGCTCACAGGCCGTAAGGTCGTGAGTTCGGTTCCCGGCCCGGCCGGGGCACAGTGCTGGTTCCAAACGTCGCCGTAAGGTGTCGGTTGAGTTCCTCCCTGCTCTGGCTAGGCTGTGCTGGAAAGTCTCTCGGCGGTCATGGCAGACAAATGACTTAAAACAGGCCTGTCCATCTCTCACTATGCCTATGTAGTGACGGATGTTAAAGAACCATTGCCTCGGTAAAAGTGTAGGGGCGTGCTTTCTATCTTCCCATAGATGCGGTCACCATCATCCCCCCTCCCCATTAGACTAGGGTCCGGGCACAACGCCACAAGGGTAATCTCACTTCGGTGTGGATACAACCCGCAGGACCTCTCACCCTTGAGTGTCGGCCGTAAGGAAGGCACGAGGTTCAAGCAGCATTATTCCTACCACCTGGTATGTGGGGTACGCTTTGTACACAGACAAGGTCTGCTGAGTTGGGGTGCGCCTTGTATGCGGAGTTTCTTGAAAAAGCGATCCACAGGCAATAGGTGCGCCTTGTACGCGATCCAGGCCTTCCTGAGTTGGGGGTGCGCCTTATAGGTGGGCAGCGCCTAGTACGCGAGAGATTACGGTACATCAAGGACGCTACTCTTAAAACATTCTGGGGGAGACATCCTGTGACTAGAAGGGGGATTTCTCCTACAAGTAGACTTTTTCTATAGGTAAAATAGGGTGAGTCATCAGTTCACTAATTCCCCACAGCCTGGAAATGTCATGTGGATTATGATATGGCACCCGGTATATCAGCTGGTTTGTCACATGGTAATATGTTACTAAATTATTTTGTATAAGGACATCACAACTGAGACCCGTTAAATAATAAATATATTTTTACGAGAGGTAAAATGAACTTACAATAAGTAAATTACGATGTGCTCTGAGTGCTTATTACAAATTGTTAAATAAAGAAGGTATCGTATCTATAGCCTTCTGTAAGATTTACAAGAGGTCATTATTTAACGATCAGGGTAAGGGTATTGTAGAAGGGGAAATGGTCATTTAGAAGGGGTACCTTTTTTATGAGAAGAAGGGTCTTGTATAATAAACATGACAAAGAGGGAATAAAAAGTATGTCCGAGAGGCATGAAAGATTCAAGTCCAAAAATGAAGTACAAACCTTGATATAAAACATACTATTCAACATAGACTTACACAGTTTGGTGAATACAATGTCCATTCAATACCCACACACCCCCAGTGTTATTTCCGTTTTTATATATATCTTTTCTTATTTATGTTATTCGTTTTTGGGTGACATCAATGTCCTTTAACACCATTAGGCCTCTCGTAAGTGCAATAAATTTGCAAGAAGTGGGTATCGTATTTCTTTATTTAATGGTTGTTCTAAAAGTACGGGCACCTTACAATACCCTATTTACGAGAGGGTCATTATCTAACAGATTGTCAGATTGCATCTCGTAGTCAGTCTTTATTTAACGGGTCTCTGAAGGGTTAAGTCTTAATTGGGTACAAGGATGCTGTGAGTGCATAGTTTCCCCATAGTATTTTTGTTGTTGTTGTGACCCTTTCCCTTATAAATCTTTATGGTAGCACCGACATCCTTCATTATTTCTCACACTCTCTAACACATCCAGTAAATGCGAATGTCGTCACTTATAGAGGGATATGCGAATGATGCCTCAAAATGTAATTGCTTATTTGTCCTTATAGTACTGGAAAGTAATTGCGAGAGCTGAATTAGTCCATTATACGTGTCTTAATCATTGTGGGCACTGGGGATTTACTCCCTTCATGACGACTAAACATTTAATGGCAGTTAATCAAATGCCTTCTCAAAAATAGGGACTGTACGTCATTTTTACGATAAAGGAGGAGAAATAACTTAATTATTTTAAGAAAATGTTTCAAAGAAAATAGTCTTAGAACAGTTATTGTGGTATTTTCTTCTTACATGTCTCAGGTATGATATATTGTGGAATCCCATGAACTTGACCACACCATTTAATATAGGAATATGCGATATAAGACATGGTATGAATGGTATTCCTACGCGATAACGATGTACTAGGAAAGTTGATGAGCAATGTCTTAAGAGGTAAACAGAAAGCACAAAAGATCTGTGGGTGGAGAAACCAGTAACAGTCGCTATAAATCATACAGTCTAGTATAGACCCTAGAAAGGCACTATTGATCAAAGTTTGTTCAACCTTATTCCATTAACCCACTATATAAATGCCCTCCCTAATTGCCCTCCCTCCTCTATAGACTCTATCTCTCCCTCTCGGCTTTCTCTGTCTGTCTCCCTGTCTCTTCCTCTATCTCTACCTACGGTAAATCATCTACCATTATTTGGCAAGATTCCAAATTTGACAAAGTATCAACGTACAATAACTCAAATTAAAATATCCTCATGAATATTGAACGACATCTATGTGCGATGTAACCCAAGAGCAAACAAGGATAAGGTGTCTCACTCAGCAGTGTCATATCAAAATAGTTATCACAGCACTAAGTCTCTATAGTCTATCGGTATTGTATTACTATTTGTGGTACTTTTACTTGCTTACACGTGTATGTGTCTACAAAATCTACATGACAAGCACCCAGCTTTGAAACTAAATTCCAATGGCCTTCTTTCTACCAAATTGTCCCAGATTTCACCTCACTTTCCCAACTTTGACACATTGTCCTGCTGGATTTGCTAATCTACGTTCGTGTAGAGTATAGTAAGCCCGGCTCTTTCCTTAAACAATACATTATTGTGACTTGTACTGGAAATAGGGACCTTATTTCACCCTGCACTAAGGGCCCTTTTCGCAGATCCTGTCATAATAACCAAAAGCCCAAGAATAACACTTTTTGTGACGGAATTCCCTTAAGAATTTCAAAGATCATTATGATGTTCAGCCACATAATCATATCAAAATAAAACTGAGTGCCCCCCCCCTCAGTATAAGTGCATAGTTATTGATATAATCCATTATGAAACTCGGTCTGCACTTCCTGGAACTGTTTATGGCATAGATTGTTATTAGGTTATGTGTACACATGAGTAGCTGTTGCTTTCATATTAATGTAAACAAGTAACATCCTACTGGTAAATTTGAACTTCAGTCGCATATTATCCACAATACGGGTTGGGGGTTCTGGGTGCACTATCTTGGCCACATGAAGTTAATTCATAATTTTGTTGCTGCTTTCCTCATATTAATTCATTTTTTTTCTGCTGCGTTGCCCTCTCCTTCATATGTGTCCTTTGATTGTTAAGAATTTAAGAATTCATTTCAAAATTAAGGAGAATAATTATAAACATGCGACGGTGTCACCTGTCATTGATAAGGGAAGAATACATGGGTACACGCTTAAGATGTGTCATATATAATAAAGACATAATTGATCGACTTTGTTGATCTCGATGAAAAGTCAATATATTTACCATGCACATTCAAAGTAAAATGGCCCACTACTTAACTACTGATTATGCCAATTGGCACCACATTGCCAAACACAGAGATACCAATTGCATGGTGTACAAAATGGCCAAACACAGAGATACCAATTGCATGGTGTACAACATGGCCAAACACAGAGATACCAATTGCATGGTGTACAACATGGCCAAACACAGAGATACCAATTCCATAGTGTACAACATGGCCAAACACAGAGTTAACAATTGCATGATGTACAACCACTATCTATGTAAAGAACCGCTATCTGTAGTACTACGCATAGAGGCTGACCATCCAACCACTATCTGTGTAAAAATAACGCTATCTGTATCTAATTCCGTGTGTCAAACAGTTGATAGCAGTACCAAAGACACATTAGATTCCCCTTTACTTTAAGTGTATCAAAATTGTTTATGTGACTTAACATCTTGATGTGAAAGATTCTACAGATAGCGTTCATTTACACAGATAGTGGTTGGATGGGTACTACAGATAGTGTTACCTTTTACACAGATAGTGGTTTGATGGTCAGCCTCTATGTGTAGTGGTGTCACGGCACTAATAGGGCCAAGGACGTTCTGATTTCACCCCCATCTTTCACCATAAAACTGGCGTCAATCGGGTTCTAATTTGATGGCGTTCATAAATAAAGGCTTAAATTAAAGCTGAAGTCATTCTTGATTTTTTTAGCATGGTCAACCATAATGGAGTCAGATCCGTTTTTGCACCAGTTGCCATGGAAACCACCATGTTGAATAAATTAAATGATACAGGCACCCCTGACATGTTACAAATGTGACCTTGGACCCCTCTCTGACACAATAGGTTTCCATGGTGACAAAAAATCTTTTGCAACTTCCCCCCCCAAATTGTTACCTTTCTTCTGGTACCAAAATTAATAATCTGCGATAAAAATAAGGTCCCCTGGCACTGATTATACCAAGCAAAACACTGTTTTTAGTTCAGACTATTTAGCTGTCCTAGGTTTACTGGGGCAGAATACTGCTGTGACACCTAGTACTACAGATAGTGGTCGTTAACACAGATAGTGGTTGTACACATGTAATGGGCATCATTTTGAAAAATAAAGTCCATTTCTGAGAGAAATAATGCTCCGATTAGCATAAGGTTGCACAAGGTATGAATAAGATAGGATACCTTCATTCCAAGTAATAAATGTATTCATATTTGATCCTCCCATTGATAATCTTGTCTTAAACTACAATAACAAAGGACTATAGTCCCTTCCTCTAGAGACAAGGCACCGTGGGGTGTCAGTACAGTTTAAGATGTAGGTTCGGTTTCAGAGAGCTGGTGTTGGCAAGATTTCAGAAAATAAAGATAACACTTGACGCTTATATAATCATACTAGTCCTAGGGTTATCTTAAACATCGATCATAAGCATATAGGACTCTCTGGCTTACTTTTACAGAACAATGTATTCCATTTTTATGAATAACCCAAGCCTTTGATGGTGACGCTGTAGTATTCAAGCAATATAATATGACATCATGGTAATATACCGGTGCAAATCAATAATTATTCTATCACTCGATTGATTAAATCCCCACTTTCTCTCCAGTCTACCCTAGCTCGGCAATGTGACAATCAAGGATATAATGTGGAGGGTGTGGTTGGGTATTCCTTCCATGATAGCCCCACCCATGGTCTTGAAGCATGTATATATACAGGTATAGTCTAGTTAGATAACAAAATAGTGCTGCACCCTAATGAATCGGGGAAGTTAAGAACGAGTTTCGTGTGAGGTAGGGCGTTTTGGCATGGAACATACAGTACTACTCCCCAGAAGAAAGCTTAAAAACTAAGTCCATCCCGTCCCGTCTACTCACCCTTAGCCAATAGAGTGAACAGGAGGGAATTTCTCAAGATGGTTCGATTAGACCACAACCAGTACGACTTGAAACCCTCAATATCAGAGTGGGTGATCGTAGGTAACACACTACGACTACTCTGTACGATCAGCACTTAAGGCAGTAATTACATTGGGTTTGGTAGGCAATCGTACCAGTGCAATGATTAGTGACCACTAGATACAGGGCTGTAATGGCATTTAACTGAGTGATCTCACTACAACTTGAAGGGGGTCTAGTAGTACCATCTTGAGAAATGCCTTCCAGTACTCCCTTGTTTATCTATCGTCCACTCCCTAACATTACAGGAAGTCATTTCTCAGACGCTAAGTTTCAGTCACTCCCAAATCGTACCAACCTGGAGCTTAATTCAAAACATCCTCAGATCCCAACCCCAGCGATCTTAGTGTAGGCACATATCATAAGACCTGGCTGGTCTACCCTATGTAATGCAGTGGTTGCAGGCCTGTCCAGAATAGCTAGTCCTGGGATCACTTCACTATTCCATTTCCACCACTAAGATCACTGCGATCTTAGTGAAAGAAATGCATAGTGGTTTCACCTGAGTACAAGAGCACTTACAGGGAACACTCCTGATCGAAAGAGTGAATAGCCTGCTGCATACATAAAGAGGGGTGGGAGGATGTTTGCTGAGTGTCCTTGAGAGCTCTTAGGGCTACTCATGCGTTAAGTGCACTGTAAGGTAATTCTTCCCTTCTCTCTCTTTGTCCTGGGGGGGAGGGCACAATGCTTCTAATAGGCAAGTATAAATCATACATTCATGGGAACAACTCTTGAATACTGTACAGGAGTCAACTGCACCCTGTGCTCTTTTGTTAGCCCATATGGGGACGGGGAACGATGGTATAAGCACTCTTGTGAAGAAGAGTGACTCCACAGCTATTCCTTTATTTTGGGACTCTTACCCCTGAGACTAGTCAGTTCTTCTTGGAATAGTGTAGGAGGGCTGAGGCTAAGATCGATGTGATCTTAGTGCTGGCTAGGATATGTGAACCCAGTCAACTCTTAAAATGGCTTAATAGGATAAGGCTGATTTATTCCTAAGATCGCTGGGGTCGTGATCCCAGGATGTTTTGAATTAAGCTCCTGGCCTGGATCGGAAGGCAATTCTAGGTTACACTAGGTCAATCACTGTGACTGGTGCAGATGTACAGGGAAAAGCATGCAGCTGAATAGGCAATCATAGGTAATACATAATCACCCAGGGTCAGTCACTACGATTGGACTTGATCAAGTTCAAATATCGGTATATATATCCCACGGTAAAACTCGAGTGTTGATTCATGAGAGCAGGGACATCAAAGTCTCTGTCTAACTCCTTGATTAGAGTCATGAATTTCTTTATGATTTGTGTCCTTGCACTGAAATGATATATATTCTTTTGTTGATTAATGACTAAGGTATTTCCATTACAGGACAGACCACCCCACACACACATAAAAAAAGACAAAAAAAAACAACAACTGCACCAGGAATCGTCCTACCTGTATGGGATACAGACCATACAGGTAACCTGACACATGTTTGTACCTAGTTTCCATGTTAACCACATCTATGGGGGACATTACTGACTGGGTCTGGAGGCCATTTCTTAATGTACTACGACTACACACATGCACTCCGATTTAAAACTGCCAAGAATCAGCACCTATACAGTAATTACAATAGGTTTGGTAGAGCAGTCGTACTGGTGCAGGTATTTAGTGGTTACTAATGCATGATACTGTAATGGCTTTAACGCAAGGTTTCTCACTACGACTTGAAGGACAGCAGTCGTAGTGTGTTAGGAAATGGCCTCCAGGGACCGTTCTAAGTCTAGCTGTGTTGGTTGGACATAGAGGTTACAGGACTGTAGTATAAAAGTGAAAACAAAGATGCCATGGGTTAAATTTGTACAAAATTTAAATATTGTGCCCCTTCTAAACACTGTTTAATATTCCGATCCGTAGATAGGTCATAATATTATGGCAATTTAATGAGGTCCATGGCTCCTAGACATTTCTATAGTAAAAGTGTACGAACGTCACGAAGGGGGAGGGGGGGGTGTCCAAAATGCATAGAAATCTAAGCGTGACATACTCTATGGATTAACCCTAAGTTGCCTAGGAGGGAGTGGGGTTAGGAATATTTTCATAAGTATATGTACTATTAAAAGCAATGTATAACCTATCCAATTGCATTTATTTGGTGGCATTCTTCATGATCTATATAAACATTACCCTAATTATGTTTGGCAAATATTGTTATGGTAAATGATACCCCAATGTCCCTGATAAGTGGGAGACATGAGTCTGTTTGTAAAACCCAGACCCCCTGACTGGTTGTGGGACAGCCCTATATATATATATAAAGGTCCACCTGTGTAGGTGTGTCTGCTGGAGGTGAGCCACACTCACACACGATGGTCCTCAGGTTTAGCATAATGTCAAGGTCTCTATATGGCACATCTGAGTGTGCATTAGGTGACACACTGCACATCAGTGGTCCTGTAGATAATATTTAGATCATAAAGTGTCTTAGAATATATGAACTGTACAAACTAATCTGATCTGATATCACATGTATACGTGCTGATGTGTTATCCTCTTGGAATATTGCTATATATAGTGCAGGTTAACAGAAAAAAAATGATTATTTAATAAATAAAAGATCATTTTTAAGTCACTGTTAAGCATAATAGAATAATAGAAGATCCGCAGTCCTAGCGAACGAAATAACCGGTAATGTTTGATCATGGAAATTGCTATGAAACCAAAACTCTATATTTCTTTCTCCAATCTTTTTCCAATCTTTAAAATACAAGGAGGGGGGGGGGGCTGTCCCCTCAATGATCCCCGAACTGTAGGATTTTACTGCCTCCGTTACAGGCAGAGGGTAACTCCATAACACAAATTTGGCCACTTTTGACCCCCCCCCCCCATTGTAACACTCTGTGACAAAGTGACCAACCCCCCTCCCTAAATATGTAACACCGTTCGTACCCCCCCCCCACCTCCCCCACCCCTCACACATCAATAAAGATCCACATCTCTTTGCATTCACATCGGCAATATGCAGGCTTTTCTAATAAATAGGCCTGTATACTTGTACATTTATATGACTCCCCTATTAATATGACATAAATATAATCATGAGTGATAATTAAACCCCAGAACAGAATAGGCATTATGTACATACGTGGCTGTACATAAAATGGTGTCAGTGGTTATTAGGAAAGGTATTCATGATCATAATGACAGACTATTTTTCAGTTTGCAAAATGAGTCCCTTTAACTCCCTGTCCTGCATACATGTAGTACTATAGCACTGTATTTGGGAAATACAGGGAGGGAAAGGGTTAAGATAAGATCCTTTAGTGTGGTTTAATTATTACAAAACTTCCTTCGGTACAGATAATAGCATTGATAAAGATCATTCTGAAATTTAAGTAATAGATCTCTTAGTAAATATAAGCTGTTCTTAAGCGCCCTCGAACCTAAAAGAGGGAGTGCTGATGACAAGTGCGATGGTGCATCGCGAACCCAGAAGTTTCAAATTGATTAGCCCTGGAGATTTTAATTCGACTCTCTGTTATATATGTTTTTCGTAATCATCTGTGGTTTTCGTTCCCGTTACTTGATGCCCCCCCCCCCCTTTTTATAGACTTAGCATCAAGAATTCCACAGACTTCAACTGAGTAAGAAATAATAGGTGATTTCCAAGCAGTAGGAAATAGGAAAACGAAGATGGGTCCTTCCCAAAATGTCAAATCTACTCCTTCCCAAATGTCAAAGGACCCCCAACCTTATTGCATTTTGAGTGGTATAAAGGGTTCTCGGAATGAAAACCCTACGGTTGTAGAGAAAAACTAATCCCTATAATTTTATTATCCTTATAAAATAATTATGTTGTCAGACAGGAAAGTTCGATGTTGTCGAAAATTCAATGTTGTTGAAGATTTTATGGACCATATAATACTGTAGACTGCATAATGCAGACCAATTTCTTTGTCCTTGAGTTCATGACCAAGACCAGAGTAGAGCTACATCAAATGTTTGCCACAAAAGTGAATTCATACTGTGAACATGCTTTTAATATTGTATATTCGGTATATTTGATAGCATTTTTAGGAATGTCAGTTTTGACATAGAAAAGGGAATTCACAAAAATATGGATATACCTGCGAAAGGAGAACCATTTTGAACCCTGTTCAAATAATTTTTTAAACTGTGTGTCTAAACAGCAATATACAGGAAGCGGGGAGATCATTACCACGAAGGAGGGAGGACATTCCAGTGAATTGATATGAGTAAATAGTCTGTAGTTTATGCAGTTTTGTTCATAGCAATATTATATAGATTAACAAAGTAAAGGAAAGAGAAAAAAATGCATGTTCCAACAAGCAGGAATCTGCTTTGAGATGGTAGGCATGATTCCCCCCCCCCCCTCTCTCTCTCTCTCTCTCTCTCTCTCTCTCTCTCTCTCTCTCTCTCTCTCTCTGCCTGTCTGTCTGTCCCTCTGTCTCTGTCCCTGCACTCTGTCTCTCTCTGTCTCTTTCTCTGTAATTCATCAAAACCTATAGTCCACTTGTCCCCTGTCAAGTGATTGAACGATAAAAAAAACTCATAAATACCCTAAAGATCTGGAAAGTGAGGACAAGTGGACTCTGGGTATAGTTTATGGAAAGTATCTTACAAGTCTCTCCTTCAGTAGAAAATTATGTAAAGCTGTACAGATACAAAATGTTTAGATCTGAACGTGAGTATGTAAATGAACCTTTTAAGTTTATTTTACATGAATGCAACGGTGACTCTGGAGTAGGAACTAATATCAGTTCCTCCTGTTTGACTTCCCTTTTTCTTCTGTTGCATATATATATATATATATATATATATATATACGCCCACCCACCCCCTCACGGGCGTACCTTTTACCACGTTGATCCATATATATGTGGCCCAATGAGGAAGAACATGCCTCCGGGGGGAGTTTTAGTACTGGTTTTGGCCACCAGGGGGCAGAATATGGGTAAAACACTGGCAACTATGCTAAAAAAAAGCTTTAGACCAATTTTTTTATAAGGAATCAAGTGTTATGCTTAAAATCGTTCCATCTCCACTGAAATTGTTCCATTTTTGGAACGTTGGTTGCCATGGAAACATAGAAAATTGGTAGATAAGGCAATTTCTGGTTGCCATGGAAACCACTCCCCTATTCCAATTGGTAATTTTTGACACAAACTCATTTTGAAATTCCTTCAGGAACCCAGAACCGAAAACAGAACTCAAAAATTCCCTCTAGAACCAATTTTATGACAAAAACATTACATTTCTTTGGTTATTTTTCCACAAAACTGTATTTCTTTGCATTTTTAGTGTTTATGATAGGGTATAATGCATTTAGAGCTTATTTCCTATTTTCATTTGTACACACAAAGCTATGTTTGACAAGCAATTACAACAAAACTACCAGGGATATTTTAGCTCAAGATATCTCATTTTAAAGCCCGTGACTTAAAAAGCCATTTCCCCCCAGGAGGCATGTTTTCCCTCACCTGGATGTATATATATATATATATATATATATATATATATATATATATATATATATATATATATATATATATGTGTGTGTGGGGGGGGGAAGAGTCTTACGTGCATGTCTGAACAGGGCAAATTTAAATAGAGACATTGGTTAACAAACCTTTAACCGCGGGAAAATACCCACCAATTTAAAGATATTAAGGAGTAATATATTAATCTATATGTTATGAAGAGATTCAGAAACAATGTGGAAGAACAGGCATTCTTGATTTGACTACAAGTATGATAAACGTTGACTATTTGGCATAGGCCCTATAGTATACTACCCTGTAATGTATGTAATGTTTAAAAGAGCACAATACTCCCTCTCTTTAATTAGTTTTAAAACCATAAATCTTTGAACTAAAAAGGCGGACTTTGGAGGAGCCGCAAATAAAAAGAAACCCCGGGTAAATTTTAAGGGAATTCCATACCATAGGCACATCTAGACTGGCATAGATGTATGTCCTGTGTGTGTTATATGACTCAAAAAGAAAGACACGAGAAGGAGACAACCCCCACCCTGAGTCACAAAGTTGTACCATGCAGGTAGGGGTACCTGGTGTTTGACTTCAAGTGAATACCTGGTTGTCAGATTTTTCTTTTCTTCTTTAAATGCCACGACAATCATAATTATTTCACCTTGCAATGAAAGCCTTCTATAATTATTTGGAAGCTTGAAGACAATGGTTTTAATTTTGTTTTGAGACCTGGCCATATAATGGGAATCTTTCTAGCCAATGGGATCCAATTGGCATGCATGTACAAAAGGGATGTGTTTATTTTTGCATAGTATATCCCAGTCTCATGAATTGATGCTCAGTTTTGAAAACTTTATTTAGACGATGGGTATTTCAATGTTTTCATCCCTGGTTATTTCTCTTAATGATATATAGATGGTAGTATTGGTATGAAAAGTAAACGTTCTGTCATAAGACGCCCTGTGATCATCACGATCCACAAGTTACATAGCATCAGCAACTGAATAATAGTTGGATATAAATGTCGGACAGAACACTTCCTAACAAGATGAGAGAAACGGGTCTTTGATTTCACAGATTACCAAAGGATTGTCACGGCACTAGAGAGGATAGATGTGCGTTCTCACAAACAAAGAAACGTACAGGTCTAAGGAAACTTAGTCAAAGTGACTTATTATTCTTAGTTAGTACTTATGACTAACAAATGACCAAGGAGGTCTAAGTTTTCTTAGTCACATTGGCTACCCAAATCAGTTTCACTCTCCAAGGACAATCTTGAACAGGGTATCTGCTGGGAGTCTCAGGAAAGCTAACTTATCTTGGTCACTTTCACAAAGAGATCTTAGTCACTTTGACCAAGATCTGTTATGGAATTTGACTAAGGGATAGACACATGGTGTTCCCTTTACACACCAGATGGCAGTGTGGTTTGAAACAGGATTATTCTGGTGGGTGTGTACCATAAATAGTTTCATGGATGTTAAAATTATGATGATTTTCAGGAACGTCATATATTTGAGGCTTTCAAATATCAATCTAACACTATACTTGGCAAAATGTACCAAATAGGTTGACACCTTGTTAAATTAAATAGGTAGTCAGATGGAAACACCTATTCTGTGGGAATCTAGATAAATATAGTATCCACATTTGAATTTGCTAGCCTGGCTAAGATGCTCACCATATCACTTGGGCCAACCGCACTCTTTTCTCCAAACACTCTCTGCATCACAAACAGGACTGACTAATGCCCAAGGAGTTAGTCCAATTCCGCTGTCTTTACCCCTATTCACACTATAACTGTCACACCCCAGTAACATGTCATAACCTCCTCCCGCATGCTTAACCACCCCAAAACCTTTGCTCTTCCAGAAGATGCCACGACGCCTGATCCTCCTGACAGACAGCCAAGGAAGGGGCATCCCCAACTCGCAGTACCTGACCTGCACCTTCAAATCCGGAGGAAGAGCCCACCACATCCAGGAGCTAATCGACAGGCAGGACATCAGATCTCATGAAGATGTCGCCATTTGGATAGGTGGTAATGACGCACACCCTCGGGTAGGCCAGTTTAATTCTTCTGCTCTCAGAGAGCACTTCCGCCATGCAGTCCACTGCGTGCGCCAAACTCACCCGACGGCGAACGTCGTCCTTGTGGCAGCCACAAAGAGAGGGGTAGAAGCAAAATCACGAAACATCAAAGCTGTAAACACTATCATCAGAAACGTTGCCCTTGAGTTTAATGTCCCCTTTTCCAATGTGTACCGCTCACTCGAGCGTAGATACGGTCACTGCTCCCAGTATTTAAAGGTAAATGAGGGGGTCCATCTGACCCTTAAGGCCAAGCTACAGGTGGTCGAATCAATTCGACACCAACTGGGAGTATTGGTTGTACCCATAAACCCAATTCCCTCCCCCCCTTCGCCTCTGAAGGTGGCGGGACATGGACACATCCTATCCATGTTCTACCCGGCCCCTCTGATCTGGGGCTACAGATGGTTCAGCACTGCTGAACATGCCTACCACTATGAGAAATGCATGAGGGTAGGGGAAATCGGGCAAGCCCATGAAGTGCTTATGGCTACCACTCCCAGCCAAGCAAAGTCCAAAGGTAAGATCCCGGATAGTCTGATGGACCTTCCCACAAGACGCCTCCTCCTAGAGGACATCCTTATGGAGCGATGGCGGAGCCAGCCCAGTTTCAGGAATGCTCTGCTGGAATCGGGCTCCAGACCAATCATACACACAGTGAAGGACGCCTTCTGGGGAGACATAGGTTGTGATGGCACTGGCTTCAATGCATATGGGAAGTCCCTGATGAAAATCCTCCCCAGACATTAGACCATACTCCCTTCAACTCCCCCCGAAAACACCCTACCCCCTCACCACCTCCTACTGAGATGATCACCATACCACTCGAGTAGGACACCCCCCCCCCTCACTCCACTTCGATCCTCCCCTCCCACACCCCGGTCTCTCCCCCACCTAGGCCCCGGTGCCTATCACCATACCGATTATGGCCTGCCACGGCGCGGTGTACTGTATCGCACCGCCCATGGACATGGGTTCCCGGCTGGTACCCCCCGCCCACTTCTGCAAGGGGACCAGGCCTTGCACCCTTGACCAAACGCAGGCCAACATTTCGGTAAAACTCTCGTCTGTGCCCCCTAGGAGTGGATACGCCAGATAGCACTACGATGCACTGGGCTATTGTCCTGCTCCCTGGTTCGGTGACACAGGTAAGATGACCCAATCACATGATACACCTTGTTCATACCATAACCGATATACTGTGCTTTTTCTTTTCTTTCTTTTCTTTTTTTTTGTTGTTGTTTTTTTTGTCTGTTTTTTTGGTTTTTTTTGTTTGTTTGTTTTTTTTGTTGTTTTTTTTCTCACTCCCCCTAGCTCCCTCTAGTGTACGGGTCCGGGTTTCACGCCACGGGACCTCTCACCCTCGACGTGTCCTTGAGCCACATAGGTGAGGTTTAAATTCAAAGCAAAGCAAGTTGCTAGCCAGAAGCCGGGAGGCGTGGCGCAGTCGGTAGCGCCTCCGCTCACAGGCCGTAAGGTCGTGGGTTCGGTTCCCGGCCCGGCCGGGGCACAGTGGTGGTTCCAAACGTCGCCGTAAGGTGTCGGTTGAGTTCCTCCCTGCTCTGGCTAGGCTGTGCTGGAAAGTCTCTCGGCGGTCATGGCAGACAAATGACTTAAAACAGGCCTGTCCATCTCTCACTATGCCTATGTAGTGACGGATGTTAAAGAACCATTGCCTCGGTAAAAGTGTAGGGGCGTGCTTTCTATCTTCCCATAGATGCAGTCACCATCATCCCCCCTCCCCATTAGACTAGGGTCCGGGCACAACGCCACAAGGGTAATCTCACTTTGGTGTGGATACAACCCGCAGGACCTCTCACCCTTGAGTGTCGGCCGTAAGGAAGGCACGAGGTGAGATAAAATTCAAGCAGCAGTTGCTAGCCGGGAGGCGTGGCACAGTCGGTAGCACGTCCGCTCACAGGCCGTAAGGTCGTGGGTTCAGTTCCCGGCCTGGCCGGGGCACAGTGGTGGTTCCAAACGTCGCCGTAAGGTGTCTGTTAAGTGCCTCCCTGCTCTGGCTAGGCTGTGCTGGAAAGTCTCTCGGCGGTCATGGCAGACAAATGACTTAAAACAGGCCTGTCCATCTCTCACTATGCCTATGTAGTGACGGATGTTAAAGAACCATTGCCTCGGTAAATGTGTAGGGGCGTGCTTTCTATCTTCCCATAGATGTGGTCACCATCATCCCCCCTCCCCATTAGACTAGGATCCGGGCAAGCAACGCCACAAGGGTAATCTCACTTCGGTGTGGATACAACCCGCGGGACCTCTCACCCTTGAGTGTCGGCCGCAAGGGGTTCTAAATGAATATGATGTGAGGTATTTCAGTATTGCTAGAAAGTTAGATGACTCGACTCTTATTTGACTAACATTTGGAACTTTTTTTTTTCTGTGCATTACAGTTATATTTTGCCCTTACTTTAAACTCACTTTAGTTTTCTACACGGAAGTGTTGAATAAGGTGTGTTAATCCTCCTTCTAAAAATCCTTCTATTCAACTTGTTCTACTGTGAGTTTATCGTTTTGTAAATAAGCCCATTTTAGTAGAATTCATTGTTATCTGCAGTAGTTGGGCAGGACAGAACTGAAAGATATACAAACCTCATTACCGTAATGACAAGGCGCACCCCGTGTATCAGGCGCATCCAGACTTCAAGGATCCTTTCTGTTCTAATCAATACATTTTCGAAATTCAAAAACCTATAGGTACCTAATCCCTCCCTCAATGGCATCAATTCACTTTTGAATTCATGGGAATCGTTAGGAAGATCTTCCCTTCAGCTTTTCCTCATCCTATAAGGCGCACCAGGGGCTTATCCTCGCATATAGGACGCGTCCTATACGTGCGGTATTACAGTAAAAAATTAATTCTTTATTTATCCTGGTATTTTAAAGGCCCAATAGCCTGGAAGTGAAACACCAGCATAACACCAGCAATTCTCCCACTAGTTGTTTCCTTTTCACCTGGAAAATTCTTTCTTTTAATGTTGCATCAAATTGCAGAATACCCGATCCTTAAACCTCAAGACAAAATTTCCGCCTTAAACTTCTTATGATCAAACATTGATAAAATGAAACAGTTTACCTGAGTGATCACATCCCTGAAGTGCCTGTTAGAGACACAGTAGACCACAAAGTCTAGGGTGTAGCTCAGCATGGCCAGCAGGTGACTGATGGCTCGGAAGGATGCAAACACGTCCCTGCTCAACTTCAGTCCACTAAACACGTGTTCAAACAGAGTAGTGTTGGCGAAGGCAATTGGGATATTCCCTGCCACAAAGAGGATGACGGTGCCGACCAACATGGAGGTGAGACGTATCTGGGCGGTCTGTCGCTGTCCAATCTGTAGGAGAAAGACGGGGAAATGTGTGAACCAAGGTTAGTTTAAAAGAAAATGGATGTCGAATGCACAAAATCAGAGCATAAATTCACTTAAATCCCTCTGATGTCGATTTCCTTACAATAAACAAAAAATGTATTGCCCAAGCCCACATCAAAGCTATTTGCTGGTAGGCCTAGATCTATTTGTAGTTCTCGGCAAACCTTTAGACGGTATGTCCTGGAGAGTCTTGCCAAAGGATAACGATGGGGAACCTTGGTAAAAAAACAGAATTCAGATAGTACTGACGGGAACATGAATGGCCTAAATCATTTCCATACTATTGACAAATAATTTCACTGCAGAATGTATCAGAATGTATTAAAATAAAACACTTTTTGAATTTAAAAGCAGCGTGCACGTTTTATCTAAGCGACTTCATTAGATTTTATTCATGAGCACAACGATGTGCACGTTGTATCTAATTTTTGTTTATTATTATTTTTTTGGGGGTTCCCGTTTCCTTTTTTGGCAAGACCCTCCTGGCTATATGACGCCAATCGATGACAGAGCATCTCCCTCTGTCATCTTAAAATTCCTCTGATAAGACGAGGATGTGTGCAGCTCAGCTTTGCCCTGCTCCTGCACTTTATGAGATGCTAGTTTGATACCGATATGTAAACTTAGGTTAACCTTTTAAGGGCCGCATGGTGCCTGATATACCCTTCAGTATACGTTAAAATATTATTGGCCAATAAACTTGTTTCAAACTCAAACTCTTTTGGTCGCCATATATTGTATAGTGTATGGATATTGGCAGCACTGGGAGGTCTAAAATTCATCCATATAGGTAGTGTGTATAGGGTCTGTGTTGTCGGTATGATGTATGAATGCCTAACATAGCTGTATACATGCATCGTGACATGATAAATGGGCATCATGTTTTGATATGTATATATATATATATATATATATATATATATATATATATATATATATATATATATATATATGACACGATGTTGATTTCCATAGGGGAGACTTTGCCTGTGATAATCCTGACATTGGGTGATATAATCATCGGTGTATATAAAGAATATGCTTATAAAAATAGATAGGCTTTCTACATAAAATGACGGTGTATACTGCATGTTTATGATCCACTGGAGGAGGGGAACAATTCACCCCCCCCCCCCATTCCTTCCCTCAAAGATCTTCTTGACCTTATACTATAACTCGCACCTATATATACACTAATTTATTCATTTTATTTTTTTATCTTAAAATTAAAACTTGGAGGTTTTTGGTACAACATGAATTAAGGGACACGGAAGTAACATATATCATGAGAAATAACCTCTCGATTTATTGTCTCTTACCTGGGAAAAGGCGCTGATTTTTCTGCAGCGCTTACGTGACTGGTTGATGTTGTACAGAAGCAGCACATTCAGCACGATCAGCACACCAAGCGGTACAAACTGAGCCAACAGTGCACGTAACCAGCAGAACACAGGGTAACCAGCACTCAGTGCCCAATCAGAAAACACCTTACGGAACTCTTTGGATCCACGGTCCAGTTCAACGCGGTACACGAAGAAGATGGGGAAATTGAGGAGAGTTGCACAAAGCACTACCTGTTGAAAATATAGATAAAGAAATGGGATTATAAGTGGGATTATCTAATTTGTTTCGACAAAATATGCTGACAACCTTTCATGTCATTTCATCAGAAATTTTGGACCAGGACTTCTAGGAAACGGACCTACCCAACTGTTGGGCTGTCCCTTTTGAACTAGGGACGCTCTATTGTATAAATTATATAAGTCATAGTCCTCTGAATCTGGACCTACACAACCTGGGCCTTCAAACCAGGATTCCTGAAATATGACTCGACCCCCCGAACCACATATATTCAAAAGCAAACACTGATCCAGGGTGGGGCTGAAAATGGCTCTGATTATAGGGGCAAATCCTTATTGGTCAGGAGGGCAATTCTAAACAATAATGTTTAATAGTAAATGCCTTGGAGAGTCTGACATAGCATGGCCTTACATACTTTTGTTTACCTTTCCTCATGATATAAAAAGTTATTACAGACATGTTTATATAGCTACGTTGATGGTTTTTGTTATGGAATCCAACCTACACTCAGTCACTTCTGGGTACATTCTACCAATCACAAACTGAGCATACGGACCTCTTCCTGATACATCTATCATATTATGCAGTATCATGGTTCAATTACCAGGAAATCCTGGAGATATTTGCCTTATTTAAGCCATACACATTTATAAATAATTCCATATTGATGTAATGGGTGAACATTTTGTTTTGCTGACATCCCTGAGGAAAGTTCTGAAGTAACGCTCCTTTATTTTGGGATGGTTTCCATGAATACAATTAAGATTATGTAGATGTAGTTGTAATTGGGCCATTAAAAGTAAATCGTCACAAAATGCTTGGTTGAAATATCAATTCTCCTTACAAATATAAATGGGGCATATGATAGAAACGGGCAAAGTGGACATGTTTTGTGTTTAATATCTGGCACTCGGCGTTAGTGAGATCCTAATTTGAACATCACCTTCAAAGACTGTTTTGAATTTTTCCTTTATCGTCTGGCATCGATTGATATTTAGCCTAAAAGTAACATGTTTCTTTCATTATTGTAAATAGAAAGTGAGAAGGTACCCAAAGGGTCTGTATAAATGCAGGCCAGCTTTCTATAAAAATATTTTTTTCTGATTAGAAAACATGAAAAAACTACTGTAAATGTAATACTGACCAGTATGTCACCAGCGACCAAATAGAATGGCCCCAACAGTATACTCCATATCCTTGGCTGCCCAAATAAATTATCTTAGAAAGATATTAAAAATCCAAATGAAGGCATTCTTTAATTTTTGTTCCTAAGTTGTACTTAGATATATAAATTATATTCACAACTTTACGGTCATAAATTAAATTGCTCTCACGACGAGAGAACAGAAACTGTTATTTCCCATGGAAAGAAAGCATCAAGAACATGCATGTAACTTCAATGGACAAAGAGGTTGAATATCATGCATGGGTGCCCAGCCAGTAAGCATTGGTTTTATATCTTATTATTGTTGTCTGTAATTGTCACTGGAACAACAACAAAAAAGGGGACTGGCCCACATCGACGCCATTTTTTTAACCCAAATCTGGCGGGAAAGGGAGTTTGGACCATCCTGAATACTTTTGGCTACTTGAAAGGGATATCTGGACAAAGTGGGAAACACTAATGATTCTATTAATTTACATTCCATATACATACAGGTGTATACTGTGAGCGATGGAATTGTCTCGTAGATTGATGCATTACGGTAAATGGCTTTTCAGCCTTGTCCCTAGATAGGCCTATTATAGACAGAAGCCTAATTTATTTCAAATTTTTACTGAACTCTGGAAAATAGAACCGTTTTTTATCCAAGTTCGTTATTTGCATGTTGTTCTCCCTTTCTCCGGTGATGTGCATGATATGGACCGACCGTCATGCCTTTCTCACAGAGTACAGGTGTACTGTACTGGGAAGGTTATTTCAAAATTGATTAACCTTCTAATGATTCTGGCAAGCTGCCTCTAAAAAGAATAAGTTTATTCAAGCAGAATAGTGTTTAAAAACCTTCCACCAGCCTACTTTAGAGAAGAACTAGACAGAGGCAGAGACCGAGAAGGGGCAGATGCCATGACAGCATCAGACTATAGTGACAGAACCTGCGAAAAGGGAATGGAGGAAATGAGACAGTGAAACAGAGGATAAAGACAAAGACAGACAGACGGGGGGGGGGGGCTAAAGCTAAAGATAGTCACAGACAGACGCATACAGACAGATGAAGGTAGGGGATTGATGGTAGACCTACAGCAGACGGGGAGGGGATACGTCCCACTTGGCAAAAAACGTTTTTAAACGTTTTTTTAACCAATTTTCAACCAAATAACCAATAGGGAAACCAATAAAAACGTTTTTTTAACGTAAAAAAAAACGTTTTTATGCCAAGTGGGGTGTCACCATGCATGACGTTGATTTAGGAAGTAGATTTTATTAATCCATCATCAAAATTTAATATATCATGGCTTCTAATGACATTTTGGGCATGACATACCGTGACGTCATCCATGAGGGATGCCCTGCATTACCAAAGATCGTGACGTTACGTCACGCAGAGCTTTAGTGACAACACTGGGCCCCTAGGTAATTTCGACTTTTGACGGAAGTAGTGAAAGAATGGTTATTCAGCTAAACTTAGCAGCGTGAGGTTACTTCATAATGTCTGAACAATTACACAGAAAGAATGCTCCATCCGGACTGCAAGCATTATTTCCCAGACAGATTCTCTCCTGAAAATCCCATCTTTCAGAAGATTGACTAATAGAGCGAACATAGTTTGTAAGTCAACTTCATTAAGAAAGCATCTTTACAATATAAGACTCTTAGGTTCTCAATACAAGTTTCCTGCATAAGCTCTCTGTGAACAATTTATATCGAGGCATTGAATTGACATACCTGGGTTGCAGCCCATAACCTTACTTCATTCTAAAATAGACTTATTTCAACATTTTGTCGTTCCATAAAGTGTTATTTCAATTTGAAATAGTGTGAAATAATGTAAAATCTGTATCGGTGGGCTTCTCCAACATAGGTTATTTTACTTAATAATCTATGATACCCAGCCATTTTGGTAGTAGATGGACCATTATTATAAGAGAAAGTGAAAATTACTTCTCATTTCATCCTTATTTATTATTTCACTCAATTCTTTATGGGCCGCACCCCTGTGCAAATAGAAAATTGAGTTACTTCACCTGTGTGTGTTTGTTATGATTGTAATTGTAATTTATGTAATTATTTATTGCATGGAATCGTCCCAATGGGACATTTTTTGGCGCGCACATTTGTCACAGTAGCGTTGATCGGGATATGGCAGTCCAATTGGTATCAAGGGACAAATTTGGCAATATAAGAAAATAATAATGTAGATCCATGAATCAATAATAACATCATAATCAGAGATGTTACAAAATAGGAAGTGAATTAGGCAATGACTCAGCATTACAGTGCTTGCTCAAGGCTGTGTGCGTAGGAATTTTTCAATGGCCGTTCTAAACCGTCATTTAGTGGGAAGGCGCTTGGTGATATGGACTAGTCTGTCCCATAGCCTGACCCCCTCCCCATATTATGGTGATTTTTGATAAAAGCTCGTCCTAGCCCTTCTTTTAGCAAACTTAATTTTTCTGTCTCCCCTTGTTCTAAATTCATGTTGAGCCACGACCTCACCATTAATGGGCTTTTTCCACATTAGAATAAGCAGTTGCAAGTTCTGCCAGTGAGCTATGTCACATTGCTTGTGTAGCTCATTAACACTTAATTGCCTTATGCCTTTTCCTTTGCAGATGCTCAGAGCATGATTTTGTAACCGCTGCAATTTTATGAGTTCATAGTTATGAGCGCTGCCTAGATAGAACGAGCAATATTCGATACTGGGTAATATCATTACCTTATATACACGAAGGCTAATGTCTATTGACAAACATTTTCTTAATTTACTAAGTTTATATATCTTATTACTCATGGATTTTTTTACTTTGGCCATGTGTGGCGCTAGGCTGAGATGACAGTCAAGTTCCACACCTAAGTATGTATAGCTTTGACAGCTAGGTAGTCTGTGACCATTTAACATGATATTAGGCACACCAGGTGATTTAATATATTTTTATAACCAAAGAAGATTGTCATACTTTTATCTGTGTTTACTGTCATATAATTCTGATTACACCAAGCACCCACTCTGTCCATGTCCTCCTGTAGCAGATGCTCTGCCTCAGCTGAGTCAATATATGAAACATAGATTAGTACATCATCGGCATACATGGTAAAGCGGCAATTTCGAAAACAGCTAGCTAAATCGTTTATGAACAGGACAAAAAGGAGAGGGCCGATTACAGATCCTTGAGGCATTCCGAATCAGACTGGTGACTGACCTGAGACATGAGAGTGGGGTAGTGGACAGAATCAAAAGCCTTGCAGTAGTCCAGATAACAAGTCGCAGTTACAAGACCATCATCCCTTGCATCATATAGATCTTTAACAACATTGAAGACAGCGTCACTAGTGCCCATTCCAGGGTGAAAGCCATACTGCGTTTTACAGAGGACTAGATTTTCTTCCAGGTAATCCAAGAGGACCTTATGTATTAGTTTCTCTAGCAGCTTCCCTGGTAAGGGCAGCAATGTTACTGGGCACAAGCTTTTTTACTTTTTCTTAAGTCACCTTTCTTTGGGATAGGAATAAGGGTGCCAGCTGACCAGGCATTAGGAAATATACCTACATCAATCGAGTTTTGGAATATAATGGTCAACTCACTGGTCAGAAAAGTCAGTGCGTCCTTTAACCCATTAAGGGCTGGCAATGAGAGTACTTTGGAAGCCTGGGGGACTGAATTTTGAGCAGTACATTTACCAGGGGGTGAGAGGGTACAAGATATGATACACTGTCTATGACTTTGATACCACTTTTAACCATTTCAAAATGTCTCTATCACTGAAAACTTCTCAGATTCGAATTCCTCAGCCCCAAAATAGGTAATTAACATCATCTCACCAAAAATAGCAATCCACTTAAGTCTCTCTCAAATGTTCAAACATGGCTGCTACATCATTTACCTATGTCAATTATACTCAACATCAGCCCCTACATGGTGTTGAGAATACTCAACATCTGCCCCTACATAGATGTTAAGTATACTCAACAGCAGGCCTTAATGGGTTAAGACTTTAGTATTAATGCCTTGGAGACCACATGATTTATCAACATTGATACCTTTCACTAGTTTTGCAACAGCTTCTTCATTAATAAAGCTTGCAATGTCGAGCTTGTCCTCATTGTTGACAGGATTCAGATCAGGATCCGGTATATCAATGCCATTTGCGGGCAGTTTGCTGAATAGATTATTACCAATTTTGGAGAAATAGTCATTTATATATTGGGCTGTTTGATCACATGGGACAATTTCACCCGTGAGTTCATTTTCAAGCTGAATGGTTAAATTTTTTGTGGTAGGATTGACAAGGTGGTTTATTTCTTTCCAAAATTTAATTGGGTCACTTTTTGCTAGTTCAAGTGTATTCAGCACAAAGGCAGACTGACAGTTATCTAACTGGCGCTGAATCCTGTTGCGCATGCGTCAAGCTGCTTGCAGTAGTTCAAAGTTTTTTTATATTTTGTGCTCATATAATAGCAAATGACGGTCGTTAATCAATACGACAGTTTCATCAGAGACCCATGAATTCACTCCTTTTTAATGGTAAAGGTTTTATAAGGGCAACAAACATCAAGATAATAAATGAGTAGACTGAAGATGAAGTCCCATTGTACATTGGGATCTTGGCTGTTATGGAAGTCTGACCAATCGGTGTTACATAAGTACTCATGTAGATCATTTCTATCATAGTTCCTGTAAGATCTGCCATAAAAAGACCTAGGTTCATTAATTTACACCCATTTATTCTTTTCCTACAGGCTTGGACAAGGTAGTTGTCAGCAATTAAATAGCAGAGCGGCTTACATACAATTGTTGTGACTGCGCACGTCATAATATCACATACCAATCAGGGTATGAACATAATTAATTCTCCTTAAGTATCACTTTCACCGCACAATTATTATCTAGGGGTTGGTGCTTCATGCAAAATTAACTTAGCACCCTGGGGTGGTCTTGGCGACAGGACCAGAGTGGAAGTGTCTACAGGGGAAAACCCACATTGCTTGTGCATAGTTAACCCATCCCCCACGTGCTCCCCCTCCCATAGCCTCAGGGACATTGTTTACATGATATGTTTTAATGTTTTAGGATAATACTGGAATTTGTAGGACGAGGTAATATTCTGGTGATGGGGGGAGAGAGGCAAGTCAGTGTGACTTTGGGAAATCTTAATCCACAGCACTCTGATATAATACTAGAATTTAAGTATTGCCCCTGGGGCAAGTCAAACTTGATATTGACTTCTTGGTGTCTTTTGCGGTAACCACGGTTTATACATTAACCAGGGCCGGAACTAGGCACCTGTAGGAGGGTATTCCCCATGTTTCCTGGTTACCATGGCAGCCGATGGGAACTTCATGTAGTTCCCATCAAGATTATTTCTCAAGATGAATGAGCTATACACTAACATATAGCTATATTGTCGTGCTCATTGTGCATGTATGCTTCTCACGAGTTAGAGTTCTGTTCGCTGGATTGAAACCTAAACTATAATGTTGCCTACAAGTACACACAAGTCTTGTTGTAGTTAAAAAAAAAGATTATTATTATTATCATTATCATTATTATTATCATTATTATTATTATTATTATTATTATTATTATTATTATTATTATTATTATTATTATTATTATTATTATTATTATTATTATTATTATTATTATTATATTATTAAAGATAGGGCTTATGTGCCTGTTATGTTTCTGTAGTATAGGTAAATGTTTATGTGATGGCACTTCATCTCTCTGTTCATGTGCAAATATCTGTACGACAATTGTATAGAATTTGGCATTGAGCTTCGAATTATGATCGTGGTTGGGTACGTCTTTCAATTGGGGTCGGTGAATGTTTCGGCTTATGAGAGGGGTGGAGAGGGGTGGATCCAGATGGTCGATAGAGGGGCACATCCAGGAAAACCTGGTCGGTGGGGGCAGTAAAGGATTTAGGGGGTAACCCACGGGCCCTGACAATGAGCCGTGGATAGACTCTCCCCTCCGACCAAATTTCCTTGGCTGTGCCCCCCCCCCCCCACCACCTGGACCACCCCTTCTGGTTACGCCCCGGGGTACAGCTGGGGTTTCGGGCAATATTTCTTACGCTAAGAGTCCATTTCCAAGGGGTTTAGATCACATTTTCAGGGGGTTTAGGGGGCACATGAGAAGGGGTTGCCTTGGACTCAAATTCAGTGCAAGTACGAAGATAGCACTGCTCGATCCCAATACCAACTTCACAAAGACGTGTACATCTTTAACCCCCTCCCTGTCAATATGCGTGATTTCATAAATGGAAGGTAATTTATGTAGGAAGCTGGGCCACCCTTTTCCCGCTATGCCATCATTCTGTATAAGCCAAACTGAAATCCATTCGGGGTAAAAACCCAACAACTAAGCCTACTCCAAGCTCAAACCAAGGCCCAATATTCAATGGAATATTAAATCGACACATAGAGCTAGGGCCCGGTCTATAGTGCTTATTTTCACCAAAGGTGTTTATGAATTCAAGCGGGTCAAGTATTTACAAACTTGGATTTCTCCCATAGCATTAAACCTATAACTAGAGAAGTAATCACAACGGTTCTCCGAAGTTCCTTCCCAACTATTAACCCATGAGAAAGTGATTTCAGCGTACTTTCAATTTGTCATTGGTACAAAACTAATGACTTCCAGTAATGGATGCACAACACACTCCTTTCTTATAATTCCCTTCGCATAGGCCTACTATTGCAACCTCACAGATTGGGTAAAAAATTCCCACAGCTTTCCCTTTTCCTGAAAGCTTACACTGTTAAAAATTTCCGTAGATTTTACAGAGAATCTTTGTTAAATTTTACGGGTTTTCACCGTTATTTTTATTACAATGAAACACCCTTAGATTAGGTGATGTTACAGTGAATCTGTGTAAAACACTATGGAAAAGTACCGCTATTTTATTTACAGTGAATCTTTGTCCTTTCAGAAGTTTCATATCTTCCCACTAGGTGGCCTCGGGTCTCACTTTGAGACTTTCTTCAATGCCCTACACCCTTAACAGCTCCAATTGTCACAAAATTCAAAGCATATCCACTTTGATTAATGCATCATGTCATCAAAATGCAAGTCTACATTGTAGTTTCATAGATTTCAGATATTCAAAAAAGAATCCAACTTTGTGTGGCAAAGGGGAGTAGTAGGGATGTCATAAACACCCATTATGTGGTAATAGAAAAAAATACATAGGCATATCACTGCAGTTTTTAATTCAACACAATTCTGAAGTAATCTATGTACTTTCCTCTAAAGTTATGAAGGGCATGATGTGCCTCTCAAGGACTAATTTATAATTATAATTATTAGAATGTCCTTACACTAGGATGTCCAGATGATCTGTACATGCAAGCAAGCCATGTATAAAGATAACCTTGTCCATTGTGAATTTACAGTGGAATTTCTAAAATGTCAAGCCAGAGGCTGACTATTGCTATGAAAAGTTAATGGTGTATGGCATTGAAACCAAAACAATGTGTAATTAATTACCTTTAATCATTGTTTAGAAATAACGGTGAAATTCCGTAAAAATTACGGTGACATTGAAAAAACGGTGACCGTTAAAAAAACGGTGAAAGATTGGCAGCCATTGTTGCCAATGATTCTTCGTTTTTTTCTACGGAAAACTTTTAACAGTGTAGGCCTAAGTAGCATGAATATAACCAAATATTTAGCTAAATCAATCCTTGTATTTTTTCGACAACTTCATTCCATCTTGTGATGGGTTCTTTTTTGCTGGCAGTTCTCATTCTAAAGAGAGAAGGGTGACTCTATTATGTGGTGGGTGTGTTTTCACATCCTTGAAGCTGAACCATATCACTTAGAAAAAAAATATTTCAACTTCACCAGCTGCTACCCCTAACTCCAATCGTTTGCAGGAAGTGAGTACGGTAATCCATATCTATCACCATACAGCAAGGCCTGTCACACGTGCACACCCTACATTTACAATTCCCCCTTGCGGCACTCCTTATCTTGAGTATGTTTTGTTCAAATGGCTACGAATGAAACACGAGAAACATTTATTTTTTTAAATTCTATTCTTAAGAAAGATTCCAATTAATGTATTATAATGTATTGTGTATAATGTATTATTTATCTTTTTTATCGACTTTATAACCATAATGGTCGAGGGTCTGTATTTCCTACAGTGTCTAAGAGGCGCAATATAATATAAGTATATAAACGGTTTGTTGTTAACCATTTCTTGCTGTAGATGATATTTTCTCTGTATTTCCAAGTTAACCATCTGTTAAAAAGAAAACATAATTACAATTTTTATGATGAACAAGAGGACAATTTCTTCTATAATCACATCAAAAGTCACTCACACCAGCTACTAGCAGCCTGCCCCGCCTGTTACCAGTGTGTCGGCATCGGTCACGGCTTCCAGGTCGTCTCACAGCCAAGTACCGGTCTGTTGCCATGACAATGGTCATCCAAGCCGATGTCGTCTCGGTGACGTTTGTGACGGGGATCATGACGTAGATTAGTGATGTCATGCGGAAGTAACATGTTGGTGACGTCTGTAAAGACATGAAATCCAAGCCTTTAGATTTTTGGGTTGACCATGTAAAACACACAGTTTACAAACATTGATTTAAATTTTATATGATTTAAGATTGGTTTACTAAAGCACAAATACTTAGTCGTCTATCCTGTGCAATGACTTGCTCCTAGGCCTAAAACTCATGAGGGCAATTCATAAAAACCGACGACATTTCCGCGGGTAGATCATACATTTAGCAGCAAGCATTTCTTTAAAAAGAAGATTATCATAAATTGATACCCATCAACTATGTATCATAGACACTGGATATGTTGCAGAAATGTAGCCATGACCTATAGACCCTGAAGAAAATTACATTTCTATGGCATCAGTTTTTTTTCTTTCTTTCTTTCCTTTTTTTTAATCACGCACCCTAACAAACACCTTTTAAAATCCAGGCTGGTACATTGTGTTGTGCTGCACCTAGTGATATAGACCAGGAACGTCCAATTTACTAGAGTGTCAACAATGCATCTCTAATTTTTCTCTAATTTTCCATATGCCCTAGCCAGTATCACCTATGGGATTTCGTCAAGCAAATCCGCATCAAACAAGGATCAAATGTATTTGAGGTAGGCATAGTCCTGCATCAATAGGCTGAAACAGGGGGAGTCTTCCTACTGATGGACTGCTCCAAGCGCCCACAAGTGTATCTATACAGGGATATTCCCTACGAATTAAATCTACACCTGTCACTCTGAACCTTGGATGACCCTCGACCCTGGAATTGGCCATGACTCAACAAACTTCCAGACCTTGTAGATATACTATGTACATTAGTCCCAGGGGTCCACAGGGTCCACACCTGGATTGTGAAAAACTATATTGTGCATATTATGGAAGCTTTGTGGTAGGAGGTGCTTTGGAGCCATATGCCAGGGCTCCACTAGGCAGCACGGGGCGGCAGCGTCACATGTGGTACTCTAAAATCCATTGTTCTAGGTACACAGGTGCATCATTGGTGCGATATCGATGCAAAATTGCTGCGATGTTGACGCGAAACTGAAGTGTAATGTCAACAAAAACGAATAGAACAAAGGAAAACATGTACCACATCTAACGCTGTCGCCCCGTGCCGCCTAGTGGAGCTTGGGCTAAAGCGCTGATAATGTGGGGGGCATTTTCAACTAGATTTCACCTTGGCTGTTTTGGGTAAAAGGGGTTCCCTTTTTGCAGAATATAATAATAATAATAATAATAATAATAATAATAATAATAATAATAATAATAATAATAATAATAATTATAATAATAATAATAATAATACTAATAATAATAATAATAATAATAATAATAATAATAATAATAATAATAATAATAATAATAATAATAATAATAATAATAATAATTTGGGCTTATTATATATATAAAGATGACAGGTGTCTACATATAAGAAGGTACATGCTCAGGACCAATGTCTGTAGGTGCACATGGTGACTGCAGAGGTTAAATTCACCCAGGACCTTTGTCCCGACACCGGACTGACACCTTCATGTTATTCAGACGCTGACTCAGGGAATTCCCAGTACCAAGTTTCAGACCCCTCCTCCCACGAGCATCCAGGGTAAGAAGAAATGCCATAACACACGCAAACCCTTAGCAAATTCAGAGTGAATATATACATGTGAGAGATCGATCACCCACATGTTTCTGGTATAAATAATAATTCTAAGGGATTTTCACTATAACTGTCTTTTGTACATGTATGATTCAAAACGATCAGCTCTTTCGAATGTGTTGAGTCTTTCCGTGTGTTTCTCTTAGCTCTCCTCATTTTAAACTTTCCTCCTTTCGCTATCTGTCTATTTGCCTTCTTCATTTTTCTCTCTCAGCATTGTGACTGGGATATCGGCTGCAATATCTTTCAAGACATAGCATATATAGGAAGTGTGTTCGTCTAGCACATCGATTTAGATTTGGGCCGATCCATAAATTATATCACACCGGAGTGGTTGGTGGGGGGTGTCCATGGCCCCTATACATTTCTATAGTAAAAGCGTGGCAAAGGGTTGGGGGTCCAGCCCTTTTTATATTGAATGAAACGCATGATTAACCCATTGAGAAGGGAATGATGCCCCGCCATTTTATATTCCTATAGGTCTTAATGATACAATGTTACTGCCGGTATTTGCCTGTTTTAACCAAAGATGTATCCCCACTTACCCTCCGCACTCTCTTTGAGAGTGAATCTGGAGTGCATCAAGCAGGTATAGACTTAGCTAGACTTGGCATCATGATCAAAAAGGTCTTGGCCATTAAAGCATTTTGCCGTTATCGAAGGGTTAAGTCTAATCATGTACTATTATCTCTGGGTCAATCTGAGATAAACAATGCTGATCCAGATCAGAAGAGACCTATATTTATATCGGCAGTTGACGCCCTCCTATTTCCATGTGGTTTGAATCTATATAAAAGGTGTTTTTCTTTCCCTGTGTGTGTTTGTTTCTTTTCTTTTTTTTTCTCCTTTTTTGAAAATAATTTCTTTTCTTTTTTTTTCTCTTTTTTTTCGTCTATCTTATGTTTTGCATGGCCAACCTATGCATTGAAATTGGAATGTTGACACTTTGTTTGAGGGAATGACCATACAGTAACAGCTGACTCACAAATTTTACCCAATCAAGGTCAGAAGTTCACCCTTTATTGGTAGTATGACAATGCCTCCAGGTTTGTAAACTTCATGATCAGTTGTGATGTTGGTCTAACCATCCTTCCAGAAACCCGTGGTCGCTCTCAGAACCGGAATGATGCATGAGTGTAACCCTGTCGCATACTGTGACGACCAAAGGTAAATGTGCATTGTAAAGGATGATACGGCATTAAAGGGTTAATTTTCCCACATCAGCTTGACCACAAACAACCCCCTCCCCCACACACCCGCTCGCCATCAGACATGACCACAACATACCCATCAGCTGATCTCAGCTTTTGGGGAATGCTAGTAAAAGTTCCCCAGCTTGTTCAGGGCCCAGATATAGCAGGGCCTACAGATAGCATCAACCCCAGGCTTCAGGTAGACGGGTGATATGACCCTAAAATGATATGCTGTGCCATAATTCGTATTCCATGTAGATTATTACATGAGTGAATTTCCCTCCAACGGTCAATATGATATCAAGGTGCGATAAAAATGTCAGATTTTCATGACAGTTGTATTTTCTGGTTAAGTCAAAACGGAATAAGCTTTTTCATTAGTGCATTTTGCAAAATTAAAAATAAAACATGTTCACAAAAGACTCCTTGTGATTGTGAAAAAAAAATTACATTAAGCTAATTTTTTATGCAGAATTTTATGGTGTGACCTTATTGTGTTTCTTGAGGCAAACATTGCTCTGTACCAATGGCTTTATGCCACCAAATGCAGACAAAGTGCCTCAAATGCCAATGACGGAACACCTGAAGTGCCCCAGCTGGCGTTGGCTGCCTGGAGGCTGTTGCAAAAGGATTAGGATAAATTCTCACTGTAGCTATCTCACGATTCTGAGAAGCCACTTCCCACCTTATACTGTAAATGACATTGACTTCCTCTGAATCAGACTGTGTTGTGAAAATATGGGGGAACTGGTTTTATGATTGGTTCCACCTGAATCCCATAGTAGGTACGCCAGGGAATTTGAGGAAGGAACTAGCTGGGAGGTTCTTATTTAGTATTCAACAATTCAGAATCGCTCCTGAACCACTTCTGTGATCAGTTACCTTTTGGCAACACAACAGATAATCAATTCCCTGAGCTCAGTCAGTTCTATTTGAATGGCACCTCTGACAGAGCTCAATTCCAATCCTTTCGCAACGTCCTCAGGTCCCCTGGGTATTCCTAAGTTGAGACAGAGTCTACAATAGAGGTATCCACAGATAGGGAGTGGGAGGTTAGCCCCATTTCATCAAGAGAATTTATGTCGGTTTGCTGCAGGTTCAAGCAGATGCTGCAAGATATGTGGCATTCTTTAGATATATTATTATCCAGCAAAATGAGCTAGCCAATCCAATGTTAGCTTTAAATGGATGCAATGGGAAAACAAATAAATTTTGGCAGCTAGGTGCATACAAAAAACGCCTGGTATTAGTAATTATTTGTATACAGCTCATACTGGAAGATACTGTCCTTATTTAAATCTGTGCTTGTAGCATATTGCCTTTTTAATGCCAACTTTTCGAAGGCCCTATACTTTTCAGTGCAAAGTGGACGTGCAGGATCATTTTTTTCTCCATAAAGCGCCAAAAACAATCCGACATTTTTCCCCAAAAATGCCCATAAATGTTAGGTAAAAAAAATAGGTAGAGTTACCTGAACACCATTTTCATTTTTTAGGCCTTACTCCCGAACTGATGCTTCATGCCATCCTCATAAGGTTAGTACCGAGACAGTCGACCTAACATCACACAGATAATTATGTGCACTGGGAAAGTACATGTTCACGTAGTATGACCGTAGACGTATATCCTCACATCACCCCCTATTTTTGGACAAATTTTGGGATCCAAAATATGTAGTTAAACTGTTAAGTACTGGGCAAAAGGAGGGGGCGCCCCTCTAAATCCGCCACTGCTACCAATGCACCTTACAGGGCTACGGGGCAGCAAATATAAAATCAAAAAATCAAAAAAAGAAATCATATGTTCTTCCTTCTAAAGACAAGTGTCAGACCCTCATGAGGGCAAGGAGCCAGTGAACAGCAAACGTTTAGAGAACGTTCGTGAACGTCATTTTAAAGCTAAAAAGTGAACGTTAGGTTTTGATGTTTTCCAACATAAATGAAATGTTCAGCAAACATTTACTAATGTCCATAAAGGCCAAAAAAAGAAATCATATGTTCTTCCTTCTAAAGACAAGTGTCAGACCCTTCTGAGGGCAAGGAGCCAGTGAACAGCAAACGTTTAGAGAACGTTCGTGAACGTAATTTTAAAGCTAAAAAGCGAACGTTAGGTTTTGATGTTTTCCAACATAAATGAAATGTTCAGCAAACATTTACTATTGTCCATAAAGGCTTTAAAACAAACGTTTATATATAATGTTTTATAACATCAAACAAACATTTAACAAACATTTGTTGACATCAACAGTAATTTAGAATGTGAACATTCATTCCAAACATTTTAAAACATAATAAAACATTCAACAAATGTTCATAGAACGTTTTCTAACATTTTTATATGTTTGTGTTATACATATCTTCCCCACAAGGTGGCAGGCTAATCGATGGGAGATTTTCCCTGTATGTTCTGAAATCTAAAGTAGCTTTCAATGTATATATTATCATATTGTTGCTTACTTCATATATCCTTGGATCAAAACTTTAATTCCAAGTCATGCTTGATAGAATATAGCTGGTATTATCATATTCTATTGGATTAAATGAAATAATCCTGATGAAGAGACCCATTGCTTGTTACTAAGAAATATACATATTCCCTCTGAGGACAATGTCCTCTTGCACCAGTCCTTGAGATTTTCGCTCAGGGATTACAGGTATAATGTGCTTCAGGAGAATTCTATATGAAGATACTTCTATGTGCACAACAAATGATTATGTTCTGTCATTAATTTGGCAGGCACAATAGTTTGGGCAATAGCTACCTATACAAAATACAAAGTCAAAATACCCCAGCAGTTATGCTACTAGAAACGTTTAAGAATGTCCTCTAATGTTTTTGAATGTTGAAAATTATGTTAGAAAACATTTTAAAATGTAAGAAAAAAACATTTGTATGAACGTTGAAAAAAACTCATCAGAATGAGTCAACGTTATAACATTAGAATAACATTCAAAACAAACGTTTCCAAACTTTCAAATTATGTTGAAAAACGTCAGAAAACGTCTTTTTGTTCATGTGAATTATAAGCTTCTTGCCGAGGGTGGGTGGGGCAATGAGGGGGTGGGGTATAATTAAATCTAACTAAGTACATGGCATACTGATAAAACAATATCCATCTAGCCCCCGGGGGATCTAGCCATACCCCTTTTACATGTATGCCTCGTCAATAAAGACAAAGTCTTCAGTCTGCGTCCTGGAGTTGCCATGGAAACATCTTGGTCTCTATGACGGTGCGGTGTCTTTATGCTGACGTCACCTTGGAAACACCCACAAAGTGGTGACGTCATATGGTGACAAGGGGACGCTGAAGATGGGTGACAGTGGAGATGGTTATTAGTCACGTGTACAGGTGGGTGGGCAGGAGGGTGGGGGGGGGGTATGGTGGTACAGGGTTTGGCATAGTTGTGGAGGCAGGTGTGGTGGGGGGACTCCCCATACCCACTGTACACCTTATTCAATGGCACTATCACCACCAACCCCCCCGCCCCCAACCAACCACAACCTCGTCATGGACAGGTGGAACCCCGTATATATGTGTGGGATATTAGGGAGTGGTCATTATTTATCAACGGGGGGGGGGGGTGGTGGGTTTTCGCGCGGATGCGCGGAAATTTTTTACGCCCCCCCCCTCCACAGCAGTCAAAATTTTTTGCGGCCCCCCCCCGCGCTGGAGGCGCGGAGAGTTTTCGCGCCCCTCTTTGATCTATAGTAGCGCGGGGGCTTTTTTGCTTAAAAGAGGGTGAATTTTTTTAGCCCCCCCCCTCAAGAGGGGTCAAAATTTTTTTAGCCCCCCCTCGGGAGGGGTCTGAAAATTTTACGCCCCCCTCAAACCCATCCTCCCCCCCCCCTGTTGATAAATAATGACCACTCCCTTACCAGAAAAAGAATACTCAACATCCTTTGTTTTAGGATGAATGGATGAAAGATATTCCCACCTCCCACCCACAGTCATTTCCCAGCGCTGCTCCTGCTTATTCTGAGAAAGGGAAATACAATGTGATTTAGTGTATTAAAAACTTTTACACTTGGTACATTTGTGACTGAACCAATGAATTGTTGTTAAATGCTGTTTCAGCCGGGTGTTTCAGAGTTCCAATTAACTCTGAGCATATATATATATAGTATCCACATATTGTAAACATATACATTTTTTAATCCTAAAGATGTAAACGTAGTTAAATGTGATAATGTTATATTTTGATATTGCATTTCATACATAAGCAAATGTCCATTCCAGGGAATAAATTTGCATCGTATTCACAGAGGTGAGGCTGTCCGTATTCAACTCCGCCTAAATTTATTCCCTGGAATGGACATTAGCATTAATGTCATGGCCTAGGGGGTTATTTTGCCTTTAAATTAAGAAAAACACCTCAGATCTGTTCAAAATTCAAGATGGCGGACACCCATTGAATACAGACACATTGTATTCAATGCCCCCCATTGAATATGGCGGTTCTAGTACTAATATATAGTGCCGGTCGTATCAGCCACGACATAAAAAGGTAGTGGTAATTTTGAGTGCACAGGTGTCAGACTTTTCTTTTCTTTTCTTTTTTGAGAGGGTGTGGAATTTTTCTTCATCCCCCCTACAGTGACTAATTTTCCACCACCCGTACAGCGGTCAGTGTAATGCACACTCACTATCTTTATCACGTAAGGTATAAAAGGCTTTTTTCATCCCCTCCTAGATTCTTGTCTAATAATTTTGCCCTTGCTACATTTTTAAATAAGTTAAAAGTAATACCAATCCCTTTTTTTGTATTTCTTTGTATTTATGTACATGTATCATCAAATCATTATTAGTGACGGCCACAGCAACTACATGTATACCGGGGGTATAGATGAAATTCCTAGTTTAACCAGATTTCAATAGTTTTATATTTATTTTCACTAGTGAAATACATGAACACTGGTACTACTTTGCTTTTGGTCTCAGTATGAGATGGACCAGCTACTGGGTAATGTTAGGTAGGTGGTTCCCCTACCAAGGCCAAATAGCAAAGGAGTATGCTTCAAGTAGTATGCTAAGTAATCTAGCTGTAGAGAGGGGTTCCATGGCGCATGGCCCTTAAGACAAATGGCCTACAGTCAAATAGCCTGTGGTCATTTGGCCGAAATCCATGTGGCCTAAACGACATGTGGCCGAAAAGTCACATAGCCCAAAAGACATATGGCCTAAACGACAAATGGCCGAAATTTTAATGAGCCAGACCGTACCACACCGTACCACACCGTACCACACCATGCCGAAATATACCACACCATACCACACCTATACCACACAAATACCACACAAATACCACACCATACCACACCTATACCACACCCCATACAACACCATACCACACTTATACCACACCCCATACCACACCATACCACACTTATACCACACCAATACCACACCTATACCACACTTATACCACATCCCATACCACACCATACCACACTTATACCACACCAATACTACACCATACCACACCTATACCACACACCATACCACACCATACCACACCAATACCACACAAATACCACACCATACCACACCTATACCACACCCCATACAACACCATACCACACTTATACCACACCCCATACCACACCATACCACACTTATACCACACCAATACCACACCTATACCACACTTATACCACACCCCATACCAGACCATACCACACTTATACCACACCAATACTACACCATACCACACCTATACCACACCCAATAACACACCATACCACACCCCATACCACACCAATACCACACCATACCACACCTATACCACACCATACCACACCCCATACCACACCAATACCACACCCCATACCACACCATACCACACCTATACCACACCTGTACCACACCATACCACACCATACCACACTTATACCACACCAATACCACACCTATACCACACTTATACCACACCCCATACCACACCATACCACACTTATACCACACCAATACTACACCATACCACACCTATACCACACCCAATAACACACCATACCACACCCCATACCACACCAATACCACACCATACCACACCTATACCACACCATACCACACCCCATACCACACCAATACCACACCCCATACCACACCATACCACACCTATACCACACCTGTACCACACCATACCACACCTATACCACACCCCATACCACACCAATACCACACCCCATACCACACCATACCACACCCCATACCACACCAATACCACACCATACCACACCAATACCACACCATACCACACCCCATACCACACCAATACCACACCCCATACCACACCATACCACACCTATACCACACCTGTACCACACCATACCACACCTATACCACACCCCATACCACACCAATATCACACCCCATACCACACCATACCACACCCCATACCACACCAATACCACACCATACCACACCAATACCACACCATACCACACCCCATACCACACCCCATACGACACCATACCACACCTGTACCACACCAATACCACACCTATACCACTCCCCATACCACACCATACCACGCCCCATACCACACCAATACCACACCCCATACCACACCCAATAACACACCATACCACACCCCATACCACACCAATACCACACCATACCACACCTGTACCACACCATACCACACCTGTACCACACCCCATACGACACCATACCACACTAATACCACACAAATACCACACCCCATACCACACCATACCACACCCCATACCACACCATACCACACCTATACCACACCTGTACCACACCTATACCACACCTATACCACACCATACCACACCAATACCACACCAATACCACACCCCATACCACACCATACCACACCTATACCACACCCCATACCACACCAATACCACATCAATACCACACCATACCACACCTATACCACACCCCATACGACACCATACCACAACTGTACCACACCAATACCACACCCCATACCACACCATACCACACCCCATACCACACCAATACCACACCATACCACACCAATACCACACCATACCACACCCCATACCACACCAATACCACACCCCATACCACACCATACCACACCTATACCACACCTGTACCACACCATACCACACCTATACCACACCCCATACCACACCAATATCACACCCCATACCACACCATACCACACCCCATACCACACCAATACCACACCATACCACACCAATACCACACCATACCACACCCCATACGACACCCCATACGACACCATACCACACCTGTACCACACCAATACCACACCTATACCACTCCCCATACCACACCATACCACGCCCCATACCACACCAATACCACACCCCATACCACACCCAATAACACACCATACCACACCCCATACCACACCAATACCACACCATACCACACCTGTACCACACCATACCACACCTGTACCACACCCCATACGACACCATACCACACTAATACCACACAAATACCACACCCCATACCACACCATACCACACCCCATACCACACCATACCACACCTATACCACACCTGTACCACACCTATACCACACCTATACCACACCATACCACACCAATACCACACCAATACCACACCCCATACCACACCATACCACACCTATACCACACCCCATACCACACCAATACCACATCAATACCACACCATACCACACCTATACCACACCCCATACGACACCATACCACAACTGTACCACACCAATACCACACCTAAACCACTCCCCATACCACACCCCATACCACACCAATACCACACCCCATACCCCACCAATACCACACCATACGACACCTGTACCACACCAATACCACACCTATACCACTCCCCATACCACACCATACCACACCCCATACCACAACAATACCACACCCCATACCACACCACACCACACCCCATACCACACCAATACCACACCATACCACACCTATACCACACCTGTACCACACCCCATACGACACCATACCACACCTATACCTTCTTTTTCCTCTCCAATCTATTTCCCTTTTTCTAACAGTAGAAATAACCAAATCCATAACATTTTTTATATCTTATTTCTGCTGAATACATGTACAATACCCCATACCCTGAATACATGTACAATACAAAACAAATAACACTTTTTTTTTTCTTTTATTAAAAAATCGTATAATGTTAAATTACTTAAGGGATACATATCTATATTTTTTTCTCTATTTTCCTTGAATAAATACAGTTTTCTTGAATAAAAAATACATATCTTCTCTACTTTCCTTGAATAAATACAGTTTTCGTCAATAAATAGACCCTATCTCTCTGTATGGTTTTGTCGGTGCCTCTACGGACCATGTATGTTTCATCCTCTTGGCCGCATTTAGTAGTATTCTCCGTTGTAAGTGTTTGGTGTCATCAATGTGCTGGTTAAACGAGGTCCTTCCCTTCTTCCTTCTCTCTCTCGTATCTCTTTTGGTCTTAGTACCTGTTGAAAAAAAAACAGTCCTTTTTTATCACTATCCTATTTCCTGCACCACACCAATTCCACACCATCCCACACCTATACCATACCATATCCTTGTTTTGTTCTTTAATACAACAAGTTATCTGAATTCTGCATTCCACTAATGTCCTACATGTACATAGTCCCTCACCATACTTTCGTATTGTACTATACCACACCTGTACCACACCCCATACGACACCATACCACACAAATACCACACGAATACCACACCATACCACACACCATACCACACCATAACACACACCATACCACACTAATACCACACCCCATACCACACCATACCAAACGAATACCACACTTTTAAAACTTCCTTAACTTCAAACACCATTAATTAAAGTTTAAAAAATATTCTTAATTATTAAACATACCTTTCGGCCACTCCCCTCTCCCCTCTCCCACCTCTGTGGGGTAGGCTTATTTCCTACTGCAGCGGTTATTTTTAAGACCTTCGGTAACTCTCTCTGTTCTGGAGGATTTTCCTGCAATATTGATAGAAATTCTCTTTTTGTATTACATGTAACATCCCAGTGGGCACAGTACAAGTCTGCACTAGCTAATAAACATTGCATGAGTGACTAGTTTCACTGCAATGTTTACTAGCCACTCATGCAACTTCCTGGTTAGGATCAACATTTTGCCAAATTTCACAGTAGTACTTATTAAGTTATTAGTAAGTGTTGCATGTACAGTGCTGCAACATTAAGTGTAGCTTAGCAACGTTTATTAGTAGATGCAATTGCAGCACTGCAGTAGCACTGCTTAGTAAGTGTTGATTTAGCATCTCTTTCAAGGGCTGCATATATTAGTAGTTTATTACTGTAATCTCCCGCGTAGAAGACGCGGTGCGCGTAGAAGACGCTCCCCAAACTCACGGTAGGCTGTACAAGACCCCCCACCCCCAACTCAGCAGGGCGGGTTTCACGTATAAGACGCACCCCCCACCCCCCCCCCAAAATTTAAAAGAAATGTTACGTCTATGCTGTCGTACGCCCATGCGTTCCCTACACCCCGGCCAGCCATGCCACTTTGTCTATAGTGTCAACCTGTTGAGTCTATGCTGACGTCGGCCCATGGGTCCCTACACCCCGGCAGGCGTGCGGACCATTCCCTGGTCTGCCGCGGCGCTAGCGCTAAGAGTCGATGCTGTCATTGCCCCACATGTTCCCTACACCCCGGCAAGCCATGCCGTCTGTCTATAGTGTCAACCTGTTGAGTCTAGGCTGTCATCGGTACACGGTTGGCGTTTTGCCCGCCGAGCAAATCTACAGCGACCGGTCTGCCGCGGCGCAGGCTCTATGAGTTCAAGCTGTCATCGGCACACGGTCGGCGTCAAACGCGACAAGCGCCCGTTGACACCTCCCGGTCTGCCGCGGTGCTGGCGCTATGAGTTAAAGCTGTCATTGGTACACGGTCGGCGTCAAACCCGCCGAGCAAATCTACAGCGTCCGGTCTTGTGCTATGAGTTCAAGCTCTCATCAGCGCATTTTCCCAAATGAGATGTTGGAAAACCCCGCGTATATAGCTATGGAGGTCAGTGGTTGACCTACATACATGTACATAACACATTGGACACATCTTACAGTCAAATAAAACAATATAGGTGCAATATAGCTGGGTATAGCATATTATACCAAAGATGCCTCAATGCACTCATACTCCCTTGAAATATTATGTATTCTTGTTATAAATGGGATTGTGCTACTAGATAAACCTTTTCAAGGGTTTACTTATATTTGTGAAGATTTTTAAATATTTTGTATATACAATCACAAAATACCTTGCATTTACTTTCTGATGGGAGTCTGTGTTATTGGATGTATATTATGTAGCATAATACATGTATAGTGAACTTTGTTATAACAAACTCCCTCCGAGTGGTCAAATACATATAAAACTTACCATGAGTTTCTTTTCTCTCACTCCTGTTCTTTCTTCATTCACTCTTATATCGCTCAGAAACTCCAGGTCTTCTTCTTCCTCTACAATTCCTCCTATTTTCTGTTTGGTATAAAAATTAATTTCATTTAGAATTTCACCCTACTACTTTCTTCACAACCTGTTAACACATTAAGTGGTGGCCATGAGAGGACTTGGAAGGCCAGATTAGTGAAATTTGGGCGGGTTAATCTATTAATCTATGGAGAAAAATAATACCACACCATCTACCACACACCATACCACACCAATACCACACCAAACTACACCTATACCACACACCATACCACACCATACTATGAGAGGACTTCGAAGGCCAGAGGACTGAAATTTGGGCGGGTTACAGGTATAAGACTATTAATCTATGGAAAAAAATAGATCCCAAGCACAGGTCTCCTTCCTTTCTTTCTATCACCAATCACCTTTACCCAATCAGTATGCTTAACCTACTACCCTGTTACAAAAACATACCTTCATTTTTAGGCTCTCCTTTTTTTTTGGCCTTCCTTTCTTCATCTCTTTCTTTTCCATCTTCTTGCTAACCTTTTCTCTCATTTTCTTTACCTTTTCCTTCTGAAAATCACGTTTAAATCAAATTTTATTTAATTATTCAACTCACTTAAAATGCTTTCCAACCTATATATTGAATAAGTAATCAATGGATAATTCATTACGCGTGGTTGTCAGTAAAGGATAAGTACAACAGGGCGTAGCAGTAGGCAGTCGTTGGTTTGTCCAGGGCATAGACAAATCTAACAAGTTGTATCCTGCGTCTGAGACTCCCCTGGCCATGGACATTTAATTTATCTCATGTAAGGCGTGCAGGTTATCCATGGATTACATAACTGGTTGCCTCTTTAAAAATCTCTTGTATATTTTTATATATATTTAATACTCACCATTTTATTCAATTTTTCTCTTTCCGTCACTACTTCTTCCTCATCCTCTGTTTCCGATGAATCCACTCTCAGCTGTTTAAAGGGAAAATTATTATCTTTTTAACTAAACCAAAATCAAGTGATCGTTTAAATTTTAAATTATTACATATACCTTTAAGGCCTTTTTCATTTTTTTATTTTCTCATTACTTTTAAACTTATGGTACTCAGGTGTTAACTCCTAAAATACTTTCCCTCTGAAGCTACTTAGAAATGATTTCCAGTTTACTTTTTAACCTAGATAAAGGTAATTAAAATACTCAACCGTATACATGCGAATCCCTCTTACATAGAGCCTAAGACCTATCAATCGGATATTGGATGACAATAGATCTATAAAATTTAAAAAATTGTAATTCATTTTCTCAGTGGAATTATTACTGTGTCCATCAAAACCGCGTATTTCCGTTTTTCCCAGGACATTTCACACCCCTGATTGTAGTATTATTTTTTCTTTCCCCTATAACTTACAATTTTCTCATTATATGCCTTGTTCTTCCCCGGCAGCAACTTGTGTTTTTCTTTCCTTTTTCTCTGTTCCTCCTCTCCCTCCTTTCTCTCATCCTCCTCCTGAAAATTCACTATCTTTTATACATATCTACACTTAGTCGTTAACATATATATCTCTGCAATTTATCAACATGCACAGTCATGAATTCATCAGACATCATGAAGCAAGGAAGTCCTTTTACTTATTTAACCTTATTCGTAACCATTTCACTGGGATATATATGTAGCACTAAAAGAAAAATAAAGTTCTATTTTAAAAGCATCTATGATCCATGGGTTTGCATGCATAAGCTGTTATCTTTATACATTGTTCAGCCTTGTCCATTTAAGCAAAAAAGGCTCAGGGTCGGTGCCAGAAAACCTCTATCAACCTCTATCAACCTTGAGGGTCACAGAAATGAGGAATTTGAAAAATTCACTTATTAGAAGTATATACTACTATCTATACATCTACTCAGACCAGTCTTGCATAATCTTATCTTACTCAACACCTTGGAATTTTAGCCCCAACTTAAAAAAAAAGTTAATACATACCTCTGATGATGAAGCTGCAATGGTTTCTGCGTAGTAGTCCTCGTCTGTTTCTTCGCTCTCCTCCAAGTCAAAGTCAATCTTTCGCAGGTCAACAAGTGACTTTTTTTCCTGTAACATAAATAATCGAAATAATTATTTTTCAACAGGTATATATAATCACCATATTCTCCTGCTTAAATTTCATATCTTATATGCGGTATGATAGTTCTTAATGTATTTACACCGGTCACATTATGACCTCTATATATTGGCCTCTACCCTGTCTCGAGCTGGTTCCTTGCGACACACATTGCTAAGAACTCATAAGATGGGACCAGTGGGTTTTAGCTATTAATTGGAAAATAGGGGGGGGGCGGGCCAGGGGCACCAGCTAGGTTTGTGAATTCAGAAAATCAGACATTAAAATTACCTTTGGCTTTCTTAAAAGAAGACTTGCTTCCTTCAGGAAATTCTCATCAAAAGGGTTTGCATTTTTCTTTTTCTTCTCCTTGTTCCCGTTTTCTTCCTCTCTCTGAAAAATTGCGAATATTTCTACTACTTTATAACCAATACATTTCACAAATTTTTTTTTCTCTTTTCTAATTAGTTTACATTTTCAGAAATGTAAATCAGGTTAACTTGGGACACAAGGTTGTCATAAATTATGTCCTTCAATACCCTGGATCTCCTATTTAGACTATTGATCTGATCGAGGGAGAGGGCGAGTAGTTGGACCTGGGCCTTACATGCTGATAATATTGGCCTATTTATTTAAAGACAGTTGTGCCCTCTCACAATCAATACTGCAGTACACCAGTAGTGGTGGGGTTGGTTATCTTATAGGTGACAGGGCCTGTGATAGGAGATCCCCATCCATCTCTATCTCACATTATTCAAAATTAAATTTCAACATAACTCTTTATGAACAAGTTCATGTATATAAGAATTCGTTATAACAAAGTTTATTTACTATAGAAAAGTAAAGTAAACCTTTTTTGGGTGTTTTTATTTTTCTTATAACCAAATTTCGTTATAAGGAAATTTCACTCTATATTTAATTTTCCTACATCTCCTTTGTTTCTCCCACTGCATATCTTTTTAGTACCCCACTTACCTTGTTTTCATCATTTTTGGGGTTTATTTTCTTTCTTTTGGTCACTGTTTTCTCATTTTCCAACTCCTGCAATGTCTTAGTGTTGTCGTCCTCCTATAGATGATCGAATCATATAAGTTATTTTCAAATCACGGGTTCCATTAGGCCAAAGCGTAATTCTACTATTTTCCTTTCTTTAAATTATCATCAGAATTACCTCTACTTTTGTTATAGGCATTTACATTCATCTAAGTACGTACATTAAGTTACTAAATTAATCACACGAAATGTCACTGGTTAAGCAATCAATCCCTATTCACAAGGGGTAAGTTATAGTCACTAAGTAGCTATATGTTTACATTACATTACATATAATTACATTACATATTTACATATTAGGGCTGCACATGCAGTCAAATCTCTGCTTTGTAAAAAATGCACGCTCGCTGGTACTGCAGTTTCTATGTGGCTTATGGTGCAAGGAAAATGGGTCAGGCCACTACCAACAGGCAATGAAATACAGGGACGTCGGGTAAATGCGTCCATGTGCGTCCGCCCTTATCAAAGCGCTCGAATTACATAATTCTCACTTTGCGGTTTAAAATTAATAATTTTACTTACCGGCAAACTTCTTTTGCTTCCGTTCCTATTCCCTCTGCTATCGCCGCGTACGCTACCTCCTCTACTTCTTCCTCTAGCCCCTCCTCTGCCCACAATTGTAGTGGCCTTTGCATACTCTTCCTCCTCCTTGTTTTCCTTGTCCTCCTGGTAAATATATATCCTTTTTTATTACTGTTTCTTCACATTTAAGTTAATTCACTTAGAGTAGTTGAAATTTATCTCATGGTTATTCAGCAGACTTTTCATCTATGTATCACACACTTTGGAATATGAATATCTCAGCCTATTTTTATTCACTCTTTGGTTATTTCACTTTCAAATTCTTGGCGGAAATTGTTGTGGAAATTCATGTAGGTCTTACTTTTGCTTTCTTGACCGATTTAGATCCTGTATTCCGTCCTCCTCCTCCTCCCTTTCCGTCCCTCTCCTGACCGGTTTCAACATCCTGGTTCTTGTCCTGTTAGTTTGAATTATCAACCTTGTTAACAACATTTTCATCTATATGCATTTTTTTCTTTTTCTGATTTTATCCATATTAAAGAAAAATAGAAATTGTCCCCTTAACCATTTTCCTTCCCATAGTGCATTATTGCATTATAGTTAAAAGTGCATTTAGTCCATTACCATAGGAAACGCGAATTGGTAACACTACTCACGGTAACCATTTCTTCTCCTTTCATCTCAACTCCCTCTTCCTGAAACAATGCTCTCCCCTTTCCTCGGCCACGTGCACGGCTTGGTGTTCCACCTCTTCTCTTTCCTCCTCCTCTACCTCTTGCTGCACTGCTCGACTTAGGTGTTATTTCATTGACGCCTCTTGCCTGTAAACCATACAAATATTATTTTAGTTTTTTTTTTTAGTTTTTTTTTTTATTTATAGTAAAACTTCAGTTTCCCTTATCAAGTTATTACTTCAAGGAATACAAACCATTTTTGATTTTCCTGCTCCTGCCATTCCTCCTCCTCTACCTGATTTCCCCTGAAAAGAATAAAAGTAACTTAGTGCATTTTATAAAAATCAGATATCATACTTTTTCCTGACCTCTCTTTCCAAGCGATTTACTTAGCCACTCCCCAAAAGTTCTCTTCTTACATATGCTCAATGTACTCTTCATAAATGTCAGCTGCACATGGAATAGGGACCTTATTTCCCCTTTTATAAGGTCCCTTTTTATTCTTTTGGCTATACAAGAGAATATGGTGAAAATTTATCTTTTTTTTTAAAACTGTACCTTTCCTGGCCCTTTCCCCTTTGGGGAGCGTTGCGTTTGGTTAGAATCGTCCTCGGTTATGGTCCTCTCGATTTCGGAATTGTTCTTCTGGGTGCTCTTGCCTTCTCCTATAACCTATAAGGGACACATAGATAATTTCTCATAAATCTTATTGTTCATAAACCTTTTTACTATATATTTTTCTGTATCTCACAATTAATATTCAAGAATACTATCCTTCATACCATTTTGGTTATTATAAAATGGCTGAGTTATACTCAAAAGAGAACTTAGTATAGAAACTTCTAATTTTCTTTCTTATTTGGCCACGGTAGTTGGGAAATATCATTTCCCAGCAATTTTGTTAAACATTTCCCCCCCCCCCCAAATTCTTTAACAGCTCACATTTTTTGGGTTTGGAATAGACACAACTGCATCTGATCGAGGGCTATCTCCTTTTGGGGCTGTCTTTCCTTCTTCCTGCTTTTCTTTTTCTATTATCTCCTGCTCCAGTGAAATTGCTTTGGTCCCCCGTGGCACTTTTTCCACATCATCTATGTCGGTTGGCAGTACATCGAATTCCAAATCTGTTTCTTGGATTGTTGGTTTCTGGAAGAATGGCAGTTATTCAATTTATTTATTTACTACCTTCAATTAAGATATTCGTTTTTTTTTTAAATTTTATGATTTGTTCTAATTTAAAGGCAAATACACTCTTTACTAGCCTCCCACATTGGTGGCTCTATTATTTAGTCAACTCATTCTTTCTTAACTTTGTTCTTCTCCCCACTACACCCTTGTCAAATTTCTAAAGAACCAGACCATACCACACCATACCACATTTTTTTCATACCTAAACCACCACTCTTCCTCAACGTACCACACCAAACCACACCGTACCACACCATACCACACCTATACCACACCATACCACACCAATACCACACCATACCACACCATACCACACCAATACCACACAACATACCACACAAATACCACACCAAACCACACACCATACCACACCCCTTACTCACACCAATACCACACCATACCACACCTATACCACATACCATACCACACCATACCACACCCCATACCACAACAATACCACACCATACCACACCTATACCACACCATACAACACCTGTACCACACCATACCACACCCCATACCACACCATACCACACCATACAACACCTGTACCACACCATACCACACCCCATACCACACCATACCACACCTATACCACACCTTTAACACACCATACCACACCTGTACCACACCATACCACACCTGTACCACACCCCATACGACACCATACCACACCAATACCACACCATACCACACTAATACCACACCCCATACGACACCATACCACACCAATACCACACCCATACCACACCTATATCACACCCATACCACACCATACCACACCCATATCACACCTATATCACACCCATACCACACCTATACCACACCAATACCACACCATACCATACCACACCAATACCACACCATACCACACCAATTCCACACCTATACCACACCATACCACACCTATACCACACTAATACCACACCCATACCAGACCATGGATCCCCGATCAAGCTGAAAATGGAGTTAACCTAATTAGGTGAGACAGTTAAAATTGGTTTAAACAAAAATTCCTTGTAACTAAATTTGGTTGTAAGAGGAAAAGAAATTGGTTACAACAAAAATTCCTTCTTACGAATTTTGGTTATAACAGGAAAAGAAATTTTTTATAACACCATACCACACCTATATCACACCCATACCACACCTATACCACAATAATATAACACCATGGATCCCCCAATCAAGCTGAAAATGGACTCAACCTAATAAGGTGAGACTGAAAATTGGTTCAAAGAAAAATTCCTTGTAAGGAAATTTGGTTATAAGAGGAAAATAAATTGCTTAGAACTGAAATTCCTTCTTACGCATTTTGGTTATAACAGGAAAAGAATTCCCCTATGAAGCTGAAAATGAATATAACTAAATTTGGTTACAGTATACTTCTCCCACCTAACTTGTGTCGCTCACCCATACAGGGACACTTATGCAGGTCTGCACACCCACACCAATACCACACCTATACCACACCATACCACACCAATACCACACCTATATCACACCTATACCACACCATACCACACCTGTACCACACCATACCACACCTATACGACACCATACCACACCAATACCACACCATACCACACCCATACCACACCTATATCACACCCATACCACACCCATACCACACCTATATCAAACCAATACCACACCTATACCACACCATACCATACCACACCTATACCACACCAATACCACACCATACCATACCACACCAATACCACACCATACCACACCAATACCACACCTATACCACACCATACCACACCTATACCACACTAATACCACACCCATACCAGACCATGGATCCCCGATCAAGCTGAAAATGGAGTTAACCTAATTAGGTGAGACAGTTAAAATTGGTTTAAACAAAAATTCCTTGTAACTAAATTTGGTTGTAAGAGGAAAAGAAATTGGTTACAACAAAAATTCCTTCTTACGAATTTTGGTTATAACAGGAAAAGAAATTTTTTATAACACCATACCACACCTATATCACACCCATACCACACCTATACCACAATAATATAACACCATGGATCCCCCAATCAAGCTGAAAATGGACTCAACCTAATAAGGTGAGACTGAAAATTGGTTCAAAGAAAAATTCCTTGTAAGGAAATTTGGTTATAAGAGGAAAATAAATTGCTTAGAACTGAAATTCCTTCTTACGCATTTTGGTTATAACAGGAAAAGAATTCCCCTATGAAGCTGAAAATGAATATAACTAAATTTGGTTACAGTATACTTCTCCCACCTAACTTGTGTCGCTCACCCATACAGGGACACTTATGCAGGTCTGCACACCCACACCAATACCACACCTATACCACACCATACCACACCAATACCACACCTATATCACACCTATACCACACCATACCACACCTGTACCACACCATACCACACCTATACGACACCATACCACACCAATACCACACCATACCACACCCATACCACACCTATATCACACCCATACCACACCCATACCACACCTATATCAAACCAATACCACACCTATACCACACCATACCATACCACACCTATACCACACCAATACCACACCATACCATACCACACCAATACCACACCATACCACACCAATACCACACCTATACCACACCATACCACACCTATACCACACTAATACCACACCCATACCAGACCATGGATCCCTGATCAAGCTGAAAATGGAGTTAACCTAATTAGGTGAGACAGTTAAAATTGGTTTAAACAAAAATTCCTTGTAACTAAATTTGGTTGTAAGAGGAAAAGAAATTGGTTACAACAAAAATTCCTTCTTACGAATTTTGGTTATAACAGGAAAAGAAATTTTTTTATAACACCATACCACACCCATACCACACCTATACCACAATAATATAACACCATGGATCCCCCAATCAAGCTGAAATTGGACTCAACCTAATAAGGTGAGACTGAAAATTGGTTCAAAGAAAAATTCCTTGTAAGGAAATTTGGTTATAAGAGGAAAATAAATTGCTTAGAACTGAAATTCCTTCTTACGAATTTTGGTTATAACAGGAAAAGAATTCCCCTATGAAGCTGAAAATGAATATAACTAAATTTGGTTACAGTATACTTCTCCCACCTAACTTGTGTCGCTCACCCATACAGGGACACTTATGCAGGTCTGCACACCCACACCAATACCACACCATACCACACCTATACCAAACCATACCACACCTGTACCACACCATACCACACGAATACCACACCATACCACACCTAAACCACACACCATACCACACCATAGGGCACTTCTCCCACTCAAGTTGTGTCACTCACCAATGCAGGTCTTCATACCTACCCCAATACCACCTCATACCACACTTATACGGCACATGGCTTTTTTTTTATTGACCAATGGGAAGCATCCCTGGCATTTACTGCGGAGACGGGGGCTGAAGGTGTTAGTCATAGTGCAGTCGGGGTCCAATGGCGGCCTCCATAGCCTAATGTGCTAATGCCCTATACCTCACCATACCACACTTATACCACACAAAATACCAAACCTAAACCACACACCATACCACACCATAGGGCACTTCTCCCACCCAAGTTACAATTCTTCAGAATAAGCTTTTCCATAAACCTACCTCTGCCTGTGAATTACTTTCGACATCTGCACCGTGCATTTTCTTCTCCTCTCCAATTTCATAAGTTTCTTCGCCTTGGTGTGGGGTTTCTTTTCTTTCATTGCTTTGAGATGACTTCAAATAGAGAAAATGCCTCATAAGAAAACTCTTCTGTAATTTTCTACTTTAAACAATATTTGGTAAGTCCTATTCGTTCTACTAGGTTAATCACATCTTTCGCATTCAGGTGCGGGAGAAAGTACATAGTTGAGAAAAGATTTGGAAAATTTTAATAATTCTATATGAAGGGGCCTCTATCAAATCCTGGCAACAGTAATATTGCCCTGGGGTTAATTGCTAATTGTTAATCGGTGTTAAAAGAGCTATGCAAGTGAACTTTGTAAAAACATATACCTAAAAATTAAAACTGTACCTTTCCAGGCCCTTGCCCCTTTGGGGTGCACTGCAGTGGGTTAGATTTCTCCTCTCTTATGTTCCTCCCATTTTCTCCATCCTTTTTCAGCATACTCTCGCCAGCTATTATCACCTATTGGGCGACACATAAATAACACATAAAAAGCATCTATTTTTATTTTTCTTATGAGGCATCATTTTGTCGGAACGGTACTTCCATTCCAAGTACATAGTGTGGACAAGATTTCTATTGTCTATAAGCCTACAAGTAGGTTTCCCCTTTTTTAGCCTGGCGGGTTGATTTTTCCTCTACAAATTGAAGTCTTCTTTCTTATACATACTTCAAAATATCTATTAAAGCTTTCTTTACCTTTCCAGGCCCTGTCCCCTTTGGGGTGCACTGTGTTTGGTTAGAAATTTCCTCTGTTATTGTCTTCACAATCTCAGAATCCTTGTTATGGGTGCTCTCGCCAGTTCCTATCACCTATAAGGCAAACATAAAAAACATCCTATCATCATATTCGTGTTACCGTTAACTCCGGCGTATAAGGCACCTTTAATAGGGGTGGTTTTATTTTTCATTGGATCCACAAGGGCCACACCAATACCTGTCTTTTAATAGCTTACATGCCCCCTTTTTCAAAATGGGCCCCAGCAGCGCCCCATGTGGCCGAAGCTACCCATAGGTTTTTGAATTTTGAAAATTCATTCAGTAGAACCAAATTTTTTTTTTTTTTTTTTTGAGAATTTTTCAAAACTCTGGGTACGCCTTATACGCGGGCTGCCCCTTATACGCGGGAGTTTACGGTAGGCATGATTTTGTGGGATATTGTACTACCATTCAAAGTACATAGTTTAAACAACTCTTTTATATGTCCAAGCATAGGGTATTGCCCTAAAATCATCTATGGGCATTTTTATTCTATGTCATATTCTAAACTATCCTTTAACTTATTCCAGAATAACAGTGAGAATTTACCCACATATATCGAATAGTTGCACAAATACTTCATTATTACCGACATAGGAGCAGGTATATCATATATTACCTGAAAAAGTAAGTAAATACTTACAATTATTCACTTATTTCTGTGAAATTGTTTATTAATACCCACATCTGTTTCTACGCGGTCTACTTAACCATTGTCGCACAACTCCTCTATCATAATCTTACTTAGACGCAAATATTCCTTACCTCAGCCGGGTTTTTGCTTTTGTTTAGGGAAGTAATCGGTTCTTTGGGTGGACAAGTTTTTTTCTTTCCTTCTCTTTCAGTTCCTCCCTCCTCGTCTAACTTCTTACTTTCCTCACTCGTTATTTTTTCCTTTAGTTCAAAACATAAAGTTCATTTTAAAACATATTGGCGTTATGGACCAACTGGATAACCAGCTTATCCAGCCACTGGTCCTCATAACATCAAACTCACTTTTGGGTTTGGGACCACACTGCAATTTATTTTCACACACTAGCACAAACAGATGCCTGATGAGTCCCCATGGTATGAACTACTCATACATAGGCCAAACAATATAATTCTTAGTCGTATCCATGGTTGCCTAGCACCCATGGTAACAGTGTACACCTCAACAGTAACTGTTGCCATGCAACAGTGTTCTTTATGACTTCATGGGTCCTCCACCCAACCGTCACTCTGAGTGGAAGCGTCGTGCAGAGAGGATCCAACCCCCCAGGCTTTCTCGAAATTTCATTACTTTACCCCAACAAAATTCAATTTTTAATCATACATTTTCCAAAAAAATGCTCGTGGTCAAAAATGGCAACTACCCAAAATCTGTTTTTTTAACTTTCGCATAAAAGTACATTCCATAAAGGCAATTCTGGTCCCTACTCACCTGAGTTCTCTCCCTTCCTCCGGATGCCTTGGATATTACCTCATCTGTAGGAGTTTTCCCATCCTTAGCCTCCTTCTCTTTCCTATTTCCCTCATCCCTCTGTGATTTTTTCTTTTGAGTTTGCTGTATTGGAAAGAAAATATACAATTAAAATTTTCTGTATCCGTAATACATCAGGCTTTTGTGGCCTACATAATCTTTTAAAAAGGAAAAAAAAACTTTAGCATAGAGTAGAAAGCCTCGTATCTAGCAAGTCATAGTCTTTTTTTCACCCTTCCTAAACCAAAGCTTTCTTCTTTTCTAGAGAACATTTTCTCATCCATAAATTCACTTTCCCCTTCTGTCGATTTCTGAGTATATTTTCTTACTTGAACACGGGACCCTCCAACTTTTAAGCGCAAGCTCTAGCCCTCAGATACTTCTCCAGGCCTGACATTATCTTCCTTCCAACTATTCTGGATCGGTACTTTATACATAGGGTCAGTCACACAATCAAGTTAACCGTCCCTTTGAAGGCTCTAGAATATGCTAATTTGTACCTTTCCTAATCCCAGCTTCTTCCGCTCTTCCCGAATAGCTCGTTGACGTTTTGCCTCTTCCTGCAGGAAATTAGGGTCTCTGGCAATTCTTCGTTGGCGGTAGTTATGACTTTTCTTCCCATTCACTGTGCGAACCTGCAGAAAGTTAAAAAAAGGGTGAGATACTAAGGGAAGAATCTTTTGAGGAACATCACAGGCTTTTTCACTTCGCAGTAATTCAGACTGCTCACCATGTAACCAATAATTTTCTTCTCTCTTTCATTTTTTCAATGCCTAATTAAATTTAGGTGGAACAGGTTAGGTCTAAGACCTAAAAGACAAGCGTTTTTAATTCAAATTTTAATCCTCTTTTAAATAAGATATTTACAAATAGTCTATTAATAAAGGGTCACTTTGCATCAATCCATAATGCTATACCTATGGGGTTAACTGTGTATCAATGCATCATGCATTCCATAACTGGTTAAGTGCATTAATGCATCAGGTTATCCATGAAGGGTTAAACTGAATCAATGCATTTTGCCATTGATCAAGGGTTAAATGTGCATTAATGCATCATGCCATTCATAAAGGTTTAACTCTTTATCAATGCATCGTGCGCCCCATAAATAGTTCAAGTGCATCATGCCATTTATAAAGGGTTAAAGTGCATCAATGCATAATGTTATCCATAAAGTGTTAAATGTGCATCAATCCTTCATCCTGTCCATGAGGGGTTAAATGTGTATCAATCCTTCATCCTGTCCATGAGGGGTTAAATGTGCATCAATGCTTCGTAACATCCATAAAGGGTTAACTGTGCATCATGCCATTCATAAAGGGTTAACTGTGTATCAATGCATCATGCCATTCATCAATGCTTGGATTCTCGATATAAGAAAAATGGCGTAAGAACACTTTCTGACCATTTTTAATCCTGCTTTTCAGTCTCTCTTTATATATGATTTGGCATTAATTTTGTAATTTCATTAGTCAAAAGACAAGGTCATCTATTACCACAGGAAGAGACATTTCTCCAAGTTCTTTCCTTATACGAGGATGGGCTTACTTTAGTATCTAATATTTTTAATATCGCGTATAAGGCTGGTGTTAATCCAAACGATTTATATATGTGCAAAGAGCCCTTTATAGGAGAAATAAAATGCTGCTGGGTCTTATACGTGGGAGGTAAATTGCCTTTATTTTGGGGTGTCCCTGAGTTAGGTGTTCTTTATAGGCGAGGTGCGCCTATATGCCACAGATTGGGTCTATTTTCTTAAGAAACCTTTTTTTATTATTCGTTCAGAATATCCTTCTTTATATGTACAGCATTTCTGTAGTTAATTCTTTATGTGCGTCTTATAAGAGGGGTAATTGGACTTACAAAATTGGGTCTTATACGCTAGAGATTACGGTAATTGCTGACAAATAGTCTAAATATACTGACATATCTTGACAAATACCATTTATGAGTCAAGAGGGCGGGTTGGATTGGTGCATGTTGACTTGGGAGTGTACAGGCTGTCTTTAGTCAGCTCTAGGCGAGTTGTCAGTGGGTAGGGCCGGTTCAATTCATCCTTTTTCAATGGACAGTCTACAGGCCATCATCACGTAGCTCTAGGTCCTTGCTCAGTGGGGAGGGGCTAATTATTCCACTAGGGCCTGGGAAAAGAGGTACCTTAATCCCTTCTGAAGGCCCAAACGGCTTCAGGTACTTAGGTCAAAAAAAAAATTAAGACAATGTACCGCAATCTCCCGCGTATAAGGCGCAGCTCAAGTATAAGACGCATCCCCAAATATGAGAAAGCAAATCCACCTATAAGGCCCACCTCTAAGGGCAGATTTTTTTTTTTAATTTAGTACTTTTCTATAGTAAAATCACCCCCCCCCCCCCAAAAGGCGCACCCCAATCTCAAGGCATTTTCCCTCCCACGTATAAGAAAAAGCTGCATTTTTTAGGCGTATAAGAGGCGCCTAAAGCTTTTTTTCCACAGCCATATCATCGGTCGGATTAGCACTCACGTGAAAGAATCCAATACAGGCTATCAACATTTCAGGCAGAGGCCTTTGTGGGCTCCACCTGAAAAAGTAAATTTGGAAAAGCAGAGAATAAAATCAAAAATATTTTTTACTCACCCTTTCCTGGCTAGAACGAGAAGACTCTTTCTTCACCTTTCTCCTCTTTTCTCTCTTGTGGTCATCCTCCTAGAGAAAATGTGTGGAAACTATTTATTGGAGTGAAATTTTCCCCTAAACCTTTAAAGTGCAGGTTTTCACCAGTACAAATCCATAACACTATAACTATCACTCAGGAGTTTTCTTTTTCTTTTCTGTTTTTCAATGGATGCACACTTCCCTACTGCATTCGTGTTACCTCAAAATTAACAAAAAAATTTCCACAATTTTGTTAGTTCCTCCCTACCTCTTCACTGCTTGAGTCTGAAGAATAATTTCTGCGCTGTCTGTGTCTGTCAGATTCTCTGCTACGGGAACCTCTCCACCTCTTATCTCCCCTCCTACTACTCTTCCCTTTCCACCTCTTCTTGTATGGTGTGCCTTCCTCCTTTAGCCAGAACAAGAATAAAGGAACAGCCATTTGTTAATAGATCAAATTTAGGTACTTTTAAGGACAAGATTTCTCAGGGTCGGAAACAACTGAATATACCGTAATCTCCCGCGTAAAATGGGGCCCAGCAGTGCACAAGGTGGCCCAAGCTACCCATAGATTTTTGAATTTTAAAATTGATTCAGTAGATATGGGTGCTGCGTACTATACGCGGGAGATTACGGTACGTCCACTACCTCGACATGTACCTCTACATCTTCCATATGTTCCCTGTGTTTCCTAAAACCAAGATGGCCGACACACAAGGAAAACAATAGAATTAGGTAGTTGAGGTGTCACAATGGTCACTAACATCCATCTTATAACTTTTGAAGATAGAAGTTGACCATATATGGCCTCGATACCTGTTTTTCCGAAAACCAAGATGGCCAACACACATGGAAAACGGTCCCAAGACTCCAAATAATCCAATGTCACCCCAATTAAAATACCTAAAAAAGTACATCACACTTATGTGTACATGTATACATAAATATACATGTAGGTGGCCTTTAGTGGGTTAATAGTCAGTGGTGCTGAGAAATGCACCACCAGCAGAAGAGAACATGGTGCTGGGGGAGGTGGTGGCAGGCAGCAGGGGCCACCCCAGGAGCACAGCCACCACCACCTTTCAGAGGAGGGTGGGGGGGGGGGCTATATATACTATATACCATAGCTCTCCCGAAGGTGTGCAGGGCTACCACCATTCTGTCCCCAGGGTCTACCATAACAGGTCCACCAACTCCACCACTTCTATGCTTGACTGATTTACAGATTTTAATCCAGGTATAGGCATACTCAATACTGTAGCTATGAGACAGGATTATACATGGAGAGTGAGGAAGCACCACCAAGAGAGTTTGTATTTAACAATGGGTCCTCTCCTGTAGCCGTTCATTCCTAACAATCAACGGCAATAAGGCCGTTGATTCTCAGGGAGGTTTCTTCGACATATAAGCGGCACCTCCGAGGGCAGATTATAGGTACTGTTTTATAGGACAAATACCCTTGTAATAAAAGGGGCACCCCAAAATCAAGGCAATGAATTAGACCAATATTTTCCTATGTTAATTAGATTTGAAATTTTATCTTATTCTTGCCATGGTCAAGTTAAAAATGCAGGTAATCCGAATTATGAAAATGTTGAGTTCATGAGATTTAGAAGTTTCCTTTCACTTTTCAAGAATTAAAAATAATATTACTCAGTCCATGCACCCATAAGTTTTCCTCCCAAACCTGTGTCCTCTGACCCAGGCATCCTGGTTGGTTGAAATGTCAACTTACTTCATCGCTTTCGTTCACTGGAAACTCTTCGGTGGAGTAGTCGCCGTCGTAATTTCCGTGTCTTTTGTAGTTTCTTCCCTTTCCCACTTTATCCTCCTCTTTTCTTTTCCTGTTTTTCCCCTTTACCTCATTATCCTCCTGTGGACATAAATTATAGTCTTCTCATCTGCTCCCTTGCATTATGCATAGCTCGTCTACTGAACCAACTTCTACTACCCTAAATTCTCTAGTATAATTTACTCTTGCACCTGAAAGCTCCCCCCCCCCCCCGGTTCGGATTCAAGGGGTGCGGATTGTAGAGTCAGTCAGTCAGTAATAGACGTTTAACGCCATTTCGACAGCTAAGGTCATATTCATGGCGAGAACTACATTACACAATTTCACAGAGGAAAGTATCGATTCCCGCGCATATATTTTCTAAAGCAATAGAAGACCTACAGTTTATTTATTGCCTTTTTTTTTTATCAAATTCTTTTTCTATGTGACTTAATGCATATGAAGTTATTGTGTATCAACTGTACCTCATCACTTCTTTCAAAACATGATGTTTCTGACTCTGATTCCGATTCTTCCTTCCAGTACCTCTTTCTTCGTTCCTCCTTTTTTTCTCCCTTTTTCCTCCTATTCTTCCTTCCATGTTCTCTCTCTCTGTCCTGAACAGAAAAAAATACATGAATTTTTTTTTGTCACCCACCGAACTCCAGTCCTTGAGTAGAACTGGGATGATTTGGCTTCACAAAAAACTAATAAATTTTTCTTTCCGAATGGCAAAATTCCCATAGAACTCCAATTCTCCAGTTTCACGAAGAACATTCATAATGGGTTAACTTTTTATAAATGCATTATGCCATCCATAAGAGGTTAAATGTGCATCAATGCATCATTTCAGACATAAAAGGTTTAAGTGCATCACTCCATCCTCCCATTCGTATAGGGTTAAATGTCCATAAATGCATCATGCCAATCATAACGGGCTTAAAGCTCCACTTTTAGGAGAGGTTTTACGGTATAAAAAACTTCCTTATAAGTAAATTTGGATTTAACCAACATAACTCTCAAACTAAAACTTCCTGTACATTTCTATATTTAGCTAACCTGGTTATAAATAAGTTGTCTTTAATACAACTTGTTTAAATCGGAATTATTTTTACCCACACTTTGGCTAAAAGTCACAAAAAAGTTTATTTTTGGCTTGTGGAGAAGAAAAATAGAGTAAAAATTGGTTACAACGAACTAGTTTTTACAGGCTCAAAAAATTCTTTATAACCAAATTTGGTGTAAGGAAGTTGAGCACTTTGCAAAGGTTTAATCATTCTGCTCTTAGCTTAAGATGTATATCCAGCTAACAGAAATACACATATGTTATCTCACTTGGAAAATCATCTCTTAATTTTGTCTGTAGGCCCTACAGAAGGAACATAAAGAAAAACATTTCAAAATATTTATGTTTTCAACTTTAGTATAAATATATCTAAGGACATATACCCCCCACCCCAGTGTACGAGCAGTGGCCGAGATCTAAGAGGTGTTAAGGCTTGTTTAAGGGCTTCTACCCCCCTTCACCCTGTCACCTGTACCAGTGGCTGAGATCTAACAGGTGTTACCGTAATCTCCCGCGTAGAAGGCGCGTCTTATACGCGAATCAGATTGTTCATGGGTCTTATATGCGGGAGGTAAATTGCCTTGAGTTTGGGGTGCGCCTTATACGCGGGTTTTTCCAACATCTCATTTGGGAAAATGCGCTGATGACAGCTTGAACTCATATAGCCAGCAATTCGGCAGCCCGGTCGCTGTAGATTAGCTCGGCGGGTTTGATGCCGACCGTCACACTATGTGCCGATGACAGCTTGAACTCATATAGGCAGCACCGCGGCAGACCGGGAGGTGTTGACGGGCGCTCGGAGGGTTTGACGCCGACTGCGGCAGACTGGTCGCTGTAGATTTGCTCGCTGTTTTTTTAACCCCGACCGTGTGCCGATGACAGCTTGAACTCATATAGCCAGCAATTCGGCAGCCCGGTCGCTGTAGATTAGCTCGGCGGGTTTGACGCCGACCGTCACACCGTGTGCCGATGACAGCTTGAACTCATATAGCCAGCACCGTGGCAGACCGGGAGGTGTTGACGGGCGCTCGGAGGGTTTGACGCCGACTGCGGCAGACTGGTTGCTGTAGATTTGCTCGCTGTTTTTTTAACCCCGACCGTGTGCCGATGACAGCTTGAACTCATATAGCCAGCAATTCGGCAGCCCGGTCGCTGTAGATTAGCTCGGCGGGTTTGAAGCCGACCGTCACACCGTGTGCCGATGACAGCTTGAACTCATATAGCCAGCACCGCGGCAGACCGGGAGGTGTTGACGGGCGCTCGGAGGGTTTGACGCCGACTGCGGCAGACTGGTCGCTGTAGATTTGCTCGCTGTTTTTTTAACCCCGACCGTGTGCCGATGACAGCTTGAACTCATATAGCCAGCAATTCGGCAGCCCGGTCGCTGTAGATTAGCTCGGCGGGTTTGACGCCGACCGTCACACCGTGTGCCGATGACAGCTTGAACTCATATAGCCAGCACCGTGGCAGACCGGGAGGTGTTGACGGGCGCTCGGAGGGTTTGACGCCGACCGCGGCAGACTGGTCGCTGTAGATTTGCTCGCTGTTTTTTTAACCCCGACCGTGTGCCGATGACAGCTTGAACTCATATAGCCAGCACCGCGGCAGACCGGATCGTATAAAAATGAAGCTGGAAGTTCACTACGTATGGCCTGTATCCCTGTCTTTCCGTAAAAGAATATGGCTCAGACACATCAAAAACAATGGAATTGGGTAGTTGCGGTTTCCCTAAGTTCACTTACATGAATCTCATTACTTTGGAGTTTCGTCACTAACACCTATGCTTTATGGAAAATTACTCAGGATTTTATGTCTTCAGTACAGTGAAAAAAAAAACAATATTAGACAGTCACTTCTTCATTGGGAGCCCAAAACTTCATCGCATGGAAAAGAAAGGTCTCAAGTTCAATATTACAGAAGGTAAGTAAAATATATACTTTCAGTTCTTGTCTTCACTTTTTTTTCACCTTTTCTGTTATTTGGGCGAGGCAAAAAACAAAGGGGTAATGATGCCCTTAAAAAGGAAGGTCAGATCTTAAATTTTTCCGAGTGTAACATGAATCACTGTAATATCCCGCATATAAGGTTAGCTTATTGCCTTTAGTATGGGGTGCGCCTTATAGGGGGGGGGATATTTTTAAAATAGAACATTTCTAAATGAACAAGCAGGGGCCAATAGATAGCATGTTAGGTTCAGCATAGTGAATAAGCTGAAATCTTGATATCTGTTATATATATGTTAGAATAAGATTTTAGCATTTGACCACGGTCCTAGTAGGAGACATTTTTTATAATGCCATACATTATACTTATTCAAATCTTAATCTTGTAGTTATAACAGAAAGACACAGCATAGCCGTTATGCCGTACGCTTTCATACTAGGACAAATAGGAGCTTTGTTTAAGGCAAATTCAACCAATATATTAAAGGAAAAAGATTCAAACTTTATAATGTAGGTGGTGGAATCATATACCATCATGCTGACATCTTATAACTTTTGAAGGTCAAAATACACCATATACATGGTCTAGATCCCTGAAATTTAAGAATCCTGTTAGGCCATGTTCAAGTGCTTTGTTTGTCCCCATGGAAAATGATGCCCGGGTGGGAGGCCGTGGCTAATTTACCGCCTACACTGAGCCAGAGTGCAGAAAGACAAAAAATAAAACTGATCTAAATGATTTATTGATACCAAATCTTAACAACAGGTTCTAGTACCTTCTGGATCCGTAAGGGGGATATGAAGACCATCTTTTGCTCATCAGCACCACATAGGTTTTTTGAATTTTCAAAATCCATTCAGTAGAACAAAATCCTCTGCTTATCTCTAAACTCTAGGCGTGCCTTATACGCTGGGTGAGCCTTGTATGCGGTATATGACTATACGGCACATGGCTATTGTATTATTCACCAATGGGAGGCATCCCTGTCATATACTGCGGAGTCGGGCGCTGAAGGTTTTACTCATAGTACGTCGGGGTCTAATAGCGGCCCCCAGCTCATAATGGCTACGTTAGCAATAGAATTTGTTTTGTCTGTTTAAACAGCATACATAAGGTACATTTTTTTTTTACTCTTATCCTACAGTTTGGGGCTCCTGGGCCATTCAGACCATGCTGTATTAATAATTCTTCTAATAAAAAGTTCTCAATACTTACCTCTTCGCTCTCATCTTGTGAAGGTTCTGAGTTATCCTGTTTCTTTACCTTAGGTGCAGGTTTTTTCGCCTTTTCAAGCCCCATCTCCCCTTCACTTCTCTTAAACGTCATCTCCTGTGTCAGAAAGATGTGTTTGAATTATTTCCTTTTGTGTTTCAAACTAACGAACTTCTATTTTTTTTTTCTGAAAGCAGTTTTGTAAAAAATATAGATAGCCTTTTCTCTTTACTTTTAGGGAGAAGTCTCTAACCTCTTTACATTAGGCCACACCAACAAAATAATTTGGTCTACAGATATTGGCCCCCCAACATAAATTGTTAATTTTTTTCTCTTTCTCTCCGGCCTAAATTAGACTTGTAGTTATGATTTACCAAGGCTAACAGGTAGACTAAAGATGTGGGACAGGTTTTACCTCCTCGCTCCTTGCTGGATGTTGTAGCAGATGGACTTCCCTGGAACCTGAAGCTTCTGGCTCCACGAAGTCAGAAAAACTCCACTGAACACCCACATTTCTAGTTGAACGTTGACCTCGCCCACACAGCTTGCACTCTTCCTCTTGTGCCGAGGATGGCATTTTATCTCCAAGTGACATGCTAAACCCTATCTGAAAAAAAACAACAATTCTTCAGCACATAGTGTTATTTTCTAAACTTGAAGGTGAGCAAGATCACTTTTGTGTCCCTCACACATATACTGAGAAAATACTTCAACTTAACTAGTTGGGGGGGGGGAACTGGTTGCCATAAAATACTGTAAAGTCACACCCATAAGACTCGTCCTCTAAGCCAAACAAAATCCTGGGGAGTATTATAGGATTTTTTCAAGAGAGGGGGGGCCTCCTATACGAGGGGTAATTTTTCTATACAAATGTAATAATCTTACAAATTTCAGGATTAAATGCATGTCCTACGTTTGGTTTTTGCTTAAACGCGCAGCGCGTGTTCTAGCAGGAGATTACGGTAGCTTTCAAATCCCAAATTTTATTTTCCTCTTGGAAAGTTAATTTAAATTCAATAGCCTTGAGCTAGTCTAGCCTGTGGTCTCACATTAGAACTCCGGTCCACAGACAGGAACCAACTCCAATGAGGACTTTTTTAGTCTTACAGTACACCATTGGCATAACTCCCTAAAAAACTGCACTGTTCACACCACATTGCCATTTTCATGGCGAGAACTACATTACACAATTTCACAGGGAATGTGTCAGTGCCCACGCATATGTGCACCACACACATCCCGAGGGGACAGGAAAGAGAAGAAATAGATACTTTTAAGTGGGCTAGGGAGGCCCGACCCCATCCAGAGAGGGGGTCGAATTTGACTACCGTAAATCCTCCCACCCTGGTTTAAGCCAAAAGCTATAGGACCCCTCTCAAATAATTCCAGAGTGCTATACGCACGTATTTAGGGTATTTCTGAACTGATTTACTTTATACAGAGGAATGTTTATGTTTTCCTCCATGAAATGCACCCCCCCCCAAAAAAAAAAAAAAAAGAGTTATATCCCGTCCCCTCCCCCCACCCGGGCGCCCACGCACCCCTGCGTTGAGTTGGCTATCCGTTGGCTATTGCCGATATAAGAGGCCGCAGGGGTCAACAACCTCAGAAAGTACCCGTATGAAGATGCAAACAAAGCCCCCTTTTTGAGCCCTACCCCTTATCTGGGCCGAGGAAAGGTTTTTTTAAAGCTCCAGCGTATTTCCATAAAAAAATGGCTCTATACTAAAAGAAAATAAAGGAGGAGATTAAATTGTGTTATATATACGACTTGATATGTTTCGTACCATCGTGCCGAAATGTGACCTAGTTAAAAACGCGTTCCACGCTCTGTGCCTAGGCCCAGAGAAGATGGCCCTCTCCCTTCAACCCTTCTTCTCCCTCTCCTCTGTTTTTCTTTCAAACAAGTGAAGACTCGTATTACTCATACTGCCGGAGGATAAAGGTAAGTACTCTATTTGTATTATTAGAGTATATCATATTCAAGTTAAAGTACTTTCTTTATGAAAATCCTTACCTCCTTTCGTTCGTCCTCAGTCCGCGTCTCCTTATGTTTGGGTCACGTGACAGTTAGTGCGGTACTATCCTGGCTGGTGTTATTTAATTATTAGTCTTCTTCTTCCAGAAAAGTCTTCACCTTTTTTTTAAGGGCTTCTTCTTTCAATCTTTTTTCTTTCGCATATAAAAAACTTCTTTCAAATTTTTTTAATGACGTCAGTGGCTTCTTTTCCTCGCGGTGGTAGCCATAGAATACAGAAAGAAAGTGGAAGGGCAACTCAGGGAACTGTGGACTACGACCCTCTCTTTTATCTCAAGTTGAATACGAGAGCCCCATAGGCTTAACCAAGAAACTCTGTATCACACCCCACAGTGTGATAACCCTTCCCCGTATCACAATCCCTGGGAAAACATCCAAAACGGTCAAATAACTGATGATAAAATCATTTCTAATGCCAAATAAATCGAATTTTGAACATATCTGACTAAATTAACTTGAGATAAATACAAAGGAGCACTTGAATTGGTCAGCACTGAGGGTTATCACACTCGGCTTCGCCTCGTGTGATAACCCTCAGTGCTGACCAATTCTCGTGCACCTTTGTCTATATCTTTTAACTTATACACTCTCTTTAGGCCTAAATCTTAGGGTGCATCAAACATTAGGAAACTTTAGGAAAACTTGCATTTTTTCCTAGATTTTCCTACGAACAGTATTTGTTCAAGGCATTTTGTCAGAGGTCATTTTTTATGAAGGGGGGGGTTGTCCGTTTGGGGGGGGGCTAAGAAAATTCACACCCCTCTTGCCCTACTCTAGAACTAAGGGAATGGTCATTATTTATCAACAGAGGGGGAGGGTTGGTTTGAGGGGGGGGCGTAAAATTTTGACCCCTCTTGAGGGGGGGGCTAAGAAAATTCGCCCTCTTTTTAGCAAAAAGGCCGCGCGCTACTATAAATCAAAGAGGGGCGCGAAAACTCTCCACGGGGGGGGTGCAAAAAATTTTGACTGCCGTCGAGGGGGGGGGGCGTAAAAAATTTCCGCCCGTCCGCGCGAAAATCCACCACCCTGTTGATTTTTGTAAGAACAGTATCCGCTCCTCTGGCGCGGGGGGGGGGGGCGCAAAAGATTTCGACTGCCGTCGAGGGGGGGGCGTAAAAAATTTCCGCGCGTCCCCGCGAAAACCAACCACCCCCTGTTGATAAATAATGACAACTCCCTTAGTATAATAAGTTGGAAAAAGTTTCAAAAGAGAAAAAAAACAATTTGGCTACCAGATTTAGCCTGGATGAGATTTAGCATACGAGACGGAAGAGAAGAAAGAGTGGGTGGGGGTTACCTATGGGCTAGCGTGCGACACCAAAGAGTCCGCATAGTCACGTGGTACCGCCCATCGTGGTCACGTGGTCTAGCATTAATCTCGAACCAGATAAGTAAGGCTGTACAAACCATGATAACATACTCCAAGCTCTTATAGAATTTGATAAAACAACAACCCTAATGATACTGTCCCTACGCCGTAGAACTACTTTTGCCGAAAATATCATTATATAAAAATTTCATTGAGGCTATTTGATCTGATAGTGATGCTCGCGAGCTTGCACTACGCTGTCTCCTTGAGAATCACGACTTACGTTACCTATGAAAGGGAGCCCGCACTCCAGTTAAAGCTATACTCTATGCTCCCACCGAGAGCTGTAGGTGAGCGACAGGTCGGTTTTCCAAGTAACTCGAATCCACTTGATTCTTTCGGCAGGATTTATAGGAGGTAAAAACTTCTACTTTCGGTTTTCTCAGCTTCTTCATATAACAAATCTTATGTTTCTCTTACGTAGAAAGAGCTAAAAGGGACCTACTCTGTTTCACACCTTAACCTAACTTTTTCCAGTGGTGATATCTACCTCTAATGTAGAGTAAATTGGGAGACAGGTACACTAGGACCTAGGTAAGGGAGTGATCATTTTTTAACAACAGGGGGGGGGGGCTGGTGGGTTTTCGCGCCCCCCCTGTAAAATTTTTTCGACCCCCCCTCATAAGGGACAAAAATCGCGCGCGAAAGTCCCCTTTTAGCCTAAAGTAACACGCAGGGTTTTCCACTGAAAACAGGTGAAATTATTTTGACCCCCCCCCCATCAGAGGTGTTGAAAAAAGTTCTGACTCCCCCGGTCAAGGGGTTGAAAAAATTCTGACCCCCCCTCAAAAAATTCTGACCCCCCCTCAAACCCACCAGCCCCCCCCCCCCCACTCCCTAAGGTTATTTAACAAAAATTCAGTTTCGGGGGGAAATATGCTCGCTGCTTTGGTCTGGCTCTGCTTTATGTTAAACCAATAGTTATTCCCTAGAAAAGTGTGTTGACTTTTTTTTTTTTTTTGCTGTTTTCCTTAAAAAAGGGAAAAAAATAGCTTAATAATTTTTGTTGATTTCAAACTGAAGAGATTCCAGATAAAAACTTGTCTTTTTGTACCCTATTGAAATACCATCTTACCTAGTATATGAGCTTGAATTTAGCCTAAAATATTTGCTAGGCTAAAAAAAAGGCTGATTTCAGTTTTCCTATATGTTTTGCTATTGGACGTTCATTTTTTGTGCACACCCACTCCATGGCATTGGTCTGAGCTTTAGAGTTACACCCCAAACCCGACTCTTCAAGGGCACTATTGTACATGTACATGCCCGGGGGGGCACTTGAATTTATTTTGACGGGGGTGTGCGGCTGGGCCTCTGACAGCTCTTACCCTTGTCAGGGAGATTTTACCCTCGAAAGTCCACCCTTGTACCAATACATATGAAGTGCCCCCCCCCCGGGTGTACATGATGCTGACCTACAGGGTTCAAACACTTCAACTGTGCGCCATGCTCGTCTATTGACTAAAAAGAATTAACAATGCTATTTTATGAATAAATAATGGCCGTGGAGACTATAGGCTATTTGAAAAAAAAATGCAGTTCTATATTATCATAACATGGAATTCACTCAACCTCTTACTTCATTTCAAGGATTTTTGCCGAATTCACACCAGGAGAGAAGAAAAATAAGTTAGGAGGAGCTGTTCACCCATGATGTCAGTGAGGGCTGGAGATGAAAAAGGGATGGAAGGTGTAAGAAGATGTGCGGAAAAGGGGGGAGAAGATATGGAAAAGCCAGACGTTAAGGATAGGACACTTCGCCATACTGAATATCCGCATGTCAAGTATGGAGAGCTTATAGTTCTCGGATACAATGGAGCTCTCCCAAATGGTAACAAAGGGCGTGAAAGGAGCAAATTTGAACTTATTCAGCGAAATACAGGCAATGGAATATTGCCGGTTAATATCAGAGACATTGTGAAGGACCAAGAGTCAGACATGGGGGAACAGAAAAAAAAACCTTCTGTTTCTTTCCTCCTTAATCGGGACGAGGCTGATTGGATTGAATTTAACTATGCTTCAGATATGGACATGTTCCAAATTGGACGGTCAGGAAAGTCAGATATAGACTTCATAGTTTTGGACACAATACCTGGCCCAAGGCGTACAGAGTGCACGGTGACCAAGAGTACCATTTCACGGTATGCCTGTCGAATACTAGTAGAGCGGGATCCACCTTACGTAGCGAGGATTTTCGCGGGGGGGTTTGACTCTTCTAGGAAGATATATAACGAAGATAAGGGAATAAAGTGGTACAGTGTAGGAGAGATAGATGGTTTGACAACCAATGGCATCCTTGTCCAGCATCCTGTGGGCGAATTTTCTTCAAATGGAAAACCAGGGGTTTGGCACGAAGTGTCAGTTGGAGGCCGGTTGTTTGAACTTAGAGAGTCACGATCAGTTCAAGAAAAGAAGAATATTATTGTGGGAGAAAACAACATATTGAAGGACGGAACACTGATCGACATTTGTGGATCCACTTTGGTTTGGCGGTCAACACCAGGACTTCGCATAACACAAGGAAAAAGTAACGAGAGGGAAACCAAAGAGAGGCTCACTGAAGAGCCAGTAGTCCTCGATATGGGTTCAATAACAACAATGAAGCAGAAAGGAAAAAGACCGTATGTGTACTTGAGCTGTGGGCACGTATTTTATTTCGCAGGAGACTTAGACTCAATTTCTGAGAACTGTGCTGAGTGCAAACAGAGTGGACCAATTGTCAACCTTCAGATGGGAGCAGAGAAAAGCCTGTTTTTAGACTCAGAGAGCCTTACCCATAGCTTCAGGCCATGTGGTCACCTATGTTCTGAGAAAACGATTAAGTACTGGAGTGAAGTATCCATACCTAGGGGTACCCGCGCTTTCGTAGGAGCCTGTCCGTTCTGTGCCTCTCTACTTACGGGATACCCAGGTTGGGTGAAACTTATTTTCCCAGCAGCAAATTGACTAAGTCAACTATAAAGTTGGAAATCATCCATTCATGTAAATAGTTGTGCAGCCTATCACATTATGCAGCCAGTTGTCCATACCGATTTAGATGTTCAACTGTTTAAGGCAAAGTGCAGAATATCATAAGTTTCGCTCAGATTTAATCCATAAAGATATGAAGGTTTACTAGGAAATAGTTTAAGGTATAGGGTAGTGGGCCAGGCCACTTAAAGAAAAACAACATTGTGAAAAGACTTTAAAAAAAATAAAATTATCTGTTCTGAGGCTAATACTTGAGGCCTAGCTAAGTTGTATGGGACTTTCTTTTTATACTCCTGCTGGGATACTGCAGTTATGGCATTATGTATGAGTTATGCATAGAAAATATAACTCTAAGAAAGCCACAAACGTGTTCAGAGAGATGCAGATCTTATTTAAACCTTTCTATTTTTTTTTCTCTCTTTTAATCTTATCTGATATTTTAAGCAAGAAAGTTGGATGTATCACTTAAATTTTTCTATATATTGTGCTTCTTTAACTTGTGGGATCAGAAAAGTCGCATTATGCTACACCTGACCTGCCTCTAGCTCTAAGGAACAAGTTCAGAACCTAAAAGTTGTTTTTGCCTTAATTTATTTTGAGAAATGCTGTAGTTGAGCAAAAAATTATGCTATATAAACAAAATATTTTAAATACCATACTGATTCCTTAAAGGACAGGGTAGATGGTGTGACATTAAAATAGTGCACACTTTACCACTTAAGAACAAAGTATAAATGTAAAAAACATCAGTTAAAATATTTGCTCTTTCTGACAGTTTAGGGCTGTTTTTTATTCTGAAAAAAAATTCTAACCTGAGTTGTTGATAGAGAGTGCATAATTCATACCCATAAAGTTTATTTATGAGAATGCCTACATCTATGGTCGCTCATAATCCAACTGGATACATCATCTTTTTTGGTAGTTTGCATAAACCTTTTATTCAGCACAACTTCTGTTTGTTTGTTTCTAATGTCATACCACACTGAGCAATGTTTGGGCCTATGTGGAGAGGAGTTTAGCTTTGGGAAGCTACATTAAAAAATCTAGACCACTTTTGTTCATTACTACCGTAATCTCCCGCATATAAGGAGCAGCCTGCGTATGAGGCGCACCCCAAAATAAGAGAGGCCTGTCCCAAGTATAAGGCGCACCCCTAAGGGCAGAATTTTGTTAATTTTGTACTGTTCTATAATCAAAATACCCCCCCCCCCCTTTAAGGAAAACCCAAAACTAAAGGCAATGTCCCTCCCACGTATTACACTCAGCAGCATTTTTTTGGCGTATAAGACGCGCCTTATACGTGGGATGTTACAGTAAGTTAAAAGTGACAGAAAACATCTTGACCCTTAAGTAGAGTATAATTATAATTATATAGGTCTAAACTTTGAATAGTTCAGGAGGCTGAAACTTTAAAAAAAAAATGCCGGTTTTGTTCTTACTTTGGAGTATTGCGACTTGTTGTTAAACTATTAAGATGTTTAATAAGATCCAACTCTTAGCATGCTAAGTTGGGTTTTCGTACATGGACCTCTTCTGATTTGTTTATTTGTTTTCTTTAAGGCATGAGAAGAAATGTTAATAATTGTTTTAAAAAGCTCCACTCTCATTGCAAGGGAAAGCCTAGCTTTTCTTCTTTCTCTATGTACTCGAACTCGGTCTTCTGTACATTTTATGTTTTTACTATAGTGAAGAATAAATACTCTGAAACCATGAGATGAAAACCCTGAACCTTGTGTCCTTTATTGTGCAAAATGCAAATTAATACCTCATCGGTTTATCTACCCTCAGTAGAAAGGAAAAGAGGAATAGATTAATAAAAAAAAAATAAAGGAACTTTCGTTTCATATATCTGCCTTTTTCACTCAACAGACAAACTCATAATGCCTAAAAAGGCAGAGAAGACTATGAAAAGTATTCACAGGGAGTACCAGAAGAGAATCATGCGTAAAAGAAGAGCTAGTGGTAAGTATTTGAGGGGAATCTTAAAGGCGCTCTGAATAAAGGAACTACGTCCGCCGACGTTAGCACTGTGGCGGACATAGCCGATTCAGAGCTCCTTTAAGCAAAGTAAAAAATGACGACGCTTTATTTTGCTTCCGCTTGTAAAGTGAAGAAAAGTTAAAATTACTTTATTTGAGACAAACCAAGCTACACCTTCCGATAACCTTCACTTGGTACTTGTCGTTGAAAAAATAAAGATTGTTTATACCATAAAACCCCGGTCACAAGAGTTGAGAAAAATCAGAAGAACCGGTCTTAGGGTCCAATTTTCGACGCGAAAAAAATTTAAAAGCCCGTTTGGGCCAAAAATAGAAAAAAAAATTGGCTTATGACCGGGGATTTTCGGTACAGCAGGTTCTTTTCATATGCATTGTGGTGTCTTTAGGGAATGGTGATTATTTATCAACAGGGGGGGAGGGTGGGTTTGAGGGGGGGACGTAAAATTTTCAGACCCCTCCTGAGGGGGGGGGCAAAAATAATTTTGACCCCAAAAAACACGCAAAAAATGTTGACTGCCGTCAATAATGACCACTCCCTTAGACCAGAATTGCCTCTTATCCTTGTTATGAAAAGAAATTTTTTGTATTTTCCTTCCAGACTGCTACATTCGAGCCCTCTTTTTTGTTGGCCAATGTTACTTTTCGGATCTTCCTAAGGTGGTACAGAGTCAAAAACGGGTGCAGGCTTTCCTAAACAAAAATCCAGCTCTACGGGTAAGTATATCTTACCTTGCCAGACCATGCAAAATTTGGAACCTTTCATCTCATGTTTTTTTCCTTTTTTAGCGAAAGTGCCCCCCGGTGGCTAAATAAGGTACTAAATCCCGCAGTCCATAATGGTTCCATGTGTGGGCTAAATAAGGTACTAAATCCCGCCTTATCTGACCTTCATGCTAGCTGCCGGAGAATTCTTGTAAGCACATGGAAAATTTTACTCTTTCTGCAGGCACCTCCAAAAGGAAAAGATGGAGGACGAGTCCAGGTGCAAGTTTCTGGAGGACCTCGACCAGGAAAGAAGGTACCACCCGTCCATGTGCAAGTCGAGGGAGGATCTTCTGATCCTGACGAGTCCAGTGAGGATGAGGTATTAATTGAGTTCTCTAGTCGCCTTTTTTATTCTTCACTGCGCTTACTGAAGAAATTTTCTAGTACCGTAAACTCCCGCGTATAAGACGCGTCCTCTACGCCAAACAAAATTCTGGGGAGTCTTATAGGATTTTCTGAAGTTCAGGGTGCGTCTTATACGAGGGGTAATTTTACTATAGAACAGTACTAATCTTACAAATATCAGCATTAAAATGTGCGTCTTATACGCGAAAATGCATGTGCTGAGTTTGGGGTGCGTCTTATACGCGCAATGCGTCTTCTACGCGGGAGATTACGGTATATAACAGTTGAAGGCAGATTTGACCTATTATAGCCCATTATTGTGCCCCCTGGTGGCTAAATAAGCTAATAAATCCCGCAGTCCATAATTGTGGCTAATTAAGGTACTAAATCCCGCAGTAACTGACTTTCATGCTAGCTAGCTGCTGCCTGACAATTATTTGAAACACATGGAAAATTTTACTCTTTCTGCAGGCACCTCAACAAGTAAAAGATGGAGCTCCAGTCCAGGTGCAAGTTTCAAGAGGACCTCGACCAGAAAAGAAGGGACCACCCGTCCATGTGCAAGTTGTGGGAGGATCTTCTGATACTGACGAGTCCAGTGAGGACGAGGTAATTTTTGAGTTCTCATCCCCCCTTTTTTATTGATGACTGCGCTTCCTGAAGATATTTTCTAGCATATAACAGTTGAAGGGAAATTTTACCTATTGTAGCCCATAATGGTCCCCCCTGGTGGCTGAATAAGGTACTGAATCCCGCAGTCCACAGTGGTGCACCCTGGTGGCTGAATATGGTACTAAAGCCATCAGTAACAGACTTTCATGCTAGCTGCCTGACAATTTTTTGAAGCACATGGAAAATTTTACTTTTTCTGCAGGGATCTCAACAAGTAAAAGATGGAGCTCCAGTCCAGGTGCAAGTTTCAAGAGGACCTCGACCAGAAAAGAAGGGACCACCCGTCCATGTGCAAGTTGTGGGAGGATCTTCTGATACTGACGAGTCCAGTGAGGACGAGGTAATTTTTGAGTTCTCATCTCCCCTTTTTTATTGATGACTGCGCTTCCTGAAGATATTTTCTAGCATATAACAGTAGAAGGGAAATTTTACCTATTGTAGCCCATAATGGTCCCCCTGGTGGCTGAATAAGGTACTAAATCCCGCAGTCCACAGTGGTGCACCCTGGTGGCTGAATATGGTACTAAAGCCCGCAGTAACAGACTTCCTGCTAGCTGCCTGACAATTTTTTGAAGCACATGGAAAATTTTACTTTTTCTGCAGGCACCTCCACAAGGAAAAGATGCAGGACCAGTCCAGGTACAAGTTTCAGTAGGACCTCCACCAGGAACGAATGGACAACCTCCATCCGTCCATGTGCAAGTCGTGGGAGGATCTTCTCATGGTGACCAGTCCAGTGAGGACGAGGTATTATGAGAAATTTCACTATTCATGCAGTACTGCAACATGTATTAGAGTTCTGAAGTTCCCTTTTTTGATAATGCAAGTGCTAACTGAATAAAATTCCTAGGTTATTTCCTATATACCGTTATGAAAATGCTTTATTATACATGGAGGGGCCTACAGAAGGGGTAATACCTTATACTTTTTAATATTAGATTTACCATCGCAGCATGTAAATGGGAGGACGTTTTTGTAGGGGGGTTCACTTGTATGTGATATATTTCCACTATAGTGTGGAGCGTCTGCTTTTGGGGCTTGAGGGATTAAATATATAACTTTTTTCTACAGGGGAAAAACGACCAAGAGATGCAGCATGCTGAACCTCTTTCTTCTATCTCTTCAGATTCAAGGGAAAATGTAGGTATACTTATTTCATGAGTTATAATTTCGATCCAAGTTTGCATGACAATTTACTAAAAAAGCTACCGTAATCCCCGCGTATAAGGCGCACCTCTAAGAGCATTTTTTTTTGTTTATTTAGTACTGTTCTATAGTAGAACTACCCCCCCCCTATAAGGCGCACCCCTAACTCAAGGCAATTTTCCTACCACGTATAGGACCCAGGAGCCTTTTTTTTGGCTTATAAGAAGCGCCTTTAGACTGGAGATAACGGTACTTACTTAGCTGTATAAGTGTGTGAAAATGGTTCCCACTGTCCATTGAGTGGTTTTGTATTTTTAGCCTTTATAGATGGGGTTATGGATGATTGGACTATTAAGCCTTCATTTATAGAAGAATGTACCGTTATTTAACATGATCTACCGGGAGGTACGCATATATACCATAATGTACCGTTATCTACAATTCTTTTGCATCATGTACTATCATCTTACGTCAAATACCATCATGTACCACCCTGTACAATAGTGAAGAACTAGTGAACATATCAAAGTACTTGAAAATTACATAAATTTTTCACGTCTTTTAGGTCTTAGACCTAAAGTTCTCTGTCGTTCGCTGATTCACTTTCTTAGCAGTATAAGTTGTCTTTCCAAATATGCTTGAAATGGAAGAATAGAAGAATTTTTCTCTGTATGAGTTTTGTGTCTATATAAATTACCGTAATCTCCCGCGTATAAGAGGCGTGCTCTATGCCAAACAAATGCCTTGTGTGTCTTATAGGATTTCTTCAAGTTGGGGGTGCGTCTTATACGCGGGGTTTTCCAACATCTCATTTGGGAAAATGCGCCGATGACAGCTTGAACTCATAGCGCCAGCACCGCGGCAGACTGGGAGCTGTCGACGCGCTCCCGGGGATAAGGCCCACCATACGTCGATGACAGCTTGAACTCATATAGCCAGCAATTCGGCAGTCCGGTCGGTTTAGATGACGCCGACCGTCACACCGTTTGCCCATGACAGCTTGAACTCATATAGCCAGCAGCGCTGCAGACCGGGAGCTGCCGACTGGCGCTCGGCGGGTTTGACGCCGACCGTGTGCCGATGACAGCTTGAACTCATAGCGCCAGCACCGCGGCAGACCGGGAGCTGTCGACTGGCGCTCGGCGGGTTTGACGCCAACCGTGTGCCGATGACAGCTTGAACTCATAGCGCCAGCACCGCGGCAGACCGGGAGCTGTCGACTGGCGCTCGGCGGGTTTGACGCCAACCGTGTGCCGATGACAGCTTGAACTCATAGAGCCTGCACCGCGGCAGACCAGTTGCTGTAGATCTGCTCGGCGGGGAAAACGCCGACCGTCATACCGTTTCTTTTAAATTTGGGGGGGTGTGGGGTGCGTCTTATACGCAAACCCCCCCTGCTGAGTTGGGGAGTTGGGGGGTGCTTGTACAGTTTTTTTTTGACAAATTGATTCAGAGGGGTTGGATGCGTCTTCTACGCGAACCAGCCTACCGTGAGTTTGGGGAGCGTCTTCTACGCGTGAGATTACGGTATATTATTACCGTAATGTGCCGCAGCCCGCGTATAAGGCGCACCCCCAGCTCAGGGAGGCCTGTTCCACGTATATGGCGCACCTATACGGGCAGATTTTTCTTTATTTAGTGCCGTTCCTCTTATAAGACGCACCTTTTAGGGCAGAGATTTGTTAATATATAGGCAAATGTTCACGAGTGGGGAGAATTTTTGAGGGTTATCTCACGCGCCGATCAGGTGCGGCACCTGATCGGCAAGTGAGATAACCCTCAAATATTCTCCCCACGAGTGTTCATTTGCATTTATTTCATGTTATTTTGATCTAAAACTGCTGAATTACAATAGAATTTACCAGAATGAATCCCCGTGCGCATTGTTTACATCGCCATCTTGGAGCTATGACGTCATCAAATGGTCACGTGACCTCGGCGTGTGATATTTTCGCGGGTTATCTCACAGGGGGTGTGAGATACGGCCGATCGAGTGCTAGAGCTATGGGCTGTCAATATCTCGGGCATATCAACATGAAATAAAGTACTTTTCTATAGTAAAATCACCCCCCTATAAGGCACACCCCAAACTCAAGACAATATCCCTCCCACGTGTAGTACTCTCCAGCATTTTTTTGGGGGTATAAGACGCGCCTTATACGCCGGAGATTATGGTACTCCTTTCATAGAAATGGCAATGACCCTTCTTATTTGGTCCAGGGTGAACAGGAGTCTACATCACATGAGTGCAATCTTTAGTCTTTAACTGACCTCTCAGCAAATTTGTTTCCATGAGAAAAATATCCTGTGATGATGGTTTTTGTGAACAGGAGGAAGTCGACAGACATGCAGACGTTGAGATGACAACCCGAGCAGCGAGAACAGAACAAGGGGCCCAGGTAGGTATAAAAAGAATAAATTAGTTTATTAATGTTTAAACCTTTCCGGTAGGATGATTGTAAAGGCGGAATTTATAGTACCGTAACTCCCGCATATAAGACGCGTCCTCTACGCCAAACAAAATGCCGGGGGGTCTTATAGAATGTACTGAAATTGGGGGTGCCTCTTATACGAGGGGTAATTTTACTATAGAACAGTACTGGATTGACAAAAATCCCCCCTAAGAGGTGCGTCTTTTACGCGGAAATGCATGTGCTGAGTTGGGGGTGCGTCCTATACGGGCAGCGCGTCTTCTACGCGGGAGAATACTGTAATGTAATTACTGTAATTTTCCGCGTATGGTTTTTGTGAACAGGAGGAAGTCGACGGACATGCAGACGTTGAGATGACAACGAGCACAGGGAGAAAAGAACAAGGGACCCAGGTAGGTAAAAAACAAAGTAAGTTAGTTGATTAATGTTTAAACCTTTCCAGTAGCATGATTGTAAAGGCGGAATTTATAGTAATGTAATAACCGTAATCTCCCGCGTATCGTTATTGTGAACAGGAGGTAGACGACGGACATGCAGACGTTGAGATGACAACCAGCGCAGCGAGAACAGAACTAGGGGCCCAGGTAGGTGTAAACAAAATCAATTAGGATAGTTTATCCTTTGCTACGGTTTGGTCTACACTTGAAATTTTCAGAATTAATTGAAGTCCTCCTATGAAACCCATCAGTAAAGTCCGAAGTAGGTTCACCTCCTTAGTTTTTTCTGTTCCCCTTTAGTACCTTATGTCAATTTGTATTACTCAAAAAGGCATGAAAACCAAGCTGAATCTGTAAGTCAGCCTTGTTTTTTTTTTCAAGAAGAAAAGTAAAATGCTATTTTGGTTATTGTTTAATATTTACAGGAGGAATGGGATGGAGATGCAGACGTAGATATGACAACCATACCAACCACAACAGAAGAAGGGGCCCAGGTAGGTAGGTTTAATAAAAGTAATGAAATAAAAGGAAAATTTATCCTTTTCTTCATTTCGGTCTTGTATTGAACTTCTCCCAAAGTATTCAAATCCTGTCACACAGGCCAACAGTTTAAGAAGGAAGTAGGGGCACCTCCTTAACTATTTTCTGTACACGACTAGTATATTATCTCAATTTGTATTTCTATTGAAAAAAGGGCCACAATTGACGGAAATATGTAACTTAGCCTTGAATTTTTATCCTGCAGCAAATTTTTGGAATTTTCTTTTGATGAGTGAGTTGCATCCCTCAGTTATTCTTAGCTCTTTCCTGTAACCCTTTAACTTCTGCATGATGCACCTGTACAGCCCTGTGTGCAGTAGTCATTCTTAGTAGTTTACTGAAACCCTTTAACATTGGCATGATGGACGAAAACAGCCCTCAGTAGTGGTTCGTAGAACTTCACTTTAACCCTTTAAGACAGGCAGGATGGACTTTAACCTTCTTTGGATAATGCAGTAACGTGCAGTAATGTTAATTATGTGTTAAAGAACAGTAGGTGCTTTAGGAATTCCATGATATGTTAATGGAAAATTTGCCCTATAGGGATAGCTTGATGTGTTAATGTACAATTGGCCGTTTAGGGATTGCATGATGTGTTAATGTAGAATTGGCCTTTCAGGAATAGCGTAATGTCTTAATGTACCATTACCCCTTTAGGGATTGCATGTTATGTTAATGTACTTTAGGAATGGCATGGTGCAAGTAAAATTAGGCCCTTAGGCTTTGCATTCCAACTTACACTGTCTCAAAATGCTTTAAAAGTGCATTACTAAGTCGGGTCTTTTAGATTTTGGAGACAGCCTGCTCGAACTGTAATAAAATTTAAAATGGACCCCTGACTTCATGAAAAAAAAGGGGAATGAAATATATGTGTATTGATTTATTTTTTAAGGAACAAAGTATACTGGAGAGGACTATACGTCTGCGGAATCTTAAAAAGGAGGTAGCAAATCTCGCACTTGAGAAAGAAAAACTGGTATGTTTTCCCCACTCCTTTTCTAATAAACCAGAAAACAAGAGTAAAAAGAAAGTACAAGCTGTTTGTTTTGAGAACCTTACTTCGTAGTCTCTACAATATTTGAAATTATTAGTCGTACACTGGGGACCTCATATGCTCTAAAATAGAGAGATAATTTCTCAGTTTCCAGTAAACGTTGCCTATAAGGATATTGAGTAACCCACCCCCCTAACTACTACTTAAATCTAATATTTATTTTTCAGCTAGGTGAGAACAAAGAAATAATGGATCTGAAGAAAGAGGTGACTGAACTCCGTGTGATAGCCAATGACCTAGGAATAGCCCTTTCGGCCATGGTAAGTAGGTGAAAAAAATTGCAGAAGATTATAATAAAATAACGCATAACACTAAAGAGTGGGGGAAAGTTTGAATTTTTAAAACTGTTTATTGGCTTCTCGAAACACTTAGACATCAGTTATTATAGCAAGTCCCCAGGTGAGAAAGTGGTACAATAGTTATACACAGGTTCATTTGAGTCATAATTGAAGTTCAGGAAGTTGCCATGAAACCATCATATGCTATTACACTAATGAAGACATACAATTCATATAACTCCTACATTGCCCAAGGTATTTAAAAAAAAAATAAAAGCTTTGTTTTTTTATAAGCCCTTAGGGGACAACAGTATAGTTTGAAAAAAATCGTAAGTTTGAGACTTTATGATACAACTTATTTTTTTTCACTTTCAGACCGCCGAGAGGGATAAGAAGGCGGTCTACATCCAACGCCTATCAATACCCATAGAGACTTTTCTTAACAATGCGGTGACTCCCGAGGAGGCTCGTTTACTGGAGGACGACACACTGACATAGCATACAGCTGAAGCAATGGCATAGAGAAAATTTTAGCTACTTTTCCCGCACAGGGTATAAACAAGTATTAAGGCAGTGTGTAAGGGACAGGTATGGCAATTTTGTAAAATCAGTATTACTGTTAAAGAATCTGAATCTTGGCGGGTCCTCGATTTAGTGTGCTGTATAGTTTAGCCATTATCTTACTGTACGACAGGGGAAAGAAATATTATAAGAAACCCTTTTACCAGGGCGAAGGAGTGGACCCCTAGGATACACTCCCTAATTTAAAAAAAATTGATGTTGTTGTTCAGACCCTTTAATCCTCCGTTCCAAATAGGAAGATGCGTTCTGTGCCTTACAGAATAAAAATAAAAAAAGTTTTTATTTCAACTCAGGTAGCCTGTAGTAGGCATCGTATCTCTTATAAGGAGAACTTTACTGTAGTATGCTAAAGACGGTATTACATATCCAGTTTTTTATATGCTTTACTGTAATTGGTGCTTGATTGTACAATATAAGAAAGTTAAGATTATGTAAGCATACTACAACAGTTTTTACGTTTCCATTTTGAGTACTCCTGTAATTGGTTAAAGAGATGATGCAGATCAAAATATTTCAGGGAAAGAAGAAGAGATATTATTCTCTTCCTTAATAAATAACTCTTAATAAAGGACAGAGAAAGTGTGCTTTTGTCTTTTTCTCTTTTCTCCTTATAGGAAACCAATTAGACCATTTTGTACAAATGAGCAATAGCCTTGACAAAGCGAACAGTAGTTGGTCCATCAAGAGGGGTGTTGAGGTCCTCGAAGTGGTCACGATATAGAGCCCATAGTCTAGCTATGTGTGTCCGAAGCCACATAGTTCCTCTTTTTGTTCTAGGTTCCCTGCCCTGGAGGGCATGTACCATTTTCATGGCTTGCTTTGCATTTTGCTGGCGCAAACCATGGATGAACTTCCACAAAGGGGGGTGATGACAGCCAATGTGTGCCAGAAGGCCGTTATGCCAACCCTCTACAGCGTTGTTCGATTTTGGTAGCGCATTTGAAACTCTGTCTGCTACTGACCAAAAGTTTGCCGGGAATCGTGGGTTATTCTGGTTATCACCTGGAGAAAAATGTTTAAAAGAAATAATCAGTTGTATTTTTTTAAAAGAATGGCGAAGAAAAAGGTTGGTCTTGAAAGGAAGGCCTATGGTGTACATTTAGCTTATACGGTAAAGTGACCATGAGCCGAACACTTGGGCCCCTATGGAACCTCTTACTTTTTATCGGATCTGTTATACAGGTGGATAAGTTTGAGAGGTATAAGAAAATGGTGATAAAAACTATCCTGAAGTTTTATTCTATTCAACAAATAACCTTGTTTTTCTTATTCTCATGTCCATCAGGTGCTGTAAGGCTTCCTTATCTAAGTGATTTTAATTTATCCTCATGAGTACCATGAGTTGGCCCCCAGTACCTTGAGTCGGCCACCCTATATGAAGAAAAAAAAAAGAAGGTAGTTACTGCAAGTAAGTCAATACCTGTGTACACCCTCGCAAAGTACCGCAAAGTATTTCCCAGTAGAAGGTGATGATTTTTGCTTATGGCATAAGCAACGACAAAGAGCAGTCCCTCCTGGATCCTGGCTGCAAAAAGAGTTCCAAATTATAATTGATTTAGATTGCATCCCTTGTTAGGAACTACTTTGGTAGAATGCTTGAGAGCAGGAAATACTTTTAAAATAACTGCTTATAAATGTTAGACATAAGTGCTACTTCTCTTCCCACCTCATACGTGGCATAATGAAATAAGAGACAGTAGACATAAAAGAGGATTTCTCACCGCCAAAGCCTATAAAAATAGACACGTTCACAAGAAAGGGGTAGAAAAGATAGTGTTAGATTTTACGATTTTAAAGACAGTTTTAAGACGTATGCAATACCTGGTGGGAGGAAAGCTAGAGCAGGGATCATGCGACATGTCAAAGAAAACCTAGCATTCTCTTTGTAAGCTTGCCTTGCCCCAGGTGTCTGCTGGATCTTTTTCCACACTGATTTGGTCAAGTGGAAGTAGCAGCCTTTCAGAATTGCACGAGGGAATTCGTGACGTAGAGCACCCTGCAAAAGAGATAAGAAAAGGCAAGACATATATGAATGAAAGGACGATTTGCAAAGAATTAAAAAAAAAAAAATTGGTCAGTTTACTATAGAAAATTACTAAATTCACAAATATGGGCCCTAAAAGGTGCCTCTTATACGTGGAACAGCCCTCCCTGAGTTGGGTGTGCACCTTATACGCGGGCAGCGCCTTATATGCGCGAGATTACTGTGCTTTAAATACATACTAAAATGAAACCGTAACAGATTGCATCTGCTTTTAAAATTCTATAAATGAACGTTAAAAATGCCATAAGGTCAGGGTGTCTCGACTGAGACTTTCACAAATCTCGTCAAATTTCTTTTTTCAAGACATCATCCGTCTTTATTCGCTGTAACTTTATTATAAGAGGCCATTTTCTTTAAGGCCAACCCCCACCCCTAGAGGGGTACAAATTTCTTGCTCCCCCCATGAAGAAGCCACCCACTTGCTGAATAATAATGAACATTAAAGGGGGTCTGGGATCTCCAGGAAAATATCACGATTTCCCAGCTAGCACAACTCGTGCGATTTATGTCATTCTTACGTGAAAACTCATGTTATTTACGTAAAAAAGACATCATTTGGATGAGTAGTGCTAGCAGGGTTGTCAGGCCATAGGGTGCTTGTGAAGGATTCTTAGGATTCCTGAAGTCTGCCATATTTTCCATCTGACTAAGCCCCATGTTAAGAAGTTTCTTATAAGTGAATAAGTCAAGGAGCAGATGACATTAAATATGTTCTCTTAAAAAAAAAATGGAAAAAAAAGGTATAAGAGAAAATTAAACACACTATTGCTGCTTCTTCAAAGTCGAGTAGAACGGTGGTTGGGTCCATGTAACGAAGTAGCTTCAGTTTAGCAAAGACACGTTCATATGATTCCATTCTCTGCCGGCGCATCAGGACATACACACATGGCACATTCACAGTTCCTATGAGGGCGTGTATAGTGTACAGTTGCCTGTATGCCAAAGGAGTGACAGAGAAAGTACCATCAACGAACCAATTGGCACTCTCCTGTAGAAGATCCAGCCCCTCCTCGGAAGCTGTAAAAAAAAAAAAGGAGTAGGAGAAAATGTAATTAATTACTTTTTTCTTTATCTCAAGTTGAATACGAGAGCCCCATAGGCTTAACCAAGAAACTCTGTTTCACACCCCATAGTGTCATAACCCTTCCCCGTATCACACTCCCTGGGAAAACATCCAAAACGGTCAAATAACTGATGATAAATTCATTTCTGATGCCAAATAAATCGAATTTTGAACATATCTGACTAAATTACCTTGAGATAAATACAAAGGAGCACTTGAATTGGTCAGCGCTGAGGGTTATTACACTCGGCTTTGCCTCGTGTGATTACCCTCAGTCCTGACCAATTCTCGTGCACCTTTGTCTATTTTTGTCTTGCGATAGATTGCAAAAAGAAATGAAATTGTAATATTGTTAGTCTAATTTCGACCAGGTACAGTCTTAGGGAGTGGTCTTTATTTATAATTAGGGGGGGTGCTGAGTTTTCGCGGGGACGCGCGGAAGTTTTTACGCCCTCCCCCCCCTTGATAGAAAATGAACACCCAATTTGGAGACACAGTAAAGTTGGTTTAAACAAAATTCTGTGAAAGGAAATTTGGTTATAAGAGAAAAAAAAAATCAAAAAAATTTCCTATACTTTTCAGAAGTAAATAAAATTGGTTAAAACGAAGTCCTGTTTTATCCTGAAAAAAAAGGTTCAAATAAAGGATGGACTGGATGGCCCCATGAAGCTGAAAATGGACTTAACCTATTTAGGTGAGGCAGTGAAAATTGGTTAAAAAAAAATTCCTTCTAACGAAATTTGGTTATAAGAAGAAGAGAAATTGGTTACAACAAAATTTCATTCTAAGGAAATTTGTTTATAAGAAGACGAAATTTGGTTATAACAAGACAAAATTTGGTTATAACAAGACAAAATTTGGTTATAACAAGACGAGAAATTGGTTATAAGAAAAAATAATAATAACGAAATTTGGTTATAACAAGACAAAATTTGGTTATAACAAGACAAAATTTGGTTATAACAAGACGAGAAATTGGTTATAAGAAAAAATAATAATAACGAAATTTGGTTATAACAATACGACAAATTGGTTATAAGCAAAAATAATAATAACGAAATTTGGTTATAACAAGACGAGAAATTGGTTATAAGCAAAATTCATTATAACGAAATTTAGTTATAACAGGAAGAGAAATTGTTTATAACAGATGAGGCTGAAAATGAACATAAGGGAGTGGTCATAATTTATAAAAAGGGGGGCTGGTGGGTTTCAGGGGGGGGCATAAAATTTTCAGACCCCTGGCGAGGGGGGGATAAAAAATTTTGGCTCCTCTTGAGGATAAAAAAATTAACCCTCTTTTTAGCAAAAAAGCCCGCGTGCTACTATAGATAAAAGAAGGGCGCGAAAACTCTCCGCGCCTCCGGTGCGGGGGGGGCGCAAAAAATTTCCGCGCGTCCGCGCAAAAACCCACCACCCCCCCATCTTGATAAATAATGACCACTCCCTAAAGAAATTTGGTGAGAAAATGTAAATTGGTAGAAAGAAAAATTTGGTTATAAGTAATTAAACTTGGTCTAAACGAAGAAAGGTACGAAAAATACACTCACCAAAAATCAAGGTGCGTTCTTCGTCTCTGGAATCCCATTGAAGCCAGGGATCACCGTTAGCCATAATCCTGTATGGTCCAGGTATACGTCTGGGCATTTCTTCCACCCTTCTGGGATTAAAAGGATGTTGGAATTCTTCAGAACGTTTCCTTTGGACAGTCCTGTTCAAGGACTGAAAAAAAATTGAACAAAAGATAAAGACAGTAAAAGATTCAAAAATTTGGTAATACGAAGTATGACCTGTCCTAGCTTCAGATAAAAAAAAAAGAGGAAAGCATGAAGGAAAAGAATATATTTGAAAAAAACAAACCTACCCCCTCATCTGGCATGCGCCCATATGCAACTGGAGATAACCCCTCAAGAGCACGGCTCACGACTTGTCCCGTTCGCCTCTGAGTAGATTCGGCCTCCTCCAGCAACTTTGCCTTAGCACGAGCAACCTCAATGTCTGCATCATCTGCAGGATGGGTATGTTCCTGTTGAAAAGAGAGAAGAATTTTCATGGGAGAAAAAATGAGTTGGGAGAAAAAAATATAGTACTGAAATATAACATGGACTTTTATTAAAAATGATGTGACATGGACCTTAGTGAGAAGGACAGATGAAAATACAAATTAAGTTATATATTAGATGGGCTTTTATTGAAATAAAAGAGGGACATGGGGCCCCCCATCTAGACCACGTGCGAGAGAAGGTGAGAAAGAAAATATAATTTTCTTACCCGATTTTTATGAGAAAAACGAACAGATTCTCCTTTGATGACCAATTTAACTCGACATTCAGGTTGGTCACCTTCTTGGGTGGTTTTGTGTTTTCGGTGTATGCATTCCCAAGTAACACTTTCCGGACCACCGTCTGTAGGGTAATAAACATAGTTTCGTGTATATAGAAATCCACCACTGGCCAAGTAGAAGTGATTTTTCCCTTTGTTGGTCCTTATATATTCGACAGCTATGCCACCTAGGATGGGATTGAAGCCTGGTAGGACATATTGTTGTGGGTGGGGGTCTTCTGCATGATCTCTGTCTTGATTATAAGCATGAGGATAATGTCTCTCTTCCTCTGCCTCTGAATGAGGGAGGGAGGCATCATCTGAGATATGTTCGTCTTCAGAATAACCCCCGTCCGATGAGGATACTAGTTCATCATCCCATGAAGAATATGTATCTGACGATTGGTCGGAAGAGTCTTCCAATTCGTCAGAATGGTCGTCACCGGTATCCATTATTACCTGTATGAAAAAAAATATAATATTGTACTTAATAATATACAAAGGCAGTAAATTAACTTTAAAATAAAATTAAAATAAAAACCATATTGGATGCTGAACTGCTGAAAATTTAAGGAAATGAACAACCTTTGATTAAGCCACACCCGTCTTTCTTTTAGCTTTTAACCACTTTGAGGGGGTATCATAGGAAGGGACCAATTGAAGAATTAGTTAGATTCTTGTTAAAGAGGAAAAAAGCCCCTAAAAAAAAGGAAATTGTGGTGACTCCTCATAAACCTGTGTGAAGTACCTAACACATGTGGCTAGATGGCCTCGCATGAGATGTGGACGAAAATGATAACTCGGTTCCCTATCCGGTCCCTGCCCCTCCCTATCTGGTCCCTGCCCCTTCCTATCTGGCCCCTGCCCCTTCCTATCTGGTCCCTTCCCCTCCCTAACTGGTCTTTACCCTCCCTATCCAGTCCCTGCCCCTCCCTATCTGGTCCTTGCCTGGTCCCTTACACCTCAGTATCTAGTCCCTGCCCCTCCCTATCTGGTCCCTGCCCCTGCCTATCTGGTCCCTGTCAGACAGAGGCCATGTTCCTCCCTATCTGGCTTTTTACCCTACCCGATCCCTGCACCTCCCTATATAGTCCCTGCCCGTCCCTATCCGGTCCCTGCCCCTCCCTACCCGGTCCCTGCCCCTCCCTATCTGGTCCTCTCCCTCCCTATCCGGTCCCTGCCCCTCTATATCTGGTCCCTGCCCCTCCCTATCTGATCCTGTCCCTCCCTTTCTGGCCCCTGCCCCTCTATATCTGGTACCTGGCCCTCCCTACCTGGTTCCTGCCCCTACCTAACTGGTCCTTGCCCCTCCCTATCTAGTCCCTGCCCCTCCCTATCCGGTCCCTGCCCCTCCCTATCCGGTCCCTGCCCCTCCCTATCTAGTCCCTGCCCCTCTGTATCTGGTCCCTGCCCCTCCCTATCTGGTCCTGTCCCTCCCTGTCTGGTCCCTGCCCCTCTATATCTGGTCCCTGCCCCTCCCTATCTGGCCCCTGCCCCTTCCTATCTGGCCCCTGCCCCTTCCTATCTGGTCCCTTCCCCTCCCTAACTGGTCTTTGCCCCTCCCTATCCAGTCCCTGCCCCTCCCTATCTGGTCCTTGCCTGGTCCCTACACCTCAGTATCTAGTCCCTGCCCCTCCCTATCTGGTCCCTGCCCCTGCCTATCTGGTCCCTGTCACACAGAGGCCATGTTCCTCCCTATCTGGTCCCTCCCCCTCTCTATCTGGTCCCTGCCAGGGATAGGCAGGTGGAAGGAAAGAGTAAGAAAAATAAAGGGGGTGAAGAGTAGGGAGGGATAGGCAGAGTGCCTGCCCCTCCCTATCTGGTCCTTGCCTGGTCCCTACACCTCAGTATCTAGTCCCTGCCCCTCCCTATCTGGTCCCTGCCCCTGCCTATCTGGTCCCTGTCACAAAAAGGCCATGTTCCTCCCTATCTGGTCCCTCCCCCTCTCTATCTGGTTCCTGCCAGGGATAGGCAGGTGGAAGGAAAGAGTAAGAAATATAAAGGGGGTGAAGAGTAGGGAGGGATAGGCAGAGTGCCTGAAGAATAGCTACACAGTATTGAGCCTGTGGATTTCCTGCCCCTCCTACTTTTAGTTTGTATACTAAACACTCTCCACCCTCAAATCATATACTGTGCTTCTAATACATAAGGAATGTTGGGGAAGGGTGCTTGGAGATTGACACTACTCCTCTATAAGTCCCTAGACCTTACAATTTTATTTTTAGGATGACTATATCCCTTTTACTAAAAGAAAGTGAAATGTTGCCTGGAAAAGGGTACTTTTATCCAGAGAATTGGCTGGGTAACGACCCTTAGCTTTGGTGAGATGGATTTTGCCTGAAAAGGGAATTGGTGGGAGGGATTTCGGAAAATTACGGGAGACCCTTGGATTTGGGCCTTGCCTCCAACACATGGACAGGACATCCCCCCTCCACCCACCCCACTGCCTGGCCCTGTGTCCCGCAGTAAACATGTAAGGGAGGCGATGGCCTGTGAGAGGACATTCGGGGGGGGGGGACTCACATTTATTCTGACACAGGTGTGTGGCTGGAGCTACAAGAAACCTTACCCTTGTTAGGGGGATTTTACCTCAAAAACTGTATCCTTGTTAGGGCGCTTTAAAAAACAAAAAAAAATATTTTTTTAAAGAAATAATTCACCCCCCGCGTATCCAAAACATGGTGAGTCCCCCCCCCCCCGACGGGGACAGGACATCCCCCCCCCACCCAGCCCACTGCCTGGCCCTGTGTCCCGCTGTAAACATGTAAGGGAGGCGAGGGCCTGTGTGAGGAGATCCCGTGGGGGGGCACTCATATTTATTCTGACACAGGGGTGTGGCTGAAGATACAAGAAACCTTACCCTTGTTAAGGGTATTTTACCTCCAAAACTGTACCCTTCTTGGGGCGTTTTAAAAAATGTTTTTAAGGAAATAATTCACTCATACCTTGTTAGAATTCCCTAGATGTGAAAATATCTCCTTAAAAATAGGCAATAATGGTCTAAAAGTAGGAATTTTTAAGGGATATTTGACACCAAAGTAAAAAGTAAGCCCTTTTTAGGGGGATTTTGGTCAAAGTTGACCCTAAAAAAAGTGCCCTTGCCAGCGGGACACAAGTGTCAGGAGAATATATGAAGTGTCCCCCCCGGGGAGGACATATACCCGCCCTCCCTGGCCCTGGGTGTATACCTGACTAATTTGATAGAGATAGAATGAGTCAAGACGTATATGGAGTAAGCAGGTATATTTATTAGCAAATGAGATAATCCCAAGTGTTGACTGCGGCCCTTAGGGGGGGAACTGTTACCCATTTAATAGCTCCCTTCTCATATCTATTAAGAGAATAACTCGCTGGTATTAAGGTTAAGTAATGGTGGCGCCCAATGGACAAGCTCATGAGGGTCTATGCAACTAAGGAGTAAGATTTTTTAGCCTGTTACATAATCCCCACTGGGATCCTGTTATCAGTAGTGGGTGTTATCAGGAATGGCGGCGCCGATGGGGCGACCTGCTAACTGAGAAGACTGGGGTTAACCTAATAAGAATAGACCTGGCTGTTACAGTTCTTATCTAGCAAGGTGGGGTAAGACAACAAAGAAAACAAGAAAGTGGGAACTAGGATATGCCTTTAGTACCAGAGTAGAGATTTGACTTGGATGATAAAAGGCTGTGCTGGTTTTAAAATCTAATAAAAAAATTAACAAAGTAAGTCTGACCCGAAAGACTTGATGGGGGAGTATGTTAAACCATATCCAAAGATCATATTTATAGGGAAAGTTATGTAAGGGAGAAATGTTTTTTTAAAAAAGAAAAAAAGAAGGGAAACCAGGGTAAATAAGTCCCTTCTGAAAATGGGCCTTAGTGCAGCTTACATAGGGTGGCTATTCACAGCATGTGTGAGCAATACATAATAAGAGGAGGTTTCGATGACTTTTCAAAAAGCATAAGAGAAAATATATTTGCTGCACTTACCTTTCATCCAGGGTGACAGGAGAAAAGTATTTTTTTGTGAAAATCCCGGTCGGTTGGCCATACAAAAAAACGGAATGCAAGTCTGGATGAGCGGCTGAAGAAAAGGTTAGGAGGGGGGTTGGGGTCGGTTAGAACTGAACGACTAGGGGGAGGGAAGGAGGGGGGGGAGGTGGAGTGGAGAGCCAAGGTGGGAGGGGGTGCCAGGTGGGGATAAGCCGAGGCGAGCGTCTTCTCCAGGTATAGCAAATGTAGCACACTATGGGAAGCCAAGGCGACACTAATTTTGCGTATGTTATCTGCAATAAGCATGAGCGTCTTGGGGGTTGGAAAAAGGTTAAGAGAGGGAAAAATGGGGGGGAGGTCAATTCATGTTATGGATTTACTTGAAGTCATTTCTCCTTTAAGAAAAGGTTAAAAGTTTTAATTGAGTCTGAGTTTTGAGTGAGAGTTTATTTTCCCTGCATATGAACGATACAGTGTACATTTTATATTGCAGGTACATAGTAATAAACCAATAACATAACTATATAAGAGAGAGAGAACGACCTATTTAGATATGGATCGGACTTGTTTTTTTCCATTCTCTATACTTTCTTTAATATGTGTGAAAACGGGAATCATATAGTGTACGGCTGGCTTGCCATACCGGTTAAGGTGAGCTGCACTGCAGGTGGAGAGGGGGTCAGGTGTTCCAGTTGGCGGGTTAAGGACACGTGACCTGTTACATAACAGAAACGCGGTTTGTGGTTGGGTGAGGATGGGCTGTTTATGCAAATATAGGAAGGCAGATAAGAACCAAGTTGTACATGGAGGTAGAGCACGGGGGTAGAGCAGTTCAAATTGAAAAGACTTAGCCCACTCGATATTGAAGAGGAGGAGTAACAAGAGGAAAAAACAACTAGGACTTTTCTTGGACGAGCAGGATCAAAATGGGTGAGTTAACGATTCTTTCATTTGAGTATCAAGGTGGCTAAGAGGGAGACGTAAGTACACAATTTTGTGGAGAGATTGCAGTTTAAAATGTACCAAGAATTTCTGTCACGGGGGCTTAAGGGTGAAAAATGGTGGAGTCTCTTGTGGACGGTGATTTTGGTTGGGTGGGGGGAAGGTTAAGCATAAAAAAAAAATAAAAGATAAGCCAAGGAAAGAAGGGAGACGTGTGAAATGTGTAGAAAAACAAAACATGGAAAAACAGTTTCCCCACAGTAGACGCAAAAAGATGGTCTTTGAACCGTTAGGGAAGGGGTTGGGGGTGTGGATGGGGGGCCTCATGTACGAAGTGGATATTAAAAAAGGCCTTGTCACGATTACAGTCGTTCATGACCATGTAAATAAGCCTGAAATAGCCCATCGTGTACAGAGAAATGAATTCGATATTATGAGAAGACCAATTTTTAAATCTAGTTGTCAACCCCCCCATACGGGCATAAAATGGTGCGCGAACTCCCTTATTAGCCTATACATTCAAAGTTCTTTATAGGAAACTCCCTTATAACGAAATTTGGTTATGTTCAACAACAAAAAAATTCCTTATCAGATTTCTATACATTTCTATAGTAAATAGACTTCGTTGGAAGGAAGTGCCATTGAGATAAAACTGATTATTTCGAAGAGAGATAGCCTCTAAACCCACAAAGAAGGGACCAGGGGGAGGATTTTAAGTCCTATTACAGGCTATGGCACCCCTCTGATGTTCATCAACCCCCCTACATCCACCCAGAGAGAGGGGACCAGGGGGGAGATATGAAGTCCTGTTACAGGCTATGGCAAGCCTCTGAAGTTAACCCGCCCCCCTACACCCACCCAGAGAGAGGGGACAAGGGGGGAGATATGAAGTCCTGTCACAGGCTATGGGACGCCGCTGAAGTTCACCCGCCCCCCTACACCCACCCACCCACAACCACACAGAGGGGGTGGGTATGAAGTCCTGTTACAGGTTTTGGCGTGTGTGTGATGTTTCCCTCCCTAAATCCACAAAGAGGGAACCAGGGGGCGGGTATGAAGTCCTGTCATAGGTCTTGGGTCACTGGGTTTTCAAATGAAAGTATGTTGATTCCCCCCCCCCCCCCCATCAAAGGTATTGAAAAATTCTGACCCGCCCCCCTCAAACCCACCAGCCCCCCCACCCTCTTGTTAAAAGAAGATGACTAGCTTAGGGACATGAGGGAAAATTGGTTCAAACAAAAATTCATTTTAACTAAATTTGGTTATAAGAGGACGAGGAAGTTGTTTTAAGAAAAATTCATTCTAACCAAATTTGGTTATAACAGGATGAGAAATTGGTTATAACAAAAATTCATTCTAACCAAATTTGGTTATAACTGTCCCTAGGGGCCATCGGTCCCACATTCGAGGGGGGGGGGGGACTCCCCATACACACTCCAACCAGGTAGCTTTCAGTAGCCCACACCCATAAGGGGGACCCACACCCCATCTCCAAACCAAAGACCCCCCTTTAAAAGAGGGAAATTGGAGATGAACATATTTAAATGGGCTTTAACTGATAAAAGTTTTTCTAGTTTTGATTTGAAATAATAACTGATTATTTTTACACTATATATAAAAATGGGTTGCTAGGTCGCTGGTTATAAGTAATGGATTTTTTACTACAGTGAAACTTGGTTATAACAAAATTCCTTATAACGAAATTTGGTTACAAGAAACAAAAATACCATATCACAAAGCATTCTTATATATTCCTGTAGTAAAAAAACTTGGTATGAACGAAGTGCTCTTGACATGAACTTGTTTAAAACGAAGTTTTTTGACTTCCAAGGATCCCTTTCTGGCATATAGCACAAGTATACACCACGAGAAGCCCTGTGTACAGGCTAAAATTTCCTTTGGTGACCCCCCACCCCCACCCCAGTGCCGCCCATGGCACCCTCTGTGGCGTGAGAAGCCCTGTGTAAAGGCTATAATTTCCTTTGGTGACCCCCCACCCCCACCCCAGTGCCGCCCATGGCACCCTCTGTGGCGTGAGAAGCCCTGTGTAAAGGCTATAATTTCCTTAGATGACCCCCCACCCAGGCCCAGTGCCGCCCTTGGCCCCCTATGCGGCGTGAGAAGCCCTGTGTGCAGGCTATAATTTCCTTAGATGAACCCCCCACCACCACCCCAGTGCCGCCCATGGGCCCCTATATGCATGAGAAGCCCTTGTACAAGCTCTAACTTACCTTTTTTATGTCTTACACCCCAAGGCTACCACCCCTACCTTTTAGCATAATTATAACATCTATACTTTTATTCCCAAATGTCCATTAACTTCATAAACGTACCATAGTGAGTGTAAAGCCCCCCCCCCACCCTCCCTCCCCCATCCATATTGCTTAACTTGGTTATAACGAAATTCGGTTACAACGAATTTTTAAAGCTTGTAACTAGTAGTTCTTTGAAACCAAGTTTTACTGTACTTCAGCCTAGAGTGCCCTTGGGGTACCAGATGAAGAAAATTTTTCAGGCTGAGAAGGAGTGAGTAATGTGCCAGCTAACTGGAGATTCTGTATACACATTTAGATGGAAATATCTACATAATTATACAATATTTTCCCAACTGAATTATTCATTTTGAGGTGTTTTCTGATTAGAATTTTGGTAAAAACCTTTTATAGCCTCACAAATCGTCAGCCAAACTGCAATATCCGCCATCTTGGATCGCGTTCCAGATAGATAGGCGCCCATCCTGGTGCTCCTTCTGGGGGAAATGTCTCGATCTTTGTAGATGTAGACTGTACTAGCCAAGGGCTTTAATTAGAGGGGGAAAATTTTTGACTTTGCTATGATACTGGTTTTAATTAATTTTCTGGTATTACATATGCAGGAGATCTGAAATCGGAGAAAATCGCAGCCTTATAGGTGGGCAAACTTATATTATTCGGGTTTTGTAGAATAACCCTGTGGGCTAATTTAGCTTCTGTAACAAATAATTTTTTTAATAGAATTTTGTGTAATATGGTCCAAATTTTTGAGAATTCCGTGCTTTAAATAATATGTCAATATTTATCCAAATTCACTCCTAGCATTGGTCTACATGATAAGATATTGCATTTAATTTTGGTATCCTAGTTAGGGCGTTTATGGGAAGCCATTTGGGTAAACTGGACATAAAAACAGTTTTTTTTACATAAGCACAGTTTTTTCTACAAAAAGCCAGTTTTTGATAGCATAAACCCAGTTTATGTGGGGAAAACTGCATACGTAAGGGAAACCGCTCTTGTTACAAAAATGAATATTACCTAAGTTGGCGACTTTTTATTGCTTCTGGACAGCCAAAGTGGGGCCCTTGATAGGGGGTCCCCATGTCCCATGTCAATTTTAAGAATCTCCATGTCGATTTAAGGAAATTCCATGTCCCCATGTAGATTTTAAGAAAAGTTCATGTCACCATGTGGATTTTAAGAAAGGTTCATATCCCATCTCACTAAGCGAAAAAAGGTGATCTTAGGGGTCTGAGCCATGAAAGTGTGAGAAAAAAAATACTGTAATGAAAGTTATTAGGCGAACCCCTTATTTGCTTAGATAAACAAAGAAACTCATACTTTGCTTACCTAAACTTGGTAACCCCATGCTTTGCTCAGAAACCCATACTTTGCTTACATGAACTGGGTTTATGTGGAAGAAAACCTTAGTTTGCTCAGAAACCCATACTTTCCTTAGATAAACTGGGTTTATGTCCAAAAAACCCATGCTTTGCTCAGAAAACCCATACTTTGCTTACATGAACTGGGTTTATGTGCAAGAAAACCTTAGTTTGCGCAGAAACCCCTACTTTGCTAACATGCAGGAAACCCATCCTTAGATCAGAAACCCACACTTTGCTTACATAAACAGGGTTTATGTGCTAGAAACAAACCCTTTCCTGAAAACCCATTCTTTGTTAACAAAGGATGGGTTTCTGCAGATAAACCCAATTTATGTTGTAAAAACTGTGTTTTTGTTCAAAGGCCCAGTTTATTCGACATAAACCCAGTTTATGTCTACAAAGGAGGGGTTTCAGTACAAAAACTAGGTTTATGTAGCAAAACCTGGGTTTATGTGAAAAAAACTGGGATTATGTAAACAGTTTACCAAAAAGGCTTGCCATAGGCGTTTCCCATACATATCTAAGAAGCGAAGGATACTGTCCATACCGTTGATCTCCGACTAGCTGGCAAAATCTAGATTATACCCATATTTCCAGGTTTGTGAAAATTGTAAAATTATAAATTTTTAAGAAAAGGGGGAGGGGTGGTGGGTTTGCACGTGGATGAGCGAAAAAAAATTTAGGTCCCCCCCTCTTGAGGGGGTAATTATTTAGACCCCCCAAAAAGGGCTAAAATTGTTCCCAACCGTAGCCTTTTAGGCTGTAGTAAGTAGGGGAAAAAATATTTGTAGGGCCTACTTATATAGGAACTGTTTGTAAAAAGTTCTAATTGTTTCTGTTGATGAATTCAAATTATGTGGAGAAACAATAGACTTTTTTTATACTTACAAATTTTTTTCACAGAAAGAGAAAACAGTGGAGGAAACGATGACTTCCTGGAGTTGCAGATATACTGTTTACATCCCCTTACGCGAAGGGTAGAAAATATTCATGATTTGCTTGAAAGCCTGAATGAGGATTTATTTGGTAAGTAAAAGTTTAATAAGAGATTTATTAATAGAACCTTTTTTTTTAAATAATTAACTTTCTGGCCATGGTTACCTTGACCTACATTTTAGAAAAAGTGAAATAACCTACCACATATAAGGGGAGAAATTTCGCCATAATTGAAAAAAAAACCGGTAGCTGGTGCTAGAGGAGAGCTGAAAGACTGGATGAGTATAGGATTGCAGTCTATAAAGTGTGCCATGGGTCCCTGGTGGGAGAAATGGGAACTACTAATGTTAGGCCTTAACATGAAGTTTTTCATATTATTTGTAAGAATAAGTTATGAATAAATAAAATATAAGATGTTTAACATGCTGGCTCTCTGCTGCCACCTAGTGACACATAAGGATTTCCATTGCCATCTAGTGGCACATGGTGAAAACACACCGATGGCACAGCTCTCCCAAAGAAGACCTTTCTTTCATATCCAGTGGTTCAGGTCCATGGTGCTATGTTGGGAAAATCCACATTGTGTACTACCATAGTATGACCCAGGGGAATGTAAGATATAAGAAAAAAGTTTTTGTTGTCCCCATTGTGGATGGAAGGAAAAATATATTTAATTATATAAAAAAGTGCTAGAAATAAGTCAAAGTCCGAGAAAGTAAATCTAAAGAAATAATTTTTTCAAATAACAGGAGAGGCTAGACACCCATACATGAGAGGAGAAAACGGGGGCAGTTTGATAAAAAGAGATTGGACAACGGACGATTGGACTGCCTTCGTACGACACCAATGGGAGAGGGTAGTCAAGTTCAAACTTATGGTGAGGGGAAGAAATAACACACTTCGCCTAGCAAGATTGGAAAAGATGCAAAATGGAGATGAGTTGTACATTCTACCTACCCAAGCCGTAAGTTTTTGTTTTTTGGACTCTTTGAAAATGACCAAAATTTTAGTCAAGTTTACTTGTTGAAAAGAAGAGAAATTAGCTAGCATATATAAATACCCAGAGCAGCTTATTAAAATAACGACTGCCCGAATATGGTTGGTATGGTCCATTTTTATTTTAACAAATTAAAATTATTTCCCTCCATGCAAGCCTTAATGGAGAAAAATCGGGCCCAGATCAGCTCATATAGGAGGAATGAGGGAGGCGGCTGGGAAAAATTATTCTAGATTATGCTAGTGGGACAAATTTTTCATGTGAACTGGGATGATTTATTTCATTTATTTACCTGGACAGACTACTATGTTTTACATCGAGCTACAGAGACTTCGGAGTTTGGGAGAAGGCGGGAGGAATCAAGGAGGAAGAGAGAGTGTGGAACCACGACGAGAGGAAGAGGGTGCAGGAGTGGAAATGGAGCAAGAACTAGAAGAAGATGATGACTTAGTGTGTATCACCTTGGTGGGTGATGGGTTCGGAAGGTCGCAGAAACTACTTGAAAAGAAGACCAGCATGAAGGTAAAAAGAAAAAGAAAAATGTGTGATATAGGTCTGGTCAAGTAAGAGTGTGTCAAGTATGGTGTGGTATGGAACACTTGTATGGTGTGGTATAAGTGTGGTATGGCATGGTACGGTGTGGTACATGTGTGGTATGGTGAGGTATGGTGTGGTATCGGGTATGGTGTGTTATGTGTGGGGTATACGTGTGGTATGGGGTGGTATGGTGTGGTATGGAGTGGTATAGGTTTGGTATATGTGTGGTATATGTGTGGTATATGTGTGGTATGGTGAGGTATGGTGTGGTATCAGGTAAGGTGTGGTATATGTGTGGTATACGTGTGGTATGGTGTGGTATAAGCGTGGTATATGTGTGGTATAGGTGTGGTATGGTGTGGTATGGTGTGGTATGGTGTGGTATATGTTTGGTATACGTGTGGTATGGTGTGGTATGGTGTGGTATAAGTGTGGTATATGTGTGGTATAGGTGTGGTATTCGTGTGGTATGGTGTGGTATTCGTGTGTGGTATTGGTGTGCTATTAGTGTGGTATCGGTGGTATTTGTGTGGTATGGGGTGTGGTACAGGTGTGGTATGGTGTGATATTCGTGTGGTATTTGTGTGGTATGGTATTCGTGTGGTATTTGTGTGGTATTCGTGTGGTATGGTGTGGTATTTGTGTGGTATGGTGTGGTATTCATGTGGTATTTGTGTGGTATGGTGTGGTATTCGGGTGGTATGGTGTGGTATTCGTGTGTGGTATAGGTGGTATATGTGTGGTATACGTATGGTATGGTGTAGTATGATGTGGTATGGGGTGGTATGGTTCACATGCCTTGGTTAAACAAGTTTGAATAGATAATTCTACTGAATTATGATGATGGGGGAGGTAATACAATATGTTTAGTGTCCCTCCAACTATTAGTCGGTACTAATAATGTGTTGGAAAATTAAAGAATTTGTTTAAACATAAATGCCTTTCATCGACAGATATTTATGGAATGGATAAAAGGATTGGAGGGAGCTACTAGCCACTTTGAAATTGAACAAACGAATACAATGTCGGTAGTGTTGAGCGATCAGTGCCCACAAGAACTGACCATAGGAAGCATATTCAATGACGACTACAAACTAAGAGTACTGTGGTTAGGGGTAAGTAAATAAACCAAAAGAGATAAAAACTTACTCCAAAAATAAAAAAAGTTTGAAGTATTGACCTAGAATATCAATGGAAAAAGAAGGTAAAAGAGGCTTTTCCCATCAAGAAATTTGCCGAATATAAGGGTGTAAAAGTAACTGATTCATACCTGTTTTTTTTAAGAAAAAGAGGGGACAAGCCGTTTGACGTGAAAAGAATTTTATCTTACACAGGAACGGGGAGTACCAAATGACGATGCTGAAATTCAATGGCTGATGAGGGAGGTGCGATTGCAGATGGTGAGAAGGGCACATCATATTAACAAAATACCAGGTAACCTGGATGATCCATGGAACTCATTTCTACAGAGATCGAGAATGGTGAAATATATCCTGTCGCCCAAATGTATTGTGGACCTAAGGAGACAAGCAGACGATGGTACGGAGGACAGAAATAACGCCATAGACCAGGGAGGTCCTCTCAGGGCATTCCTGTACCACCTCTTAGCAGAAATAACACAGTTGCCAGTCTTCCGAGGAAACCGAAAAAGAGGGGACTTAATATTGATATTTACAGACGAGGGTATGTTGAGAGTACTCTTTATATGATTGACAGATTCCCTTCTATGATTAGGGTTCTGACTTATTCTATGATTAGGGTTCTGACTTATTCCAAACTAAGGTAGTGCATAATCCTTTTTACTTTTTATACCTGCCTTATGATTATTAAGACTTTAAAGGCTTTATAGGAAGACAAAATATGATATGAAAAAGGTTTTAGTGTATGTAGAGCATAAAGCAGGGAAATTACTTCCTACTTGTAGAATAATGCACTTTATTATAAAAAATTGTTTATAGTTCATTTATTATGCAACAGAATAGACTTGAGGAATAATAGATTAAATGCACCTTTTTATAAAATATTGTTGTACATTCATTTATTATTCTACAGCATACAGCAGCGAAATCTACTTCAACATAGGGGCAGCATTAGCTTTGTCTCTGGCTGTGAATGGACCACCACCACCTTTCGTGGGGCAGCTGATGGCCAAAGCCATATCGAGGGGGGCCTACAACATAAAGAGCCTGATGGGTGAAGTGCGACGAATGGAGTCTCTAGCTCGAGGATACATAGATATCTATGAATCAGAACAGATAGCAAGAGTAAGTACAATAAAAAGAATAGAATTATATTTTGGAAATAGAATAAGTGAGGAGGAGAGATTTGTTAAAATATGATGATATTTGTGATAAGAAAATAGATGAAAAGCTAATGAGTACGTACTCTTTTATTATTTTGCCAAACATCAAGAAAAGGAATTTATTGACTGTTGTTGTACTTAAAACAGCTGGAGCATGCAGACAACGGGATGCACCTTCATGCAGCACTTGAGTCTATAGACCTTCTGGATGGGGTGGAACTGGAGAAGAAAGTCTACAACCAGACAAACTACCTAGAGGAGAGAAAGAAGTTGGGCCAACTAGCCCTGTACCAGACCGTTCTTGGGAAGCACAAAACTGCTTATGAAAGGTAGAGTTATTTCTTTATCTCGATGTTCTACCTTGATTAAGAGAAGAATATAGTTAAAAAGTAAAAAAGTTTACACTAATATGCGTTATAACGTAATTTGTTTGAAAAGAAAATACACCTTCTACTTCCCCCTAGCCTGTTCTCTGAAGACCAATGGGAAGGTATGGGAAAAATGAGAGGTCTGATGGGGGCTTAATTGCATGGTTTGGTTATAACCAAATTGGTTTATAAGTAAAATTTTTGCTTGTCCCTGTTACTTTGTTATAACGGAATTTCAATGTATGTGAAGATGGTTTTGGGCCATGAGTATATATTTTTTTCTCCCAAGAGGCCTTTACAAAAAAATTATTAAATCCCCTTTCATATGCCCACCCCCCTCTCCCACTCAGCCACTCCAACTTAGCCCATTGCGGCCCACATAGGACCCACACCAAATAAAATGAGGGATAAATTGGCCACACCGGCCACACCTTCTTTACTACCTGGGCATTTAAGAAAAAAAGGATGCAAAAAAAGGAAGTAGTGTTTGACTTTTGAATACTGTTGGATTTAAGATTGGAGGAGGGACTGGAAACAGTGCACTACGCAATAAGAAAACACGAGGAGGGCTTCATGGCACTGTGCAAAAGAAAGGCTCCAATGACAGCAGCTACACTGGTTGCTCTACTACTTTTTGTGCGCCCAGAGAGAGCACTGGACTTGGAGCAGAGGAGAATTGGGGCGGCAACTGGGGCAGAGTGCTTTGAGTGGTTCATCCAGTACATTCAAGATTGCGAAAGTGAGTAAAGAGACTAAATATTATTCTAAATTACGGAAACAAAGAGAAGTATTAGTTGAATAACCAAAAACAAAGTGTGAGAAGTTTTCTCTCTTGTGGGGAGTGAACAGAAATTATATAATAAAGGTATTTATTCTAGTAATAAAAGATTGAGAAGGGGGTGTTTTTAAATAAAAATAAAAATAAAAGCCTTATGGTGGCTGGCAGATGCCTTAATGCATGGGTCTACTAGATACTCATCTCCAGTTCTTCATTGAAGAAGGAGGCCGACCTTATATTTGATTGGCCCTGTTGGTGCGCTAAGGCTAAACTGAAGTGCAATCTTTACTTACAGAGGGATTGAACGGACCTGTCCAAGTGAGTGACTTACATGCCGCGTTCACAGGAATGCCAGTGCTACAGATGACAGGTGGGAACAAAAGGAACCTGAAAGTGATGTTTGAGCGACAAAGGAGGGAGGACCGATTGGGACTCCCAGTGTTCAGGACATGCGACCGACATGTGGAACTCTGTCTGCCTTGTTCCAACTACAAACAGATGAAGGAGAGGTTGACCTGTGCGCTGACAGAGAGTACTGATAAGGATATAGAGGATGCGGAGATGGAAAACTAATAAAGTTGTAAAAAAAGAAAAAAAAAAGAAATAGTGTTTTAGAGTAAAGTAAAGGCTCTTTTGTTTGGAGGAGTGATGTACTGGTATGCGGAAGAAGAGTGTAATAGAGTAGTGTAAACTATTATACAGTAAAGATGAAGGAGAGGTTGACCTGTGCGTTGACAGAGAGAACTGATAAGGATATGGAGGATGTGGAGATGGAAAACTAATAAAGTTGAAAAAGAAGAAAAAAAAAGAGAAATAGTGTTTTAGAGTAAAGTAAAAGGCTCTTTTGTTTGGAGGAGTGATGTACTGGTATGCGGAAGAAGAGTGTAATAGAGTAGAGTAAACTATTATACAGTAATATCTCGTTTTCAAGGCCCTAGAAAGGAGCACTAAAAGGCGCACTAAAATGGTTTTGTGTTACTTGAGTATGGTGTAATGGTATGGTGTAATGGTGTATATGGTGTATGGTGTATGGTATGGTGTATGGTGTTATATAGTCATAAGGCCCCTGTAAGACGCACCCGAAAGAGAAGATAATAGCTCCCAGAGGTATATTTGTGTTGGAAGTATGGGGCCGAAATATTCAAGGGCTTCGGAAATGGACAGGATAAATAAATAAAAAAAAATAAAAATTGGTTTCTATTGTTTTTTCGTATCATTGAGTACCCCAACGCGACATAATTGTCCAAGTAAGAGCAAAAATATAAGTTTGGTGTGGTAATGATGTGGTATGGTGTGGTATGGGGTGGTTTTGGTGTGGTATAGGGTGGTATTGGTGTGGTAGGTGCCGTATGGGGTGGTTTGGTGTGGTTTTGGTGTGGTATGGTGTGGTATTGGTGTGGTATGGGGTGGTATTCATGTGGTATTGGTGTGGTATGGTGTGGTATTGGTGTGGTATGGGTGTGATATATAGACAAAGGTGCACAAGAATTGGTCAGCACTGAGGTTATAAAACGAGGAGAAGGAGAGTGTGATAACGCTCAGTGCTGACCTATTTTGGTGTGCTCCTTTGTATTTATTTCAAGTTAATTTAGTCAGATATGTTCAAAATTCGATTTTAGTGGTATGGTGTGGTATGGTGTGTGGTATGGTGTGGTATTAGTGTGGTATGGTGTGGTATTAGTGTGGTATGGTGTGTGGTATGGTGTGGTATTAGTGTGGTATGGGGTGTGGTATAAGTGTGGTATGGTGTGGTATGTGGTGTGGTATTGGTGTGGTATTAGTGTGGTATGGTGTGGTATGGGGTGTGGTATTAGTGTGGTATGGGGTGTGGTGTGGTGTGGTATGGGGTGTGGTATGGTGTGGTATAGGTGTGGTATGGTGTGGTTTTGGTGTGGTATGGTGTGGTATTAGTGTGGTATGGGGTGTGGTATTGGTGTGGTACAGGTGTGGTATGGTGTGGTATGGTGTGTGGTATGGTGTGGTATTAGTGTGGTATGGTGTGGTATTAGTGTGGTATGGGGTGTGGTATGGTGTGGTATTAGTGTGGTATGGGGTGGGGTATTGGTGTGGTACAGGTGTGGTATGGTGTGGTATTGGTGTGGTACAGGTGTGGTATGGTGTGGTATTGGTGTGGTATGGTGTGGTATTAGTGTGGTATGGGGTGTGGTATAGGTGTGGTATGGTGTGGTATGGGGTGTGGTATTAGTGTGGTATGGTGTGGTATGGGGTGTGGTATAAGTGTGGTATGGTGTGGTATGGGGTGTGGTACAGGTGTGGTATAAGTGTGGTATGGTGTGGTATGGGGTGGTGTATTAGTGTGGTATGGGGTGTGGTATGGTGTGGTATGGGGTGTGGTATGGTGTGGTATTAGTGTGGTATGGGGTGTGGTATTGGTGTGGTACAGGTGTGGTATGGTGTGGTATGGTGTGGTATGGTGTGTGGTATGGTGTGGTATTAGTGTGGTATGGTGTGGTATTAGTGTGGTATGGGGTGTGGTATGGTGTGGTATTAGTGTGGTATGGGGTGGGGTATTGGTGTGGTACAGGTGTGGTATGGTGTGGTATTGGTGTGGTATGGTGTGGTATTAGTGTGGTATGGGGTGTGGTATAGGTGTGGTATGGTGTGGTATGGGGTGTGGTATTAGTGTGGTATGGTGTGGTATGGGGTGTGGTATAAGTGTGGTATGGTGTGGTATGGGGTGTGGTATAGGTGTGGTATGGTGTCGTATGTTTGGTACGGTGTCGTATGGTGTCGTATGTTTGGTACGGTGTCGTATATGTGTGGTATTTGATGGTAATTTTTCGGCCAAGTGACGTTTCGGCCATATGTCTTTTCGGCCAAGTGTCGTTTCGGCCACTTTGATTTCGGCCATTTGACGGGGGGCTACATGGGTTTGGGCCATGTGTCTTATAGGCCATGCGCCTGGAACCCGTAGAGAGGTCCCACTATTTGATCAGTAAATTTTAGCTTCAAACTAGGACCATGTCAAGTTAAATTGCTTTTAACATTTTATAAAATAAGCAATGTCGGCCTGCTCTGGCTGTTTGCCTAGGTTAGGTAACCTGAAACATGCCAGTACATTTAGCCTAAAAGTGAGGTGGTTCCCCTGCTAATTTAGGACTTGTTTATAACACATTTATAAGAGGTTAACAAGAACTGATCATGGTAGCTTAATGACCTGGGAGAGCGAGAAGAAGCACTCATTCATATACAATAAAGTAAGAGGATGTTCTTGCGGCTTTGCAAATTGTTAAAAAGGAATCCATGATGTAAAGGTTTTAGGTGTACACACATATAAAATGGTCTATAAATCATTCTGCTAGGTATTTCTCAAACACTACGATCTGACCCTCCCTACTTCGACAATTTGCTGGGACGTATTGCACACCCCTAACGATCCAGTCAGATCGTAGTCAGGGGCAGCCAGTTACACCAAGAAGCTTAGATACTATAGGAGAGGTCACTGAGAGCATAGTCTATGGGAAGAGTGTGACAGGCCACCCCTCTCTACCCCCCTCCATCAAACTAGGTGCCCCTGTGTCTTCATTGTTGATTTCTATAGAGGATTAGGTGGTTTATGGAGCTGTGGTATTCCTTTATTATGTTGATACTAAAGGGGAAGAATTTTCTGATCGTGATTCTCAGAAATTGACTAAAAGTACCCGAAAATGAGGTTTGATGAAGAAAATATTTTAAAGATGTACAAAAATAATATTTATAGACACAACATGTAAACCAGAGTTAGTACCTCAATGCACATATCCAAATGTCTGCCTATCTCCCAATTTGACAAGTATTCTAACTGTGCATTACTCAGCCTATCCATTAGTCTACCTATCACTCATACTGCCTATCTTTTAAATCTAAAGCATCTTGAAGTAAGGCTATCTCCCAAATGACCTAGATACTAAAGTGTACTCCTTACTTTAGCTAATCTTCTCTGGTCCCAGTTTCCCATGATATACCTATCCTCAATCTGCCTATCATTCATTTTACCTATCTCTCATGGTGACTACCCCTAAGACCACCATGTTTAAACTGTATTGATCATCTGTTTATTTAGGCCCTAATGGTTAACAGTACACTGCTTATCATGTCTATCATTTTGATCCTACCTATCCTTAACGATGCCTATCATAAAGCCTACCTATCCTTCATTATACATATCCCCCAACTCTGCATATCCCTCATATTTGACTTGCACATCTGTTGCTAGCACCCATGTTTTCTTGTTTTACATTTGCTCATCTTACAAGGTACTCTTTGTGCCTATCCCTCAAACTGGATATTGCGCATGCTACCTATCCCCCTTGCTACCAATCATTTTGAATGCCTATCCCTCATGCTCTCTATGTGGCTTTCTTACCATGTCAGCTCAGTCAGTCTAACCCGCTCTCTCTATACATATCTCAGCTTGTGTTCAATTTCTTCCACCTGTCTCCAGGTCTATGCCTTGTGAAATATACCTATCCCCCATTATGCCTATTCTCCATTCATATCATTATATAGGTAAACTGAAAGATATGCAGCATGAATGATAGGTAGATGTATGAATAAGGTGGACTGTAACCAGGATGTTAGGTGATAGGGTGACTAAGAAATGGTCATCATAATGAAGGTTGGTTGTGACATTGGTAGGTGAAGAGAGGTTATATGGGTTAGAGAGCTGTATAGAGAGCATGGGGGATAGGTAAGGATGGGTAGCAAGAGGGATAGGCAGTATGAGCAATTAGCAATTTGAGGAATAGGCATAGAGTACCTTGTAAGATGAGCAAAAATTTAAAAAAAAAAAAAAGAAAATATGCATCCCAGGGACAGATATTCAAGTCAAATATGAGGGATGTGCAGAGTTGGGGGATAGGCACAATGAGGGATAGGTAGGCTACATGATAGGCATTATCAGGGATAGGTAAAATTGAAATAGTAGTCATGGTAAGGAATGTACCGTTAAACAATAAAGGCTTATATAGCAGACAAACAGCACAGATTAAACATGATGGTCTGAGGGATAGTCACCATGAGATATAGGTAAAATGAATAATAGGCAGATTGAGGATAGTTAGACTAAAGGAAAGAAGGAACAAGTGAGGTAAGGTAAGGTGAGGGGTAAGCATTATAAGTTAGGGTTTTTAACCCATTGAGGGCTAGAATCGACTATAGTCAACACCATGGCAGGCCTAGCATTGACTATAGTCGACGCCAATTATATAGCATTAGTATAGGAATTGAAAATAGGCTCGTCCTCTAGGAACTATACTTATAAAGGGTTAAGAGATGACCAGATTGAACTGTAGATTTTTAGATTGAAGAGATAGGCAGGATGAGTGATAGGTACACAATTGATATGCTGTATGTGGGATAGGCATAACAATGCACAGACCCAGAACTTGCCTGACTGAGAGATAGGCAGACATTTGGATATGTGGATTGAGGTATTAACTCTGATTTATGTGGTCTATATTTGAAGATTTCCAATCATTTTCAATACCATTTTTGTACACTTTCCAAATATTTCCCTCATCAAACATCATTTTTGGGTACTTTCGGTCAAATTCTGATAATGAAGACCAACATTCAGCAAGATTTTTTGGTTTAAATGGTCTCTTCATTTCTTTTGGTATCCCTTTCATAAAGATAAATGATAGCATGCTTGTGTTGTCAAAGAGATGTTTTTGTTTACTAAATCAAGCTGATGTTATGTAAACCTTGCAGACGTTCACATTGGGGAGTCTCTGCAACTCAATATCAGACAGGTTTTATTTTTACAATACAAGACCCTGCGATCTGTGTGACTGCTGTGTTGTTATCTATACTTTGCTGTGTTGATGTTTATATATTCATCACAGAGTCTATGCAGGTGCAGGTTAGTTTGTAAATATGGCACACAAGGAGAGAGATCACCCATGAAATGACCCCTGAAATCTCATGTTTACATTTTTGAATCTAATGTTTACAATATAGGAATGTCAACACCCTATAGCTTAGGCGCTATAGGGATAGCAGTTAGTGAAAATGTGCCAAAAAATCGCGTAGTGAAGCCTCCACTATTATCTGCCCCACTCTTAATGATTGACCCTGGCCAGGCCAGCTTGGTACGATATTTGGCAGTGGCTGAAACTTAGTATCTGAGAATTGACTTCCTGGAGCCCTAGACTTTATTTCACAATCACAAGCAGGCAGTGGGAGGGTGCATTATATAATAATTATTACAACATATGTATCCAGAGACGTTAGCAAGTCTAGACGTGTCCCTGTTATCTGTGTATCTCGTTCTATCTTTCTGTCTAGAGTACTCTGTCTGTCTGCCTTGCCCCCCCCCCATCTCTCTCTCTCTCTCTCTCTCTCTCTCTCTCTCTCTCTCTCTCTCTTTCAATGCATTTAACACGTATTTGATATATTTCCTGTATTTCTGATTTCTCCCTTTGATCATAACCATTTTTAAAACATCCCTATATATCTCATTTTGCTCCATATTGTCATACAACATCTGAAACCTTCGACTGCGCCTCACCTCATATCCCACATTCCACGATGAAAGTCCTAACTGTTCAAATTTCCGGATCTACCTCGAAATAGCGACCTACACTGTCCACCTCACCCAGAAACGGCTCAAGTTTCATATCCTGAAAACCAAAACTATCCTTTAAGCCACGGGCAAGTTCGCCCCAACTTTTAAGAACGTGTCATTTATTACCAGATGCGGGATATATATATATATATATATATATATATATATATATATATATATATATATATATATATATATATATATATATATGGCACCAAACCTTTTGTCGACCTCTATAATCTATGACCATGTTTTTTTTTTCTTAAGTGGTGAATTTGCTAATTCCACCCCCAACTCCTAAAACTTAAAATCAACCAATAGATTGAAAAAATGAGACTGATGTATATACCGGACGATTTTAAACTTTTTTTTTCAATTGGATATCTAAATGGATTCAGCTGATAGTATTTGAAGATATGACATCCTCACTTGGTGATTATGACTTCCTAGTATGTATAGGAGGGGTCGCCAAATTCTCTGGTCTTGTCTATAAAAATGAATTTTTGAAAAGACCATGCAGTCGCTGCCTTCCCAACATCAAATGCCTCCCCAACAGAGTACAACTTACATGGACTTCGACCTTTAGTAGTTGAGTAAGGCCGGCTTACAAACAACCTGTGGGGAGGGGTTGGGGTGATGATAGGTGAGTTTCGGGATCTGGAAACTGAAACCAGAAGTATCAATACCACCAGGAATCCAAGATGGCTGCCAGGTGTTTGCCAGTTTGTATTCATCTTCTTGGCCACACTCAGCCACGCTATGTTAGTACCTGCATGTATGTGGGGTCTTTAAAGACAATTAGGGAGCGTTCATTATTTATGGCAGGGGGGACAACAATCTGGCAGAATGAATACGTAAAAAAAAACTGCCCCCCCTTCGGGATGGGTTGAAAAAAAAGACCCCCCTTTCGGAATGGGTTGAAAAAAAAATAACCCCCCCCCCCTCTAGGAATGGGTTGAAAAAAAATGACCTCCCCCTCAGAATAGATTGAAAGAGAAATGACTCCCACCACTCTTAACTACATTCAACAAAGTCTATATTACGTCATCTACATCAGGCCATTCATTATACATATATGCACTAGGTGATATTAGCAGCTTTTGAACCATTCCAGTGTCATGATGGGATGGTAGTTGGCCGGTTTCATTTAATCTTTTGAGCAATCAAATTGTGAATACCCTGCTGTTGATTGATTTACCTCTTGGTAAAATATCAATTTGAAGGCTCCTCCCTGAAAGGGTAGCTAGCATGGGCTACTACTGATGCAGCAAAAAAAGGTATGTCTTAGCCAACTATAACAGGTGACCTACCAGAGGCGTAGGAACCAAATCTTGATTGGGGGGGGGCCCAGGGGGGCCCTGTTGCACCAATCTTAATTCATCGATAGAATGGGATGACTTATTCATGGGTACATAAGATATATGTATTAAAATATCTTTGATGACTTTTGCCTGTGATTTAAAGCCCAGGCTCCCCCTTTTTCCATTGTGCTACCATATTTGTGAAAAATTTGGGGGAAATTTTTGCATTTATCATGGGTCTTGACAAATATTGGGGGGGCCCAGACATATTCATGCCCCACCTCCTCTGGGATTGGGGGGGCCTGGGCCCCCCTGGCCCCCCCCTTTTCCTACGCCCCTGCCTACTCCTGACCAATGGAAGAATTGTTCTGATTGAGGCACTTGCATCTAGTTTCTTTTTCAAAATTTTGTAGCTTGTCTTTCTCTTTAGATTTCATTGTAATACCAGTTTTTATCTTGTCTTGTCAGGGTTGATTTCATCAAGTGGTGAAAATAAGGGTTAAAACTAGAAATTCTGATCGTGAGTTGCGGTGATTTTAGCAAGTAACATTTTTTACTGCTAAGAAATTTGTTGGTGCCCTCCTCAATCTAGTGATGTGTATGGGGTGGCACCACAAAGTCCTGTTTGTGGCATACCCATCCCAGCCCTCCCCCCTTATAAAAAGTATTGTAATGCAGTGAATGCATTTTTTAAAATAAAGCATCAGGTGTCACTACAGTCAAATACATGTTACAAGGAATCTCTGTAAAAAGTAATCCTCATCATGAAGTCCTCATTCTAAAGTAGCCTAGGAACCATTGTTAATCAGGTTTGAGTAATAATATGGATGTCTCATGGAATTATTTCTGATTTGATCGTCAAATCCATCAATGCAGTAAATGGCTGCAGATGTGACAATGATGACATCTTTTGAGACAATCAGCAAGGTCAGCAAAAGAACATTGAACATTGTGTCAAACATTGGGCCAAATATTTTAATCTCAAAAGCAGAACAGTGTTACCCCCCAGGGAAAACCATATACATGTACCATAGTGGTACTGACTGTTCTCATCTATGTTTTAACACTCAAAAGAATAAGACTCCCAATCATATAACATAATTAAATGAATTAGAGGTAGCTGGTAACAAAATGTTTGGCAGAATTATAGCTAGAATTATCACTGAAAACTAAATTGTTGTGTTCTAAAATGCACGACATGTCGCGAAAAAAAAAAGTGCTTTGTCCTAAGATTTGTATTACATTGGCAAATACTCCCCAAAAGAAATGACCCCACCCCTTGGGAATGGGGTGAAAAAAATGAGCCCCTCTACGAATAGGTTGCAAAAAATGACCCCCCCCCCTTTAAGAATAGGTTGGAAAAAAATTGACCCCCCTCTCTGAATACCTCCAAAAGAAATGACCCCCCCCCCTTCATTTGGTCGTCCCCCCCCCCGCCATGAATAATGAACGCTCCCTTAGCAAGAGCAGATAGGTGTTGGGGGAGTTGAAAGTTGAGAAGAAAGGATATATCAAAACTATTCAACTCAACAATGTCCTTCCAGACCTTCTGTCAATTTGTTTAAAGGGTAATTCGGAAAGAAATAATCATAGTCCCCATTCTGAAATAATATTCAAATTCATGTCTTCAGGTTGGGGAAATTTCTGCATACTCTTATGTGTAATGGCGCGAAAGGGACTTTTCTGTGGCATAGTCCCCTCCCTGCCGCTGTTATGAATATTGGTTCTCAAGCTGGTCAAATGAATATTGACGTGGAATCTCATTATTCAACTTATCATGATACAATGGCCTAAGCCTATTAACCTAGACCGTTTGTCGTAGACTTTGACTTTTTATGCCATCATTTCTGCTTGATTCAAAAGTGTGTCAGCACCACCACAGTGGCACCACGGGCTCTGATTTCTATTTTGGGGATGTACCTTTTGCTGATTGTATGTCCGTGTCATATATGTGACCCATCCTTACAAAATGGTACGGAAGTCGAACATACAAAATGTTTAGTTATAGGCATATTCATTTACAGCTCATCAAGAGCTTTCATTTGGTATATAACACTTGCATATTTGAACCAGGTGGTCCTCTAAGGATCTTCCGTTGGTAAATTTAGTCGGATGAATTAAAACTCAGTTAAACTGAGATAATTGACATTTTAAACATGTAATAATTTATGAATCCTATATAATTCCCATGTAATTCTATATAACCAAGAAAACTATAGCTATGTCTTCTAGGCATTTGGGGCTTAAATTCAGTATAGTAGGCAAGGATTCTGAAAGATATCTACCCATAGGTTAGAAAAATGCTAAAATATCAATTTTAAAAAATCTGATATTTTTCACACTTTACCACTTGAGAAGCCTATATCTAGGCTTCTAAATGTGCGACTTCAGTACCACTTTGTTAGGATGGGTCACATATGAGATTTAAAACGTCCTTGGCAAACCTGATTTAGCCTACCTAAGCTGTACATTAGAATCCTGTTACTATGTTGGATCAAAATGTAAATAATACCAGTAGTTCCGCATTAAGACATAAAACAATGCTGTTGAAAACTTTTCATTTCATCAAAGGGAAATATGGGAAGTTAACATTAAGGGCGATTAAAGGTAATGCCGATGGTCGTACACAAAAGTAGTTTCTTGAAACCCTGAGTTATTCCAGCCTTTGGTATATGTATAACCAAAACCCAATGCAATTCTCAGATGCCAACCATTGGCATAATTTATCAATGTCAGTACAACATATCGACAGGCACGGTAAGGCTAATGCCCTGCCAATGTATTAACCTTCTAAAGGGCACATAGGGGAAAGTTGTACATAGTATGGTTGATTCTCAATCTTGATTTGCCTCTTGTATTGACCCATAAGCGGAATATTTTGTTTTGACTCGCGTAGAAATAATTTTCCATTGATTTTGTCATCAATTGTAATAAGCTACTTTATTACTACCATACACCATTGAGTGGCTGTGGTAGATCTACGCCTAAAAAAAACGTTCTTTTATTAGAACAAAAAGTACTGAATAAATACAATTACAATACAAATGTGCCTAAATTTGACCATTTTTATTTCACACCGTGACTAGGGAAATTAAAATTTCTAGATTATTATGCTATCATCAGAAAGCTTAAGGTACCCTCACAAAGGGCATGAAGTTTACATTCAAATTAAAGCAATTATCACTGGACAGGGAAAGGTTCTTGTGGGGGTCCAAATTCCCGGGTCCAAATTATGCAACTTTCCCCTACTTCCTCAAACTTCATAATCGTATATCGTCATGATGCACCAATGCAGTGATGGCGAGTAACTCGAGAGAGAAACAGTAGCTTTGATAGTTTAATCACAAATTGTCAAACAACATAGCTTCAAAACATAAGATCAGATACCCCGATAAGATGAATAGCAGGTTCAGTAGAACTACAATAGGAGTCCATGTTTTAGTCCACGTTAACTATAATATTATAGAGTTATTTTAAAAAGTAGGTGTTATGCATCAACAATTAAGCATTGATTTTGCAAAGAAGTATGGGAGTAAATGTATAATTATTCCTTCAAATTCATCAGTGTGGTGCACTGATGTTTTTCTGATAAGTGTGATGTCAGACCTTGTGAAGGGTTTTAGAATGGTACGTGATGAAGCCCTGGCGAGTTACGCGCTGGGTTTTATGCGCCATAACAGCATGTATTTCGTATCAAGGGACCTGACCTTGAGGGAGTTAAGGGATGTGAAACCAGCTTGTTATCATTGTTATCAGCTTCAGCAGCTGCTATCTGGATGAAGGATATGAATGTGCTTAAGTTGCCCCTAATCCTCACTTAGAGAGATTAGCAATCGTAAAAAGGTCGATTTTGCCATCTAGCATGTGTGAGACTCTGGGTATTTCCATTTTTGTTATGTTCAGTTGTTATATTTTAGACTTTGATCATTATCGATTAGCAGTGAGATGAATAACTGAACAACCATAACCTTTTTTTTTTTTTCAAGAAAGAAATATAGATAATCTCATCTGGTAAACTAAACATCTTTTTAAAAAAATGGATGCAAATATCAAAGATATGAACTTACCTGCCAAATAAAAAAAAATGTGAACTTATTTTTTGGTTGTGTTTAAACAGGATTGTCACATGCAAACAGCTGGCAGCCTGGAAGGCTTTGTACAATAAAACATTGTTGTGAGGGAGATGGGTGGTGGTGCATGCATGGCTATAGTATTCAAGCGAACAGGGGAATGGGGTGCTCTAGCTTTCTGGCTGGCCCTTGCCGGACCCCTGAACAAGTGTCCATAGGGGTGGGGGCTAAGGAATTTCCAATGAAAATGGAGCAAGATGTAGCCATGACATCTATAGATTAACAAATATACATGTAGTTCAAATCAGGGTATTTTTTGAATGGGTCGCTCATGGATATATACTTTCATGCCATGGGAGTGCTAGATTCTCTATTGCGCTCCTGCTAAGGGTGTTGAATATAATGTCATGTCTATTATCATAATAGTTACCATAAATGACGGGGCAAGAATAGCGAGCCTCTTCTTTGACACTGTATTGTTATGAATAGGCACCGTTTTTAGTGTCTTGCTCTTTTCTTCTTTTTCTTTCAACCCCTTTTTTAATCCTTATTGCTGCGAGCAGCATTGACCATGTACCCCAGGCCCAGTATATATATTCCCTTCATCACAAACCAACCTGCAGATAACCCAGGATATTTCTAAAGACAGTCAGCTAGCTCTCTTTTTCACAAAGATGAATTGTGATCTGTCTCCACAGTCAGAAAAGTCCCACTGGTAACCTAGGCAGCTTGTTTATAGAGACATACCCTAGTTGTGACATGGACCACTTTTAGCATTGTGGATGTGGATGTATTGAGGGGTCCTGTGAACACTGACTGTGTAAATTTCAGGAAGCTGAGCGCATCATCCAAACTTGTGCTTTCAATTTCTCTTCAAATCTGATTTATAGTCAGGTTAGGTTACCTTTTCCTTTTCTTATGAAGCATATAGGTGTGCCAGTCTCAACGTTTTCCACGCCATACTCCACCCTAGCACGCATATCTGATAAAATACAGTGCTGGTAAACATTTTCAAATTAAACAAACATTACAGTTTTGCCAAAGATTGTACAATGTCATTTAACCAGTCGTTGATCCAAAATTGAACTATCGTAGCATGGCCTCTAGCTAGTTGCCTTTAAGTGCCAGCTATGGTGGTGGGGAGGGGTCTTAAAATGTCAATCACTGTCCACATGGATATTGAAATGCTTAGCGTTGGTGAACCGAAAAGCTGAGAGGAATGAGTCTCCTTTAATAGTAATCCCAAGTATTCACCCCAACCCACCCACCCAGCCAATAGTAATGGATAGTAATGATTTGTCACTAGTACATGTAATATTTATCTTTATGTCATGGCAGATACGATTGTTACTATAGATTAGTATTAGAACAGCCATATTCCATGGGGACATGGAATATAATATGCTTGTATCCAATGGGGTCTACCATCTTGGATTTTGAATGGAGCTGAGCTGGGTTTTTTTCTTTATCTAAATGCAAATTAACCCCACAGGCCATGACATAAATGCAAATGTCCACTCCCATGGAACATTTTTGCATCATGTTCACCGAGGTGAGGCTGACCATATTTAACGACGCCTTATATATGGTCGTGGACATTTGCTTATATGGAGTATGAAGGAAGTCAAAGATACCCAATCCTGGTCTCACTCAAACGTATACATAATGAGTAACTAGTACATTGTAGTACATGTATAGTGACTGTAACCTAAACTTCCGGCAGGGGGCGGCCCTCATGAATCATAATTAGGGACAAGTCTACTTTATGTAATTATTTGTTGGTCTATAATAGATATATTAGATATAACGTATAAGATTGGAGGAGTGGACAGGATGTAAACACTGTCCGGTTCAGTTTGAACATAGGATCTCGGAGGAACTCCTGTCCGAGGTGGTAGTGGTGGGAGCGTATTCTCTAATCGTTCAGGATGAAGAATGTAAGTGGGAGCAGATAATATATAATGATCCATCAAGGGAGAACACCCCTCTGCGGGGGATTTTTAATTCCCCATTTGGCCACCAGGGGGCAATGGAAGGCAAAATTACTCTCAAATCTTTATAAAAATATATTAAGGTAATTTTTTATGCAGAATTCAATGGTTTCATTTAAAATGCACCATTTTTGGTAGAAATGGCCTATATTTGAATGGTAAAATGAACATTTTTCATGAGAAATCAACCTATATGCCTGTTCCTGGTTGCTATGGCAACCATTCCAAAAATTGAAATTTGGAGATTTTTATGCCAGTTTTTGGGGATACTCACCAGAAACCCAAAACTGAAAACAGAAATGGAAAATTCCTTCTAGATCAAAAACTGTGATAAAAAGCACCATGTTATTAAGATTTTTTTTTTAAAGGTTGATTTATTGTGTTTTAGACATTATTATGCTTTATAATGTATTAGAGCTCAATCATCGAATTCAGATATGAATAACGACCTATGTCCAAGGAGGGGTTCTGACATAACTACTAAGAATATTAATTTTAAGCCAATGATGTCTCATTTTAAAGATCTAGTTTAAAGGTTTGCTCCATTAGAGAGTTAAGATGTGCATACTTGTAGCTCTTCTAGCTTTTCTGGCGAATTTTATTAACCTTTAGAAATAAAAGTAGGTAGATAAATAAGTAAATAAAGAAATGTAGTGAAAAATCGAAAATGCTTATCAAGGAAATTTATGTTATAGCCCGTATTATTGCATATTAGTGGTGTTAATCGAAACACTCCCCCATGCTCCTCCATCCTGCAAACCTCAACTTATTCTGAGAAAAAGGTGGAGCCCCCGGGGGTGGATCCCAGTTTCCAGCCTTCCCCTGCAGCAGCTTAAAAGAATGTGAGTGGGTGACATTATGAATCGAATATGGGTAGATGTCATTATGAATAAGCAAAACAGAAAACTGGTTTAGGACAATCCAGAAGGATATGAAATTAAGTGTGTCCTTGTTCCACGTTTTGACCTTTCATCGTGGTCTCAGTTTGGAAAAGTCTATTTTATATCACTAGATTTGCACCAGTAGGCTCATCAGAAATACGCTCTTTGATCACAAGTGGCAGAATATGACTAATCCCAATGACCACAAAAGTACAGATTTACTGTCAAAAACTCAATACATGTGGCTTGGCCTACATAATTCTGAACTAAATTGGCGAAGATGGCGCTGCCTGATCCAAATTCTGCGATTTCCTCCTGCCATCACCCCCCCCCCTTCCCATAACAGACGTCTTGTATTTTGCTTGAAAGGTGCATTCCCACACCCACCAAGAAGAAGAAAAGGGGATGAATAAAGCAATCTGTAAATAAAATAAGGAGATTAGGGTGTGGGAACATGCATCACAGCAAAATCAAATCAATTTGTATCTTTACAATATAACGCTTGGTGCCTTATTACACTTCAATAAGTCGGATCAATGTACAATTCTGTTGTACACTCTACCATACATGCCCTCATGGGAAATAGATATATAAGGTTGAACAGAACTATGCATGTATATATGCAGAAAGAAGGGAGATAACAAACACCGCATACCATTCCGAGGGGGGACCAGGGACCTATCAGGGAGGTCTCAGTACCTTAAACTGGGGAAGTTCCAGACTGTGTAGGTCAGTCCGTTTGTATACATGTAATAAATCTACATGAATATATAAGTAGGTTCCTGCTCCATGGAGCAAATAAAAGAAAAAGTTAGGAGGGAGTGCGATGGGAGATGGGTTGTCCAATATACGCAGTTATAGCCATATCCTCAAAGGCTATGAAGCTACGTTTCTAATGAATGTTACCAGTATCATGGACAATAAGGGCCTATATCATTCTATTGAAATCATCATGGCAACAGCAAAATTAGAGGGTATAGATACGTAAAGTGGTTGAGTCAGGGGCGACCTATACCATATAGTTGCATCACAAAATTTCATTTTATTTCATTTGGAATTACATGTACTTAAGGGACCGGGGAGGGGACCTATACTGACCCTTTGATGGTAGCAACTTCGAAATTACGCCATCCTACTTTGTCCCCTATATGCTACATTGTTTTGCCTCCAATTCTTCAACGAGTAAGCTGACAGCCCCACACACCCTCCTCCTACCCCCGTAAGTTAGAATGAGTGGAAGTCTTTGGTAAAATCAAGAATTTTGCCAATTCTTGGATTAATACTTGACAAATTCAAGTTCATTTCCCGTATAGGAATTTTTAATGGATTAAAGAGATGGTTCTTTTTTCAACATTTTGTGACCCCTCTTATTTGATGGGGCATCTGCAAAGTCCTATATACTAAGAGGATATTAGACCTCTTTAATATTGAGCCATTGGCAGCTCTTGTATGAAGATTTATGAGCTAGTCAATGTGTGGTCCCATATAGACTGTCTACAGTACATAAGCTCTGGTTCCTCTCCTCCAGTACCCCTCCAGGCCCCTGTCTTTTCTATACCATATTGGACTAACTGCTTGGTGGTTTCATATGGAAACAAAATGTTATAGTTTTTCTATAACGCATGTATGTATACGTACTATCCTATGAGCTGAATGACCCTTGGTGTCTTTGATGTCGCATCCCTCTCCCCACATCCTTCTGTTCCAGACGGAGAGAGGAAGCCACAACATCCTACATACCATGTTATGGCGACAGCCCTCCCAGAGTGCATAGACGTTGGACCTTCCCATTAATACACTATAGCAACACCTCTCAATGGAAAAATACACACATGAATCGCCCTACATTTTCGTTAGTAAAATCCCTCCAGGATTTAAACACTGCCGCATTCAGAAATGGGAATTTCAAGGGAGCACGTGTAAAATCGTTTTACGTGGTTATGGGCACTGAGATGACACAGACACAATCCACCAACTGTGTTTAAGGCCCATTCCAAAAGGCATATTTCAGATAATATTCAATAGTATAGATGTCTGAAAACGCAAAATTGATATAGACCCTATCAATATGCAGTTGGTTTTTTTGTTCTTTTTTTTTGTCTTTCGTTTTTACTGACCCTTATATTAAGATAGACTTTTAATGGATGTATTACTGATCGTGTCAACACCTGAATCTCCAGATATACATTATAAGTTTAAAGCAAAAATTAATGTATATTTTTCAACAGCCTCAAAAGTTATTGAACCATCAAATATGACTGTGGGCAGATGAGGGGAAAGGGCCCTCCCTGAGGGATTTTTAGTACTGGATTTGGCCACTAGTGGAGCTGCAAAAGCTAGGAATGTGAAAAATAGACCAGAAATAGCTTTTATGTACTTTTTTACACAGAAAAATGTGGTTTTCTCAAAAACGTTCTATTTCCTGGAACTTCCGGTCTGTTTTGAAGGTTAATGGAACGTTTTGAATTCAAAAAAAGGCCTAAATAAGGGTTTTCAGGGAAATGTGTTGCCATGGCAACCAAAATTATATTCCAAATAGAAAAAAGAAATAATGTCAACCGATAGAATGATTCATGGAGATTCATACACTGAGAAAAGCATAAAGATACTACTTCTAGCTCTAAATCTATGCCCAAATGTATGGAAAGGGATGGTCATTTTTTGATTGATTATTTAAATCATTATGCTAATTAGATGCCTGATTTGATTAAAACAATGAATGATAGAGCTTATTGGCTGTATTGATAGAGCCATGTCATTCCATTTTTGTGAAGCAATAACTCCAAGACTAGAAGGGCTATCTACAAGTGTTGTACCTCATTTTAAAGCTGATAACATCAATTTTAAATTTCATGTTTAACCTCAGAGAACCCTTTCCTCTCATCTGTCCACAGATTATCATTTGTGTGCAAACCTCTCCCCCTCCCCCCATTATTTTCCTTTGCATAGTTGGGGAAGTGGTACAGCCTAGACTGAACCACACTCACCACTGGAGGAAAGCCCATCCGGTGAGGTACTCCCATGACAGAGTGCTGAGGCTATAACTCAAAATTGCTACAATCCTGGGAACCATTAAATAAGATTCACGTTATAACACCTATATAACTACTTTGATGAAATCACTCTCACATCACACAAGTGGTTAGGTAGATAAGGGCCTAAACCCATTAGCCGATTGTAAAACTGGCCGATCATTAGGGTACACGTCAAAATTGCACTAAAAACATGGAAGATCTGAAACTAGTCAGCAGTGACCACTTTAGGTCCTCAAGTTGACGATACCTAAAACTACAACTTTAGGTAGTCAAAATGACGACTTTAGGTCATCATCCTGACGACCTGAGTCATCAACATGACGACTCTGTACTGTCAGTATTGTCATCCTGATAATCGGCCATTGTAGGGGTTTAGAAGGGCAATCAAAGTGCCAGATGATGCACATCTGGTGGGAATCAATGCTACAACAAAATAATACCTCAAAAGATAATGATACAATCCAATACAGCACCTATTGGGATTTTCTAACATGTTTGATACGTTTAAATCGGGAATGAAAAGTAGTGTATTGCACAATAGACCACACAATAGGTGAGGCTCCACTACGCGATTTTTTGGTACAGTCTCACCTAATTTTATCCCTATAGTGCCTAAGGTATAGGGTGTTGATATTCCTATATTGTAAACATGAGATTCAAAATTGTTAACATGAGATTTCAGGGGTTATTTTATGGGTGATCTCTCTCCTTGTGTGCCATATTTACCAACTAACCTGCACCTGCATAGACTCTGTGATTGGGTGGGAGTTCAATATATAAACATCAACACAGCAAAATATAAATAACAACACAGCAGTCACACAGATCGCAGGGTCTTGTACTGTAAAAATCAAACCTGTCTGATGTTGAGTTGCAGAGAGTCATCAGTGTGAAAGTCTGCAATATTTACATTAGGTCAACTTGATTTAGTAAACAAAAACATCTTTTGGCAACAAAAATGTGCCTGCGATTGTACACAAAGCCTTCCACACATAAACAGAAAGCTCTCTCAATCTTCTATTTACACCTTGAAATAATAACAAATACCACTCTATAATCTGTGTTTGTGTCTGCTTCTGTGAGAATAGCTCCAATTTTCAGCAAAAATCGCGTAGTGGAGCCTCACCTAATCGGTGACTTATTGCTAAATAGGTGAGGCTCCACTACGCGATTTTTGCACAGAATCGTAGCTATTCTCACAAAATGTGACCCAAACACACACAAAAAGTGGTATTTGTTGTCATTGAAAGGTAGAAATTGTATGCTGAGGGAGCTTTTTGTGTATCTGGGGATGTGATTGTGTGTGATCTCAGGCATGCCTGTGTTGTTAAAAAGATGTTTTTGTTTACTAAATCAAGCTGATGTTATGTAAATATTGAAGACTTTCACATTGGGGAGTCTCTGCAGTTCAATATCAGACAGGTTTGCAGGACAGGACCCTGCAATGTAGGGTTATTGTTATTTATATCATACTGTGTTATTGTTTATACAGCAGAAAAGGGTCACCAACCCCTACTTGATCAGTGTGACTTCTCAGTTTCAGGCTTGGAGTAAATAATTAATGTACACAGAACTATAGGTAAACACACTCCCTGTTGTCACAAGTGACCCCTCAAATCTCATGTTTACAATTTTAGATCTTGTGTTTACAAGTTAGCACTGTCAGAAGCCTATACCTTAGACACTGTCTGGATAACAGTTTGTGAGAATGTTGCAAAAAATCGCGTAGTGGAGCCTCCACTATTTATATCACCAAATAAGATAAAATTGATCATTATTGGTATGCATTATGCAATATTTGGTCGATAAAGGTGCCGAATATTGCAAAATCGGGTAATGGGTTTCGGGCCTAAAGGTGAGGCTCCACTACGTGATTTTTTGGTACAGTCTCACCTAATTTTATCCCTATAGTGCCTAAGGTATAGGGTGTTGACATTCCTATATTATAAACATGAGATTCAAAATTGTTAACATGAGATTTCAGGGTCACAAATCATAGAAAGTGTGCATATGGGCCTCACATGTCATTCGCCCAGACATGTATCCAGAAAAAGAATTCTTATAAGTATGATTCTTTTAGAATAGCAAGGACACATCTCACATAAATGATAATGTGATTTTCTCAATCTACAGGTCAAAATAGTCTGGACCTGAGATTTTCATGGAGGTATGAAGATTGTTTCTGTAGGAAATTAACCCCTCAACATGGCTTGTAACTCAAATGTCATTCTCCCAGACACAATTTTCGCCCAGACAATTTTGGTCATTTTGGGCACATTTTACCCCCTGGAGCCCAAAATATGCATATGGGACCATCAAAACCCATATGTAACATGAAGATCTCATCCAGCCTGACACTTTGAGCCAAAAAAATAGAGGGGGAAACTAAAATTCGAAGAGTAGGGGCTGGAATACCTCAAAATTTGTCATATGCAAACCTTCTATGATTTTCGACCTCAGGGGTTATTCTATGGGTGATCTCTCTCCTCGTGTGCCATATTTACCAACTAACCTGCACCTGCATAGACTCTGTGGTTGGGTGGGAGTTCAATATATAAACATCAACACAGCAAAATATAAATAACAACACAGCAGTCACACAGATCGCAGGGTCTTGTACTGTAAAAATCAAACCTGTCTGATATTGAGTTGCAGAGAGTCATCAGTGTGAAAGTCTGCAATATTTATATTGATTAGGTCAACTTGATTTAGTAAACAAAAACATCTTTTGGCAACAAAAATGTGCCTGAGATTGTACACAAAGCCTTCCCCACATAAACAGAAAGCTCTCTCAAACTTCTATTTACACCTTGGAATAATAACAAATTCCACTCTATAATCTGTGTTTGTGTCTGCTTTTGTGAGAATAGCTCCAATTTTCATCAAAAATCGCAGAGTGGCGCCTCACATTATGGGGAAGTTTTTATTCCTGATTGAGTGGAAATTGTAAAGCAATTGAGTGCCTCAATCCATTACGGCCATTATTTCATCATTATGCATGGGAAGCACCATATATACTACATTGACACATCCAAAATCTCCGGAAATGTGGTGTTGCTAATCATCTCTGGATGCATGTTAAACAATGATGATTCCTGAGATTTCAGAGATCCAATAGAGTAGAACTGTCGTTCTTTCATAATGGAAGTGGTAGAATTAAAGTAATCATGACGGGAAAGATTCAAGAATGAGAAGGGCAATAAGTCATTTAAGTGGATCTAGGACCACCGTTATAAATCTAAACTCCCTGGGGCGTTTTCTTTTAGGAAATCATTAATAAAGAACTTTCTTCCCTGTCTTTTTTAAAGGCCGATTCAATCAATTATTTATGTAACATTCAGCTGAAGGCTTCTTTTCTTTTGTCTATACTGCTGAGAGTTGACCCCGAGGTTGACATTTATCTCAAAAAGCAGGAAGGGATTCTCATCGAATACAAAAGCCACCTCTTTCCTATTTCATTAATCTTTTTCTAGATATAGGCAAAATATTTTCAAATAATACCCTGTTTTACGACGTTTGCTGGTGACCTCATGGGAATATTTTCGAACTTCTTACTTCTACTTCTACAGAAAGCAACATGATTATGAAAAGCACGGGAGGCGAAATGCTCAGGGAGTTTGGGAGTGAAGGACGTGACTTAATATCAGTAATGAAAATTTTGCCTTTGCTTCTCTGTGTCGCCTTTGTTCCTATGAGGTGGTGGTACAGTAATTGCGTAATACAAGGTCGCCTTAGTGTGTGTAAAAGAGAAACGATATCATGTTTGGTGCAATAGTGATTAACATCATGACTTCATCAAATTATGGATATAGATTTCCTTATCACTTCTATCAATACCCACTTGGCAGAAAAAAAGTTTTTCTAACGTTAAAAAAACGTTTTTTATTTGGTCCCCAAGTTTGCCAAAAAAACTAATGTATAAAAACGTCAAAACATGTACTCGAAAAAATGTTTTTATTTGGTTGAAAATTGGTTGAAAAAAACGTTTTTTTTCCCAGTGGGTTAGAACTGACCAAGTTCATACCACTACAGCAGAGCAACATTCGCTTTCCTAAATACTAATAAATGTTTCCCAGTATGGGTAGTCCAATAAGGGGAGGGGTCGATGGTGAATGTATATGGATTTTTTTTTCTTGTAGTTATGATAATGCCTATAAATCGCCATAGACCTTCACAATGTACTGCGCTGGTCCATGATATCGCCACCCTGTCGAAACCATTTACTTTCCCACTCATAACTGATTGACAGGTGTATCTAGAGGTAACCTTATCTAACCTGGATGAGTGTACGTACCTTTGGGGGTCATGCAGGTATAAGCACAGGTGTTGTGTCTAACTGGTTAGGGACGAGACATTTACTGACAGGTGGGGCGGGGGGGTGGGGGCTTGTTAGATATGGGAGGCATTTTGAAAAAGAGTCCCTTGCTTGGGGGGAGGGGCGCAAAACCCCCCCAAAAAAATCTGAGGGCTGTGATAACCTTTATTGTATTGGTGGGCGATTCGGGCAAAAGAAAAATGCCGGTTCGCTAAAAAAACCATCTGGCCCCCTCCATCAGTTGATATTAAATGACTAGTCCCTTATGTTAGACAGGTCGCCATGAATGTCTCCTAGAAGAGCCTCATGGGGAAAAGGGGCAGCGTTTTTTTTTGTTTTTTTTAAGGATAGCGGGGGGAGGGGGTTGTGGATGAGGACGGCTTGTCAATTCATGACATATTTTTTTTACAAAGCCCCCACTTGTTCCTCTTATTAGATTTACCAGTCTGTTGATTACTATAATCATTTATGCTGATGGAGGGGCGACTGGCCTAATAATCCCCTTTGTGCGCTGATGTTGATTAGAAATGCCATGCTGTTTTGAATAAAAGAAAACAAAATAGAAAAAGGGGGAAAATAGGAGAAAAGAAAGGAGCGAGGGGGATGGGTTTACTTGAAATAACTATACAACTTTAAGTATCGTCACTGTCTTAAAAGATTTAAGGCATTTGCTAGCTACTGTAAATGTGCATTTACTTTCAGTGTATACTCACAAAAAGACTTTGACGTGTGAGTATTACCACGTATGGTCAGTGCAATATCATAAAGTGCAATACCATCATGGTATTACCCAGGCACATACCAAGAAAGGTGTGTCTGGGTCTATAACATTATTACATAAGGTGTGGAATCAGAGAGACATGGAGATTATCTGGTGAGTAAGGGGCACTACTAACAAACTGACCCAGTAATAGAGTTATAGATTAGCAACGGGAACGAATTCTAGCTAATACTGCCATTTAGTCACTCTGCGGGACTGTGAGTGTATGCCCAGAACAGCAGTGGCTCTGTGGCTCGGGAATTCCCCCGATGGGAAACCCCCAACAGATCTATATAATGTATAAGTGAGGCCCGGGCAGTAAGAGCGAGCTCACACACACAGAGACAGGTAGGATACAGTACAGTGTCTAAACCAAGACCTCTTTATACATATTCAAGTCGTAGTTCTACACGGATACTAGATCTATAGCATACTGCATATAGGAGTACCAAGCCAAGTCTATAAAGGATTGCAGGTGCACTGCAAACCCATCATAATTGCAGCAGGTAGGTTAAATTTGTTAAGTGTTAACAAATATCGGATTCAGCATGCATTATTGCATGTTATAATGCTATGGGGATATGTGCATATTAAAGGGGGGCAGGTGCAGATCATGATGCACAAAGTCCGAAGGGTGTGGATACACAAATGTATAATGTGGGGGCCCTTGATGGGGGGTCCCCAGTGTCCCATGTCGATTTTAAGAAATGATCATGTCACTGTGTCGATTTTAAGAAAAGCTTATGTCCCCATGTCGATTTTAAGAAAGTGCCAATGTCCCATGTCACTAGGCTAAAAAATGCCCATGTCACCATGTCGATTTTAGGGGTCTAGAGCCCTGATGTGGATTATGTTAACTTTGAACCTGGCAGCCTCACTTATTTCCATTGGCACAGTAGACCTAGATTCCCAGCAGGTCATCAGTCTAGCTGTTACCAATACTTTAATATATCAAACGCATCACATGGGAATCCACGTGCAGGAGCCTACCCAGAGGCCAATCCTTGATGTGGCAACATAATTTTGGTGGGACTTTTTCCAGCTGAGTCCCCTCCCTTTTACAGTGTGGAGAATGTATGTGGGTGACACAGTATGGGTGAGTTCCTATCTGGGACACACATTCACACTGTAAACATCCCAGTGTTACAGGGCACAGACCACAGACACACAGGCAGGTTTGGTTGGCATCTGGCCAAGACGACTGTAAGGTGAACATGTCGAGTGGAGAAGATTTGATACAGCTGCTCCCCCAAGTGGGAATTAAAGGAACACCACTGTATGTAAAGGGGACAAGCCATTTTGTCAAGGACGTGGCAGATTTAGTAAACATCGGTGGGGGGATGGGATAATAACTCTGTGAGAGAGCCCAGGTGTACAACATTCAGAGGTCATTTCATCCATAAAGAAATCTACATGTAGAAAATCCACAAAATGAATGATTGGTGCAAGTCAAAACAAATTGTTTCTATCTTTAGGGGTTATACAATATGAACAGTAATGAGGGGGTGATCATCACCACAGTTATGATGTCACCATTGTAATTGGAATCCAATGGGCAGTGATGTCAGTGTCATATGGCTAATAGAACAATGGGCATTAAGGGAAATGTCCAAAACTGGATGACATCATTTCTCAGTGTTTTGTAAAAACATGGGGACCAGGGGAATTTTGAAAGAGGGGGAAAATCTGGAAATTATTCATGACATCAGTGCACCAACATAATTCCTCAATTGACTATGTTCAATTTAATGGCCATAATTATTATGTCGACGACAAAGTTGTTCTGCTCAATTAAAAAAAGGTTTAAAAAAAGGGTTAGTAAAAAGAGGTTAATAGTGGACTAAATGAGGAAGGAAAATGGAGAAGGATGTGTCCGCAATTCTGGATACATATATTATAAGGGTATTTTATTTGTCCCTAGTTTGAATTTACTTCTCAGTGGGGAGTGAAGCAACAACCAAAGAGGGGTGTGCCCGTTGTGTTAGAGGGGGGAAATCACGTTATCTCTTTTATTGTGCAAATCCCAAGCTGAGGGTGGGGCACTTTGTGTTGGAAAATTAGTATAAAAGTTTTAAGGAGGGGCGCAGGGCTTTTTTTTTGCCTTTATCCCGCACTTTTTCCACCCTCTTTCACTCGTCTTATGAATTATGGGGTGTGATATTTCCCGTGAACTGTTGGTAGAGAATGAATTCAGGTCATAACTGCAATCCCAATAGGGGTAATTTGCTGGGCGTTCCTAAAAATGAATGTATCCCAGTTAGCGAGGGAAGGTGAGGGGATTCCAAAGGGGATGATATGCAAGCAATTTATATTATGACATATTTTGAATAGGCATATTTATCAGGGGAAATGCCCATGTCTTAGAAGCATCAGTGTATTAATGTGGGCATGTTCGCTAAAATGACCAAATTGAAATTCGATGGAAACATGGCTAAAACACTTTTATACATGAATCTATTGTCCATTGTGTGCATTACATCTACCAACAGCTGGTCCATAGTATTCAACTTGATAGCTCCAAATACCACAAAAGAGGGTATATGGCGGGAAAAAGGACATTGCTTGACCAAAGTTGGAGTTTGCATGTTACTTCCACCAGATGGCAGCACTGCTCAGGAGGGAGACCAGGAAAGGTCTCTGGTCAGTGACGAAGTGACATTACACTTGTACCAAGTGCCATATTATAGCACTAGTGAGCACCAACATGACTTTGAGCTTGTCACTCTGCAAGCATATGTTTCAGCCTACATAGCTGCAACCTATGCCTGAAGAGTGAGCAGCATTTGCAGTTCCATGTCCTGTTCTTGTGAATGAGCTAGGAGGGTTAACTATAGTCTAGGACCCCTATGCCTTGCTGCTTCCTGCACAGTGGTACGCTGAGGGTTTATACCCCAGGGCACCAGAGTACAGGGGCATTTGGACCTACCTTCCCTCCCTGTGCTACTCACACTAACTTCAATCCTAACTACACTAGTGCTTAGCATCATATAAAGTGACACTGGTAAACACCAGCATAATCCTGAACTTGACACTCCGCAAGCAGATATTTCAGACTGTTAAAATACAACCTATGCTTGAAGAGTGAGCAGTATTTCCAGTCCCATTCAATGTTCCTGTGGCTGAAAGCAAAGCATGGTGGTAGTTATATATAGTCTACTCCCACTGTGCCTTGTTGCTTCCTCTATGGTGGTAGCCTGAGTGTTTATACCTCAGGGCACCAGAGTACCTTCTACCCACCTTGTGGGTTGAAGGTACTCTGATTGGTAGTCAAACCAAGCACCCATAACCTAGGTGTACATTCAGAAACCTACATTCATGGGGAAAGTCATTTAATGAGGAATGGGTGGGAGGGGGAGGTCAAGAGATTAACACTTAGCAACATGATGTTACTGCCTTCTGTTTTAAAAAATGATCATGGGAGGGTACATCTGGGTTCAAAGGTTAAACATACCCCTTACTAGCATTGCTATTGTAATCAATGGGGTTGACAGAGATAAGGTGATATTCAGGACTACTTGCTAGCAAAGCAGTGCTGAGGTCCTAACTTTCAGGCTGTGACACCCTGATGCATGGGGGCTAGTGAGAAAGTATCACAGATACTAACAAGAGGATGGATTGATCATAGAAATTCACACCCATCATGCCCATCCTAAAAAAACTTAGGAAGGACAGATAGAAACACGCATAATACATGTAAGGGCCAGGCCATTATCCTTTTTTAGAGGGGATAGAACTGACACGTTTCATACAAAGGAGGGGAGAGGAAAAATACCAGATCTGATCCAAATCTAAAGACTTTGTCCCCCATTTTGACAGATGACCACTCCCTGGGATACCAACAGCTGCCCTTACCTGTCATTGGTCCCCTGAACAACATCCAGGTTTGCTGTGCCAAATGTTTCAACTGGACTGTGTCCAATCTGTCTGATTTGTTACAGTGAAAATATCATACAGGTGATCTTCCTTTGGCACCATGGGTTTTATCATATCCTCTTGATAGTACATATTATATGTGTCCCCAAACAGCATATGGGTGGCTCATAATGAAACTTTAAGCCAGAGCCCAGTATGCTGGAGATAAATGAAGTGAATTGATTTGACATTGGGCACAAACCTCATCTTAAGGAAGTACGTCTGTGTTCCCTCTGACCACGTCCACAAAAGCGCCCTAAGACCGCCTTGGTAGATCCAAGTCACCAGTCTAGCCTCAGTCTGGGTTCCCACTCTTTTTTCAAGTACCAAATCTGTGATTCTATTGGTTTATTTTTGTTGTTTGACCTAGATCAACTCCATGCACACTGACAGACCCTCTGCATCCATCAGCAAAATAGAAAATCGTTCACAGATGAGCAGAAGTGCCCACTTTAATACAGTTTTCTCTTTGCTGCCAAAAGGGGAATGTCCCAATGGTCATACTTTAGAGTGGTTTAAACTCACCTCTATTGAATGTCTCCATTGGATAAGGCATCTCTATTTAGTTTACAAACACTATCATTTTCGGAATGACCCAAGAAATAGTTTCTGCTATTTTCGTATATCATATTTTAGTTTAGTGACACAAATGTATTGGAAACTCTTTCTTGGGGCTAGTTTAACACGTTCTAATTGATATCAATAATTGATAACAGAGTGGGTAATTCTAACAATGATGACCTGTTGATAAACTTGGGTGCAGATCATATTTTGACATGATTACTTATTCCATTCTCTCTTTACTCTTTCTAGATAAAAAGGTGGTTACGATGGCAGATGACATTTATGAAGGTGGCATTCAGGAGGACTGTTGCAGGGACAGTGTGGATGGGGCATACGTCCTGCGTCTCCACCACCCATTCAGGGAGAACATCTCAGATGCAGACCTCTATGACTCTGATTGCCATGGCAATAAACCAGAGGAGTATGGGTGTAGTTCAATGGTCAGTGGCTATCACTCAGACATTATTGATTCAGGAGTCGTAGACTCCTACCAAAGTGAACAAAGGGGTGGAGCTTCATGGACTGAGGATAGCTGTCACAGCCAATCTGCATCTGGTGTTGAAGGATGCACACAGAATATACGCAATATGCAGCTTCACTCGACAGGCAGTAACACATCATCACAAAGAGATTCGGCTTATTACTCAAGTGGATTTGTATCACTCAATGAGGAGCAAATTAACAATAATATGAGTGACACTCCATTGGAGGCAGAAGATGTGACCTGCCAGCGCGATGCGAATGAGACATCAGGACATTGGGACCCCCGGTGCTACATAGATACAGATGGGGACACACATTTGCATATTGCCATCACACAGCGGAGGGAGGACATTGTTGGAGAATTGCTCAGTTGCAATCTTCCACCAGGTTATGTCAACTTGCCAGATGCACATGGACGTACTGCCCTCCATCTTGCTGTTCTAACCGATCAACCGGAGTTCATCCAACCTCTCCTAAAATCACAGGCCAATCCCTGTGCACGTGACCACTGTGGAGATACCCCTCTGCACACTGCTTGTCATGAGGGACTACTTTCTTGTGTGCGCACCCTAGTGGCACTCATCAGTGTTTTGTATCCTTCCACTGCATATGATTCCAATAGCAGGAACTATCAGGGGTTTACCTGTCTCCATCTGGCAGCAGCCAATGGACATAAAGAGGTTGTAGCCTTCCTCCTCAAACACCTAAACATTGACATTAATGCAGGTGATGGCTGCAGCGGCCGGACAGTACTACATCACGCTGCTGACAGAGGGGATAAACTCCTTGTTTATTACTTATTGAATAAGTATTCTGATAGGTTAAATATCAATGCCCTGGCACATGACAGGAGAACCACCCCTTTGACACTGGCTAGAGGCAGAGAGTACATGGATATAGTTCAGGTGTTAGAGGCTGGGGGAGCTGTCAGATGGGTTGACAGTGAGCTTCAAACCTCTGACAGCAGTGACAGTGATTGTGAGATGTGCTATTAATAGCTGTATCAATGTGCTCCTGGGGACTTCTCCATTACATTACAATTCAAGCTGACTTGGTGTCGATGTATGCTGGTGAGGACCTACTGACATTTCACATTTCTCGGAATTTCTTTCTCAATACCTAATGTATGTGACTGTTCATTGTATATATATGGCAGATGATGATTATGCAAGCGAGAGTATGTCAGCTTGCTTGATGATCTCTCTTCACTTTATATCATTATCGATGAGGACCGGTATTTATTGTATATCTGAAAGTTTTATCTACTTGATGTATTATCTCGAACAGTAATTATATTGTATGAAGATCTATTAAAAAAGTCTAAAAAATATATATTTTGGTGCATAAGATATCGACAAGCATGTAAACAAGAAATCATATAATAATAGTTGTGAATGTGTCAGTTATATAAGTCAAATTTTGAAAGGCCACAAGTTCTGAGTCTATATATCTTTAAGAAACATACACATCCAAAATCCTTAAAGGTGATTATAGTAAGCATGGGATCTGCATATGAGTGTATTGTGTGTGTATGATTATGTGGGATGGGGGGAGCTGTTATTAGTTGGGCATTGCCAGTTTAGTTATGTGACATATTAGTGTGTAGAGGGATAGTGTGTGAGTTACTGTGTATGTTTGTGGTTACGAATGTCTAGGTTTGGACTTGAACAACTTGGGCGTGAACTGATGTAAGAAATGTGTATGATCATGCACAGAAAAAAATCCTAATTAGTAAATACTAATTTAGCTTAGACAAAACCACTGGTTAGGCAAAATACCCAACATGTCAGTAATATTTTACTAACGTGTTAGTTGTATTCACTAACCTATTCAGGCAAGCTGGCTTGATTTAGCCGAGAGAGAAAAACAGTCTTTTTGTCTAAGGGGTTAGAAGTTTTATCTAAGGGTTAGTAGATTTCTTCACACCAGGTGGCAGTGTGGTTTGCATGAGGACTTTTTTGGGAAGTGTCTATCATGGAAAGGCCTACAAATGTGAAATTAATGGCACTTCTAATGACTATTGACATGATAAAGCCTTCACCATTCAACCTGGCATTGGACTTAACAGAATACAGCCTATAGGTTTGTTATGTTATTGATGGAGCAAGGTAGAAGAATGGAAACACCTTTTCTCTGGAAATTCAATTTTCTCATATAATCCACATCTATGGCCCTATGAGTCAAACCCAAAACAACTAAGTTCAGGGGTTGAAAATGAAAATGATATGAGGCATTAAACTTGCTTCTCAAATGGAGAGGCTCTGTTCTGGGTGTCTTAATCCATGTGGAGTTTACACCTATCATTTGAATCAAAATAAAAGAAAGGGTATTATGGGTATTGAAATAGTCCATGCAGTTAGTGAAAAGGTCTAAGGCAAGTTAGGAAGAATGCCCAAATTGCCTGATTTCTCCTAAGGGTTAGGTGTATACTCCCAAGAAAACTTCAGTGGTTTGGCGACGTGCAAACTCCCAACTTGTCTTAGCAATTCCAACAAATGTTAGGCGAACAGCCTAAGATATTTAGATTTTTTTTTTGTGTGTGACTCGAAGTGTACATCTCCAACGCTGAGTCATATCTAGGAGGCTCCTAACCCATGTTGAAACATGGTATGTTTCTTGAGTCAACACAAAGAATAAGTCTGATGTATACGTGGATGTACTAGGGTACTAACCTGTGTTTTGAAGTGGGCGTTTCATAATGTGTTTTTTTTCTGTATGAATAAGAGGCATGTAACAGGTAAGCAAGTCAGTTATACATGAGAATGATTTCCATAGCAAATAGAAGTGAAATCAACCGAATTGTAAAAATCTGAATGCCCTATGTGGTGAAGGTATGGGCCAAATTGAAAACCTTAACAGTTCCGGTCTGGAAATGCCCTCCTAGTGGCCAAAATGTATGTAAAACATATAATAAACAAGATATTTTCATATGTTTATACTTTACCAGTTTCCTTAGTACATCATACTTCAAGGTCATTGTGATAATAAAGTTTAAAGACCTGAACTACAAAGTCGTCTATTGTTTATTCCTTCGATCTTTTCAACAGCAGGCGTTCTATTTTTGAGGAAAAAAAGGATCTTCACGAAAATATTGATGAATATTAAGGATCCTTGCGAATTTTTATTATGGCCCCTCGTTTGGCTAAATACCAATGTCCAAGATATCAGAACAGGAGGTTAATTCAAACCTTCTACCATCAGTCCCCCACTGATGGTAATGTTGACAAATCCTTTTGATTTTATAAGACCTAGTCATTATGCTCTATCTATTTTACTAGTGGTAGCCCAGTCAGGAGGTTATTTCAAAAGGCCCTACCATCAGTCCCTCAGTAATAGCAAGAATTTCCCGTCCTGTTGATTTATCTCATGGTAAGTTGTAATTGGCATTCATTGACACAGGCCAAAATAAATCAATAGCTGTGTAAAGACTTTTTCTCACAGAAGGGCATAAACATTGAATAATTTCACTGCCACAACCCTTGTGGCAAGGTTGAAAAAGCAATAGTGAATAATCAACAGGACTTGCTGTGTCTGACTGGGCTACCACCAGGAAAATACATAGGGTAGAAAGTCTAGGTCTTAAAAAATCCACATGATCTGCCTACAGTACCATCGCTTTCCACAGCTATTGATTTATTTTGGCCCTCTTGCCACTGTGCACAGTGTGTTCTGCTTGTGATAGTTTATATTGATAACATTGATAACCCAGAGAATACTGGCATGTGTAGAACTATTGATGATGTGTAAAGATGATCTCAATGACATTTATGCAGAGCGTGAATACCTAACGCATACAGAATCACCTAAAATTAGAACCATTATTGCTAAACTCCAGACTGACAATAACTGTACACTTGACAGCCTGTCAAGAAGATATAGAGGAAAGAAACCTGTCAATTCTAAGTGCACATTCTGTAATGCTGTGCAAGATGTCAATCATGTCTTCTTACATTGTAACATGCCCGAGATGAGAAACGCACGGTCAGTATTTGAAACAAAATACCTCAAGTTCGTTGATTACTATAAAAGACACAATGACACTAGGAAATTTTCTCAAATACTAGCAGTGGCCCCATATTGCAAATCATCTAAAAGGCCAGGAGCTGTGAACTGTATATACTCGTATATAAAATCTGTCTACAACATTGTAAATGAAAACCTGGTGCTGACATAAGTGTACCTGTACATTAGTCAATAAAGCCATCTTGAATCTTGAATCTTGCAGGGCTCAGCCTAACACTGGTAAAATCTAGAGCACTGTCTGTGTCAATGCATGCCATTCACATCTTACCATCAGATAAATCAATAGGGCTGGAGATTTCTACCATCGCTGGGGCACTGATTTTAGGATGTTTTGAATTAACCGGCAGTGATAGTCAACTTCCTCATTGCTCAGTGAATACCGTAACACCCGTGCATAAGCCGCAGTCTTAAAAAGTTTGAATGTGATGGCACAAGGGCCACACCTGAGCCATATCCCCAGAGGATTTAGCAACATCAGCAGAACCCATTCATGTGTGCAGAATGGACACGTATGGCCTGTTTGATTCCCTTTACAGTATATCTGTGTATATTTTCTTTGTGTGTGTGTGATATATGTCTTATATAGGTATCCTTATCTATTTGTTGTTGCTATTTTGGTTTATTTTTATGTTGTACTATTTTTTTATGTTCTTATAATCATAGGTTAGCCTAAAGTCGTACTTCCATTGTATTCATTATAGGTAAACAAATGGGACTGAGAACGGTCTGCCCACCTCTGTGTATACAATTATGTAAGCCAGATGGGACACAGGAAAGGTGTTTCACTTCCTTGTTAAACTAGTACACTAACATTTTCTATATAGTCACAGCAAATACAGGTCTATGTACCGTGCAAGTGGAAAGGTCCAATATTGAGATATTTGGGGTTGTATATACATGTGTGCCTGTGACCTTTATGGTTAAATGGAAGGGATCTATTACTCAGAAATACCCAAAAGTAACTTTAGATATGTACCTGCACTATATCTTTTCTATGATCTCAGGGGATCCGGCATACTCTTAGGTGAACTTACAAGGGTGATGAGAGCAAGTATAGTACCTTTAGATGATCTTATAGGTTTGATGAGAGAAAGAGTGATCTGACAGGGCTGATAAGAGCAAGGGCAGTATTCTTAGGTGATTTTACAGGGCTGATGACAGCAAGAATAGTATTCTTATGTGATTTTACAGGGCTAATAAGAGCAATTCTTAGGTGATCTTACAGGGCCGTGGAGAGCAAGAGTAACATTCTGACATGGTGATCTTACAGGGCTGTTGGGAGCAAGAGCAGTCATATTCTTGGTCCCATCCATGATCCCATCATATTATTGGTCCCATTTGTGATCCCATCTTGTTTGACATTAATGGTGGCAACATGAACCCAGCAAATTGTCGTCATCTATCGCCATGATTGGTCATCAATGGTGACTCCTTTTTGAGTGATAACTCATTCCATCATCTTTCACCACTGTGTGTTAGGCTCATGTGGCATAGCAATTGCTATTCCTGGTGATATTGTGCTATAACGACGTCATGTTCCATCTAGCGACATGTGTGAGCCACTTCACACAGGTTGATGAGGACTCACGACAATTTGCTGGGAATGCAGGGGCATTGGAAGCAGTTTCAGAGTGGGTGGGACCAGGGGGGCTCTCTGCAATTTTTGACCTCCCTTTGCTTGACCTTTTAGTTTTGACCTTTTGAGGAGTTGGCCAAAAGTGGGGGGGCGGGACATGTCCCCCTTGTCCCCCCTGCTTTCCACGCCCATGTTGAATGGATATGGTGTGTGCTCCTTGGTGATCTTATCAAACGGATGAGTTCAATCTCATTCCTGATTTCATTTGTTATCCCACCTTGTTTCACATTCAGGGCATATGATCATCTTGTGCCTGGGAGCACTAAGCAAGGCCCATTCAATTTTACAATTTCTTAGGGCCTACATAAGCCTACCAACGTGTATAGAAAGCACCCATAATGTATGAGGCCTATAAAAAGTGGTCACCTCCAGCAACGAGGTTGAGAAACAAATAGGTGTATTGCAGGATCGAAGGCTGTTAAACTATTTGGTTTTAGTCGTCATCATCTAAACATCATGGTATGCACCATGCTGAAACCTATACATGTAGTGAATCTCTGGTTTGGTAAATTACTAAAACAAACCACATCCTATCATAATCTGACAAAAGACACATAAGCAGCAGTTGGGGCCGAGCTTCCACAAACATACACAATAGCTCACACACTATACCAACACACACTAATATGTCATATAACTAAACTGGCAACACCCAACTAAAAATACCTGCCTCCCTCACACATAATTATTCACACACATACATTCATATGTATACCCCATGCTTACTATAATCACCTGTAAGGATTTTAGAAATACCCATATTAGGTGTGTATGTTTCTTAAATATATATACACTCAGAAATATCTATATATGGCCATTCTGAAAAGGTGTGGGGGATGTAGCAGGAGGGGCTCTATACAGCTTGTAGCAAATAAATGGCTATGAAAAAAGTAATAAAATGCCATATCGGGTGGCACAAGTTTTTTTTAATGATGCCTGTGATGCAGGGGTTAAAGATTGATGGAAAGAGACAGTTTCAAAAGCTTTCAATACAGTGACGCTCCATCCTTCAGACTATAAAGTGACGGAATGGAGGCATGAAGACTTTGATCGCCCCTCTGTAGGTACAAGTAAAGCATACACGTGTGATACACTCTCTCAGCCAGAATTGTAAATAGGCAGTAAAGACCACTGTACTGCGTACACAGCAAGCTACTGTAGGGTCGTTAGCAGCCCTTACTGTTTTCCAAAAAGAAAAGCAATGTACTGTAAATAGCCTGGCCCAGTCTGACAGTGCAAGTAAAACCTACACTTGTGATTGTATACATCATGCATGCACAAAGAGTGCAGGTTTTAAAATTTGAAGATGCATACATTTTCTTTCTCAAATTATCACAGTCAAAGTTACAGTGAACCCCTGAATGACATGGCGGCACCCAAATCTCATTCCCATGTATTTTAAAATAAAATTTCTTTTCCACACAATGACAATAATAGGGTGGTTGGAATGGAGAAGAGATCTGGATTGTAGCAGTGTGTGAATAAGACAGCAATTCCAGGTGGGATACGACCCTGGGAATTCTGAATGCTTTATCATTGAGAAATCCCATGCGTGGTGATATACACGTAAACATGATAAATGAGTCGGTCAGGTTGGATGACACCATGGGAATCCTGCAGATGACAGTACATGAGGTGAATAGGTTGGTGGTTTAATACCTGGTATTATTATGAGTATATATTAATTTTTATTCTGTTCTGTTCTATTGAGTCCAATTACCCAGATTTTTCGGCCGCAGATTTCAGAATAAACACATATATACACGGGCATGTTACAGATATTGGACTTTTGAAGTAAGAAAGCACTATAAGTGAAGGCGTGGTACTTTAGGGCCTAGAATAACCCCTAGTCTAGACACATTGAGAACCCACATTGCTTACTGAGAGAAATATGACACGTTTAAAGAATTCATTCCAGTGCGATTGCGCTTTTCGGGGAAGCTCATGAACCCTGTGTAGTAACCTAACCTTAATCCCTATGACTGAAAGCTAAAAGAAAATGGACAAGTGAACCCCTCTTTCTCAAAACTGCAGACATGTAGAGCTTGAGAATATAAAACCTTATTTACGCGAGTTTTGTAGCGGGGGTGGTGTAAAGAGGAGTGCATAGTGTGGGGCCTTAGGTCGAGACAACATCCTGATGATTATAACCTTAGAAAGGAGATTTATCGAAATTGCACTGTTTATACAAATATATGTCATCCGTCGTTGCAAGAAAGGTTCACCAGTAATCGACTTTCAATCTCATAGCAATATGACAGTGTATATTAGTATGGTAAGGTGATATGGGAAAGTTTCGAGGTAGACTCTACAGGCAGGCTTTAAAGGAAGGACCAAGGGACGATAAAGGAACTGACATGTATTACATGCACAAAGGGAAGTATTTGTGTATGCATGTCATAGTACCGGTATTTCATCCTATAGCAAGTGATTTACACATGAGGCATACACACATGTAATGAGGCTCATCGGACTATTCCGAGTTAGCAGGTTTCCCATGGGCGCCGCCATTACTGAAGCTTGTTATCAGCGAGTTCTACTGATAAAACCTATCAGATGGGTACCAGTTGGCCCCCCCCCCGAGAGGACCACAGTGAATAGTTGGTGTCATTTCATTGGCTGATAATCAAACCAACTAAGGCCGTATATACTCATATACACACCTCGCACCTGTTTTTATTTCACATGGATAACGACGGTCCATAGAGATATAACGTTATACGGACTTAGCAGGTTTAATTATTAGCCAATGAGATAATCCCAACTATTCACTGTGGGCCTCTCGGGGACCAACTGGTACCCATCTGAGAGGTCTTATCAGTAGAACTCGCTGGTAACAAGCTGCAGTAATGGCCGCGCCCATGAGACGACCTGCTAACTCGGGCCGATCGCCTCACCCCTAGTGGCGTGACATGTCTCAATCCACACTGCTGGTCACGTGACCTGTTTAGATGCTAAATTCAGTGAATTTAAGCAATTTAGTATCAATTTAATGTGAAATAGATACAGAACTAAACTCCCAGACGTACATTGTGGTTGATGTGTTCATCAGCCACAATGTACGCCATGGCCGTTTAGTTCTGTCTATATATTATAGTACAGTATTTATTTTTTCTCTAAATTCTATGGTAAGGCAAAGGAGGTTTTCAATGAACATGTTTCTTGTTTTGAGGTCTTCCGTAAATGACGTCATGCAAAATATGACCATTTTTGAGCCCCCCCCCCTCCCCACTTCCCCCTTCTCATGTTTTTTGCCAATTTTACTGTGCTTAAGTTATATGGAAAATTAATTCTGTCAAGCCAGGCCTGACCCCTTCTCCCCCTCCCCTCCAGCACGACGTCATTTGTGGATGGCCCCTTTTGGCTGTTTCTCTTATACATGTTTCTTGTTTTTGGCTGTTTAGGAGATGATGGATAAGTAATCAGGTATGCATGTGGCAGAGGGAGACACCCATGTCACCAGCCTCCTATATATCAGCTCACTCAGACATGGGATTCCCCTATGCCAGCACAATGTCGGTGTTTACCTATTGTCTTGTGTGTGTGTGTGTATGTGTGTGTGTGTGTGTGTGTGTGTGTGTGTGTGTGTGTGTGTGTGTATACTGAAAATATAAAGCTTAAAAAGGCACTCTGTAGCCATCACTTTTGGTCATTTTTTTATGATGACTGGAGAGAGGACCTTACAGGTTGCTGACGTTTGCCCTAATGGGGCATATATGTAGGTGTCTGTATAACCTAATTAGCCGGTCCCAACGGTTGTAACTATGGTTCAAGTGACAAAAGAGGTGCCTATGTTTAAACATGCTTATGCCGTATATATTTTTGAACAAATAACTTCTTCAATCAATTAAGGTTTCAATGCAATACCAAATGTAATATTCTCCACATCTTCCCCTCTATAAACATCCATGATGAAGAAGATTGTATATATATATAAGTCAATACATCCCACAGAGTGAACCTTGAATATCCCATTGTTGCGTACCAGGTCCCATTGGTGGCAGAAATAATTAGTCAAAGTGATAAACTAAGGTACCCCTCATGATTACCTTAGGTTATCAATAGGGAAAACCGACTCTCAACAGGGAAAACCGAAAATAATGATCAATTTCATAGAAGCCTATATTTTCAGTGTGGGTGTGATTATTTTTTGTGTGTTTTTGTTTGTATCCCCTCACCTTACGCACATGCTTTTTAGAATCAGCGAAATTGATTTCTCCTCCCTCCGCCTAGATGTTAAAGTGATCGCACTTATGCCATCTTATATTTAATATGCAGATTGTCGGCCAGTTACTTTTGTTGCTCCCTCTTGTTTCTATCCTGTAACTTTAAACTCAACCCTAAAAAAATTGCAAAAATACCTAGTTTTGGGAATTCAATACCTAATCAAAGATGTCAATCTGTGCTTGAAGAGTTTAGCGTACCATACAATAAAAAAACAACATTTTATCCCTTCTTACAAAAGATGGAAAGTGCGTAGTGTTTTTTTCTGAATTTATCAGGGTACACATCTAACATGGCGGCTCTGATGCTTATCCTCACATAAAAGCCACGTCTTATACATGAGGTAGGTCCTACTAGGGCCTTAAGTGCTATGTAAGGTCATGAATGGCCTCGGATGCAGGAGTTCATTTTTATCGTATTATCTTAGAGTCTGAAAAATAAAACACAGCCTAGGCCGTTCAGGGGTATTCCCCTTTGAGTGTTCCATATCAATGTACATAAATTTGGTCAGGACAGCTGCAGGGGCTTTACCTACCCTCCAGGATCTGACTGAGTGTACCTGCCATGAGTAATTATTTCACAGAGTGGCATTTAAGCCAGGGGTAGCTATGGTATATAGCAGGACCTCGCTTGCAGGTTGTCATTCTTACAGCGACCACCATAGAGGTAGGACGAGCTAGAAGCCAAGGACCCCAAATATAAGCAGCAGACTGTGAACAGGGATGCACTTTAGATCTATGCAATGGGCTTTCCAATATGCAGCCAGACCGCTGATATCAGCACTCAATAGTCTGGGTGCAAAAACACAGACCCCAAAGGAAATGGCGGTAAAAATATCTGACTCTCTAACACTGATCGCCAAAACCTCCTGGAGATTAAACAACATGAGGAGATCATTCCTTAAGAACACTGTTGCGGGCCCCACCTCACACCTGGCCAAAAACAACATTACCCAAGGCTTCCAATACCTACTGAGTGACAACCTCAAGGAGGAAGTCACCACACGCAGTAAGCTACATGACACCTTTAAGGAAGTCTTTATCACACCCAATGACAAAAGGAAGCCCACAAACCAGGGAAACCCTGCCAAGGGCCCAGCCCAGGGCCGGGGTCAACAGCAAGGGCACCAACAGCAACAAAACAACAGGTACCACCAAAACAACCAACATTCACGCAGAAACAACAACCACCAAGGGAAGTACGACGACAAGAGGAAACAACACACCAATGGAGGCCAATACAACAACAGCAAACAACACAAAAACAAGCAAGACAAACACCAGCACAACAGAGGCAGCACCAACAACAGACGCTAAAAACAAAAGTAAGTCCACCTACCTTCTACACACATACAAGTCCCACATTTCAGGCAGGTGGTCTGAGCAGGGAAGTAGACACATGGTCACAATACACATCAGATGGATGGGTACTGGACATGATAAAAGGTTTAACTCTATGCTCCCTGCCTACACAGCTGAGACAACCTGACTCTAGGTGCCTGGACCTTAAGAAACTGCTATCACAAGGCATAATAGAACCTGCCTTCCCGTCACCTAGAGCCTCCGTTGCACACATGTTCCTAAGAGAAAAATCTAACATACAGGCCCATACTAAACTTGTCAAGCTTGAATGAATACACATCATACAAGCATTTCAAAATCAACCACCTGTCAATGGTTATAAATACAGTCCCAAAACAGCTACCTAACCAGCATAGACATAACCAAGGCTTACTTTTCACTACCGGTAAAACTTAGGGACAGGGACCTCCTACAACTAATATATCATGGCAATAGATAAAGAGTTTGGTTCCAAAACGCAACAAATCCATTCCAGATTTTCAGCATATACCCATCTTTTAGTACTATCATGAAGTAAGTTTTAGTGTTTTTCTTTATAAAATATGTACTAAAAACATTCCGCACAGCCTAAAAATATATTTTCCAAAGAAAAGGGGTTTTGTATTACATTTAATTCTCTTTAATCTATAGGCCTTTGAAATATTTGCCTCTTTTTTCAAAATGTCGTTTATTGCGTTTTGGAACAAAACTCTTCAAATATAGGTTCACCTGCCTCCTCAATGGCTACTCCCCAGGCCCTAGAATATTCACAAAAATCATGAAGGCACTCATGGCACACCTGAGAACAAAGCACAGTGTAAACCTTGTCTTCTACATAGAGGACACACTAATCTATGCAAAAACAAAAGCGGAAGTCAGAACAGCCACAATACACACACTCAGGGTGCTGCAAAATGCAGGCTTCACTATCAACATTGACAAATCAGTACTAGAGCCAACGCAAACCATTGAGTACCTGGGCTTCACACTGCACTCACCCACACTAACACTCACAATACCAGACAAAATACAGGCCGATGTCTCAAAAAAGGTGGAGGATATCCTTAAGGAAATTCTTGCAGGTTCTAGGAGCCCTAGCAGCCACAGAACCTGGGAATGATAGGGCAAAGGTACTGACCAAATAGCTCATCATTGCAAAAAAACAGGCCTTAATAATGACACAGGGTAATTATGACAAATCCATTCCCCTTAGAGGGTTTATAAAACCAACCCCGAGAAATAAACCTACAGTATCTACTACATACAAAGAAGACATACACAGAAAAGTGCCCACAGATAACCCTATACACAGACTCCTCAGACACAGGATGGGGTGCTTACATACCCGAAACCCACTCTGAATATGGGGAAGAATGGTGTGGAGAAATAGAACCACTCCACATAAACATAAAATAAATCCTAGCAATCCACAGGCCACTCCTACACTTCAAAAAGGGGAAACACATACATATGTTCATAGACAACACCACAGCCATCAGCTGCCTCAACAAAGGGGGTTCTAGCCAATCCATCCCGTGCAACAAAGCCACTGAAAGTGTATTCAGGTTGGCCTGGGAAATGAACTTAACATTTAAAACCATATACATTCCATCAGAAGACAATGTCGAGGCAGACGGGGCCTCAAGAGCCTTCTCCATGGTGGGAGAATGGATGCTGAGCCATGAAAGCCAAGAGAAAATGTTCACAAAGTTCCCAAAACCTGACATTGACCTGTTTGCCTCACCTTCCAATGCAATATGCAAACACTTTGCATGCCTACACCATTACCCTAATGCATATGCAACCGATGCATTCTCCATAACCTGGTCAGGCTTGTTTGTACTCATATTTCCACCCTTTGGTATCATTGGCAGGGCACTAAGGAAACTGAAGGAAGACAGACCAAGAGGGTTACTACTTGTACCAGAGTGGAAGATGCAGCCCTAGTACCCCAACATCAGGAGACTGCCCACCTTCAAGGACAGATGGACCCTAAGGGTCAACATATCAATGCTGCAATGGCCAGAGGATCAGAAGAAAATCTTCCCCATGGCCAACAGGATGAGGCTCCTATGCCTGCCCCTATGAATGACAAGCACCCCCTGGAAATCTTCTGGTGCGATCACAGAGGAATATCCAAGGCATCCTGGGAGCTTCTCATGGCCTCATGGTCTAAATCTACCATAGCCAGCTGCGCAACAGCAGCAAGGAAGTGGCTAAAACACACCAGCAACAGCAACGTCAGCATCACCCACCCCACCATACACCAATGTTTAGATTTCTTAACAGAGATCGCCAACAGTGGGGTGGGTCACTCATCAGTAGCCACCACAGGTCCCTATTGTCATGCTTCATCTACATAGAAGGCAGACCGTTAGGGGAACACACAATGACCCAAAAACTAGTAAAAGGGGCAAAAGCCCTAAACCCACCACAGGAAACTTATGAATACATTTGGGACCCAGCACCAGTAATACACAAACTGGCACAGTGGGGCGACATAGAAGAGCTACATCTGGATAAACTAACAAGGAGAACCCTACTACTCTTCATGCTAGCAACAGGTCAGAGGTTACAGAGTGCCTATGCCCTGCTAAGAAATGACCTCAGACTATCAGAGGATACCATCAGGATCAAATACTCCACAAAACTGAAGTCCAACCAACCTAAAAAGAATCCACTACTCCTCAGGTTTGACAAACATGAAGACACACAAATATGTGTCTACTTGATCACACCTGAAGGCCTACCTTGACAGGGAGGACACAAAAGTAGCACACCCCAGAGTGTTTGGCACCATAAATATACCTTCCACCCCAGCCATCTCCATCACCTTATCAAGATACATTAAGGTGACCCTAAAGGACACAGGCATTGAGGAATACCTTGGGGCAAATAGCACAAGACACGCTGCCACAAGTGCAGCGGACAGGCTAAATGTGCCAATAAATGACATACTCAGCTCGGCAGGATGGGCGAGAACCAATACATTTGTCAGGTTCTACAACAGACCTCTACTGGAAGATATAGAGGACACCTTACATGAGACTAACTTTGTAACTACCATTATGAACCGTGAAACAGACTCTTAGACCACCAACCAAACAGTACACACTATAGAGATCTAGAGAGTGGTGGTCTTATCAAACATGAGTCTTAACCCTTTGAGGGCAGAGCAAAAATTGTTGTCCTGACCATGGGGACAGCCCCTGAAAAAATTATAGTTCCTAGAGGACGAGCCTATTTTCAATTCCTATACAAATCCTATATAATGGGCGTCGACTATAGTCGACGCTAGGCCCACCATGGTGTCGACTATAGTCGATGCTAGGCCTACCATGGTGTCAACTATAGTCGATGCTAGGCCTCAATGGGTTAAAAATATATTAAGATGTAATTCTCAAAATATTTATCCCAGAATACAATACATATATATATACTTATGCACTCTACTGCTAGAGACACACATGTTAAAATAAACATGGACACATTAACACCCTTCTCAGATCCATGTCACTTAAAATGTACAGAAGAAAAGGGGGGGACCACCATCAAAGGTGGCCCCAACCACCTCTCTTCTTGAAGAAGGGGGGGGGGAGAGGCATCAACAGTGACAACACTGTGTCCGACAAACATAGATTAAAGACTATACATGAGATCTACATATATTGCATAAAACATTTATGATCAAAAGCCATGCAAACATGTATACCTACTCTGCTTGAGCAGACAATTTACAAAGTGTAAATAAAACCTGTCTACCTAAACATGAATCTATGACTTGTGGTCCTTTGATTAGGATATCTGCCCTGAGTTAGATTATCGAACGAGACAAAATAGCTACCCCTGGCTTAAATGCCACTCTGTGAAATAATTGAATGTTAAACCTAACAATGTGTAGTTTAATATGAATTATTCCTAAGAGTTATGGCATAAAGCCATAGGGGTAGCCCACCTGTTCGCTTAACTCTCTACCCGCCCTCTTTCACGGGATAATCTAACTCAAAAACGGCTAAGATGAATACATGAAAACCTGCAAGTGAGGTCCTACGATATACCATAGCTACCCCTATGGCTTAATGCCATTACTCTTAGTAGTAATTCATAATAAACTACACATTGTTAGGTTTAATATTCAATTACTTGTACTTATTACATTAGAGATAATGTAATTTTTTATTTTTGTCTAAAGTGAGAGGAAAATGTCTTAAATTCGATAAGTCTCTCAACCCCTGTAATGAGAAAGCTCATACAATGGATATTTGGATGTTTTGGACTCATGATTTCCAGAATTATCACATTCTCTTCTAAATCTATGGCAATGCATCCAATGATTTGCTTAATAATCACTGGTATATTTCTCTTTGGAGTGCGATATTTAGTCATTCTTACGGGCCCTATTAGATGACACCCAATAAGTCTGCAAGAATAGAGTGTTTTTGTATGACTTTTGACTGATAACTTGGAAAATTACATATAATCACTTTTCTTTTCTTTCCATTCGGTCAGTGTTTTTCATATATAGAAAACCATTTTTCAATTTTGAGAGAGAAGACTTGAAGACATGACGTATTCCAGTGATAGGGGAGGGGAATATGAAATCAATTTTGCAAGGGCCATTAGAGACTGTAATAAATGCAAGGAAGCTACTATACAGGCAGAAGACAAGGCAGCCACTGACTCAACCACTTCCAGTTCATATAGCTTTGTGCCTTTTTAGACTATACCCACCTCTAGTTCTACGAAGGAACGACCGGCCTACAGTACGAGCCTATTTCACCTTCTTTTTTTCTTTCCTTTTTTCTTCCACCTTTATTGACCTTTCCCTTTTAGTATTCAAGGTTGTTTCAACATTGTGACAATGTTGAAACAATGTTGATAGTTGTTAGGGGAGTCTTTGTTGACATGTCAATGCTGAATCAACATTGAAATCAATATCATTGATTCAATGTTGACAAATCAATGTCAAATCAATGTTGAATAGACGACAATATTTTAACATTGATATGTCAACGGTTGTTTGGATATTGAAATGGTGATGGTTGATAACATTGAAATAGAATAATTGAAAAAGTGTTGAAGACAGGTTGATCAACAATATCAACACAGTATCAACTGGTTGTCAACATTGATGCAATGTTCTGTGCCCACTGGGGCCCACTGGGCACAGAACATAACATGTACAAATGTATAACCCTGCTTTGTGAGGTGTTGTCAGATAACTGATTTCACCTTTATCACAAATACACAGAACCTAATTACTGCTCTGATAATATCTAAATACCACAAGTGACATAAATTATATCACAAAATATAATATCCATCTATAGCCTATACTCACAGCGGAGCAGTTGGAGCAGAAGAACCAGCCATAAGGCAAGGTGAAGGCAGAAGTGAAGATGTCAGTAGCTGCAAGTGACATCAACAGGAAGAATGCTGTACCTGATGGACAACAAATTGTATATTTGAATCAGATAAGGGGACAGACACATTAAAACGTAATGAAAGCATAGTAAGGACAGGGAGAGGGGCCATATGGGAGATACCAAACATTAGAAAATAGAATGCAATTCTCAATTAAGTGTGCAACACCCTGGAACCTTTGAACAGCAAAGAGCGAGACATGAGATGTCCCAGGCCCAAACCACCTTCCCACCATCTATAGAACAAACTGATCCGTCTAAATGGTCTCATCTAAATCATTTAATCTGAATATAGCACCATAACAATAGATAGGTGGCCATAGGTGGAGTTAGGCCTAGACTAGTTCAACCCCTTTTCCAAAATTTACCTCTGAATTGTCTCCTGCTCAGTACAAGAATGGTGAGGGAGTTGAGAATGATACTAATCCCACATATAACAGGCATGACGTAGACGTAGCTAATCCTTTCTACATCATTAATCCATGGTGTGTATAGGTTTCCTGGCTCAATTATCACTCCTCCATCTCCACTAGAAGAATTCCCCAAACAGGTGCCATTGTCCCCATTACAGTTACTTGGAAATGTCTTATTTTTCTCAGTTTCAATGGGATTGAGATCGCCAGGTAACCATGCCCCTGGTAAGGGGGCATACCATCCATTTTCTATATATAGAAATACGGTTTTCAGGTAATCCATTGTCATGTTGGAGAGGTCCAACCAGGGTATGAGCTTCTGGGCTTTCTTGGTAAGTGCCCCGTCTAATTGCGTCATATCAGACGACCTTTATGGAGAGTTTCAGGAAATTGCCGCCAAAAAACTGTGAAGAATGGACAACATTTGGAAGTGGACTGAAGTATCTGATGAGGGTCTGGTGAGACCAAGGGACAAAAAAAAAGTGTGCTTCTGGTGAGAATGTGAAGAGAGAATCTAGGATAGTCAATATTGTGCTATATTTGAAAACAGGTTTTAGTCGCGAGTAAAGTTATGTTGTAATTAGTAAATAATGTCCGATAAATAAATTTACAAAAATGATTGGGTAGGCCTATGTCATTTAGCAGTCATTTATGCCACTCGTCAGCCGACACAATCCAACAAATTGGGTTATCGACACCTTTTCCAAGGAGATAAATATTATCTAGTAGAGAAAAATTTACAACCAGGAATTCCTGGTACACATGTGTACCAGGAAAAGTGGAATTTCTGCTAAGTGCTCCTGTTTGTGCCCCCTCCCCCTTTTGTTTTCCTGGGACGGGTGGAATCGCCTTGAAACAAGTCTCTTGTATGCCTATGCCCTGAAATATTGACATTGTAGCATATGGTGGGTAATCAATGTTGACAGATAACCAAACATGCCTCCTCAAACCCCAAAAGGGACAACTCGCGAAATTGTACCTTAAGCAAGTGGAACTTTTGATTGTATCCCCCAGTGTTAATCCCTTGCATTACTCAGTAATAGCAAATCGAGGCCTAAAAAGTAGGCCGAGGAGATGAAGTGAAATTAATAATTACAGTAAAACAAAAAGACAAGCCATTCATCAGCAAGTTTTGTTTGGAGGGGACAAGTCATCTGTGGTCTTAGTCAAGATGTTTATGGCAGAGTAAAGCCATAAATAACAGAATGTATTGGTGCTGCTGGGTAGAGGACGATTTATGGCTGCAGCTGCTGAACATGACGCTGATAACGCTATCCACTCCAAAGATATAGAATGTTTCCTACCACATAGCTTGAAAATTGTATGGAGTAATTTCTATATGTGACAGGATCTGCGAAAAGGGACCTTATTTCAGGAAGAATAAGGTTCATTTTCCTAGTCCACGTCACATATGTCGTCCTGTGTTTATCTTGATTATATCCTTGAAATGAAGATATATCGGGATGTTTACGGTTGTCAAAGAGAAAAGTTATCTCCAATGTAGAATTCTATTCATGAGAAAGGGGTTCTATTCCACTGACGGAGTCGGCAAAATTTTGCTAATCCGATTATTTTTGATAATGCAAAAGTATAGAAAAAATTGGTCGGATTAGCAAGAATTCAGCCTGACCGATGGCAGTAGAATAGTCGCTTAGAAAAAAGCGGGTATTCCACTGCCATCGTTCGGCCGATTTTTACCTAATCCGAGTTTTTTGATAATGCAAAAGCACAGAAAAACATCAGTCTAAATTAGTGCAAATCCTACCAATTTCCGTCTGTGGAAACAGTGCTTTACAGCTACAAGTGGTGCAGGTAATCTGATCATGTATAACTACCCATCGGTTTTAATACTCTTTTGCACTGAAAACCCTCCAGATCTTTAAACTTGTCAGATTGAGGACCTATAGTCGTCAGACGAGGTACAAACAGAGGGCAGCACCTTACAGGGAGTGAAATCCCTCAGTATACCTCTCCCTGGTATAAGTCTATAGCATTATGTTGACAATATGTAACAAACTCACGAGGTGGCATGTATGTGCCACTCATGTTTGATGATCAGGCCTTCAGTTTTCAACTGAAGGTCTTCACTACTGAGGACTTTAGGTGCTCAAGTTAACGTACCCAAATCTACAGCTTTGGGTAGTCAGATTAAGGACCCAAAGTAGTCAGCACCAAGGTTGTCACTCTAACAACATTATGTAATCGGTTTGACTACCTTGGGTGAGTGTGTTGACCTAAACCCATCGGGTTGACTACCCTGGGTGCTCAATCTGATGACCCAAGGTTGTAGATTCGGGTATCGTCAGTCTGACGACCTTGGGGGTTTCAGTGTGGGAGCAAGAATAATTCTTGCATTTACTAGAATTGCGAGGTCTAATTCATAAAAGGTTGGAAACAATTTCCCCCCACCCCCGAACCCTGGATGAAATGTATTTGGCCCCTCACATTATAGAAATGAAAATTGAACATGCACAAGTGCACCCTTTGACATATAGCATTGAGAAGGCTTTTTTGCTGAAAACTGATAAGCTTAGGCCTAACCCGTTTTTAGTGGGTTTCCTAAATTCCACATGGTAAGTTCTGAGAAGTGACATGAGACATGGGTAATAGATTAGATGGGCTACACACGAATTGATGAATGAATGTGGTGGTACCGGTGGGGGGGGGCGGGTCAAAAAGAAGAGAAACGTCTCATGTTTCTATACCTTCTAGCCCTCAGGCGAGCCCCAGTCCGACCAATTAAGCTGTGGTATTTTATCAGACAAATCACCCTACAACCCATGTGAAACAATGGGGAGGGTGATTATTTAAGGGGCAGGGCACAACATGTCACCCTTAGCAGTCTTATCAATGAGCATTTTCTGGCAATAGACTAAATAGTATAGTTCCTATAGGAAGAGCCTATTTTCATTTCCTATACAAATCCTATACATTGGGTGTCGACTAAAGTGATGCTAGGCCTACCATGGTGTTGAGTAAAGGCAACGCTACGCCTACCATGGTGTAAATTATAGTCTATGCTAGCCCTCAATGGGTTTATGCCATCATCTTTTGGTCACCTCTTATTTCACTTTTTCATTAATTAATCTTCGACAAACATCTCATTTCTCATGTGAAATTAGCTGTAGAAATTGATTAAGGTAGTTATTTCAAAATAAAATGAATTCTTAACTCCACTTCTAACGAAAATCATGTGCCCAATATTTGTATAGGGCTACTGGCCAAAATAGCATCATATGTGTAGTAGGCCTACCAAAAATTGAGCATTTTTTTCAGTATATGCCTAATATTTTCAGCAAATTCAAATATTGTATATTTTTTCATTAGTACACATTGAAATATGACTTTATACGGAAATGACACTAAATATAATAGCCATTTCTACTCATTATTTCATAACTAGGCCTATCTGTGATAAAGTTTCAGGCCTATGATGAATTTTTTCATGAATTTAATCTTGAGGTCATGTGGCCTCAAAATGGCAGCATGCTGAGATATGCACCCCAATGATGATTTTTCTCAAAAGCGTGCAAAATGATATCAAAACTAAATATCCAGATATTTTCATCTCTACTTCGTAGGGTAGGGTAGGACGGGGTAAGAGGCCTTTTGGGGTGAAAGGCCCTTTAGCCCTCATGTCAAAGGTACTAGATGTATACGGCCATGTTGCACTTGGAAGTAAAGATAACCTCAAGGAGACCTCTTTTGTAGGATTTCATTATGATTGGATGAGAAATAGTTGACTTATGGTCAGGGGCAGTTTCAAGGAAATCAAACTTGGTAAGGCATTTTTGAGTAGAATAGTTTTTAGTTTTGGATAAGGGTAATTTGGGTGTGCCATGGGCGTGGAAAGCAGGGGGGACAGGGGGGACATGCCCCCCCCCCCCCACTTTTGGCCAACTCCTCAAACGGTCAAAACTAAAAGGTCAAGCAAAGGGAGGTCAAAAATTGCAGAAAACCCCCCTGGTCCCACCCACTCTGAAACTGCTTCCCACGCCCCTGTGTGCTGATTTCAAATCTGCCATATAACATTTGATATATTCACTCTTTATCCCCGAAAATATAAAAACAAAATGGCTGTTTTCAAACCTACTGAAGCTGATTAGACTATTTATATTGCTCTCTAAGCTCTTCTGTGAGGTGTTGATGTGTATTATGATACTATAATTACATATAACATGGGTGTAAATATGAGGTCTGAAATCACAGAATGTGTGCAAATGGGAATTTTGGTGAAAGTCAGCCTCCTACACTTAGGATTTTGATTTTTCCCCAATTTTTTTTGGGTCATATTTTTGGGCTCAATGAGTTCTTGATGTTATATATCGGTTTTAGTGGTCCAATATCAATATTCTGGGCTCCAGGGGGTTGAGCTTACCTAAAATTGACCCCTTTCAGCTTGGAAAATCAATAAAATCGACAAATTTCATCATTTTTTGTAGAATGAGGACTAGGTATGTGTCTGTCCACTTTTATTATGTAAATTATAGAGTCTTGTAGTGAAATAGGAGCAAAAATTATGTTCCTGGTCGGATTTTTTCTATTCTTCTGGAGCATTTTACTTTTTGTAAAGTGTCTGTCCAGGCAATAACTTGGTCATTTAGCCTCCCCCCATTAAATACCTAAAAGTGAAATGGGTTCAATTATGCCTTAAAAGATTTGCTACATGTTGGGGGTAAAGTATGTTGAAACCAAAATTTGATTTCCTCCATAAACTTCACTGTGAGGGGGCAATAAGTGATTTTCCTTGAAAATCCCCCTTTTTCCTTGTCCGGGCAAAAAATCATGTTCCTTCCCCTCCTGTGTAGGATTAACACATTTGTGAGGAGGCAAGTTAAAAGGACCATCCGAGGGGATTAGTACCAATTCTGGCCACCAGGGGGACACCACTATGGCCTAAAAGAGGGAAATTAAACTAGTTATATACTACTTTTTTATGTAGATTACAATCGTCATAAAGGGAAATTCCCATTTTTAAGGAAAACCTTCTGAATTTGGAATGTAAATAGAACATTTTTGGGCATTTTGGGGGCAGAAATCAGTGCTTTTGTTGATATTGGTTGCCATGGAAACATTATTTTCACTCAAAATTGAGGAATCAAAAAAATCTATTTATAGCCACACCCACAAGGATCGGTGTGTTGAAAAGATTGTAAAAATCTGATAATCAGATCTAATTTTATTAGAAAAAGAATGTGAAGAATATGACAATTTCCTTAATTTGCAGAATTATGCCTAATTATACATATCATCTGATATATCTCGTAAAATATACAAGGTAGTCCTTATTTGGGATTTGAATAGGTTGGTAACCATCTAAGTTAATAGAGCCGTAAATCTAAAACTAGCAGACATATTTTCTCATGTGATATATCATTGGAAAGTTCATGGCCTGAATTTAAAAATTGACTTTTCCCCTGGGGGACCCTTTTTGCTTGGCTATACACATTTAACTATCCTAACTAAGTCAGTTATTTACCCCCTACATATACCTAAGTGCCCAATGTATAGGGCAATGGATTACTCTCCATCCTTTGCAGTAGCAGAGATTGGATGTGCTATTTTGTCCGGGCGAAATCAACTCCGGGCGAGTGACCATTGAATAACATGCCATGTTGAGGGGTTGATTTCCTACAGACCTGTAGATTACAGAAATCACATTGTTATGTATGTCAGATGTGTCTTTTATATCATGAAATGAGTGTACTTATAATAAATGTTTGTAGAGATTCTTGGCATATGTCCGGGCGAATGACATTTGAGTAATATGCCATGTTGAGGGCTTAATTTTCTACAGAAACAATTGTCATATTACCATGACAATCTCAAAGCTAGACCATTTTGACCTGTTGATCATAAAAATAACAATTTTCTTTATGTCAGATGTGACCTTATTATCATAAAATGAGAATACTCTTAACAGTTTTAATCATGATTCTGCCTATATTTCTTGTCCTCACACAAAATTCAATATTCCTGCCCCTCCTCTGCACAATAGGGATATTCAAATATCCTAACTATGCCTTTTATTTACCCCCTACATATACCTTAGTACTCAATGTATGGGATATTTGATTGCTGCTAAACCTTTGCAGTATCAGGGATGGGAAGTGCTTTTTTATCCAGATCTGGACCATCTTGAGCAGTAGATGATGGAATTCACATTGTTATCTGTGTCAGCTGATTCCTTGCTATCATAAAATGAACCTACTTTTAATGGATTTTGATCACAATTCTGAACATAATGTCCAGGCGAGTGATGAACTACAAGGTATTTTGAACAGAAATTACAGATTTTTTCCCCCATCAAAACTATATACCACCTGAAAGTACATGCCATGGGCATTGTATTCCATATAATCAATAGTTCCTACCACAGTCTGTTTAGCTTTTATATAGAACAGAAAGAAATGAATATCTTAGAATCTGAGATTTAATTCTATTCCAGGCTAGGCCCTATAGGAAAATGACCTGAGGGAGAGGCAAAAAGCTCATTACGTCTGACTACAATACTCCAAACGCAACCATTAGACTCAGTACTACAAGCAAAATCATAATAATAGTGGACCAGAAGCATATCATAGGTCATTTTGGATCAATAAAGGGAAAATACCCCGAATGGTCACTCGGGAGGACATCGTTTCCAGGTAGATAGGTTCTGGACATTGCCATAGCAACGGTTTTCATATTTAACTATTAATATTTCATGTGCAGTTACCCAGAGACCTATACACTATCCACAAAAAATATTTTTGAGATACTACATAATTTTTTCTCAGACCTCTCAAAACTCCACCAAGGCCTATTTGCACACTTTCTATGATTTTTGACCATGATATCTTTGGTTATTTCATCTTCAGCTTCCAAAGCCCTTAAAAAAATCTTCCCTACTGAATCAAAATACCTATGATAGATCTATCTAATGCTACATACATTAATAGAAAGTTTTAGAGTTGTTTTTTGGAAAATCCAAAATGGCAGCCATTTTTCAAAATGGCCACCATATTATGTCTTTTGTGATTTCATCTTGAAGTGCTCACCAATACCTGCTCTACTTCTTTTGATTAGTTTAGATAGGTCCAGCTCATGTATCTGTATCAGAAACGTGCGAATCCAAGGTGTCCATTATTTACCAAGGTGGCCACCTAAATCACCTGCTCAAAATCACTTCTTTCATACGAGTGATATAGTGCAATTGCCTTGATTGTGATTCAAAGTCCTATGTTTCTGATACTGTTGAAGTTGATTTGATGACTTATATTGCTCTTAGAGCAGTGCTGTGATGTAAATTCTATTTGCTGACCTTGTAAAATGTCATTTGACCCTTATTATGTTGTTCCAAAATAGCAAGAGTATAAAATGTAAAATTACAACTAAATTTTTTACTTTGGTGATAGGGCTACATAAATTTGTGTTTACAAAGACACCTTAATGTTGGTTTAAATTCACTGTTTTCTGTGATATGAGCATGACAGCCATTTGGTGTTTCTGCCTTGAGGCAGCAGTTCCTTAACCCTTTAGCTGCTGGCCCTCAAAAGGGCCATTTGGGACTTAAAGGGGCCCTGGCATGCTAATGCATGCCCGCATTAAAAAGTCACGTGATCACCCCTTGACCAATCAGGGTGTCGCGATTTTTCCGCTGATTCCCACGATTTTATGATCGCTGTTTGAATCGGTACCAATGTTGTTAATTTTCCATGCCAGCCCCCCTTTATCTGCCACACTAAGCCCTTGGCCAGCAGAAAGGGCATATTCTTGTAGACGACAGAGCTGACGTCGTACCCGTTTCAACACTATACTGGAGCCCTGCTCTAATTTCTTACTATGACTGAGACGTCACAGGCGATGTATGACGTCACAACGAGGTCCACCATTTTTGTGGGGTAAAGATTACAATGGATTTGTGCTGTTCACGTAAAATGGAAAAATGGATTATGGCAATATAAAGTTGATAACCAATCTTATTTTAGGCAAGGTAGAAAGAGAAGGATAGATTTCTCGATTCATCTGCAATATTTTGCTGATTGAGAGTCTTGTTACATGAGAAAGCAGGTTTTCCTTCTCCCGGCCAATGTCCATAATGCTATATTTCCCCCAGAAGAATGGCAGCTTCGCAGCGCCATCTACATTTCCATCAAAAAATCATCTGAAAGAATGGCGCTAGATTGAAGCTTTCTACTCCCTCTGTTATAAATTCGTGTTTACGAGGTTAGTTATAACAAATATGTCTGCTAAAAATGATGCAAAAAAAAATAACCTAAAATGTTGCTGTGTTGTTAGAATTGATGAAAGATTCTGATCAGACGAGATTAACTGCGTGCAACCTGACCTATTTGCTGCCAGTCACTGATTGGCCAACACGGGGTCACATGGTACTGTTGTCAGGCCCCGGTCCCTGCACTCTGCATGAAAAAATACACCATGCACGTTACCAAAAACAGGGAGAAAGGGGGGTGTTTCCTCAAAATTCGCATGTCCGTGGATTTGGGGGAAAGGGGTGCATTTTCTGAGAAAAAAGGGGGTATTTTGAGGGGCATGGTTAGTGTTTTCTGAAAAGGGGGTTTTTTGGTGAGATAGCCAATTTCTCTAATATTCATTTTAGGTCCTGAAAATTCAGCATTTTGAGAAATAGAGGGTACTTTTGGAAACATGTCAGTGATTTCCCGAAAAAAGGGGTCCTTTCAGAGGTCCAAAAGTTCATGCTTTTGAAGAAAAGGGGGTGTTTTTTACCACCAAAAGTCTAGCTGTGATATGGGTGTGTTTTGAAAATCCTGTAACAGGCATGGTGTTGTTTTAGGTATAAAGTGCAGGGACCGGGTGTCAGGCCTGGCCGTCTTCCCAGATTTCAGCTAAATATTAGGATCCTAATGTTTATTGGACATAGGAACCTACTTAAATGAAATTTTCATCGATTCCAATCAATATAAACGGTATACGTGGCTATATTCAATCTAAAATAATCGTCACAAAATCAGGCCTATACTTAAGGTACCCAGCAAATTCTAGTGAACATGAGTCATGCTGGGTGAGGAATGTGTGAGTACATTGAGTGATAACGAATAATGTCATTTTGTGTGATACAATGTCAACTCTCAGCTTGACAAACCTTCACTTACTTCAGTAAGACCTGAGAGAGCATGCGTCAACATGTGTTAATACTTGTCAACTCTCACACCGCTTCACATGTCTTCACTCATTTACATAAAGATGTAAGGGGAACTGGGTGAGCAAATGTCAACATGTGTCAATACTTGTCAACTCTCACCCAACCTCACATGTCTTCACTCATTTCCATAAGGATGTGATGGGAACTGGGTGAGCATTCGTCAATACTTGTCAACTCTCAGGCAGGTTCACATGTCTTCACTTACTTCAATAAAGATGTGTGGGGACCAGGGTGAGCACATGCCAACATGTGTCAATACTTGTCACCTCTCACCTAGCATGACATTTCTTCACCAAGCCTTAAACAATAAGAGACTATGGAAACTGTATGGATTCTCATGGCTTGTACTTTGCAGAGTGGGCCTATTGAGTAAATGTCAATATGAGAATTTATGTTTCACAGAGCAAGTTCCTTTCTTACATGGCATGAAATACATATGAATCAGGAACATAATGATAGCCAAGTATATGTGATTTAGTGCATACATTAGACATAATAGCTCATTTGTTTTGTCTATGGGACATAGCACTGAATTGAAATTACATATGTTTTACATGATATCTAAGTATCCCAGGTAGCACAAAAAAATTTGCCAACGTTGGCCCGACGCATCAGGCCAACGTTGGGCCAACGTTGGCTGCCCATCGGGCCTACGTAGGCCCGACCAGTGGCATTTGCCAACCAAATGCCAACATTGGCCCAATATTGGCAGGACATCGGCAAATGGTCGGCACCTGGCCGACCATTTGCCGATGCTAATGTTTGCCGACCAAAAGCCAACATTGGGCCTACATTGGCATTTGGTTGGCACCGTCGGGCCTACGTAGGCAGGATGGGCAGCCTATGTAAAGCCGATGGTTGGGCCAACTTTGGCCCAATGTTATGCCAATGTCTCTGTGCTACCTGGGATCTGTTTGTCCTGGTTTTATGGGATATGAAGGTTTAATGTCTACTGATCAGCTAGGTCACAGCTGATTAGAGCAACTATACAGGAACTCTTCATAGGCTGGTTAAGAAACTCTGTATTGAGTGATAATAGGGGCAGATACTTTGTCCAACATTAGCTTGACAGACTGTGTGAGGAGATGTGAGCATGTGTCAAGATTCGCCAACTCTCACCCACCATGACAGAACTTCACGCACAATGACACATTATGTACTATTCTGTGTTTTGATTGGTCCATTTCGTGGACTAGCCTTTAATAGGGAATATTACGATAGAATATTTCACAAAATGCGGGGCATTTTACCCCGCATGTCGAATGGCTGGGGTAAAAGGCCCACAACAATGGGACGAAAGGCCCATGGATCCAATGCTAAGAAAAATGTTTACGTAAAAGCTGTTGGAATAAAAGGGAAGGTAAATAAAATGTATCTTTATGGTCTACTCTTGATATCTTTACCTTATAGCTCCTCAGCTAATACTTTTAACCCCTTTAACTTGCTATCCAACAAAATATGCACATTTCAGGACCTTTTATTTCTAATTATCTGAAATTGAACATGATGATCAGATCTTAACAGGTGTGCAATACTGAATGTCTGATAAGTCAACTATTTCTGAGGTTCAAAATTTCTCATCCAATTATAATGAAAACCTACAAAAGAGGTCTCACTGACATAATCTTTACTTCCAAGTGTTAAATGGCTGTATACAGCTAGTACTGGTACCCTAGGCATGAGAGCTAAAGGGCCTTTTACCCCAAAGGGCATCCTACCCCTTCCTACCCTACAAGGGCTGAACACAAAAGGTCGCCCAATTTCAAGGTAGGATAGAGAGGGTTAGCATGTATTATTAGACTTTATGGAGTGACATATCCTACCCCTGGAGAATCTTTGATCATAGAAATAGTCCTCGAATATTTGGTGAATATTTCTATGCTTTGATCCAGTATCGATGCGCAATGTCGATTAAATACAGTATCGCCCTCTGAAGATATTTGCGAGAAAATTCAGTCATTGCGCCATCTACTGTAAGTTAGCCAAACCAAAATGCCCTCTGCACCAGCTGCACCGGGTCGGACATCAACGTTTTCTGTCTGCCCTTACCAATAATCGTTTCCGGTCGATAAAATCCATCCAACTTGCAGCGCGGCAACAGAGAGCAATCAATGCCAGTAAACACGCACTGGTAAAAAGAAAGGTGCCTCTATGTGTTCTGTTCTGGCTGAGGGGATGATGGCGGAGGGACAGGGAGAAGAGTTTTATACAGACGCAAAGAAATATTGGGAGGCGGTGCCGCCGACAGTGGACGGCATGTTGGGAGGCTTCAGTCACATCTCGAGCACCGACATCGGTGGCTCAAACAAGTTTCTACGGCAGTTTGTGAGGGTGAGTGGTCACAGTGGACAATGAAATTTTCTACGAAATCTCATTTAGGACGGAGTCATTTATTTCGTGTCTTGCCAGGTGGGGGGGTTACACCGAAACCCGCTGGCGCTCTCAGTGCCTAGGCTAGTGGCCGCTAGGCCGAAATACCTGCCTGCTCACAGGCAGGATCCAAGATGTATACAAGCCTATAGTGGCACAAACACATGGCTAGTCTGAACTAAGTACTCACTTTCAGTTCCTGGAAATTGTCCCTCCTATTCACAAACATGTAGTTTTCATGTACATCAGCTTATATTGACTGAAACATGAGATATATCCAATAAATCTGACATGTTTATCTTGAGCTTAGATATCACTGGGGGTCTAGATGGGGGGTCCCCATGTCACTTGTCGATTTTAAGAAAAGCCCATGTCACATGTCACTAAATTTGTTATTTCCTCTGTCCTTGTCACTTAGCTCCATGTCACATGTCGATTTTAAGAATAGGCGGACCCTGAATAGAATGTCCCATGTCATTATCTTTTTTTCTCCCCTGTCCTTGTCACTAGAGCTCTATGTCCCTTGTCGATTTTAAGAAAAGGCCATGTCACACCGTCGATTTTAGGGGTCTAGACCCCCATCAATACCTCAATGGCCTCCATTGTCAATATGATGTGGTGCTACCTGGTGTTAGACTGCTCTTGAAACATAGGGCTAACCAACCAAGAATAGTGTAGTTTTTTTGGCACTAGGTGGCTACACCTGGCTTCAAGATGGCCGACAATGATTTGGAGTTAGGGAGGGAGATTTGAAAATCACCTGGATTATTAATTATTACAAGTATTTCAAGTGCTTTTTATATTGTGAATCTTTGGATATACATTGAGGGAAGTGTTGGTGGAAGCATTGGACCTGACAGTAAGTACTTCTGTGAGAAATGGCCACTCTGCCAGATTGGCTGACCAAACACACTACAACATACACACTTGGTCTCTGAGGTTCCCTCAGAGCGTCTACGGAGTAGTGGCCGCTAGCGCTAATATGTATATGAATTCCTCCTGAATCCAGGCGCTGTGCGGCACGGACGTAGGGCCTGGGGGGGGGGAGATTGTTAGGGAGTGGTCATTATTATCAACGGGGGTGGGGGTCGGAAGGTAATTAATTAAATAAAATTTAATAGGGAGTGAACATTATTTTCGGGGGGGGGCTGGTGGGCGCGAAATAAATTTTGTCCCCTCCTTTTCAAGGGTCAATTTTTTTTTACCCCCGAAAATTGTGTGTGAACTACACTGTCAGAGATGCCAACATTTGATCATAGGCTGCAGGACACTGAATCAAAAAAAAAGGAGGGGATCGCACCAAAAACACTTTGCAAGTGTAACGGGAAGGGCAGTAGGTCTGCACCAGGGCGGGAAACGCTAAAGTCTCACCTGTGGCGCATTCTCGCGAGAACGCGACGCAGCGTCCCCCCCCCCCCCAGCATACAACAGACCAACAAAGCTTGAAGAAGGCCCCATTTCATGGAAATACTTATTTAAGCCATGGTTTTGCCTGCCGCTGTGTTAGCGGCACAACATACACCTAGAAATAACAGGTAGGGTGTGCTGGTCGTTTATGTATATTTTTCGTGTACCGTTTGTGGGTTAATATAGTAATATTCTATCTGAAAGTCAGTGTGTGTGTCTTTCTTGATTGTGACAGCCATTTGCAAATTGCCCAAATATCAAGATCTCCCAAACTTGTCCAATTCCTCGCCCACTCAGGCCATTATATTACACAAGCGAAGCCCAGAAATACTTTAGGGGGTCTGGGGGGCATGCCCCCCCCCCCTAAGTAAATTTAGAAATTCAGAAGGGAAATGATGCACTCTGGTGAGTTTTGGAGTTGCAATCAATCACATCCTGAAGTTTTGATTAAATTCAATACATCAGGAGCAGTGGAAATCTTTTGAAAGGGGGGGGGGCAGGGACAGATATTAATTCTATGGTCATAGCAATGGTAAAAGGGGGGCGTCTGGGGGGGTGACCCCCCAGGAAACTTTTGAAAATTGTGAGGCCAAAAGGTCTACTCTGATGCCCCTGTAGGCTGTAGGTCCCACTAATTTGATCTGTGATTAGCATTCCCCCAAGAAAATTTTGAGATTCTACATTTTAAATTGTGCAGTCTCATGAATTCTTTTAAGCCACAGGCAATGACTTTTTCCTTATTTTTAAGGTGTAATAATCTCAGCAACCAGTTGGAGTATCCTATCATGTAACATGTCATTTTGAAGCTAAAGATCTCTATTTTCCGGGACACACACCCTTCCGTGCGGGACACAGGAGAGAGGGCCAATTTCTGGGACTGTCCCGGACATTCCGGGACAGTTGGCATCTCTGCACTGTAGGCTACAGTAACTTGCAGGTTTTTTTCGCTGAAAACTGGTGAAATCATTTTGATCCCCCCACCCTTCAAACCTACCAGCCCCCACCCCCACCTTATTGTTAATAAATGATCACTCACATGGAGGATGTCAGAATGAAATCTGGGAGAAACTGGAAACTGCAGTACTTCAAACTGCAGACTCACTTTTCCCTGTTAAAAAAAGTCAGGTTAAAAAAAGAGGAGCCTCCCTGGTTAACAAACAATTTGCTAGTTTTAATGAGAGCGGAGTACCTAAAACATCAATTGCACACAAACAGAAAGAATTCCCCCCCCCCCCAACAAAAAAAAATGGAAATTTATAGAAAATTTTCTTCCAAAGATAAACAGAATAAAAATAATAAATTTGAGTGGTGGGAACCATTTTACCTATCCTGTAGGATGATGTCGCAGGGGTTTTGAAGGATTTCTTTGCAGAGATGGGTTCGTAATTGGCAAGTCAGTTGCTGCCCACAGCTGACCATTGCAATTTCATAATTCATGGCGAAGGGGGGGGGGCATAAATGGGCAAATTTTGCATGACATCATTTATGGACGGCCCCAAGTTGCCTAACACACACAAAGGCTGCAGGACACTAATTATTTTCTCACTGTTGGCTTATATAGCATATGGGTGAAAATAAAATATTTGTGCGGATTTCTGGGCTTAGCCACTATTATTTTCTTGTAGGCACACATTTTTCCCATTAATTTAGGGCCATGAGATGTGGTACAATGTAATTAACTTTTCCGCTATCAGCCGTAGAGTCTGGACATACCCAGATTTTGGGGGGTTTGCAGTGAATGATTTCAATAAATTCTCTAATTAAATAGAGTGCACCCCCTCAACTTACCATCAAATATCAGCCTAAATAACCTTCAAATTGATTAATATACACCCTAAGGATTAATTTGATACCTGGTTTGCCTACCCACTGTCAGATTTTAGACCAATAATCATTGTACAACACCCTTCAGTGCGGAGCTACAAAGTGTCTCCTGCTGCCACCTCCCGTCAATTTGTGTTCTGCAACCCAAAATGGGAATTGTATCCCAAACAACCTGGTAAGCTTCTTTCACTCCCCTCTAGGTGGCGCCAGAGAGGGATGTTAGGGGCAATCCATAAATGATGTTATGCAAAATACACGGCATGGTTTTCAGCAGACTACTGCACACACGTCTGCAGCAGTCTTGTGTGCTGAAAATGTCCTATGTATCATGCTTCAAGACAAATGTCTACAGTAGTCTCCACTTGTCTGCAGACATCAAACATGTTTGATATTTTCTGTCTGCTCAAACATGGTCTTGTCATCTCAAAATGTGTAGTGTATCATGGGCAGCAGACTTGTTCTGACTAGTCTGCAGCAAACTGACCAATAAGGGCATCCATGGCAGTCATATGATGAGTAGGTATCATTTGACTTTTGACCCATATACTTTAGTTATGCAAACTCCCACCAGGACTTCAGCAGACAAGTCTGTAATAGAAGCCATGTATCAGGTCCTGCAGACTCTTCCAGACAACCCACAACAATAGCAGACAAATGTCAGCTGTTGTTTTGTGTGGTCTAGTCTGCTTAAATCTGCGCCGTGTATCATTGGCTTAAGGTATATGGAAAATTAATTCCGTCATGCTGGGCCAGACCCCCCCCCTCCAGCATGACGTCATTTGTGGATGGCCCCTTATCATGGTTTCTCCCCACACCACCGGTGCCATGCCAGGTGGTTCAGGATGTTTGTCACAACACGCCCAAGACACCTCCATGCCACTTTAGGAAACACATCACCACAGCAATAAGAGGTATAGCTACACAGGTCCTTTCAACCTAGGTCAACTATGGTACCGGCCCCCTGCGCCCCCCCCCCCTGGATCCGCCCACTACTGGCATATTAATCATTACTATTCTCTTTTAGACGGATTTTCCAAACCCAAAAGAATATATTGACAGTATACCCTCCCTTTCAGTTCATACCATACTCAGAAAATACTATATGACTAATTTTTTTTTAATCTTATTAATAGAGAAGAGAAAAAAAAAATCCCCTAATACGGGTACATAAATTGATTAGAAACCGAAATGAACTGTAATGTAATAGAGTACCGGTATTTTTATTCTTACGATTTGTTACAATTTTGCGCATTAATTATTACGATTTTAAAACCTAAATTCGTAACAATTACGATTTTGGAGTGGCCCAGGTTAGCATCTCTGAATGTGCAGACTATTCCATTAATTCGTCCTTAATTTACATTATATCTCTATTTTCTTCTGCAGGGACCAAATGCTAAAACTGGAACTGGGCGCGTGTTGGACTGTGGTGCAGGCATTGGTCGCATTTCTAAACTACTCCTTGCTCCAATGTTTGACAAGGTTGACATGGTGGAACTAAGTCAGGAGTTTTTGGATAAAGCTCCTGACTATTTTGGTGACCGTGTCGGTAAGCTGGACCGTCGCTTCTGCACAGGCCTCCAGAGCTTCAAACCAGATGAACATTATTACGATGTCATCTGGTGCCAGTGGGTCCTCGGACATCTCACAAATGATGACCTTATTAGCTTCTTCCAGAGATGTCAAAAAGGACTTAGAGAGAACGGCTTGCTAATTTTAAAAGAGAACATTTGTGCTCCCGGTAAGAGGGATTTTGATGAGAACGATAGCAGTTATACGAGACCAAAATCAGAACTTTTGGAACTGATTGATCAGTCGGGGCTCAATCTCATCAGACAAGAGAAACAGAAGAACTTCCCTAAAGAAATTTACGAAGTTTGGATGTTCGCCTTACAATAGTCTAGTTCATATGATAGCTAGTTTTGTGTAGATTTAAGGCTAATAAATACACCTGCTCCAAGTCAACTTCTTTTTTTCTTTGTTTTCAGCATACATGTCCATGATTTACATATACACATTAAAACTGTATCAACGCAACTACCATATATTCAATTAAGTAAGACTTTTGGATGCCAAAAAGAAATGCTACCGTAATCTCCCGTGTATAAGGCACGTCTTATACGCCAAACAAATGCTGCTGAGTCTTATACGTGGGAGGGACATTGCCTTGAGTTTGGGGTGCGCCTTATAGGAGGGGTATTTTTACTATAGAACAGTACTAAATTAACAAAAATCTGCCCTTAGGGGTGCGCCTTATACGTGGGACAGGCCTCCCCGAGTTGGGGGTGCGCCTTATACGCGGGCTGCGCCTTATACGCAGGAGATTACGGCACCAAACTGTTATACATTGGTACTTGCCGGGAGTACTTGATATTCAATTTTCAACTTCAAGGTCTAACTTACCGCTTTTCAAAATATGGATGCAGCTTAGGCCACACCAAAAAAAAACAAGTTGGTCTACGGATTTCCCTCCATATTTTCAGAAATACAAATTTTTTTTTCTTTTTGTCTACGGATTTCGCTCGCTTCACTTTCTACAAGCTTTCTCTTTGTGATGTTTGCCAAATTTTTTTTTTTAAATAAAAGTTTGTCGCTCACCTCACTTTTCCAGCAAGGAATCCATTGGATGTCAATAATTTATTAAAAAATAAAAAAAAAATCGCTTGCTCGCCCCATTTTTTCAAAACCAAAATCCGTAGACCAACTTATTTTTTTGGTGTGGGCTCATGACTATAGACCAGGTCAGATGTTACGTCTGGATTTCATGGGTCAGCCTTTTTGTCAATTTTTTTTTTTTGGGGGGTGGGCTTTTTTCTTTTTTTTTACATGGATTTACAGATGAGTTTCTGACATCTATTACCCTTATTTGGAATGTTTGGGTGATAGCACCTATTTGGAGGGTGGGGGTGAGAAAAAAATCCAAAAACTCTTGGTTATGGTAATTTTGGTCGGAAGGTGCAATTTAGTTGTTTTTTAAAGTGATGTGAGAGATGACTTTTGCCCAAGAAAAGTGACACTTGCTAGCAGCACACACGTCTCCACTAAGACTATTACTGATGTAATTTTAGGTATCCTAGGCTGCGACTAAGAATCGATTGTTCCTGATATGTACATTTTTGTCAAGATTTCCAAATTACAGCTGTTCATTACTTTGGTCAAAAAATATCAACTAACAGAAAAGAGGTGAAATTATCACAAAAATCAGAACTCCGCAGTTTTTAAGCTCAACCCTCAGATAAAAAAAGTAATCAGATAAAATGAAAAATTGTCAAAAAGAATCTAGGCTGGCAGCCTGCCTGTATGTTTGGATTTAAGACCATCCCATCAAGTGGAGTTGACTATTCTTAAGAATCTGGGGGGAAATGTCATCAGACATGGCTTCCATGTATATGCCCTCAATATCTGCAAAGAGGACCAGATATCCCTGCCTTATACGGCACATGGCTATTGTATTATTGACCAATGGGAGGCATCCCTGGCATATACTGCGGAGTCGGGGGCTGAAGGTGTTAGTCATAGTGGCGTCGCGGTCTAATGGCGGCCCCCAGCTGATAAAAGGCTATGTGAGCTATACCAGATGGGGGATGGGACCATCCACAAATGTCATGCTGGAAGTGGGGGGGGGGGGGGGGGTCAGGCCCAGCATGACAAGATAATTTTTGATATACACTCAGCAATGTAAAATTGGCTAAAAGCATGATGGGGGAGTGGAGGGGTAAAAAAAATGGTCAAATTTGACATACATGTAATTTATGGATGGCCCCGAGTCTGGAAAGTCTTCCAACTTTAAAGACTGAATAAACAATTTTTCATGATTCGTTGCTAATAGCCAGAGGATGGTATGATGCATCTAATTGACGGTTTTCTACGTAATATTTAAAGCACCACCTATTCTGAGGATTTTCAAAGGTTAGGAATTGACCAAATCTTTACCATCTTGAAGACAAATCACTCCATTCCACAAATAACTTGTAGGGTATGTTCTGATGGTTGGGCTACAACTAGTAAAGAAGTTGTGTATATTTCAGTACCTTGAGATGTGTAAAGGCAAACTCGGGTGTATAGGCTGAGCCATATTTCCAAGACACTAATGTCGCTCAGTGGTGTATATTTTTTATCAGAGGGTAGCACTTTTTATTAGTGAGTAATAGAGGTTTAACGCCATTTCGAGAGCTAAGGTCATATTCATGGCGAGAACTAGCTTTTTTTATTAAGATTAATATTTGAGACAGGTTTACAGCACCTCGTATATCGTAGTTTGAATACTGTATTGTCGGGGTGTGAAATACCAAATCCCATTTCCACTGAAGCACATTACACTGGCTGGCTAGTTAATATTTTTTTAAGGAAAAGTGGTCTCTGTTATTTGGGCAGAATATTTTCACACAGGGATGTTCGGGATTACCATTGGGATGCCAACATCTTTCCCATCTGAAATATTACCGTAAATTCCCTCGTATAAGCTGCACCCGAGTTTGACAGAAGGCTATAAGCCTAATCTCGGGCTTGAAAATTGGCAGTTTAGTAGTTTTATAGTGAAAACCCCGAATATAAGCCACACCCTGACTTCGGCCGATTTTATTTGACAGATTTTGATTTGGGTTCTGGTATAAGCCGTGGCTTAAATGAGAGAATTTAGGGTAGCAGAAATTCTAAGTCAGCCCCCACCCCCACTAAGGCCACACCAAAAAAAAATTGTTGGTCTACGAATCGCCCTCCATTTTTTTGGAAATTCAAATCTTTTTATTTCTTTGAAAAAAATCTTGTCTAAAGATTTCACTTGCTTCACTTTCTACAAGTTTTCTCTGTGATGCTTGGCAAAAAAAAAATCGCTCGCCTCACTTTTCCAGCAAGGACGCCAAAAATTCGTTAAAAAAAGAAATTCTCTCGCTCATACCGTCTTTTCAGAACCAAAATCCGAAGACCAACTTATTTTTTTGGTGTGGCCTAATGCTACAACTTATCTAAATATATTGCTACAAGACAAACTCCAGCAGCGTCTTTTAAAATTTTTATTTCAGTCTGATTTTCTCCACACTTTGTGATTGGCTGAAAATGGAACATGTGCACACACATGGACAAGACTAACACAGTAAGACCATGGGAAAAGTTACTTAATTTATACGATAAAACTAGTAAAGGAAACATATCTTGGAACTGGAAACAAAATCTCATCAGTAGTTATCACTAAAGAACCAGTAAGGGAATTGCCAAACTTCTTAAGGAAATCCCAGTGGGACTTAGACCAAACATGCATGAAGGTAAATTTAGTGGGAACTTTCTGGTAAAAAAAAAAAGGGTCAGAACCAAAGGGTTTTAACATCACAAAGATAAAGGAAAGCAAATGTTGTTACCATGGAAACAAGTTATCCAGATTCCTCCCTGAATGACAGACCGCAGTCCTGAGATGTTGCATTGAAGCCCGTGTTTAGTTAGAAACCCACCTCGGAGGTTTTTCCTTTATCATGATCCTTAATTACTGCGGATCCTAAGAGGTGTTCCGAGGACAAGTTCCAGACCTTTTTCATTAAATTAATGCATTCTCAAGTACGGTTAAGTTCAGTCTCATCCGAAGCATCCCTTTGGGGTTGGTTACCGGACTCATTATCCAGGGGGGGAAGGGGGGAAAGCGATCCAGAACATTTGAAACCCAGTGGAAATACCATCCCATGCACTCCACAACCACATTATAAATTTTGTTTACTTAAATTTTCTTTCTCAGACATGCAAATATGGAACCTTGCAAGCAGAGAGGGAATAATAAATTTACTTTACATAATTTTTGCCGAAAGAGTAGAAATTTTTTCCAAATTTTTTTCTTTTAATGTCCCAACTCTTTGGCCTCCGGGCAAAGTGGATCCCCAAGTTGTAAGTGGTTCCAAATCCTCCCAGAGCAGGCTCCCAAAACAACAAGCATCTCTCCTCATCCTGCGAGTACATATCCTCATCCTAAGTTCTCCTAGATTTGTGTTCTCCAATTGCCTCCAAGGGATCCCTATCCGAAGAATGCTCCGAGACAAGATCTACAACTCCTAATGCATCCTCCGAGTGCTATCCTAATGAATGAAAATGGGCCCCAAATTCTTTCCTTTCTCCATGCTTTTTTTGATTTATTTTGTTTTTGGTTAGCTCTAAAATATCAAAGTTTCCTATCCCTCTTTACATTTTTCTCTCCCCTGCTGTGTGAAGAAGCCTGTCCTAAGATGCTGGCTCCTGTGGTTCTGTACATTAATAGAATCATCATTGCTTTCCTTTTTAAATCCCTCTGTTCAGTCTCTATCCTCCAAATGATCTGATCTCAATGAATCCAATAACCTTTAGAGAAGTGAAAAACAAAAGTTACATTAGACATCGTGAATCATCATCAAACTTGCAGGCAAATTCAGGAATTTCCCCCCCTTCTAACAGCTAACACCAGTGCCATTTTGAAATATGTAATTACTTTTCAAGTTTTCGTGTGTTTTTTTTAGTGTTTCAGAAAGGGGCGAGTTGTCATAAAACTCTCTTGGAGAGTTTCTATGGACAAGCAATGTTGGTTGAGTTTACACAGACTTTTTGCCAAGCTTAAAGTTTCAATGACTTAAATGACACAGCTGTCAAACGGAAAACAGATTCAATGAAGGGGGACAGGGTTGTATGTGGCTAAATATGAGCTAAATTCTATGTAAAAGAAACATTCCGACCATATCACTTCGTATATCTAAACAAATGTAAACAAAACGGCATCATTTAGAAATCGTACCCTTATTTGGGCATCCATGGCCCTAGGTTAAAGCGTGCGGACTGATCTGTTGGCCAATCAAACGCTGTCACATGATCCTCCTTTTTTCACCTTTAATTCCTATGTCCAATTCTTTGCTTTTGCTCTTGGCACAAAATCCTATGACCCTTTGTTTTCCAATTTGTGGATCTACAGGAAATAATGCAATAAAAGTTATTAGACAGGAGCGGACAATGTTCACATGTATACAATAATAATGCTTGTTGGCAAAATTCTATTTTGCCTTTGCTGTCAATTCTTTCTGCAATACTTTACCACAGTCGGAGAAAAGTAGACAATTAAAATACACTAAGAACCAGAGATTTCTACTCTCAGTATAAAATTGATTGTAGCTTGCCATTCCCAATTATCCTTCCAAACGTTTTACCTTATAGACATTTCACATCAGTATACTGGAATGATAACTTTCATCGACCCCAGGGCGAAATTTACTCAATTCTAGAAGTTCATTTCAACCCTAATGACATCAGACACATTATGCAGTTACAATCTCTTACATAGAGTCACTTCCTCACACCACTCCCAAAATAATCCCAAAAATGCATATCCCATCCCTCCCATCATAACACCCCGCCATCCCCACCATCTTTCAAAAGAGTCAGTATGGTGGTGAATTTGACATTTTTCAACCACACCGGCAGTTTACCGCCCTGCAAACCTCATGAGGCTGTGTGCCCCTGCCCATGGAGGGGCTAGCGATATAAGTAGTGTCTCTATTTTTTCTTTCTGGAAATGAAGTGTCTTGTGTGAGCTGCAGTAGCAGTGGTAGGGTGTAAGTAGTTGCAGGTGCTCAATACGGGGAACGTGACCGTGAGCGCCTCATCGGGGAATAACTTGGGGATCCCCTGGCACGGCGTGGTGGAGAGGGGCTATGGCTGCGAGAGTGTGAACCACGTCCACGGTAGTCTTCCTTAACCCGTATGTAGGCCACCTCACCCTGTAAAAAAAAAACATAGATTTGAAACATGACAGTGCTAGCAGTAATAATTCAACTACAAATCAGTACTTGATACTACTCAAACCCTTTAAGGCTAGCACGGCCCGTCGGGCGTTTAAATGTGTGACAGATAAATGCAGCAAGTGAAGGAATCTACCATAGATCAAGCATTGGCCAGAATAACATTAGCGGGTGCTGACAAAAACGCTGTTGAGGCATCATGCCATTCAAAAAAGTGTTGACATTTCTGAAGTAAATGAAAGACAAACTTATTCTCGCCCAATCCAAAAGATCTGGTAGGCTGTTACAAGCAGCCATCCCTTCATCATTGATAGGACCTAAAAATACATTATTGCGTTCAGGTCATCAGCAGGGATGAAAGTCACAGAGCATGAAAATCCCTGAAATGGTCCAATATTCGCCTGAAAAACATGGGTTTCCATATGAATGTATAGGGCCCTGGAACTTCAAAATCCCTGAAATCAGGGAATTCCCTGAAGACTTTCATCCCTGCATCAGGTAATGCTACCTAGCCTTTTAGGCCCTACACTAGCCTTTTAATGGGCTTTTTGTGGAATATTTGTTTGGTGCTAATGGAGAAGAACAATGTGAAAATATCGTTAAGCTCGAGGCTCTCACACATCAAAATTCGCTGCCAAAGGTATAAAAATCCAATTGAACTTGAAAAGACTTTGTATAATAAAAAAATTCCTTCCTACGTACCCTAATTTTTGAGAACATTTTTTAGGCCAAGTACATATCTATTCCTGTTTTTCATCGAGGAACCCCATACTCTGACAATAATGAAAAAGGTGGTTTGTTTTACAAGATGATGATGTAGCTTTTAGTTGAATAATGTAACTTACTTCGTGAGATCTAAATTTAGAGTCGTCCAACTTCCGTGCGGCGTATTTCATGTCCTCGTAGCGCAGGAACTCAACGACTCCTGTTCCATCCTTGTACACATCAGCATAACAAACATCTCCTGCTTCGCGCATGTGGTCCTTCAAATCCTGCCAGCTGCCAGTTGGGGGGAGACCTGCATTAACAATTTTATATCAAAGGAACATTCTACATATTGTATTAACAATCAGATCAGCAAGTATGTTTACGGTTATTGGTAGCTGTAAATATGTCATCAAGCGGCGTAATTCGATGTACCAGCACCATATTCCTTCTAATCTTTTCTGCTTTGCATTTAAGTTGAGAATACTACCGTAAATCCTCGCATATAAGATGCCCCTCGCGTATAGGACGCACCCTGACTTAGGGTAAATCAGATAGGTATCTGGAGTCTAATTTTGGTCATTTTAGTACTGTTCTATAGAGTAAAAACCTCGCATATAAGACACACCCTGAGTTAAGCTAGATCTTGTAGGACACAGGGGGGGTGTAATTTCAGTGTAAAAGCCCCGTCTTATATGCGAGGATTTACGGTACCATGAAATATCACTCAGTTGCTTCCGACAGGTGTTTATGGATATAAAAAGACAATGAGTTGTGACTTTCTCATTTGCATGATTTTACACCAGGTGGGCGTACGCGCTTAGGTAGGCACTTACATAAACCAGCAGCTGGCTGCACTGCAGCGGTCATGCAACGGTCCTGTTTTTTGTTATGCAATCCAAGGCTCTAGGCAGAGGGCCTGTTGGAGGGGCCCTTATTCACTGGCCTATCCTGACCTTATTTCTCAACATAGAGTGGTTGGGGGCTCATTTTAACCACAAGAGAATGACGGTCAAGATGAATGGACCTATGCATAGAGGAAACTAAGAAATCTTCCCATACTATTGGCATGAATATATTTTTTGCCTAAATATGATTGAAATAGTATGAAGGAGTGTGATTTGTAAATATTTGACATGTATGGTAATTGCTTATTGTGTTGTTAATAAGCCTGGTCCCATAGGCAGGGCCAGACAAACCACGGCCTTTGATCACTCAAATGTGGTTCGCTGAGGGGGAATCCCCTGGCAAAAGACAAGCATGTAGGCCCGGGCCCGCGCATATGGACACCAGCTGCCCACATGCTCACCCCAAGACAAAAGAAACCCCAACTTTGTTGCCTTATACGAATCTGGTATGCCCACTGGTAGAATGGAAGGAGAATTCCTCCTTCGTGGACTCCCAATGAAGTTATTCTGCTCCTCCATGCCCTCCCATGAAGGTCCCCACTCCACAGGGGGAACACCCCCTGTCCCTACCATGTTGAATGCCCCCTCCCATGCCCAGTGATCCTTTAGACCACTGCCATGCTAATTGCCCCCTCCCACTGCCAAGCTAAATGCCCCCCCCCCCCGTGTCCCCTGCAACACCTGTGGCCCAGGTCATGTTAAATGCTGCCTACCATCAAAGGTCATCTGCAGAAGTTCAAGTCGAAAGGTAAAAGTAAATCTTTTAGTAGAATCAATTTGCTCATTGATAGCATTTCTAGCGTATTCAGGTGCAGAATTTATAGATTCACTGAGTTAATAAGGTCAAAGGTCAATAATAGGTCAAGGATCATCTGTTTAGTAAGAAAATAAAAGTCTATTAATCTGTCTAATAGTGTACAAACTTTCACAGAAAAATATAATGCAGCAACAATGTAAATTGCTGATAACTAGAAAAGTGAAAACCCCGTGATTGGCTACCAGGGGCCATCCATAAATGACATCATGCAAAATTTGACCTTTATAGACCCCCCTCGTCATGTTTTTTGCCAATTTTGCAATGCTGAAGGTATATGGAAAATTTATTTTATCATGCGGGGCCTGACCCCCCCTCCCCCCTTCAGCATGACGTCATTTGTGGATGGCCCTTGTGCACTCATCCTTTTGCATCAGCACTCCCTCGCCCAGGTTATTCGCACCACCAAGCCACTATTCGCATAACTACCGCCAAGACTGCGCTATTCGCACCACATTTACAAAAAAGGCGGAAAAGTTGATACATGGATCAACATCATATACCTTCACCATTGGAGGCAAAAAACGTCTTATGGCTGCCAACCAACTGAGTCTGTACATTATTGACAATTTCTCAAAATTTACAAAATTTTGTAATGAAATATCTTTTCCTGCAAGACCCCTACATCTCCTCCTTTAATGGCACTACAAATTCATTAAGTAATTCTGCCTCTTATATATAAAATTTCCATCTTTTTTAAACTTATTCGCACCACCAAAATGACTGAAAGTGCGGTGGCCCAGGGTGTCTCCTTATAACTCTAGAGTTAAAATAATGATGAACAGTTCAGTTTTGAAGAAGTAACCTGGTTCTTAGTACTTGTGATCACAATTTCTGATACATGTTAACCTCTGGGCTTTTCAGCCAAAGCACAAGGGCGGCACTGAAAAGCACACGGGAACCCCGCCTGTGTACTCCTTATGTGTGGAGAACCCTGCTTCGGGTGAATGGAGATCAGTTTTTCATATGTCGATCAAAATATCTCTGGAACTAGATAAGATAGGAAGACGATTCAAAAAAGATCTCAAAAGATCTCAAACATATCTAAATGGCTGAAATAATACCGTCCTAATTAAACTGTTCTACAATTTTTATGTAAGTGCCTAGCTTAGGTCCCACAAGAGAGGGGGGAGTGCAATAGGAATAAAGTAAATAATATAAGAAACCCTGCGGTATAACTCCTACCTGATACAAGAACTCTGTACTCTGATCGTCGGGAGGGAGGTCCACCTCGACCACGTCCTCTACGGCCACCACTACCAGTTCCGCGTGGAAACTCAACTCGGAGGTGATACCCATCATAATTGTAGCCATCACGGGCATGTACTGCATCCTCAGCATCACTGAAACCAAATCAGAGGATGTTATTTATCTTTCCATCGTTGATTGCTAGATTAAGAACATATGAAACCGCACTTAAGTCTAAAATAATTTGATGGGCCTCTGAAAATAGATGAACATCTGAGGGTCTGAAATCTCTGAAAAATATTTCGTGTAAAAATTTGAGGAAATTTCATGGATAGGATCCAAGATTCCCTTTGCAAATTTTAGTTTAAAATGATGACGAAAATTTACCAAAGTTTCAACCTTTACTATTGAAATACCTCTCGCAACCTCAAAAATTGCCCAATTTCAAATTTCCATTCTAACAATGTCAATAGATCTAGTAACATCATGTCACTTTAAAATACAACCAGTTTAAATAAAGCTAAATATCAATAATCATAATGACTTTAGGGAGTGGTCATTATTCATCAACAGGGGGGTGGTGGGTTTACGCGCCATCATTTTTTACACCCCACTTGACAGCAGTCAACATTTGCACCCTGCACCGGAGTCGCAGAGAATTTTTGCCCCCCTATGAACAGCCCTGCATCACGGAATGCCCACTAATTTTACGCCCTCCCCCACTCAGGAGGGGTCGGAATTTTATAGCCCCCCCCCCCTTGTCGATAAATAATGACCACTCCCTCATACTTAGAGAGTGGTCATTATCTATCAACAGGGGTTGGTGGGTTTTAACACGGAAACATGAAATTTTTTTATGCCCCCCCCCCTCAACGGCAGTCAAAACTTTTGGCGCTCCCCATCAACCGAGAATTTTCGCGGCCTTCTTTAGATCTAGTAGTGCGCTGGCTTTTTGCTAAAAATAGGGTAAATTTTTTTTAGCCCCCCCCAGAGGAGTCGAATTTTTTTTAAGCCCCCCCCCCCCTGTTGATAAATAATGACCACTCCCTAAGTAGGCATGGCAGTGTCCTGAAGAGGGCGCCCCAGGCACTGTGCATGCAGCAGCAGCCATTTCTGTGAAAACTCCCTCTGACAGCCTGTAGGCTGTACACAATTAGGAAGATAAATCTAATTGATTCATAGAGGGAAAATGTTGGGCTTTCTTATGACCGGTGATAGATAGCTCTGTGATGATATTTTCAATTTCTTAGATTCTTGCCAGGACCCCATGTTTGGGCAGATTCAGGGCAATTCTCAGTGAAAAGCCTGTTCCAGACAGCATCTCAACATGATGGATTTTGCTATCAAACCCATATCAAACCCTAATAAAAACACACTTTTCGCACTTCTAGCATCCTGAAGTATTGATAAATTTTGTTTTTTGAACCCCCTGCCATGCCTACCCTAAGACTAAGTTATATTATATTTTTTCGTTCTGGTAGACTGGCTTCTGAAGTTCAGTACTAAAGCTTCCCACCCAGTCTTAAATACCGGCAATATGTATATTTTAATAGAATACTAGTTTCAATAAACTCGGGTGATAAACTTGAGCAAGTCTAAGTTAATCACTTATTCACTAGGACTAATCACTGTGGCGATACCGGTCGAATCGCGTCTCAGCCGTGACCTAGATTTCTACGCATTGTGTATTCGGCGTGTATTCGGCATTTCCAACATGGCGTCCTGGACCAGCTCTTCTAAGAGCATTCAGCAAAACACTCATACATTGTGTTATCTTATGCTACACACTGATTGTTATACCACTAAAGATGCTTACCGTGGATCTTCAAACTCTACGAAAGCGAATGGTGGCCCGCGTCTGTTCTTCAGGTCGATGAAAGTAATTTTTCCAAACTTGTAAAATAAATCTTCAATGTCCTTGGTACGGATGTCTGGGGGAAGGTTTCCAACGTAGATGCGACCCTCGTTGTTTCTGAATCCAGACATCTCCATTCTCAGTCGTACGTCGAAATGTTTCTAGTTAAGATATCGGTAAATTCAGACCGATAACGTGGAGTTTCTGGTGTTAATTCGATGATATTTTGGGATGTTTTCTCCACGCAACTTCTTCCCTGGAAAGCGGTAATGGATTCTTCCCGGATGTGACGCCGCGCAGTGCATCTCGGCCTGATATACACCTCTGTGGGGATCCAACACCGGCCAATCAGTGCCTGCTATGTGTGACCTAGCAGCCAATCATAGTATCTACCAGTCTTAGCAGAAGGCGTTTGTGAAGAGACCTGTTTGGGGAGCGCAAAAGATGATAAAAGAGTAGCTCTTTGAAAATAACTGTTGTTTTCAGCCTTTGTTTTTTTAGAACAACACATCGAGGGGTCTAGAACTTGAGGTAGGTTGGACTTCGGGAGTGGCAGAGATGCCAACATTTGGATCTGGGCTTCAGTGACATTTTTAGCAAGGAATGTGGGACCGATGGCCCTAGGGACAGTTGGCCCGGGACTGATGGCCCCAGAAAATGAGACTGATGGCCCCACTTTTGGGACTGATGGCCCCACTTTCAAATTTGATGCCCCTGTGTATAATATGATCAAATAATTCACATATATTTGTTATAGAATGAATGTTTACATCTTGTTGACTGCTTATGGAGCATGTTTGGTGTATTTTAGCACAAGTTTGGAGCCACAACCCGAGGGACAGATTGCACGATGGCTGCAAGTGATCGATACCTATGACCTACGCATAGAACATCGTGCTGGGAAATTGCACGGGAATGCCGATGGTCTGTCCTGACGGCCATGCAGGCAGTGTGGACGGGAGGAGATGGAAGTAACGGCCTGCAGGGTGGTCACCCGGTCTCAGGGACAATCGGAGGAGGCTTCGGCAGAGGAGACCCAACCGGTGGAAAGCAGGGAGGAGCTCGGGGAGCCTGGGGAGATGAACTCTACAGAACGTGACCTGGTGGTTGGAAGGAGAGGAGGTGGATCTGACAGAGCTGGGATGGGCTGGATATGAGATGAAGGCGTGGGCTGCTCAAAAGGATCTACTGGGGAAGGTTAACGGCATCCTGGGCCAGTGGTGGATTGGGCCGACTGGTAGGTCAAGGTTTCAGGTGGTGGTGCCCCATACCATCCGGGAGGAAGTTTTGAGGCAGGTGCATGGCTCGAGCTTGGGGGGACACCTAGGGCGGAACAGAACTATTCGGAGGTTGCAAGACAGCTACTACTGGCCGGAGTTCAGGAGAGATGCCACATGGTGTGCCAGGTGTGAGCTGTGCGTAAGTAGGAAGTGGGCTAAGCCTCCCCACCGAGCTCCCAGTGGGGTTGCCACTCGAAAGGGTGGCCATGGATATCATGGGCCCTTTACCCAAGACGAGGGAAGGGAATAAATACATATTAGTTATCGCTGACTACTTTACAAAGTGGACGGAGGCATATGCCCTGAGGGACCTAGCGGCCAAGACGGTGGCGAGAGTGTTTGTGGAGGAATTTGTGTGCCGCCTGTGGCCTCCAGGGACAGGGCCACAACTTTCAATAGGCTGTATTCAAGGAGGTGTTGAAGTTGTTAACCAAACCCACAGAGTGACAGGATGGTGGAGAGGGTCAACCAGACGATCAAGATGTTGCTAGCCACTACAGTGGCTGAGGATCAGAATGATTGGGACTGGAAGTTGCCTGACATGATGTCTGCCTACAGAGCTTCTGCTCACTCCTCCATCAACGTGACGCCGAATATGATGATGATGGGGAGGGAGACGGCGACCCCATTGGCACTCCTGTATCCGGGCGGGACCCCCACCGAGCTGCTTGGAGGGATATGTAGCAGAGCTGCAAGTGCAGATGGCCCAGACATTCCATTACGCCTGTGAAGTATTGGGCAAGACTGTTGAGAGGCAGAGACGAATTTATGATGTCAGGACGTGGGTCGTGGATATCGTGGAGGGGGACACGGTCTTTTATTACCACCCCCTAAAAAAAGAAGGGTATGTATATCTCCGAAGCTCCAGTCGTATTGGACGTGTCCGTGGGTGGTGGTGCGGGTGTTCGGGAGAAGGTATTGTTTACCATACAGAAGGGGCGTGCTACCACAGTGATGTATTTTGACACCATAAAGAAGGTGCCACCGGGAGGGGAGAGGCGGGAGTTGCCAGGCGACATAGAATGCGTCAGGGTCAGGACGGTGATGCAAGTCAGGCCGGGGGCAGCAATAGTGACTAGCCAGACAGGTGGGATCCAGACCTTCCCCCTATACCGTTAGGGGGACTGCTCTTGCCTAGCTGAGATATTCCTGATGGATTACCTGAAAAAGAGAGGGAAGCTCTGCGGGAGAAGAGAAGGCTGGAAATAAAAGAGAATGGAGAGAGGATAACTGAGTTGGACCGGCTTCGGTGGGAAAGGCGTTCTTCCTGAAAATGAAAGCAGACTGAAAAAAGCAATGGAAGGTCTGGAACAACTGGAAAAGACAGCTAAACTGGGTGCAGAATGAGAATGAGGCGAATCATAGGGTAGAGGCACGGTAGGCAGAGATCCCCGAGGAAAGGAGGGCGATCACCAAGGAGCAAGAGAGAAGGTGGCGAGGGGTAGTGTCTATGAAATGCGTCATGAACTCGACGCGGAAGACATTCCTACAGAGCGTCACCAGAACCATGTCCCAGACTGGTCCCAGGAGTTGCCGGGGAGCAGCGCGGGATTGCGCCGGACGATAATAGGGAAGGGGCCCACCGGGCAATAGAACTGTGATGTCACGACATCAATTGACGACAAAATGGCGGCCAAGGACGATACGCATGTAGTGGTGGCAAGGGGCCAGCCGGGTTCTTCAAAGAAACATCGGTCCCCCGGCCGAGAGGAAGGGGAAAGGTGGAAGCACACCAGCCAGAGCAGATCCCACAGCCGGGAGAAGACTGAGAGATCGTCCAGAGGAGAGATCTGGTCGGTGGTGGTGGCTAAGGAGGAGAGGCATCGGCGGAGCAGTCCGGAGGATAAGAGGAGACAGGGTTGACAACAGGTGAGATCCAAGGGCCATTCCCCCCGACCAATGAGGAGATCGCCGCCGAGACGACCAGCCAATAAGAAAGAAGCAACAAAGGGAGGACGGGCGCTCCCACTTTTTGAGGTTTGAAAAGTGTTTTTTGTCAAATCACGATCATACACACAGATAATGAATATGATGATAAACCAAATGAGAGATGAGAGCATACAATCAATAAATAAAAAATATTAAATAAACATTACAATATATACTATATACAAAAATAGAACAATTGACCTCATCAGTGATTGCTAGTCAGAGTGCTAACTCACACTAGTTGGCATTAGCATAAAGAGGGAACAATGGACTGAAATTAGATGGGGCACCGATTTTTGTGTCAGATAACAGTAGACCAAGACAAGAGACTTAGTATAGATGAACTGTAGCTCATTGTAATATTATCAGCCACCATAGGTGCAGTCCAAGCGAACAGCTCCCTAGTGGCCAACTAAAAGGAATAACACGTAAACAACCGTATTTGGTCTTAAAGCCACAATGTTAAGAATTGCAGGGTACTAGTTGCTACAGGTGTAGTCCAATCAAACAGCTCCCTAGCAACAGTTACTATAAGCATATATTAATGAGCGCTGTAATCTACATTTAACCTAAAAATTGGTCAAATCCTCCACCCCTCTAATACGTGTCTTGAACTTTGTTTTCAGACGCCTGGATGGTCGCCGAGAGATTGTTCCAAAGAGTGACTCCTTTATACAAGGGGCATTATTATAACCAAAGTTTCGTGCACTAAACATATTAAATTGTATTTTGGCCTCAGCGTAGTCCTGGTCTGCGCACTTCAAGGTCCAGCCATTCCGGTCGCTTCAACAGTTTATACATGTAGCTTAGTAGTAATTCCTGGCGGCGTCTATTTAGCTTAGGAATGTCAGAAGCTCTGTACACCTCATCTTCAGACATCTGCTTACCTCTATAACATATTTTCAAACCCCTTTTTTGGAGTCTATCCAATTTTTTTAGGAGCCCATCATTTGCTCCCTCATAGGCAAAGCAAGCATTATCAAAGACAGATAAAATAGTCCCCTTGTACACAGCTATAGCAACATTTTCAGTTAGACTGCTACAGAACTTACTAAACCTAAATGACCTATGATGTACTTTGCTACTCAAATCCTTTAAGGCTGGGGCAAAACTAAGAGCACTATCAAGTTTCAAACCTAGGTAACAGTAATTGTCTAGCACCTCAAGCTCGTTGTTACATAGTTGTAGAGTGATACCTTTTGATATGCTCAGCTTATTGATCGTGTCATCCCACACAACCTTTGATTTATCAGAGTTGACTGTCAGGCGCTTGTTAATAAACCAAGACTCTAGACGATTCAATGACGTTTGTAGCCTCTCTCTTATTAGGTCTACCTTATTATTGGAACAGTATATTACTAAATCTTCAGCATATAAATAATGCTGGCAATCCCCTAGCATATCGCTGACATCATTTATATACATAATAAACAATAGCGGCCCGAGTGCAGAACCTTGAGGGACACCATATCTTACAGGATTTATCCCAGATATATATGTACCTATCTTGGTGTATTGCATTCACCCTGTCAAATAGCTCATAAGCCAGTTAAGACTGGTATCATGTAAACCCAATTGACCAAGCAACTCTATTAGATACTTATGATGGACAGAGTCAAACACTTTCCGCAAATCTAGGTAACACACTCCAGTGAGGTGACCTCTATCTCTGTTCTCATAAATATCATTTAACAATCCAAAAATAGCATCTCCAGTACCCAAACCTGGTCTATATCCCAGGGCTTTTGACAGGATTTTTTGCAATGCGCTAATTGCACACTTTTTGGCAAATACAATGCGCCATTCTGTAAATGCATGGCCATTCTAGCCATTTAAATGCGACAGTTAAGCATTAAATGCGTGTATTACGCACTGCGCAGCCCTGTCAAAAGCCCTGATATCCAAATTGTGATTTTGACAAAAAGTGTTTTTTTTTTAAGAACATCTTCCAGATGTATGCCCAGGTAACAAGAAACGTTAAGTGAACGTTGATCAATGCTCACTGATGGTTAGTTGGGCTAACATTTGCTGAAAAACATTGTTCCAACATTGATTTGGGGTTCTTAAGAAAACGTTTTTTCATAGATGTTGGTTAAACGTTCAAAGAATGTTCAGCAGATAACTTTTTTCCAGATAACTTTTGATGAACGTTGATCAACATTGAGAATGTAGACTCAAAACAACATTGATTTAACTGGTTTAAAAAACATTGATTGAACATTATTTTATGATTCCAAAATTACTCACTAGATGGCAGGAAATGATAGGACTGGGCTGGATGATGTATACAGGTATCTGTTTAATATAAATCATAAAGGTGATAATGTGATTGCTGTATCAATCTTATCATAAAGATCCCATGTCTAGATATGTACCTCAACCAAAAAATATATATTAATGCACGAAATAGTCCAGTAATATGGTAAATAGTGTGGTCGACACCCTTATTGTAGCATAATAAGTTGAATAAGTTATTCCCGTTCTATCTCTTGTGTATGAATTAATAGACTGCTCCTCTAACTGGTGAGATGCATGGTCTCATTGCAAAATGGGACTCATGTAGTATTGCAGGATCAAGAGATGAGGGAAAATGAATCCTATTCAATGAAATATATCAGAAAAAGTAAAAAAAAAAAGAGTAAAATCCTATGCTAATACACAGGCATCAATATGGGTTTGTTCAAGGTTAATCCAAAGTCATGTTAATGCATATTGCCATGAGAATTCTTAAGTTAAATGTTTTTTTCAACATTTCTTCAATGTTGGTTTGAGTCCACAAAATGGAGTTAAGCTGAACCATCTTTGAATGTTTTTTCTACCTGGAAATGAAGCTAATTTAACGTTGAAATAACCTCATTTTGTTACATGGGTGTACATTAATCGCTCAGCTATTTTAGAGGGAACTGGGAGCAATGAGATTTTCCATTAGTCCGGAAAAATACCGCTGGAAAGGGTCAGCTGTTACAGCCAGGTCATAGGTTCCAGTAAAAACAGGAGAGCTGTTTTAAGGACCAGATCATAGGTTCCAGTAAAAACAGGAGAGCTGTTTTAAGGATGTCACATCTGATACCCTCAATACCTGTTATTTTATTAACATTAATTTCCTTGAACAAAAGCTCAACTAAGCCTTTATCTACCCTCACCATTTCCTCAACTGAATCAGCAGGTTCCTCCAACAGGATTCTCTCTGGGAATCCTCTATCCATGATGTGCTGAGATAGCTTAGCACTGATAGTGGGAAAAAATCATTCAAATAATCGACAGATTCTTGTTCTAATTTGACAAAACCATCTTCACCTAATCACTCGGGTGGTGATATACGGAGTTCCGGATTTAGAATACCATTTATCACACGCCAAGGTTCTTCGGATCATGTTTATTCTCCTCAAGAGCAGTCTTAACTTGGTTGGCCTTAGCATAATTAATAGCCTTGTTTATTCTGCATCGGAGGGACCTAGCCCGATTTAGATAAAATTCATCCCTAGTATGAAGGTAACTGTTAACATAATTTTCACGTTCATAAATCATGCTGAAAATTTCTTGGGTCATCCAACTATTTCGTTTGTTAATGACCTCAATTTCCTTCCAATGACAAAATTCATCCAGAAAATTTACAATATGATTCTGTATAAATTTCCAGGCCTTGTCAGGGTCAGATAGGGTATAAAAATAGTCACAATCAGCCATGGCAAGCCAGTCAATAAAGAACTCCTCATTAAAGCCCTTGTATTTTCTTACCCATATTTTTCTTTTCATATACAATACCTTTTCTTTGGTTTTAACAACAAAAACAGGTAGGTGATCACTCACTAAAAAATTCAAAACACCATGGGTGGTCCCTTCATTGTAATTAGTTAAAATATTGTCTAGGATTTATACAGTTTTCTTATATGGCCTTGTGCATCAATGAATTAATTTGTGATAACCTTCAAATTTGCAAGCATCAGATAACTTTATAGTACCACTCAGTTTTTCTCGCAGGGTGTTTATATTGGCCACCCAATATGTCTCCCATGATCCATTTCTCAGCATCTTCTTTATCAGCACTGGTCATAGATACATCCAGATGTTCAAGGAATTTATTATGCTTACCAGAAGGTAGTCTATATAGAGTTATAATTTGGATAACATGTGACTCAAATTTAATATCCAGCATTATCTAACTATCTGGGCCTCAACTGTGCTTTTTGGCTCATAACCCCAGTTCCTTATCCAGCCATAACGCACTCTGAGACCTTTTCTTCGGCTTCAAGAGGCTGCTGGTTTCAATCTGGACATGTTAATAAATTGAGGAATATACAAAGTCAACTCCTCCATAGTTTTCCAGTTAAAACCGTTTAGGTTCAACGGGGAATCGATCCCCGGCCGCTGGGGCAGGAGGCGAGCTCGCTGTCCACTATACCAAGCCGACCGGTGGTAGAAATGAATCTACATCAAGAATTTGAAAAAGTTGTCCGACATACCTAATGTTTACACACCTCGTTAGCCTAGAATCCATGGAGCCTGGTGGAGTTATTAACAGAGAACCATCCTTAGATATCCTAGATGAACATGCCATGCCAAATTCCTCCATTTTCTTCGAAATAAATAAGAATCCATTGATTTTCCACATCGATACGAGTCGGGACCCGCCCCGTCCGGCCATTCCTTGCTCGACGCGTGGCTGACCTAGTTTTTACATCCGGGCACCTCCCCGCTCTGTCAACAAGAAGCAATGGCCGTGTACCGGGCCGTGTGCGTTGGATCGTTATGGAAAATCAATGGATTCTTATTTATTTTAAAGAAAATGGATACAAAATGTATGCGAACACCAACTAGAGATCGTATATTTGGCGCTGCTAGAATTATGGGACTTGACACGCTTGGATTATACATGAAAAGACGTTGGAAAGACGAGGGTATGACGGGTGGAGTAAAAACAATGGCTACGGTGGATTGGCAAACCGAGCGGATCGCATGCACTTACAAAATGTCTTCTCCTGGATTAATTCTTGGGTTATAAGGTTAGAAATTAATACAAAATGGAGGAATATGTTCGATAAACGCTTTAATGCATGTTATGGGTACGCACTCGTGGATTATTAACCCATAAACCCACTCGTGCGTACCCATAACATACATTAAACACTTATTAAACATTCAAGATGCTTGTTTGAACAACTCAAATTATGTTATATTGTTATGTCAGCTTGTATATCATCTCTTACATAGACAGCTAGACCACCACCCTTCTTACGCCGCCTATCTTGCCTGAACAAGTACATACCTTCCCAGTTGATTAAATCATAATATTCCTCATGCAGCCAGGTTTCGCTCATACATACTATATCCGTTCCATCTAGATGACTAAAAATCTCCTGCCTTTTATGAAACACACTTCTAGTATTTAGGTGTACCATCTTCAGCCCCTTCATTCGCAAAATTCATAGAGTCTAGTTGTAGGTGTGGCCATGTTCAAAACAATAATATATACTATATAAGAGATGTACAAAACAAAAATAAAAATATGTACAAATACAGTTAAACCGCCAGCTAAAAAATAGCAAAAAAATATGGAACGCTTCACGAATTTGCGTGTCATTAATACATCCAGATGTGTGTCATTAATACTGCTCTATCATTGGCTGCCTCCCGCAGCCAATGATAGAGGAGTTCCCATGCCACGGAGAGGGGGGGGAGGTCTCAGACCTCTTTCCCAGGCTCCGCCAAAGAGGCCAGGGGTGAGCAGACAATCAGAGTGAAGATGGTCTCGGGGGCAGGTGGGGTGACCCAAGACGACCTGAGTATAAAGCAGGGGTGAGGTGCTCAGTCCAGCCACACTTCAGCAGCTACGAGGAAGCCGCCACACCCTGACAATCTTCGGGAGCGAGCAATTATTCATTACGCCGACCTAGAGGTATTCCTGCCTGAGATGTCAAGGAGCGCCAAACCCAAGACCGACAGAGGGGGACCGTTGCAGGAGTTTGCCTGTCAAGTTTGGACATTGTGAAAACATTTGCCAGAAAGGACACTCTCAACAGACACGTGAAGGGTTGAGAGAGCGACCTCCACGGGCACATCAGATCTGTACACAGGGAGGAGTACGATGCAGATGAGTGGCAGCCTGGCGAACCAGAAGAACTTGAGTTCCTTGAGGTGGGGAGTACCCCGGGCCAGGGGGATAAGCCCCGGAAGCAACTAACCCCACAGAAAGTAAACCCGGCGGCCAGTCCTATAAGTGAGCTCAGCTCCCCCGGAGTATGCATCAGGGAGTTCGACACGCCAGAAAGTTATACGATGTCAGCCAACACGCTGGAGAGAATGCTGTTAAAAATATCGCCAAAGAAAGTGGGGCAGAGACTATGGAAGGGAGCTCACCGATGGCCCCGCCTAGCGCTGGGACGCGCTTGGGGAGCAAAAGGGAAGGCCCTAGCGATCAGGAGAAGTGCGGGAAAGAGGGTGAAAAAGGACATCAAAGGGGGAAAAGGTAAATAAGCATCGGCAGCGTCTGTGACGACACAGGGGACAGGGGCTGGCCGAGGGGAGGCCCAGGTGGAGCAGGAGGAGGGGTGAACCCCACCGAACCGACCTCCGAGTTGCACCAAACCGGCTGGCCGCACCAGAAGTACAGACCAAAATAGGGGAGGAAAAGGCCAAAATCCGAGACCTGTGTGCTAGATACGACCAAAAGGGGGAGACACCTAACCAGATGATGATCAGACTAAAGAGACTGTTCCCGGGTTTCGAGGAGGAGTTGAAATCATATGAGGAAGATGTGTTAGGGGAGAGGGGACCGGTGGGACAGCTAGTGGGGAAGGAGGGGACGACTTCGGCGGACACCTCGGCGGGATCGGGGAAGGGCACAGGACAGGGAGGCTCAACAGAACCCAACGAACAGACGCTGGGAACCGGGGGATCGGGGGAGTGAGGAATACTTACCACGCTCTCGCCTTCCGGGTTGGCGGGTATAGACATACAGACTCAGTTATTGAAACGCCAATTAAATGCCCTGGAAGAGAAAAGAGAGGCAGAGGCCAAGCAGAAAAAGAGAGAGAGCAGGAGGCTGAGACCAAACGACAGGAGGAGGCTGCCGAACAACAGCGGAGAGATAAGCTAAGGGAGGAGGAGGCGGAAAGGGGAGAAAGGAACGAGAGGCCACCAGACTCCTAGCCAGCAAACAGAGACAGGAGCAGTCAGCGGTGAAAACTGGGGAGGGGAGGGATGTTGCTATAGGAATGGATGGACTGGTGGTCAATTCACCGCAGGGGGAGTTCTTGATGAAGTTGGAGATAACGGGGGCGGAAACCAGAGAAACTAGGGTGCTCCTTCCGGCGGGGATGCGGACATTGTTGAATGACGCTAGTCTACCCCCCCACCCCTCGCTGATGGAGGCGGGACCTAGAGTGACTGCTATCCAATTGGGAACCAGGAGCTCCAGTGACATCCACCCCTGCACCGACAGCCCCTCCACCTCAGGGCTGGGGGCTCTCCCCTCAACCAGGCATGTCAGGCGAAGCCACCAGAATACGAGATGACGACATGGAGAACATGGGGGTACGCAACCCCTGGCAGGACAATTACAGTCAGCGGCTCTGGGGGAGTTAGCTCTAAACCTGCTACCTCTGGAGGAGCAGGGCCCCGAGGTGAGGCAGGTGGGGGAGGGTAGCCAGACAAAGTCCCTGGTGATGCTGCCCGGTGGGGAATTCGAGACACTAGTTATCACACGGAACAAGTTCATGGACATGTCACAGCACGACAGGTGCAAGACCTGTGGCAGGCCTTGGAAGCAGCAGCAGCCGGAGGAACAGGTGGCCGAGGCGGATGAGGGTATGGGTCATTCTCATGAACTGTTAGCAGATCAGCATTTTAGCCTTATTATGTTATAAATCTCAGAGGATTGCTTTGAATTGATTTTCACTGATTCTATCAGGTCCACATGTTTGGCTACATTTGGGTATATAGTTTTGCCTCTCTATGGACAATATTAACTGCGTGAGAAACAAAAAACAGGTGAAAATAGCATATTTTTAGGTATTTTTCCTTAGTAAGAGAATGCTCTATGGCACAAAAAAAATTAACCAGGAAAGAAAATGCAGCCAATTTCATTATTTTCACATAGATAAACAATGAATGAAATGCTGGAGTGCTTTAAACCTCTCATTAGTTCCTAAAATACAGGTAGTGGGCATTAAAATGGGATTGTGTAGTTTTTTGAAGCGTTGACTAACGCATAAATGGATGAAAAAAGAACCCCTATAGCTTTGCCAAAATTACAATAAATGTTGTCTATAGGTTACTATGTAACACTTTCTACCTATACACATATGTATTAAAAAGGAATTGGGAAAATATGGAAAACACTTGGCTCTGTAGCCAATCAAACATTTTCATGGTATATTTGTGTAATATTCCCGAAGCGTTGACTAACCCAGAAACAAAATTATTTATCTCTACATCCCCAATGTTAAGCATATTTAAGTTTTCATTTTACACATAGATATTCTTTGTAATAATGTAAGCAACATATTGAAACGTGAGAGATTTGCTATACATACATAAAGTAATAAATCAAAGGTACATTGCATGTAATGTTGACTAACAGCAAAATTCTTGAGGCGTTGACTAACGCATAAAAAAGAAGAAATATCTACACAGCACCCATATTGTGTGCATTTACATCATTATTTTGCACATAAACTATCTCTTTCAGTCAATAGAACAAAATACTTAATCAAGAGAGTTCCTCTATATAATGGGCGGCATAAATCCATGCAGCATGGTGTGTAATGTTAACTGACACTTTAATCTCTCTGAAGTGTTGACTAACGCAACAAAGTCATGTAGAGCTACACAGTTCCAGTGCTCTGTATAAATCTAACTACCTTAAACCCTCAACTACATACAATTTCTTTTTGGAAATTTTGATGTCTATTTATCATTGAAGTCAATTGTTTACCACATGCTCACAATTTGGCTATGGGTCAGGCTTTTCAAGTATTACCTTATATAGAGAAAAAAAATACATCTAAATTGTGTTTATGTAGGTCCACTTCAAAGTCATAGTCCATGTATACATGAGGTTAGCTTACTGCTATAATGTTGTGGTAATCATTTGATGCATGAATTGCCACATCATCAAGAAAATAACAAATAAAAGATAAGTCTGCTGCACACAGTTTTTCAAGTAAAATGGTCATGGTACAGTGGGTGAAGTTAACCTACAGCTAAATTATACTACTTATGGGTGTTTGATATTCATATTAATAGTTCAATCAAGATACCTGTTTCCTACTTTCCTTTCAGCGAAAATATTGAGTATATACCGGTACTGAAAATAGGAGTGTCATTGATACCAATAGAATTGATGTATCAGCATTTCTGGACTCATGATTATCGCATCGACAAAAGCATTACATTGATAAAATATGATATGCGCGGCTATCCCAAGCACAAGCTCTTTTAAATCGTGAAAGAATTTTAAAATTGTTCCAAATAGAACTAGAGTTATGGCCAAAGACAATTTTGGAATCCATATCAATTAATAATATAGAATATTCATGAGTCAACTGCCTGGTGGCTGAAAATACCTCAGGTCTGAAAAATGGGATATCACTTTTGGCCACTGCCCTAGGATAATGATCAGTTGTCATTTGTACTCATATAGGAGCTGAGGAGTGGGAATGGAATTATAATCTACCAGTCCTTTCATTTTTGTCCTATGATTCTTTTCTGAATATCGATATATTTGAAATATCACCATTGTAATAGTGATAATCATCATTGAAATAGATTGCATATCAATGGCACTCCTAACTGAAAACTAAGTCCCTCATACAATCTGAAGTCAGCACTTTCGAATAATTACAAAGATACTGAATTGAAAAAAAAAAATTGAATAAAAAGCAAAAGAATAGCTCACCTGCTTCTGAAAATAAGGTAAAATCTGCTCTTGTATAGTCTATGAAGCGTTGACTAACGCATTTATGAACCCCATCTTTATAGCTACTTCACAGGTATTTAGAGTACAAAAGGCCCAAGACCCACCCACCATTGGAAATAGGATAGTCTCTTTATACATTCATGTTAGAATTGAAATCTTTTAGTGGAATTCCACTTTGTGTACTTATTTGGAAGACATTACAATAAAATGATTACTTTATTCTCTTAACCAAACAAAGATAGCACAAAACCACCTGTATAAAGAATATATAAAGAGAGCAACTCAGCACATGATAATATGAAGGAAAATTCTGTGTATATGAGGCATAGCCCCTCCCCTACCTAGAGTAACTAACTCCAAAGGTATAACATACCTATATTATAAAAAATAAACCCTTGTAGTGCCTAAAATAGTAAATGCGTTAGTCAACACCTCATGCAGTCTTACAATAATTAATATAGTGTCTTTAGCCAGGTGCCATAGCCACAGTTTTCTGATTTGATGTTCCCAATTTGGTATATGAGTAGGCCAAGACCCATAGTATTTTAAGACAAAAGGATTTTTATCTGCTCATAGATCTAAAAATTAGCCCTTTTCAGGTCACCCTCAAGCCATTTGCCAACAGTTCATGAGAATGACCCGTATGGAGGAGGATGCAGAGGAGGACAGAGATGATGAGGTGCCTTTTTTTGAGGTTTGAAAAGTGTTTATTGTCAAATCACGATCATACAAAAGTGGTAGCATGACAATAAGATAATTTCCTCTATCATTTGTTACACCAAATTTGTTTGCACAGATGGGCTATCACAGGCAGAGGGGATGAGAGGGGGGTTGTGGTTCTAAAGTGGGGCGTTGTTCATGTTTTCGTTGTTTTCGGGGGTTTTCTAAAGGGAGCTATAATACAATCAAACTCGGGTTTCCACCAGTTATGTTTCACCTCAATCCCATCTCCACTCGCAGTTTAAACTGTATATTTGGGGAATGTTCTCAAGCTAGCGTCAAGGAGTAGAGCTGTGTTTATATCCCATAGCCCATTTGGAAAGAAAACACAATTGGGTACTTCATCTCCAAGGGTTTTTATTGAATAGCTATATATTCCAATCCAAGGTCGAATACAATTCAGACGCCAGCGTCGATTTCACATTTCAATTTAGAATTCCTTAACACACGCCTTAAACAGGAAGAATTTCAATAATTTAGATCCACTCAATTTTCAAAATCAATGGTGCCAATATCCATAAATCTCAAATAATACTTCCGCCACATTTCATCAATAACATCATATACCCAATCTCAGGCATGAGTAATTTCCATCGTCGTTGAAAATACTTAATTCCACACAATAATAAACCTTCACAAATTTTCATCCTCATTAAAATTCCACAATGCGAGGGTATTTCCAAAGCACTAATTCACAAATGTCGTCGAATTTCAGAGCATAATCATAAAGGTCAATCACAATACACAATCACAAGCTGTGGTTGCCTTTGAGTTCCATCATGGCATACCTCCAAGTTTAATCAATAATCATAAATGGCTATCACAATACACAATCACAAACTGTTGCCCCTTCAGCTCCAGCCTTATATACTCCCAGACTGCCGGTGGTTTTGATCATTTGCCATCCGACACCCTTTGGACTTTAAACCTGGTGGTACTCTATAGATCATCTATAGAGGACACACTCATCCACTCATAAGGACATAATCTCCACTGTTGCCACCGGGACCCCCAGGACCTACATGGGCAAAGGCCAATACACTGACTCAGCCCTCACAACCGTGCCTGGCATCCTATAGGGCCATAACACGCTGCACCCACTCTAGGCTTCATGTAACTAAGCACTTATAGTGACATTCTTTAACTGTTCCCGGTGACATATCGCATTAAAAAGTTTTCTTTCTTTGTAACATTCTTTATAACAAACATTTATGTATACTACGGGAATATACCTGCAGACACTTAGTATGGAGGAACCCTGTGTCTTTATATTATTTCCAGAATTACTATTGTAACTCCCCAATCAATAGCAATCAACTTGTCGCTCTTCTTAATTCCCTATAACTCACAGATAATGTGTATGATGATAAACCAAATGAAAATGAAAGATGAGAGCATACAATCAATAAATAATAAATATTAAATATACACATTACAATATATACTATATACAAAAATAGAACAATTGACCTCATCAGTGATTACTACTCACACTTGTTGGCATTAGCATAAAGAGGGAACAAAAATGGACTGAAATTGATAGATGGCACACTGATGTTTGTGTCAGATAACAGTAGCCCAAGACAAGAGACTTAGTATAGTGCACTGTAGCTCATTGTAATATTATCAGCCACCATAGGTGCAGTCCAAGCTAACAGCTGCCTAGTAGCCAATTCAAAGGGATAACACTTACCCAACATAAGTGGTCTTAAGGCCACAATGTTAACAATTGCATGGTACTAGTTGCTACAGGTGTAGCCTGAGTAAGCTAGGTAAGCTGATCCTTTCTTATGATGATGAGGCCGGGCAGACCGCTCGGGGAACAGGAGCTGTCATGTGGAGACAAAGCTGCATGACAGGGTGGTCAAGGGAGCAGCCAGACTGAGTATACGGCCAGAGGAGAGGGAGGAATTCGGCAGGAGCTGGCGGGAGGAAGGGGTGCCCAGGACTGGAGTAGACGGCTGGGGGAGATGAAGGAGGTCAAGGGAGCCAGGTCCGAGTACACGGCTGGAAGAGAAGGAAAGAGAAATGGGGGGGTCTTTTGCTTGATACTTACCAAAGGAGCCTTGTGTCGATACTTACCGGGGTGTTCTGTGTTCCAGATCGGTGTCGGAGGGATCGTTGGAAGCACAGAGTGCGCAGTGACGAGGCTGATGGCAGACGGTTCCGGAGATGTATAGAAGAAGAATAGGCCTTAAGCCGGGTAGCCCAGAATTACTGGCTAAAGGGCTCTCATAGTTGCGATTTACGATGTTACACTGTACATAATAACTACCACAAGTGTTTGATGATCATTTTTATTGTTTTCCATGTGTAACAGTGATTTTAGTTAATAGTAAGGACACAGTTCTCCATCCAGGGCATTGTAAATTTACCCCCCAGAGTTTTAAGTTAGCTGCGAGGAGTGTAGCAGAGGGGCTAGTCTGCCGGACGGCTGCACAACAATCACTCGGGGACAGTCTCGCATTCAGGGAGTGGTCCGGCGGAACGCTGCACGAGAGGCAGCGTCTCGGCGGAGAGTTGTATATAAGGGACAATTGTTTTCTCTGAGGGTCAGATCCAGCCGACAGCCCGAAGTTTACAGTCATTCCAGGTACTCCCTAGGTGTTGCAGATGATATCAGACAAAGTGATCAACTATTAGATGGTGTGGCCAAGGTGTGCCAGGAAATAAACAAGTGCAAGTTATCTTTAATTAACGAGTTGAGTTCTTCGGTCATTGCATGACTAGATGGAACGCTACAATATATTGATATATGGAATAGGTACCACAGTGATTAGATGCAATGTGTTAGTTTGTACGTTCTGAATCGGCTAATGTTTAGTTATAACATAAGAGAATTTGTTCACATAGATGCAAAGATGTGATTTCATTTAACAATGAGATATAGTGTATTGCATGGTGTAGATGTAAAGATGTAATTTCATTGAAAAAAACAAACAAACAAAAACAGAGCAGTGCAGATAACTTCAACTGCTCTTTGAACAAATATCATAGACAACCTTAGTTCTTTGCTGAATAGTTTGAAAGAAATAAACAATGAAGGACATCAGCCTAGCTTTAGGTTTCACACATGCCTGTTATGAGTTCATATGTGTTCTTAGCTTATAGTTTCAATTAGTGAACAAGTAATCAATGGATAACTCAAATCAATGGAGTTATCCATTGACTACTTATTTTTATACCACGAAACCAATAAATAACAAAAATTATTCCCCCTCCCCGGGACTCGATGCCAGCCATTGTGTGTACACGATCGGTACATACACCTCGGCGCCCGGCAGCGGCACACGGCTAAAGATTTCAATGCGTCTCGCTGTTATGTTTGTGTATAATACACCTCGTCGCCCGGCAGCGGACAGCGACAGCGCACACGGCGAAAAAAGAAGCTTCTCGCGGTTATGTTTGTGTATAATACACCTCGTCGCCTGGCAGCGGACAGCGACAGTGCACACGGCGAAAAAAGATGCTTCTCGCGGGGATCGATCCGCGGACCTCTCACGGCTGAGCGCAATGTGCTAACCGCTAGACCACCGCGTCTCCTTCAGCGGCCGTGTCGGCTTGGATATATTTGAATGCGTCCCGCAGTTATGGTAGAGGTCAGCCCGCAGTCGACTCCTTCCCATATCATATCGAGACGTGGTTCGAACCAAGCATTTCTCGTCAGTCCCTGTGGCGCAATGCATAGGGAGTTGGATTAGGGATCTGAGACTAGGTTCGAGCCCTGCCCTGTCCTGGAATATTTCGTGGGTTTTAACATGTCACATGGAAGGGATGTCACATGTGACATGGAAGGCGTGCTGTTATCCTGGATAACAGCACGCCTTACATGGATAACAGCACGCCTTACAAAATTGATGTTACAGCCTATAGGGTGTGCAATATCGACAGATATGTGGATGGGAATAGCCACCAAAAAGCACTGTGTGAGCCAGAAATCGTGGTATAAAAACCTATAGATGATGTCTTTGCTTATATGTTGTTGTTTTTCTTCCAAATGGAACCTAAAGATAATGCCAAAACAAAATAAATTGTTTGTTTCAGGTAAAATGACCCTACCATGATCTCCTGCGTATAAGGCGCGTCTTATAGGCCAAACAAAATGCTGCTGGGTCTTATACGTGGGAGGTAAATTGCCTTGAGTTTGGGGTGCGCCTTATAGGGGGGGTATTTTTTACTATAGAACAGTACAAAACTAACAAAAATCTGCCCTCAGAGGTGCGCCTTATACATGAAACAGATCTCCCTGAGTTGGGGGTGTGCCTTATAGGCGAACTGCGCCTTATACGCGGGAGATTACGGTACCTAGCAAAACAGGGCTGACCCTAACTTTTTTCTTGATTTTAATAATATCATTTTTTCTCAGCATGTTAGCTGAAACACACAACTTTTTTTTGGGCCTAACAACACTCATGAAGCCGTTTTTATAGTATTTTTAAACAGAATTGAGACGGGGGGTCAGCTTATACAAGGGTGTGGCTAATACAAGAGAATTTATGGTATGTGTTTTGCCAGATGTAGGTCTCAAAGTACAGCAGAGTGAGATAAATGTTCAGTGTGTAGGTCTCCTGTCACAGTACCATATAATAACTCTGCTGCCACCTAGCGTTACAATCTAACACCAACATAGACCTATGACAGGTGCCTCCACCTAGTGTTAGATATTGAGCAGAAAGTGTTGCAATAAATCTACTTCCTCCTCTTCCTGTTTACATCCAAGATGGCCAGACATGACTTCTGAGTTCCTCCCTTATAATCTGTATCTATCCTGTAGTTAAAGTAACCATCCGCCCTTCAAAACATAACATGGTGTCAGAAGTGGGGTTCTACAGGTGGAATAATGCAGAAGACCCAGACTACACAGAAAGTGCCAATATTTTGACAAAATTTGGGGGGGTCTTTGGGCAAGACAAAGGAACCTCTACCCACATGCTTAGTGGTATGGTAAGAATACACACATCCAAGGCAGACCTGTAAGTAAATGACTTTTACATACTATTGTGCATGGAACTTACCAAGGAGACATCACACACAGGAGTTAAATAGGGATCTACATTGACTATCATTCTGACACTGGCTATACTCTGTCCAGTTCTATCACTGGCTATACTCTGTCCAGTACCTACTGCTGTTCCTGTGGGCATAGCCACTACCTACTGACATTGGTAATCACACTACATATATAGCAAAGAGCAGTGTCCCTATACGAAAAACTCTATTACACTGATATATACCGACAGTATATAAGCAACTAAAGGAAGAAAATTACAAAAAATTGACACTATCGTAATATTGTAAAAATATACAAAATCCCCTCTGACAGAGTGGTAGACATAATATTTGCAATATTTACATGACATTTCTATGGCTCTGTGGACAATTTTTGAGTGACATTCAATAACCAGGTGCTATAGAATTTGACAAAAGTGACTTTATCCTATTGTTATTGCTGAAATATATATATTATACAAAAATATCCCATTTTGACTAAATGTGAATTTTAATATATATGGTACAAACCTGACAGGGGCAGCACAGATAGTTAATTTTCTGGAGATCATTTTACTTGAATTTTGACCCTCCCAAAAAATCATAACTTGTGCGGACAAACTTTAGGATAGGGAGGTGAGTGGTAAAGGCTCACAAGAGGGTGCATGTGCTGGTAACCGCTCCGCTCAAGACATTTTTTCTCTTTTGGTAGGAACAGAAAATCTGCCATTTGAGACTTTGACATTCAAACTTCTACCGGTCTGACGTGCAACTCGCATAGACCATGGCCGACGCACTCGCAGGCGTACCGATTCCACAAATGGACTGGGGGTCCGACAACCTACCGGAGGCCCCCCAGGCGGTTTCGACGAACTTGCGAATTCATTTTCGAAGGTCCCATGTCCACGCAAACAGAAGTGATTGAGGTCCAGTATCTTATGCTATGGGTTGGAGAAGAAGGCTGAGACATGCGCGATGGACTAAACCTTACGGCAGCTGAAATGAAGAAACTCAAACCACATTGGGATGGACTCGAAGGGTACGTACGACCTAAATCAACCTTCCGTGTGGCACGGTTTCAGCTCCACGCATTGATACAAGAGCCGACGGAAACAGTTGACACTTTCATGACAAAAGCTAAACTGATTGCTGCTTAATGTGAATATAAAGACAAAGAGGAACAACTCTTAGACACCTTGATTGCAGGCGTACACAACAAAGAAATTCAAACCCGCCTCATCGAAAAAGACATCAACCTGACGCTCGACCAAGCGATGACGATAGCTCGCTCGAAAGAAGGCACACGACGACAAATGGTAGATATCAAAGCTACTAAAGCGATACAAGCAATAAGGTCTGGCGACAGCTAACCGAGACACAAACGTAAAGAAGCTCCTAAGGGAAGTGGAACCACACCTAAGGGATGCTTCAACTGTGGTGGGCAGCAGAGCAAGACTGCAAAATGCCCAGCCGCAAACTCTACATGTGCATACTGTGGTAAGACGGGGCATTGGCAGAAGGTCTGCTTTGCCCAAAAAAGAGACCAACAACAAAGTAAGTCTCAGCAGCCTTCGAAGAGCAAACAATACCATAGGAACAAGAAGAAGGTACACCAGGTGGACAACGGGAGCACTTTCTACGACAGCGGTGATGAAAACGACACATTCACGCTCGACAGTGTGGAAACAAACGACATACATCTGGTAAAGACAAAGACGCAGGCTTTCGCCAACGTCCAGATGATGGGAGGAGACAACGCCACAACAGTCAAATGCAAAGTTGACTCAGGTGCAGAGGTCAATGTCATGCCTACAATGGGTTGATCAACACAACAAGACCGCAAAGCCACTCGCAAACCTCACAACTGGACAACATGTGAGAGCCTATGACCATAACACCAAGAAATGGCAACCAGCTACAGTCATGAGAGAAAGCGGCGAGCCTAGATCCTATGTCATAAAAACTGCAACAGGACAATACCGCCGTAACCGCCAACACATCCGAACCACCCGAGAGACATTCAACGAGACCCCAGTCCCGGACACAGGTACTGCCATCAAGGCCGCCACCGGTGAACGTGAATGCGCAGAAAATCAGACTAGGCAGAATGACATGCCCCAAGCAAACACAGGGCAGTATACCACAAAGAGTGGTAGGTGTGTCCATCAACGACAAAAGCTAAATCTCTAAACATTCTTAAGAAGGGAGATGTCACAGTACCATATAATAACTGTGCTGCCACCTAGCGTTACAATCTAACACCTTACGTAAAAAAGACATCCGTAACCCGTCATATTCATGTAATTACATGAAACCGACCAGAATTATGTCATTTGGAGGTAAATATTTTTACATAATGAATTTACTAGATCTTGATGTATATGATACGTCCTATATAGGATGTAGAAAAGACATGTCCTATCAGACATCATAATTATGTCTTTATCTGGTGCAATCATACACATCATATGCTGTCATCAATATGTGGTGATATTAGAGCTGTTAAGCAGATGTGTGCCAATTGACATCAATAATATATCTTGTAGTAGTTATTCTGCAATGTAATAAAGTGACATATGAGTGATGTCTAAATTACATCTTAATCTGGTTAAACTTGGGACATTACAGAATTACATCTATTTATGTCATTATGATGTAAATTCTTGACTGTTTTCAGTTGCAATTCGACTTCAAAGAGATCTGGGGTCAACTCGGCACCCTTTTTGAATCGCCACGAATTGGTCAATAATTCAAAGTTTCGACCACTAGAGTATTTAACTGTGGTGTGTTTTTCTTTGTTGCAAATTGTTTTACCATACGCGCTGTTTCCCATTAACTTGTAACAGTCTGAGAGAATTTGCTCCTCTGCGTTTACATCTCCAGCTCTTCGCGCCCCGGTTAATTCGTCTGCAAAATCGGCGAAGGGTCGTCTAGGAAAGTATTCTATCAACATGTGCACTTTGGTGACTATCAATCCATGATCCAGATACCACTTAAGGAGAGGTGTTCCCAAGAGAATATTTTTTCCGTGGTAACTACCTATCAAGGATCTCTGAGGAGCGTTCAACACGTTTTCTTTGTTCGCAAAGTCTGACATGCGAGTTCCTATGTTGGATTTCGAAATGGTCATGTTCTTGAATATAGGAGTCATTTCCTCGAAGTATTCATGTAGGTGAGGCGGGGTGGTAATGTCCACCTGAATCAAACCGAACATTTTTCCATTTTTCACAGAGGATATAATGTCACGCTCTGTCATAGGGTTTCGATGCACTTTCAAGTCGTCGACCCTCCAGAAGTCGTAACCTGCGGATCCTGACGTTTCATTTTCCTCCATTCACACTCCCATACGACGATCAACTTGTGACCTATTGCTTTCAAGTAAGCGCTCACTCTAGCTGCTGTCTCACGTCTCTCGTTCCTGTCTGAAGTACACGAATATCTGCGCGGTGGTATGCACTCGTGAGCGTGGTACCAACACCCGTGAAATTGGAATACGGTATTAGAGGGTGGTTAAAACCCGTCTACGCGAATTTTTCGGCAACCTAGAGACACCTCCCCTCCGTTGAAAGTGTGGCGAAGTTTCACGCTGCGGGCGTGCTCCACGTAGCGTAGCCACTCTAAAGCGCTCTTAGACTGTCTTTGCCTGATTTTCCGTCTGAACTCGGTGTCGGGTTGTCTCACCACGTAATAACCTGTGCAGTGTGCTTCGCTCATGCACCGCAAGTACAGAGAGTTAGCGTGAAATCTATGAAAATTATGGAAGGTCCCCCGACCAGATATTTTTTTATCAAAGAGTGGAGGTCAGAGTCAAACTGGTGAAAGGTTACGAACGGAGTTTCTGTGCTTTGAAGAAGGACCCGTAAAGTCAAACCCGGAAGGGAAATTCCGTCTTTGAACATGTCAATGTTGCGATCCCTGAAAAATTTAGCATGATTATTCAGTGCCTCTATGAAGGGTTTCAAGTCTTTGTTGTTGTAGTAGATCAAGTAATCTCTGAAAGTTTGCATCTTTTCGTCGGATCAAACTTTTTCACATTTGGCTTAGTCAGATTCAGACATCTTGGTGCCAGTCAGTTTGCTGTCGAAAGCAGACCTCGGTGGAAGAGTTCTGTTTTCCAGTTTCCTGGTAAACGTCATCCATTCGTAGGGAAAGTGACCTTTGTGCTCATCTCTGGTGAAAGCTAGCAAATAATTTGCATAGTTATAACCAGGTGCCATATAGTTTACTACGTCCAAGAAAACAGTGTGCCAAGTGTAAATTGCCAAGCATTGGTTACTTCTCTTTATGACACTGAATTCTTCGTTCTTTCGGTCTTTGGAGGAGAAGAATGAGTGAAGCTGTACTTTGATCAGATTTTAAGTCGTAACGCCCCGAGGTGAAACCTACGACCTGAATTTGCCGGAGATATCTCAGAAGTCTCTTCTTCAGTTGGACTAAAGTGTGCTTGTCCCAAGTTTAAGCGAAGAAGCTGTCAGAAGGACTCAACAGCGCCTCCTCTAGCCGAAGAGCTTTGTCTATCCTCTCGTCTAACTTCGCTAACGTCGGTCGGTAAAGTTTCAACGTTTCTTCCCCGATGACCTTGGCGTTGTCGTTGATATAATTCAATACTCTGTTCAACAAGGGGTCGGAAGTTGCGTCAGACTCTCTCACGAAGCAGACCGGACCTTCGTGTCCTGGAAAGTCGGATGCGACGCTAGCCGACAGAGGCGCGTATTCCCAAAGGACTGTCACATGTTCGGTCGATGGTTGTTGGGTCGTTCTGAAGAAAGCTTCGAAATCGAAGGCAATTTTGTAAGGGTACATTCTCGAACAACCGTCGGGAGGAAAAATGGAAAAATCTGCTGGCACTCTGAAAAGGCAATTTTCTAAGGGTACATTCTCGAACAACCGTCGGGAGGAAAAATGGAAAAATCTGCTGGCACTCTGAAAATCATTTTCGAATTCTGGTAGATCCCACCTACGTACTTCAAGGTCACTTGTCTGCAATCGGAAAGCTGGTTCCTGTGTGTTTTCAGTAAGAACTTAGTCGTGAAGGCCAACTTACACTAGGGACATTCATAGATGCCGGCGTATTCATTGAAATCCGTCACGAGGGACACGTGTAGACCATGTTTCGCGGACAGGTGAAGGTTGACTTTACCCCGGGTGGTCAAAGTTTTGAAAGGTGGTCTAATGAGGACGACTCGGTTCTGACCTTTCACTTTACGGGTGGTGTAAACCGCTATTTGTACGTCGAACAAAATCTCTAACGTCGGTAAGTCACTCATTGTCATGCCTGGAAAGGTTTCGGGTTTCGCAGTGGAATCGAACTGACGTAACAATTTCGAAGCGTGTTTGCCAGTCTTGTATAAGTGAAAGGATATGCAGCGAAAGACGCATAACTTGTCCCTGTCGGGAAAATCTAAAACACCCCCTCTTTTTTTCAGCCGACCCGATTGGGTAGCCCTGCCCCCTATGGGGAATTCTCTGGGCCCCATGTAAATGCAAACGTTCACGTTGGTGGGAAAAAGAACTTTCCACTTGGTGTCATAGTCGCAAAGTTTCTGTACTTCTTTGGAAGTAATAGTGTTTTTCAAAAGAGAGAGGAAGTCTTCCAGAGTTTCTGAATTAGTTATGATGGGGAGGGGTTGTAAAAGAGTCGCATTGTTTTGATAGGCGTGAGAGTCGCATTGTTTTGGTAGGCGTGAAAGTAGCGTAGTTTGTCTCTGTTTTCCCTGTGTTGTAATATTAACCCTACTGACAAGCCCACTTTGTATCTGAATCTTTGCGTGATGTGAATCTGACACATGGTATCTATATCGTCACTCAACTCACCGGTTGGTAGTCTTAAGTTTGTTACGCTCATGCGAGCCCTGTGCGCCCTGACTCCGGTTTGTATAGCGGACCAATTTTGGGTGAACATTTCCTCACCCTGCGGTATAGTGCGTATTATGGGAGGAATAGTCACGCCGTCCAGAGATTCCCGTCAACAGGTGATTTTTTTGCAATTTCCTTCGCCGCACAGAGGACAAAATTTAGGAATAACATTACATCTATCCACGTGTCTCTTGTAATTGTACACCCTCTTAAAAATTTTGAAACACTTTTCACACATATATTGAACCATTTTCACTGAGTTACTTATATGTAAAGAGAAACGAGGTCTCTGTTTATCTTACTTTCTTTCCGTCTGTCTATCTACCTGTACACCTATATACACATCGTATCAATCTCATTCTAACCTAATGCTGTTAAGAAATTCAAGTAAATTTCCTTTTTGTCACCTAGTTCTTTTAGCCCCTTGGGGGAAAAAGTCACACCGTCCTGTGTCGGGGTTTTCTCAGTGCCTTCGTACCTGCGCATGTGGATGACATTCTTACCCTTGTAGTAGCTGACTGCTACGTCTCATTTTCCTCGTCCAGGACAATTAATCATGTGTTGTGATTGGGTCGTCCTTGGGCGCTAGGGGGTGAACTTTATTCCCTGGTGGGTGTCGAGGTACCCTTTACGGCGCTGTAGCGTTCCTTGGACAGTTTCACCCTCTTGATCCAGACCTCTAGCCTTAAACTGTCAATGAAGACCGTGGTGAAATATTGGTAGTGGTGGTGGTAGTTCACTTTTCACTACCGATTTTTTCTTCTTGGATGCTTGGTCCTTATCACTCTTGGTAAACCTCCTCTTTTTACCCGTAGAGGGTTTCAAAGAAGAAAGAGGAGGACCATCAGTGAGAGCTGAATCAACAGCAGAACCAGCAACAGGAGGAGGGCCCGGGTCGCTATCTCGTGTCTTCTAAGAAGAAGATAACCATACGTCGTGGGTCGTAGAAGCCGAGGGGGTAAAAGAAAACTTGCTCCGACTCTGCTCGACGTTGGTGCCCGCTGGTGGATAGCAGTACCCGTTGGTTGATAGAGAGTTCGTGATAGCGGTGGTGAGTAGATCGGGTGATCTTTAACCCACTGCTGGAGAAAGCATCGTCTCCTCCTCTGTTTCTGTTTCCTCATCATCTGCCTCATCATTCTCCTTTTCCTCCGCCTCCTCCTCATCCTCTAGCTCCTTCTGGGTCTCCACATAATAATGTGTGTCACTGTAACTGTCAGTGTTTGCGAAAGTAGTTGCAACAGCAGCACCACCACCACCACCAGCACAACACCAACACCACCACCAGGATTTACATCGGTAGTGGTAACAGTAGGAAGGGGGTTATAAAATGGTGGTGGCCAGTAAGAAGCCTGCCCGTCAAGTGTAACAACACCGTAATCAGCAGCAGCAGCAACAGGGGCAGTAGCACCCATAGCAGCAGCAGCAGCACCCGTCGCAGTAGCAGCAGTAGCAGGTGCGGTACCATCTTTAGCTGCAGCAAAATCACCAGCAAAAGCAGCAGGAGCAGCGACATCAGCAGCAGTAGGAGAAGACAAAGAACTCTTGGTTCTTCTTGTCGTCTTCCTTGTTGAAAGCTGGAGCTTAGAAGGTGTTCCTCTACTCATGGTGAGAGAAGTAGAGAAAGTGTGAGTGAATGAGATTCTGTCCCTTCCTTATATACGCCTCTGGAGATAAGCTTCTTACTACAGTTTTAATAGATGAAAGGGAAAATTAACGTCTCTAATCCTATAGTCACAGAGGGTCTTACTCAAAGGAAGGAACCCTCCACAAGGAAAATAAAACAACAGGAGGATCCGGATTAAAACTTCACTCCACTCTTAGATCGTCAAAGAGGTGGTGGTCCAGATCAAAGTTGGCTTTTGATATCTTTTAGAAAAGAACTTTAACCCTATGATCACAGAGAGCCTTAAATCTAATTTTCACCTGCCCTCCACAGGTGAACCAAACCGTAGGGGGGATCCAAATGAAAGTTTGTCTAAACAGGATTAGAAAATTTAAAAAAAAAGAGTGTCTGATCTCATTTAGACACACACGAGACGGGGAGGGTAATCTCATAATACCTTAACGAGCGACCGTGCATGTCTTACACCTGTAAAAAGCGGATTAAGATAATTATCACTACACCTTTTCACACTTGTCACAGTGTCTTGTCCTTCTGTTTAATGTCAACAGATTCAAAGGCTCACGCTGATAAGTCGCTACACAACAGTGGGAGTATCCAGCTGAAAATAGGCTTAAATGCCCGCGCCTTACACCTGTAAAAGAGACTTAGGGTAATTATCACAACACCTTTTCACTTGTTCAATAAGATTTTAAAAGTAATCCCACTAAATACACTAGTGACAGTGTCTTACTGTTTGATGTCAACAGATCCAAAAGACTCATGCTGATAAGTCGCTACACAAGACGGTGGGAGTATCCAACATGTCTGAAGTTCTATCCAGGGAGCGGCGAGATATGGGCATGTATTTAGAAGTGGATTCTGGTAAGCTAACTAGCATTGCTCAACAACCGGAACAGGATCTATCTCTCAACGCCTTCAAAGTATTGAAGAAGTGGGCAGCTAAACCCACCAGTACACATCATGAGCTCATTCGAGTACTGATGGATGACTTTGAAAACCGAGACAGACGGAGACGGAGGCAAGGTGGAGAAAGCTCTTTGTAGTTTGAGGTAAGCTTACATGAAGGAGGTGTGCCCCACAGGGGTCTAAATCTGAAGTCGCTACACAAAAAACAGGGAGTAAACAGCTGGAAAGCGGATTAAACACCACTATATAAACCTGCCCTGCACTGGTACGTTCACAATTGACACACAGGTATCACCACCGTGGTCACCTACCTACCTACCTTGTGTGTCAAGAAAATGGTGCCCAAGTACACACTTTTTACCGATTTATCCAAGAGACTCAGCAGTTTCAACGATTCCACGTGGCCTAAGAACCGACTTTTGGCAGAGAAACTTGCTGCCCACGGATATTTTTACATCGGAAGTAAGGACGCTGTTCAATGCTACCAATGCGGAGTCACCATACACATGTGGTGAGAAGACGATCACGTCGCCGTGGAATATTCCAGATTTTCTTTTAACTGTTCGTTGGCCATGGAGGCTATGAACCTAACTCCGACGATTAGAAAATTGCTGATGGAAATCCTGAAGGAGATAAAGCTGATTGAGCATGAGTTGAAGTTCATCAAATCAGTGCACAGCAAATCGATGGAAAGCAACGTCAGACTCTTTCCTTATCCCACCACTTCCAGTTGCGGATCTCTTTTTGCACGCATAGAGTCGGATGGAGGAAGAGAGGACACAGTAGATGAAAACTGAGGCACAACACATATATTGGTATATCGCAATGTATCATGGAAAATTGTATGTAAGTTTGTGCTAACCGTCTATTTAATAACAAAAGTTGAATGTACGCACCTCAATGTGTAAGTTTTGTTGTGTTCCTCTCCGATATTCAACTATGTTATGTAGAGAGTGTCAACTTGAATTCCCCGACTTGTCATTATAATTGAACGAAATGAAAAATATGAAAATAACAAATAAAGTGAAATGTGTACCTAAAAATATGACATTTATAAGAAATGAAAAAAGTGAAAATGTGTAATGTGGTTTCTGTTGTGTTCCTTACCTTAATTTGTAGGTTTTTTTGGTGTTTTTTTTTCCAATAGACCCGCCCCTGATTCAAGGGGTGGGTCTTTTGGGTTTTTTTTGGGTTTTTTTTTAAACCCCAAAGGGCCCCCCCTCATTACCCAAAGGGCCCCCCAATATTTTTTCCCAAAGAAGGGCTGTCTTTCTACCTTTCCTCCCATAGGCTGCAATGTATTTCTGATAGATGCCTTCCTGAGTGATAAAGTTGCTGTACAAAAAAGCTAATAAGTTCTTTTCACATGCCTGGAAATTTTTCTTTTCACATGCTATTAAGAAATTGAATGATTTCTGTTTTTACAGAAAGTAAAAACTATAAAACATTGAAAAAGACTGCTGAAAATGGAGAGGAAAAAAAAAACGTTTTAATTTGATGGGAAAGTGGCACCTAAGACCACTGCGTCAACAAGTATAAATATTTAACAATTACATTGCGTGACAGATGAATTATTCACAAAGATTGATATCATTACTCTCACCAGTAGAAAAACAAGAATCTATCCTTACACACCTGTTTATTGCCAACTCTGAAGAAGCTACAGGTACACTGCCTTACCTTCCTACCCTTTTCCCCCTTCTTTGCTGTGGAAAGGTTTGACTAATGTCGGTTGCAGATGCCAGGATACCCAGTAACAGCATGTCCAACTCAGCTGTAAACACAGAAAAAGTATGAGAATCAGTAAGAAAGAAAAGCTTAAGTAAAGCAGGTATCAAGCTATGGTCAAATTGAATAGACATTGGACTCTGTATGAACAGTTTGTGATTTTTTTTTTAATTGAGAATTTTTTAAGAATTGAGTTTAATCAACACCTGATTCCAGTTGGGCCACCTGTTGCCGTTGCTCATTAAATTGATCAGGGGTGAAGAGTGAGCTGCATGGACTGTTGTCAGCACCCATCTTACAGCTACATCTGGGAAAGGGAAGAAATGATAGTGATTAGAGGACATGAGAGAGGAGTTGAGGTAATGTAGGTTATTTTCAATAATTAGAGCATGATTTAATGTATGGCACATTTCATTTAGAAATACCAATGCGTAAAGGGAATCATGCTATATGTAGGTCATGTTGGCATCCCTTTGAAAACACCTCCCTGACTTATGGATTTAGTATTTGAAAGAGAAGGATGGTTACGTCTCTATAGTGCCAATAAAAGTGTTCAAGAAAAGCAAGCCATAAAGGATTGTCGAAGAAAAATTAGAAAGAAAATTAAAGCAAATCAAATTGGTGGTGTCATGCAAGAGTTGCAAGTAAGTTATGGTAATCCCATAAATTCTGGAAACACATAAATAACTTGTTTAAAAATTCGAATTCTATTATGTATCCAGACATGAGACATCATATAACTGGTGCTGATGTAACTTCTGATGATGTTTGTGAATATGTAAATGACTATTTTTGTAATATTGGTAAGGATCTGCATATTGCTACTGTTGGAACTGATCAATATCTTGTGGATAATAATCTAGATATAGATGAACTATTGACAAATGAAACCTTCTTAGATCAGAATATTAAGGTTAATAAGTGAGATGTCCATTTTGCTCTAAAAGAAATTGATAAAAATAAGTCATCAGGCATAGACGGAGTAAGGGGAGATATACTACATTGTGCATTATTGTTGTTGATAAATCAATTCACTCATCTGATACAAATTAGTTGGGCAATGGCAGTTGTAAGACCATTACCTAAGGATGGGGATTTAGCAATGGTAAAAAATTGGCGACCCATATCAATACTACCAATGTCGTCTAAAGTCATTGAGAAAATTATGTATTATTACTTATGTGAAAGTATGAAGAAAAATGGTACTTTTTGTGAAAACCAATATAGTTACAAAAAAGGGACAGGTACTGGTGATGCCACTTTTGACTTTGTTAATGAGCTTTATGAATGTAGAAACAATGGTCTGATAACAGGGGCTCTATTTATAGACTTCACTAAAGCATTTGACAGTGTATTACATTCAAAATTGCTAATTAAACTCAGTAAACTTTGTTTGAGTAAATCTAATTTTCTATGGTTTAAAAGTTACCTGGAAAATAGAAAACAACGAACTAGCTATGGTAATAAATTGTCCTCAAACCAAGATATTGATTATGGAGTCCCTCAAGGATCAGTTTTAGGTCCCTTGTTGTTTGTCCTATATATTGATGATGTTGTTAAGGTCTTAAAAAAATGCAAGATTAAACTGTATGCTGATGACATTGTGATTTATAGTTCTAACAATGATGTAGACTTGGTTAATGAGAATTTGAATGAAGATGTAATTAACTTTAAGCGTTGGGTTATCGAAAACAGACTAACAGTAAATCCAACTAAAACAAATTTTATGTGGTTTTGTAGTGCTCATAAATTAAAAAGATGTCCGGATTCTACTATAGACTTCAATGGCAGCACTGTGCAAACTGTCACCTTCTTTCCGTATCTAGGTGTACATATTGACAGTAAACTTAGTTTTGATAAACAGATTAAAATTATTAAAAGAAATGTATGTAATAAACTTTTTAGGTTTGCTAAGTTAAGAAAGTTTTTAACACAAGAGCAAAGTGTAAAGATATACTGTTGTACAATCAGACCAATTATAGAATATTGTTCATTCATAAGTACTAGTTGTAATGAGGATGGTCTTGCGGCATTACAACGACTGCAAAATAGAGCTCTTAGAGTTTGTCTGAAATGCAATATTAGACGGTATAGTGTGAAGGAGTTGCATGAAATTTGTAAGGTTCCAGTGTTAGAGAAAAGATTTGACATGCTATTATTATGCTTAATGTATAAGAAATCAAAGACTGTGTTAAATAGACCACAATCTTATAATACAAGGTCTCAAAAGAAGATTGTTTTTGAACTACCTAGAGTTATTACTAGACACTATAAAAGATTGCCATGGTACAGAGGGGTGGCTCTCTGGAATACTCTACCTGAGGAGATTCAGAAAGCTACGACACAGGTAAAATTCAAAGAGGGTGTGATGAAGATAGAAAATATAAGGTTGAACCTGAAATTGGGTTATAATTGATAATGAGAAGCAGGTGTGGAAACTGCGCCGCTTCATATTCATATTCATATTCATACTCACATTCATATCCTTTTTCATGTTTACATCCATATTGATATTGCTGATGTTCCCATATATATAACAGTATATACTACCAACTCTAATTATCACTTATTTGAACTAAAGACAAGGTGTATTTAGCTGTAATCATGATGTACTGAAATAATGTGTAGACACACAAATCTCTGTATGACATATTATTTACTATCTATCTCTTTTTGCTTTTAATTTGTTTGTCTGTATTTTCTGTGTTAATAACCTATTGAGTGAATATTGCCAGTCCCTATTTTTACATCTGCTTATTGTGTTCATATTGAGATTTGTCAAGATCCATGAAGGTATTGTACTGTTTCATTTGTGACTTTCCTTTGAAAAAATCAATAAAACTTGGTCTGCTCTATAGCATTATTTAAATGAACATAGCAGTTCATTAATGCAATGAGCAAGTCCAAAAAATAATATATATAATAGAATCTGAACTATTAGATCACTTTAGATTAAGAATTTGACCCATTTTTAAGGGCCAGGACAGAAAATTACCACTGGCATACTGTCAGCATCCACATGGTTTTGACTTCACCTAAAATTTGCACATCTCTTTTTCTCGTCATCTAAAACTTGTTCTATAGGATCTGCCTGTAGTAAAGGTGGACCCTCATCTTCATCTTACTCAACTGTATCCTCCAAAAGTATATTCTCCTCATCGGTGTCACTATCCTTGTCTGAATTCCTATCATCCTGGTCGTCGAACAAGAAATAGTCATTCATGAGGTTGCGCAGTTGTTAGCGATCTGTGACAGTGCTGCCAAGATTTGCTTGAGTTATTACATTTATAGCGTTACTTACAGCCTGTGGCTCTGGTCTGCCATCTGCCATTGTTTCACTTACATGTCAGTGTCCTATCAAAAATAATTCCATGTAAAATACTTCCAATAAAAAAAAGTTTTTGAGCAAAATCTGATTCTTGACAGTGCCGACGCGTCCCTTTCAAATCTGTTAACAACACCAAGCCAAAAGCAGGCGCTGAGCGCCTCACAGCGATGCATTCATACCACGTGACCGCCGTGGCAACAACTGTTTACACTCAGGACGGCGTGAAGGGTTTACAAGATGGCCTCTGATTGATCCACAAGTAACTTTGAAATGAAACAAGTTCTGCCATTGGATAGATGAAATGGCGAGCTACAGAAGCGTACCAAACATGGGTATGGGGTCCCAGTGGGGGGGTTCTGAGAGAGTACACAAAATACGCAAAAATGACTCACCGACACAATCTCTTGGCTCTTTGTTCTAGATCACCAGACCATGTAGGACTTATTAAAATGCCTCAAAAACATATTTAGGGTGTTGATATGGCTCCATAACTTGGTGTAGGGCAAGACAAATATATAAACTGGCAATAAATGCAAAAAAAAACCCATTAAAATGATGTTTTCTCCTTCAGACCCCTGTATCTCAGTTCACGCCGATGCGACTTATCTATCATACTGATGAAATAAGTCAAATATAAAGTCTAGCAAGGATACATTGGGCCAATGTCGGCTTATATTGGGCCAATGTCGGCTTATACTGGGCCAAGCATGGACAAGCATGGCCCAATGCTCCATTGTTGATTGGGCCCTGACCCTAATGTTCACATCAAATGGATTTCTGGTATCAATCAATGTCATGGTGACTTCAGAAATGCTTTGATATTTTGCTGACGTTGTATAGGAATGTCTAGAATCAACCTTGATTTTTACACCTACACAAGAAATTGTGTTTTTAGGGTTCCTGTTAAACTCACAGACTATGACTGTGAGACCCACACAGGATATGATAGTCAAGTTCAACATGGCAGTGTGGAACTTGGCTAACAGTCAAGTCTTACACAATAAGAGATATTGCGGATATTTTTGGTATAATGGTGGCCTATTCGGCAGGGGTGCAGTACAGGCTGGCACATATCAAGGGTCTTGAAAGAGAGAAGTTACCTAGTTCTGGAACAAAATAAAGGGAATTTTGATGCAGAGATGGTACACTGTAAAAACAGTGTTTAAGGATTAAACACCAGTGTTTAGAAGTTAAACACTTGGTTAAACACTTATTTGTCCCACTTTTCTCAACACTTCTTAAGTGTTAAACGTGTTTAATTTTAAACGCGTTTAACTAGGAAGTGTTTAACCAAGTGTTTAAATGCTAAACACTTAAACACTTCAGTGTTTAGGTGTTTGAGAATAAGTGTTTAAAAGCTAAACACCTAAACACTTCAAGTGTTTAGATGTTTAAATATTGGTGTTGAGAAAATTTGGTGTGTATCTTTAAACACCTTTTTTGCAGTGTAGTAGGTTATGGTCTCAATGACATTAACTGCTGGTTAGAGAACTTTCTGACTGCTTCCAAAAAGATTAGCAATGAAGGTGTTAATTTAGAGATCATCACCAATGCTTCAGGGCTTACAAAAGGAATCTGCCTGGGCCACACTATCGCACATTCTGGGATGTTCGAAGAGTCCTGGATTTATTCCAGAACTGGGATAATGAGTATATTACCCTCGGATAATGAGTTTATTACCCTCAAGAAATTATCTATGAAATTGGCTACTCTGTTACTTCTTATAACCACGAAACATGGACAAACCATATTGAATCTGTCCCTCAAAAATCTGTCATTGAATGACAAGGCAATATGACCTTTGTTGAAGTTACTGAAAAACAATCGCCCCAGGGACCACTGAACACGCTGTTGTTGCAAAAGTTTGACGACAACCCAAGGGTTTGTGTGCATGGGAGAATTCTAGGGACACAACATCAAGAGGACAAAAGGGATAAGATCAGGAGAATAGCTCCTGATTAATTACGTAAAACCTTACATGCCAACAAGCAGAGACACATCCCTATGGGTCTTAAGTGTGTTGTCTATGGCAGGAATAGACGTGCAGCAGCACAAATTGCACTCCACTAAGGTGCTAAATGCACTATCTCACGTTTACACAAACATGTATCCATTGGGAACTAAGTTCTGTGGATGAATGTGATTGGGAAAATATCTTTGAGGTTTTGGGTAGTAGAATCTTAATAAATGACCGATTTTGATTCCGTAAGAAACAGCATGTAGCCAAACATTTGCCCTTTTTGGAATGTGTGGGAATATGATCGCGCGAAACGTGTCTTTCAATGCTAGATGCGCAAAATATTACAGTAACACATGCCAATTACTAAAATCTTGCAACTCTGCCAAATGGACTTATTTCTGACTTCTTTAGATTTCTCATGTATGGTTCAGCAAAGTAAGTAGTAGTGGCATTTCTATGCAAAGATTTTATTCCAAATAAAGAAAATCTTGTCATCATCAAATTCATTTGAAATGTGGAAATAGCAGTATGCATGTTCTACTGACAGAACCATTTGCCTACCGTGCACCAGGAATGAAACCACTGGTGTCCAGCCAATCAGGAGCATGTGATCACATGGCAAAGGCATGGATGACAACAGTGAGCCAATAATAGTAGACAGTAGAGCTTGAATTCTTCAAAGAAGGTGATCAATCCCAGTCAGGAGGCAAAATCTGAATGTGCATATTAATGGGATATATGTGCGTGGATTTGTCATAATGATGTATCATTATAGAAATTGAAACTTATATATGTGGAATTATCTACAATATTGTAAGAATACTGTAATTTGATACACATTTGAAATGTTGGTGGTAGGCTATGGTTACTACAGTCTACCTGGAGTTGGGACAAGGTGTGAAAGCAGATTACAGGGGGGGCAGAATCTCCAGTAAGAATGTGCTGTGACAGGTATTGAGGGGTCAGCTTTCTATCCTTGGCAACTAGTGAAAACACAAACAGGGAAGGGGTATATATATGGGGCTGGGTCTCAGTGGAGAGACACACCCCTTACCAGAGTCAGTACAGGATATCAGGACAGCACACAGCAGCCAAGAGCACCATGGAGGAGACATGGTTGAGGTTTGGGTGTAGCTATGTCCTGGGCCAGGAACAGTTACATAGGTGCAGTAGTCCCAACAAAAGGACCTTAGGCAGGTATGAGGTTGAGTTACACCTTGGAACTGTGGAGGCCAGCCTGGACTGTCTCAGGTGGGTGAGGTGCTAGGAAGGCATTTTGCCCAATAAGGTATTGTGATCTTTACTTTGATTCTGCTTTGTATTGTATCCTTGCTCTATAGTGTTGGAACAGTTGTACTTGTACATCCACTGTGCTAATAGTTTTGTAGGTGCAGCTTGCTATAACCTGAGTGATATAGCTATGTGCTATGGAGCTATTGTTTGCCATTTGAGATGTAAATAGAGATTGTACATAATTGAAACTATTTTGAACAATTTGTGACATATTGATAAAGATATCTCTCGGGATAGTGATTAACACCAATAAATGTATTATGAAACCGCATTCTAGCTCCCTTTTGATATGCAATAATACATTTAGATCCTGAATTTTGATAGTTATTAGTAACTGGAATATAGTATAAAGAGTAATATAAATGTTAAGGGGAAAGGACTTGATTCTGCCCCCTAATCCAAATTTATCCGGAGTGGGTGGTGTCAACCTCCCCTAACAATATATATGCTGACAGCATTACAGAAGAGATCACATTGATTTCGCCTCCTGAAAAATTCCAACCCATACCTCAACTTTTTTACCCATGTTGCGTACAAACTATTTTTTTATGCGATGACAAAATGATATACATGTATACAAAATAGAGGGCGACCCTAAACTGATGACTTTCATATGATACTGTGTTTATTATTCTTTACAAGTTATAGGTAACATGTGGACAGATGAGGGGAAAGGGTCCTCCGAGGTGAAATGTGACATATAAAATTGAAGTTATCAGCTTTAAAATGAGGTATCACCCTTGCAGATAGCCCTTTTGGTCTTGGAGATATTGCTTCACAAAAATGGAATGACATAACTGTATCAATATAGGCAATAAGCTGTATTATTCATTGTTTGCATTGAATTTGACATCTAATTAGCATAATGATTTAAATAATCAATCAAAAATGACCAAACTTTTTCATACTTTTGGACACAGTTTTGGATCTAGAAATGGTATCTATATGCTTTCTTCAGCATATGAATCATGATGGATCATTCTATCAATTGACATTATTTTTTTCTATTTGGAACATTTATTTTGGTTGCCATGGTAACACATTTACCTGAGAACCCCTATTTTAGCCTCTTTTTGGATTCAAAACGTTCCATTTACATTCCAAATAGACAGGAAGTGCCAGAAAATAGAACATTTTTGAGAAAACCATCTTTTTCTATGTAAAAAAGTACATAATAGTAATTTTTGGCCTATTTTTCACATTTATGGTTGTTGTAGCTCCCCCAGTGGCCAAACACAGTACTAAAAATCCCGCAGGGAGGGCCCTTTCCCCTCATCTGCCCACACATATATACATACATGTTTCAATGTCCGCGACATCGGCCATAAAATCTCGGACAATTTGCTTCCTCAGACTACTTCACAGAGTGCAATTTGCCTTGATGGCTGACACACACACAGGCAGACAAGCGCACTGATGATTCCCTCTTTCCAAGTCCCCAGTTAGTTTTCGAGTCCCCAGTTGATGGGAGATGTTGGCCAAGTCCCCAGTTAATTCTCAGTTCCCCAGTTGAAGGGTGACCTTTCAAGTCCCCAGTTCCTGGCAACATCAGGAACCCCATAAGAAAGAAGTTTTGATTCCCTTCAAAACGCACTTAAGATCAAGTTGATCGGACCAGCGGTTGCTGAGATATAGGATTTTGAATATTTCAGCAGGCAAATTTTAGGAAGTATCGTAAAAGAGTCCATATTCAAAATGTCAGACTATGGCTTCACTATTGGGGGTGGAGAATAGATAATGGCTGAGTGGGCATTAGCTCTTACACATACATGATGCAGGCTTCATCTGCTCATTGTAGGGCCATTTGGAAAAAAGTGCCTCCGCTGCGTGATGAGGCTCGTAAAAGCATTGTTTTTGCTCTAACTCTTGAACCGTTGCACTTAGAGAGTGGAAATCAAAGCTTACTGCAAGGACTACTGGCCTGATTTGTCTGGGCACATGTTGACCTACACACACAGGGTCACACACACACACACACACACACACTGACAAACGCACACCCATACACACACACACACACACACACACACACACACACACACACATATATATGGAACTATATACACTCGTGTATATATATATAATTAACCGCGAACGGTTAGGGACTATTTGCAGCGCGCATTGGTATCTATGATGTCATAGCATGACGTCAGGGTAAATACTCCTCCAGTATATAAGGAGAAGTTTCAATGTAACGGTCAATTGGATCGATTCACCTGTACAGGCAACACCACGCTGGGTGTTTCCTTGATTTTTAACGGTTTTCCTTGGTTGACACTTGATTTTTGGATCAAGATGGGGAGGAAATCAACTAGAAATGCTACTACTTCTAGAAAATCGGCCAAATCGGCAAATAAAACGGTGGAATCGGCCAATTTAGGATTTTCGAGTGAGTTGGATTCGTCTTGTGTAGATCGGAGATCTACATCGCCCCAGCACGCTAAGGGGTTGGAAGAGAATCTATTCACTGACCAGACGGAGAGGCTGGAGTCGTTAGAAGATGAACTATGCAATATCAAGGGTTTGCTACAGGAGCTGGTGGCTGGAAAGGACAAGAAAGACGAGACGAAACCAACGGAGGGGGCGTGGCAGCATGCACGTGCGAATGTTGGTAAACGACCTATGACGTCATCGCATCAAGTGCGCAGCCGCGTATCCAGGCAGCGGTCTCCTAGCGTCCTTAGTGACGGTTCGAAATGGGACGAAGTCGGGCATCGTGGTCGTCGCCGGAGATCTAAATCATCTTTCTCTACTCGTCACAGACCCCGGTCGTCTTCAGGAGGGTCGTCAATAGATTCCTCTACATCCAGGCTTCACGCCAATACCAAATATGGTGAGTTTGACCATGAAATGTATGTAAAAAAACGGGAAAAGATCGATACCGTTGAGAAGTTGATGTTGGTCAACTTGAATTTTGTCTTAGACTATTACAGGGAGGGCAGAGATGTAGAAGGCATGTTAAAACATCTCCAAGTTCTGGTTGAAAAGGCTGGTACTAGAATGTATACGGTAGCTGCTCTAGTGGCATATGATAAATCAGTTAGGACCAGGGCAAATAATGATGGGATAGAAGCCTTTGGTGTTATAGACAATTCGGATATTCTGAGACACTTATCATATGATGGTACTGTGCAAGCACAGAAAGCATACACTACCAAGGCTAGGAATGGTATCAAACAAAAGGTCTCAAATAATTCTTGCTATGCCTTTAACAGGGCGGAAGGCTGTGTAAGGGATCCCTGCAAATATAGACATGTATGCAGCTCATGTAACAAATCAGGCCACAGTAGAGTGGACTGTCAAGTTAATAAGTCTGAATAGGATTTTACAGGTGGCCAGGTTCCTATATGTGATAGTGTGTCGATGCCAAAATCGTGTATAGTAGGTTTGGTAGATCCTGGTCCGCCCCCACCCGTTGCTCCAGCTCAGGGTGTTGGTGGGTGTAATGCTGGAGTAGTAGAACCTGTCCCCTCTAGTGGTTGCAGGGTGGCAAGTTTACAAACTAAATTTGGAAATGATATTAATATTAAAGCCAACTCTGTTGGTTCGGATGTATCATATATTAGCCCAGTACAGGGCGGAGTTAAACCACTGTTTACGGTTGCTATTAATGATTTACCTAGCATCGAAGTGTATGATAGCTGTATAAATGGTGTGTGCAATTGTGTTCATTATATCAATGGAAAAAATTCCCAAATTTTACCTTGCAGAGTGGCCCCATTCTTAACCCAAAAAGGAGTTATTAATATAAATGATAAAGAGGCACTATTCTTATGGCAAGGTTTTGTTGAGGGGTTCAGGATAGTGGATCCTGACTGCAATACTTCTTATGATTGCAGAAATTATAAGTCAATCCTCGAAGGAAAATTCTATAATGAGTACTGTGGTATATTGTTAGATGAACTAGAAGCTGGTCTAGTCTCTAAAAGTGTAAATAAACCCCGGTGTATCCATGCCCTAGGTGGTGTAGAAAAATCAAATGGCAAGTTAAGACCCATAACTGACTGTAGCATGCCTGATAAAATATCCATTAATAATTTTATGGAGACTACTAGCTCGACGTTTTCTTATAATAGTATTAGCACGGTGACTGCTCAATTGAACAAGAACGATTTCATGAGTGTGGTGGATTTAAAGTCAGCTTACAGGTCTATAAATGTGTATGCACCTCACACTACCATGCAAGGTTTCAGGTGGGATTTTGGACATGGTGAGGATTATTATGTAAGCAACAGGTTAACTTTTGGCCTGAAATGTGCCCCGTATATCTTTAATAGAATCTCTGATTTTATTGTGGAGGTGGCAAAATTCTACGGTGTAGAAAAAATTGTAAATTATCTGGACGACTTTATTGTAATTGCTGATACTTATGATGAGTGTCTTAGACAAAGAAATTTATTAATGGAGTGTATGGCGTACATGGGTTTTGTAGTGTCCAAAGAAAAGGTAACCGAACCATCTCAATTTTGTAAATTCTTAGGCATTAACATAGATTCAGTTAAGTTGGAACTGTCTTTGCCTATTGAAAAGGTTGTAAAAATGGAAAATCTCTTATTGGATAACGTTAATAGGAAATTTATTTCTAAAAAGAACTTAGAGAGGATAGGTGGTTTAATGTCGTTCTGCTCACAAGTGGTTAAGGGTGGTAGAACTTTTAGTAGGCGAATTTTCGATCTCTGCGCTCGGGCACGGCCCGGTGGTTATATTAGGGTTTCAGCTTGCACTCGCCAGGATATTCAGTGGTGGCTGGATTTTTGTAGAGTTTTTAACTGTAAGAGGTTAATTCTAAATGATGATATTGACACACCTATGTACTCAGATTCTTCCATGAAAGGCTTCGGGGCTTGGATGGATAAAGATTATTTATATGGTGACTGGACATCTTACGATAAATTTAATCTAGGTAGTGGTCATTTTACCCAACCACCAATACTGGATAATTTAAAAAACCACCATAGAAATATAAATGTATACGAGTTATATCCTCTTCTTATGGGTCTTAGACGTTGGATATCGGGCTGTAAAAATAAAAGAATACATTGCGTTACCGACAATATGCAAGTGTTAGCTATGGTGAATACCGGTAGGTCAAAAAATAAGCTGTGTATGGAATGGCTTAGAGAGATTTTTTGGCTTTGTTTCATCAATAACGTGGAGGTGTATGCAACTTACATTAGGTCAGAGGATAATATCCTGGCCGACCATCTTTCTAGACTTGCTTATAAGGGTGTTTTGGACAAATGTGTAAACTCTCTTCTTGAAAATGATATGTGTTGCTTTAATTCCAGAATGGAAAAGGTTACAAAAAAGAAAAGAGTTTCTTTTATCGAAGGCTGTGTCAGAGAACACAAGGAGAGCAAGGAAACAGCAACTTAACAGGTATAAAAAATTTTGTAGTCAATTCAAATTATCTAGATTTCCTTGTTCTCCCTCACAGGCTGCTACATATGCAGTGTATTTATCTGAATATATGAAACCCTCTTCTGTAAGGAATTATTTATCCTCTATTTGGTATTATCAAAAACTTAGAGGTGGCCTGGACCATAGCGGTAATTTCATGCTAAAAAAGGTGTTGGATGGTATTGATAGAAATCACGCTGTTCCTACTAGGGTTATTCATCCTTTGAGTCCAAAGGAAATGTTATGTATTAGTTCGTATTTGGATCTTTCCAGCAGGGCCGACTTGAAATTTTGGTTAGCTATTCTCTTATGTTTTAGAGGTGTTCTCAGGGTAGGACATGTTGTATCTTCTCCTCATACACTAAGGGTAGGTGATGTAAAAATGTTTAAAAGTTATGCTAGTCTTCGCATTAAGACCTCTAAGACTGATCAACTTGGTGCCCATGCTTTTAACATATACTTATGTAGGGATGATACCTCACTGTTATGTCCATGTAGAGGATTAGAAAAATTGTGCACAGGTAGGGCTGGGAGTGATTATTTATTTAAAATCAATGGTGTTCCTCTACAGTACCAATATATTAATTCTAGGCTGAAGTCTTTATCTATACGTGCTGGTATCAAAGGTTCGGTCTCCACCCACTCACTTAGACATGGTGGTGCTACTATGTTAAAGGATGCGGGACTCAGCGTAGATTCCATTAAAAAGAAGGTAAATTGGAAATCTAATTCTGTTTTTACATATTTACATAATCATAAAAATGAACTTTTGGAATTAGATAGACTTTGCCAATCTCAATTGCATTGTTGATTGGTATGTGTTTTCACATGTGTTTGGCGTGTTTTTGTGTGTTTTTGGCATGTATGGTGCTGATAGCCCCAAGGTCAGTAACCCACCAAACTCATGTGTCTGTGATATGATCATTTATTATACTACTTCATATTAATATTACTGTATATATCAACATTATTATTATCGATATTACCAGTATTATTCTTCCCTGGTAGCGAGTTAACTTATGGAACTATATACACTCGTGTATATATATATAATTAACCGCGAACGGTTAGGGACTATTTGCAGCGCGCATTGGTATCTATGATGTCATAGCATGACGTCAGGGTAAATACTCCTCCAGTATATAAGGAGAAGTTTCAATGTAACGGTCAATTGGATCGATTCACCTGTACAGGCAACACCACGCTGGGTGTTTCCTTGATTTTTAACGGTTTTCCTTGGTTGACACTTGATTTTTGGATCAAGATGGGGAGGAAATCAACTAGAAATGCTACTACTTCTAGAAAATCGGCCAAATCGGCAAATAAAACGGTGGAATCGGCCAATTTAGGATTTTCGAGTGAGTTGGATTCGTCTTGTGTAGATCGGAGATCTACATCGCCCCAGCACGCTAAGGGGTTGGAAGAGAATCTATTCACTGACCAGACGGAGAGGCTGGAGTCGTTAGAAGATGAACTATGCAATATCAAGGGTTTGCTACAGGAGCTGGTGGCTGGAAAGGACAAGAAAGACGAGACGAAACCAACGGAGGGGGCGTGGCAGCATGCACGTGCGAATGTTGGTAAACGACCTATGACGTCATCGCATCAAGTGCGCAGCCGCGTATCCAGGCAGCGGTCTCCTAGCGTCCTTAGTGACGGTTCGAAATGGGACGAAGTCGGGCATCGTGGTCGTCGCCGGAGATCTAAATCATCTTTCTCTACTCGTCACAGACCCCGGTCGTCTTCAGGAGGGTCGTCAATAGATTCCTCTACATCCAGGCTTCACGCCAATACCAAATATGGTGAGTTTGACCATGAAATGTATGTAAAAAAACGGGAAAAGATCGATACCGTTGAGAAGTTGATGTTGGTCAACTTGAATTTTGTCTTAGACTATTACAGGGAGGGCAGAGATGTAGAAGGCATGTTAAAACATCTCCAAGTTCTGGTTGAAAAGGCTGGTACTAGAATGTATACGGTAGCTGCTCTAGTGGCATATGATAAATCAGTTAGGACCAGGGCAAATAATGATGGGATAGAAGCCTTTGGTGTTATAGACAATTCGGATATTCTGAGACACTTATCATATGATGGTACTGTGCAAGCACAGAAAGCATACACTACCAAGGCTAGGAATGGTATCAAACAAAAGGTCTCAAATAATTCTTGCTATGCCTTTAACAGGGCGGAAGGCTGTGTAAGGGATCCCTGCAAATATAGACATGTATGCAGCTCATGTAACAAATCAGGCCACAGTAGAGTGGACTGTCAAGTTAATAAGTCTGAATAGGATTTTACAGGTGGCCAGGTTCCTATATGTGATAGTGTGTCGATGCCAAAATCGTGTATAGTAGGTTTGGTAGATCCTGGTCCGCCCCCACCCGTTGCTCCAGCTCAGGGTGTTGGTGGGTGTAATGCTGGAGTAGTAGAACCTGTCCCCTCTAGTGGTTGCAGGGTGGCAAGTTTACAAACTAAATTTGGAAATGATATTAATATTAAAGCCAACTCTGTTGGTTCGGATGTATCATATATTAGCCCAGTACAGGGCGGAGTTAAACCACTGTTTACGGTTGCTATTAATGATTTACCTAGCATCGAAGTGTATGATAGCTGTATAAATGGTGTGTGCAATTGTGTTCATTATATCAATGGAAAAAATTCCCAAATTTTACCTTGCAGAGTGGCCCCATTCTTAACCCAAAAAGGAGTTATTAATATAAATGATAAAGAGGCACTATTCTTATGGCAAGGTTTTGTTGAGGGGTTCAGGATAGTGGATCCTGACTGCAATACTTCTTATGATTGCAGAAATTATAAGTCAATCCTCGAAGGAAAATTCTATAATGAGTACTGTGGTATATTGTTAGATGAACTAGAAGCTGGTCTAGTCTCTAAAAGTGTAAATAAACCCCGGTGTATCCATGCCCTAGGTGGTGTAGAAAAATCAAATGGCAAGTTAAGACCCATAACTGACTGTAGCATGCCTGATAAAATATCCATTAATAATTTTATGGAGACTACTAGCTCGACGTTTTCTTATAATAGTATTAGCACGGTGACTGCTCAATTGAACAAGAACGATTTCATGAGTGTGGTGGATTTAAAGTCAGCTTACAGGTCTATAAATGTGTATGCACCTCACACTACCATGCAAGGTTTCAGGTGGGATTTTGGACATGGTGAGGATTATTATGTAAGCAACAGGTTAACTTTTGGCCTGAAATGTGCCCCGTATATCTTTAATAGAATCTCTGATTTTATTGTGGAGGTGGCAAAATTCTACGGTGTAGAAAAAATTGTAAATTATCTGGACGACTTTATTGTAATTGCTGATACTTATGATGAGTGTCTTAGACAAAGAAATTTATTAATGGAGTGTATGGCGTACATGGGTTTTGTAGTGTCCAAAGAAAAGGTAACCGAACCATCTCAATTTTGTAAATTCTTAGGCATTAACATAGATTCAGTTAAGTTGGAACTGTCTTTGCCTATTGAAAAGGTTGTAAAAATGGAAAATCTCTTATTGGATAACGTTAATAGGAAATTTATTTCTAAAAAGAACTTAGAGAGGATAGGTGGTTTAATGTCGTTCTGCTCACAAGTGGTTAAGGGTGGTAGAACTTTTAGTAGGCGAATTTTCGATCTCTGCGCTCGGGCACGGCCCGGTGGTTATATTAGGGTTTCAGCTTGCACTCGCCAGGATATTCAGTGGTGGCTGGATTTTTGTAGAGTTTTTAACTGTAAGAGGTTAATTCTAAATGATGATATTGACACACCTATGTACTCAGATTCTTCCATGAAAGGCTTCGGGGCTTGGATGGATAAAGATTATTTATATGGTGACTGGACATCTTACGATAAATTTAATCTAGGTAGTGGTCATTTTACCCAACCACCAATACTGGATAATTTAAAAAACCACCATAGAAATATAAATGTATACGAGTTATATCCTCTTCTTATGGGTCTTAGACGTTGGATATCGGGCTGTAAAAATAAAAGAATACATTGCGTTACCGACAATATGCAAGTGTTAGCTATGGTGAATACCGGTAGGTCAAAAAATAAGCTGTGTATGGAATGGCTTAGAGAGATTTTTTGGCTTTGTTTCATCAATAACGTGGAGGTGTATGCAACTTACATTAGGTCAGAGGATAATATCCTGGCCGACCATCTTTCTAGACTTGCTTATAAGGGTGTTTTGGACAAATGTGTAAACTCTCTTCTTGAAAATGATATGTGTTGCTTTAATTCCAGAATGGAAAAGGTTACAAAAAAGAAAAGAGTTTCTTTTATCGAAGGCTGTGTCAGAGAACACAAGGAGAGCAAGGAAACAGCAACTTAACAGGTATAAAAAATTTTGTAGTCAATTCAAATTATCTAGATTTCCTTGTTCTCCCTCACAGGCTGCTACATATGCAGTGTATTTATCTGAATATATGAAACCCTCTTCTGTAAGGAATTATTTATCCTCTATTTGGTATTATCAAAAACTTAGAGGTGGCCTGGACCATAGCGGTAATTTCATGCTAAAAAAGGTGTTGGATGGTATTGATAGAAATCACGCTGTTCCTACTAGGGTTATTCATCCTTTGAGTCCAAAGGAAATGTTATGTATTAGTTCGTATTTGGATCTTTCCAGCAGGGCCGACTTGAAATTTTGGTTAGCTATTCTCTTATGTTTTAGAGGTGTTCTCAGGGTAGGACATGTTGTATCTTCTCCTCATACACTAAGGGTAGGTGATGTAAAAATGTTTAAAAGTTATGCTAGTCTTCGCATTAAGACCTCTAAGACTGATCAACTTGGTGCCCATGCTTTTAACATATACTTATGTAGGGATGATACCTCACTGTTATGTCCATGTAGAGGATTAGAAAAATTGTGCACAGGTAGGGCTGGGAGTGATTATTTATTTAAAATCAATGGTGTTCCTCTACAGTACCAATATATTAATTCTAGGCTGAAGTCTTTATCTATACGTGCTGGTATCAAAGGTTCGGTCTCCACCCACTCACTTAGACATGGTGGTGCTACTATGTTAAAGGATGCGGGACTCAGCGTAGATTCCATTAAAAAGAAGGTAAATTGGAAATCTAATTCTGTTTTTACATATTTACATAATCATAAAAATGAACTTTTGGAATTAGATAGACTTTGCCAATCTCAATTGCATTGTTGATTGGTATGTGTTTTCACATGTGTTTGGCGTGTTTTTGTGTGTTTTTGGCATGTATGGTGCTGATAGCCCCAAGGTCAGTAACCCACCAAACTCATGTGTCTGTGATATGATCATTTATTATACTACTTCATATTAATATTACTGTATATATCAACATTATTATTATCGATATTACCAGTATTATTCTTCCCTGGTAGCGAGTTAACTTATGGAACTATATACACTCGTGTATATATATATAATTAACCGCGAACGGTTAGGGACTATTTGCAGCGCGCATTGGTATCTATGATGTCATAGCATGACGTCAGGGTAAATACTCCTCCAGTATATAAGGAGAAGTTTCAATGTAACGGTCAATTGGATCGATTCACCTGTACAGGCAACACCACGCTGGGTGTTTCCTTGATTTTTAACGGTTTTCCTTGGTTGACACTTGATTTTTGGATCAAGATGGGGAGGAAATCAACTAGAAATGCTACTACTTCTAGAAAATCGGCCAAATCGGCAAATAAAACGGTGGAATCGGCCAATTTAGGATTTTCGAGTGAGTTGGATTCGTCTTGTGTAGATCGGAGATCTACATCGCCCCAGCACGCTAAGGGGTTGGAAGAGAATCTATTCACTGACCAGACGGAGAGGCTGGAGTCGTTAGAAGATGAACTATGCAATATCAAGGGTTTGCTACAGGAGCTGGTGGCTGGAAAGGACAAGAAAGACGAGACGAAACCAACGGAGGGGGCGTGGCAGCATGCACGTGCGAATGTTGGTAAACGACCTATGACGTCATCGCATCAAGTGCGCAGCCGCGTATCCAGGCAGCGGTCTCCTAGCGTCCTTAGTGACGGTTCGAAATGGGACGAAGTCGGGCATCGTGGTCGTCGCCGGAGATCTAAATCATCTTTCTCTACTCGTCACAGACCCCGGTCGTCTTCAGGAGGGTCGTCAATAGATTCCTCTACATCCAGGCTTCACGCCAATACCAAATATGGTGAGTTTGACCATGAAATGTATGTAAAAAAACGGGAAAAGATCGATACCGTTGAGAAGTTGATGTTGGTCAACTTGAATTTTGTCTTAGACTATTACAGGGAGGGCAGAGATGTAGAAGGCATGTTAAAACATCTCCAAGTTCTGGTTGAAAAGGCTGGTACTAGAATGTATACGGTAGCTGCTCTAGTGGCATATGATAAATCAGTTAGGACCAGGGCAAATAATGATGGGATAGAAGCCTTTGGTGTTATAGACAATTCGGATATTCTGAGACACTTATCATATGATGGTACTGTGCAAGCACAGAAAGCATACACTACCAAGGCTAGGAATGGTATCAAACAAAAGGTCTCAAATAATTCTTGCTATGCCTTTAACAGGGCGGAAGGCTGTGTAAGGGATCCCTGCAAATATAGACATGTATGCAGCTCATGTAACAAATCAGGCCACAGTAGAGTGGACTGTCAAGTTAATAAGTCTGAATAGGATTTTACAGGTGGCCAGGTTCCTATATGTGATAGTGTGTCGATGCCAAAATCGTGTATAGTAGGTTTGGTAGATCCTGGTCCGCCCCCACCCGTTGCTCCAGCTCAGGGTGTTGGTGGGTGTAATGCTGGAGTAGTAGAACCTGTCCCCTCTAGTGGTTGCAGGGTGGCAAGTTTACAAACTAAATTTGGAAATGATATTAATATTAAAGCCAACTCTGTTGGTTCGGATGTATCATATATTAGCCCAGTACAGGGCGGAGTTAAACCACTGTTTACGGTTGCTATTAATGATTTACCTAGCATCGAAGTGTATGATAGCTGTATAAATGGTGTGTGCAATTGTGTTCATTATATCAATGGAAAAAATTCCCAAATTTTACCTTGCAGAGTGGCCCCATTCTTAACCCAAAAAGGAGTTATTAATATAAATGATAAAGAGGCACTATTCTTATGGCAAGGTTTTGTTGAGGGGTTCAGGATAGTGGATCCTGACTGCAATACTTCTTATGATTGCAGAAATTATAAGTCAATCCTCGAAGGAAAATTCTATAATGAGTACTGTGGTATATTGTTAGATGAACTAGAAGCTGGTCTAGTCTCTAAAAGTGTAAATAAACCCCGGTGTATCCATGCCCTAGGTGGTGTAGAAAAATCAAATGGCAAGTTAAGACCCATAACTGACTGTAGCATGCCTGATAAAATATCCATTAATAATTTTATGGAGACTACTAGCTCGACGTTTTCTTATAATAGTATTAGCACGGTGACTGCTCAATTGAACAAGAACGATTTCATGAGTGTGGTGGATTTAAAGTCAGCTTACAGGTCTATAAATGTGTATGCACCTCACACTACCATGCAAGGTTTCAGGTGGGATTTTGGACATGGTGAGGATTATTATGTAAGCAACAGGTTAACTTTTGGCCTGAAATGTGCCCCGTATATCTTTAATAGAATCTCTGATTTTATTGTGGAGGTGGCAAAATTCTACGGTGTAGAAAAAATTGTAAATTATCTGGACGACTTTATTGTAATTGCTGATACTTATGATGAGTGTCTTAGACAAAGAAATTTATTAATGGAGTGTATGGCGTACATGGGTTTTGTAGTGTCCAAAGAAAAGGTAACCGAACCATCTCAATTTTGTAAATTCTTAGGCATTAACATAGATTCAGTTAAGTTGGAACTGTCTTTGCCTATTGAAAAGGTTGTAAAAATGGAAAATCTCTTATTGGATAACGTTAATAGGAAATTTATTTCTAAAAAGAACTTAGAGAGGATAGGTGGTTTAATGTCGTTCTGCTCACAAGTGGTTAAGGGTGGTAGAACTTTTAGTAGGCGAATTTTCGATCTCTGCGCTCGGGCACGGCCCGGTGGTTATATTAGGGTTTCAGCTTGCACTCGCCAGGATATTCAGTGGTGGCTGGATTTTTGTAGAGTTTTTAACTGTAAGAGGTTAATTCTAAATGATGATATTGACACACCTATGTACTCAGATTCTTCCATGAAAGGCTTCGGGGCTTGGATGGATAAAGATTATTTATATGGTGACTGGACATCTTACGATAAATTTAATCTAGGTAGTGGTCATTTTACCCAACCACCAATACTGGATAATTTAAAAAACCACCATAGAAATATAAATGTATACGAGTTATATCCTCTTCTTATGGGTCTTAGACGTTGGATATCGGGCTGTAAAAATAAAAGAATACATTGCGTTACCGACAATATGCAAGTGTTAGCTATGGTGAATACCGGTAGGTCAAAAAATAAGCTGTGTATGGAATGGCTTAGAGAGATTTTTTGGCTTTGTTTCATCAATAACGTGGAGGTGTATGCAACTTACATTAGGTCAGAGGATAATATCCTGGCCGACCATCTTTCTAGACTTGCTTATAAGGGTGTTTTGGACAAATGTGTAAACTCTCTTCTTGAAAATGATATGTGTTGCTTTAATTCCAGAATGGAAAAGGTTACAAAAAAGAAAAGAGTTTCTTTTATCGAAGGCTGTGTCAGAGAACACAAGGAGAGCAAGGAAACAGCAACTTAACAGGTATAAAAAATTTTGTAGTCAATTCAAATTATCTAGATTTCCTTGTTCTCCCTCACAGGCTGCTACATATGCAGTGTATTTATCTGAATATATGAAACCCTCTTCTGTAAGGAATTATTTATCCTCTATTTGGTATTATCAAAAACTTAGAGGTGGCCTGGACCATAGCGGTAATTTCATGCTAAAAAAGGTGTTGGATGGTATTGATAGAAATCACGCTGTTCCTACTAGGGTTATTCATCCTTTGAGTCCAAAGGAAATGTTATGTATTAGTTCGTATTTGGATCTTTCCAGCAGGGCCGACTTGAAATTTTGGTTAGCTATTCTCTTATGTTTTAGAGGTGTTCTCAGGGTAGGCCATGTTCTATCTTCTCCTCATACACTAAGGGTAGGTGATGTAAAAATGTTTAAAAGTTATGCTAGTCTTCGCATTAAGACCTCTAAGACTGATCAACTTGGTGCCCATGCTTTTAACATATACTTATGTAGGGATGATACCTCACTGTTATGTCCATGTAGAGGATTAGAAAAATTGTGCACAGGTAGGGCTGGGAGTGATTATTTATTTAAAATCAATGGTGTTCCTCTACAGTACCAATATATTAATTCTAGGCTGAAGTCTTTATCTATACGTGCTGGTATCAAAGGTTCGGTCTCCACCCACTCACTTAGACATGGTGGTGCTACTATGTTAAAGGATGCGGGACTCAGCGTAGATTCCATTAAAAAGAAGGTAAATTGGAAATCTAATTCTGTTTTTACATATTTACATAATCATAAAAATGAACTTTTGGAATTAGATAGACTTTGCCAATCTCAATTGCATTGTTGATTGGTATGTGTTTTCACATGTGTTTGGCGTGTTTTTGTGTGTTTTTGGCATGTATGGTGCTGATAGCCCCAAGGTCAGTAACCCACCAAACTCATGTGTCTGTGATATGATCATTTATTATACTACTTCATATTAATATTACTGTATATATCAACATTATTATTATCGATATTACCAGTATTATTCTTCCCTGGTAGCGAGTTAACTTATGGAACTATATACACTCGTGTATATATATATAATTAACCGCGAACGGTTAGGGACTATTTGCAGCGCGCATTGGTATCTATGATGTCATAGCATGACGTCAGGGTAAATACTCCTCCAGTATATAAGGAGAAGTTTCAATGTAACGGTCAATTGGATCGATTCACCTGTACAGGCAACACCACGCTGGGTGTTTCCTTGATTTTTAACGGTTTTCCTTGGTTGACACTTGATTTTTGGATCAAGATGGGGAGGAAATCAACTAGAAATGCTACTACTTCTAGAAAATCGGCCAAATCGGCAAATAAAACGGTGGAATCGGCCAATTTAGGATTTTCGAGTGAGTTGGATTCGTCTTGTGTAGATCGGAGATCTACATCGCCCCAGCACGCTAAGGGGTTGGAAGAGAATCTATTCACTGACCAGACGGAGAGGCTGGAGTCGTTAGAAGATGAACTATGCAATATCAAGGGTTTGCTACAGGAGCTGGTGGCTGGAAAGGACAAGAAAGACGAGACGAAACCAACGGAGGGGGCGTGGCAGCATGCACGTGCGAATGTTGGTAAACGACCTATGACGTCATCGCATCAAGTGCGCAGCCGCGTATCCAGGCAGCGGTCTCCTAGCGTCCTTAGTGACGGTTCGAAATGGGACGAAGTCGGGCATCGTGGTCGTCGCCGGAGATCTAAATCATCTTTCTCTACTCGTCACAGACCCCGGTCGTCTTCAGGAGGGTCGTCAATAGATTCCTCTACATCCAGGCTTCACGCCAATACCAAATATGGTGAGTTTGACCATGAAATGTATGTAAAAAAACGGGAAAAGATCGATACCGTTGAGAAGTTGATGTTGGTCAACTTGAATTTTGTCTTAGACTATTACAGGGAGGGCAGAGATGTAGAAGGCATGTTAAAACATCTCCAAGTTCTGGTTGAAAAGGCTGGTACTAGAATGTATACGGTAGCTGCTCTAGTGGCATATGATAAATCAGTTAGGACCAGGGCAAATAATGATGGGATAGAAGCCTTTGGTGTTATAGACAATTCGGATATTCTGAGACACTTATCATATGATGGTACTGTGCAAGCACAGAAAGCATACACTACCAAGGCTAGGAATGGTATCAAACAAAAGGTCTCAAATAATTCTTGCTATGCCTTTAACAGGGCGGAAGGCTGTGTAAGGGATCCCTGCAAATATAGACATGTATGCAGCTCATGTAACAAATCAGGCCACAGTAGAGTGGACTGTCAAGTTAATAAGTCTGAATAGGATTTTACAGGTGGCCAGGTTCCTATATGTGATAGTGTGTCGATGCCAAAATCGTGTATAGTAGGTTTGGTAGATCCTGGTCCGCCCCCACCCGTTGCTCCAGCTCAGGGTGTTGGTGGGTGTAATGCTGGAGTAGTAGAACCTGTCCCCTCTAGTGGTTGCAGGGTGGCAAGTTTACAAACTAAATTTGGAAATGATATTAATATTAAAGCCAACTCTGTTGGTTCGGATGTATCATATATTAGCCCAGTACAGGGCGGAGTTAAACCACTGTTTACGGTTGCTATTAATGATTTACCTAGCATCGAAGTGTATGATAGCTGTATAAATGGTGTGTGCAATTGTGTTCATTATATCAATGGAAAAAATTCCCAAATTTTACCTTGCAGAGTGGCCCCATTCTTAACCCAAAAAGGAGTTATTAATATAAATGATAAAGAGGCACTATTCTTATGGCAAGGTTTTGTTGAGGGGTTCAGGATAGTGGATCCTGACTGCAATACTTCTTATGATTGCAGAAATTATAAGTCAATCCTCGAAGGAAAATTCTATAATGAGTACTGTGGTATATTGTTAGATGAACTAGAAGCTGGTCTAGTCTCTAAAAGTGTAAATAAACCCCGGTGTATCCATGCCCTAGGTGGTGTAGAAAAATCAAATGGCAAGTTAAGACCCATAACTGACTGTAGCATGCCTGATAAAATATCCATTAATAATTTTATGGAGACTACTAGCTCGACGTTTTCTTATAATAGTATTAGCACGGTGACTGCTCAATTGAACAAGAACGATTTCATGAGTGTGGTGGATTTAAAGTCAGCTTACAGGTCTATAAATGTGTATGCACCTCACACTACCATGCAAGGTTTCAGGTGGGATTTTGGACATGGTGAGGATTATTATGTAAGCAACAGGTTAACTTTTGGCCTGAAATGTGCCCCGTATATCTTTAATAGAATCTCTGATTTTATTGTGGAGGTGGCAAAATTCTACGGTGTAGAAAAAATTGTAAATTATCTGGACGACTTTATTGTAATTGCTGATACTTATGATGAGTGTCTTAGACAAAGAAATTTATTAATGGAGTGTATGGCGTACATGGGTTTTGTAGTGTCCAAAGAAAAGGTAACCGAACCATCTCAATTTTGTAAATTCTTAGGCATTAACATAGATTCAGTTAAGTTGGAACTGTCTTTGCCTATTGAAAAGGTTGTAAAAATGGAAAATCTCTTATTGGATAACGTTAATAGGAAATTTATTTCTAAAAAGAACTTAGAGAGGATAGGTGGTTTAATGTCGTTCTGCTCACAAGTGGTTAAGGGTGGTAGAACTTTTAGTAGGCGAATTTTCGATCTCTGCGCTCGGGCACGGCCCGGTGGTTATATTAGGGTTTCAGCTTGCACTCGCCAGGATATTCAGTGGTGGCTGGATTTTTGTAGAGTTTTTAACTGTAAGAGGTTAATTCTAAATGATGATATTGACACACCTATGTACTCAGATTCTTCCATGAAAGGCTTCGGGGCTTGGATGGATAAAGATTATTTATATGGTGACTGGACATCTTACGATAAATTTAATCTAGGTAGTGGTCATTTTACCCAACCACCAATACTGGATAATTTAAAAAACCACCATAGAAATATAAATGTATACGAGTTATATCCTCTTCTTATGGGTCTTAGACGTTGGATATCGGGCTGTAAAAATAAAAGAATACATTGCGTTACCGACAATATGCAAGTGTTAGCTATGGTGAATACCGGTAGGTCAAAAAATAAGCTGTGTATGGAATGGCTTAGAGAGATTTTTTGGCTTTGTTTCATCAATAACGTGGAGGTGTATGCAACTTACATTAGGTCAGAGGATAATATCCTGGCCGACCATCTTTCTAGACTTGCTTATAAGGGTGTTTTGGACAAATGTGTAAACTCTCTTCTTGAAAATGATATGTGTTGCTTTAATTCCAGAATGGAAAAGGTTACAAAAAAGAAAAGAGTTTCTTTTATCGAAGGCTGTGTCAGAGAACACAAGGAGAGCAAGGAAACAGCAACTTAACAGGTATAAAAAATTTTGTAGTCAATTCAAATTATCTAGATTTCCTTGTTCTCCCTCACAGGCTGCTACATATGCAGTGTATTTATCTGAATATATGAAACCCTCTTCTGTAAGGAATTATTTATCCTCTATTTGGTATTATCAAAAACTTAGAGGTGGCCTGGACCATAGCGGTAATTTCATGCTAAAAAAGGTGTTGGATGGTATTGATAGAAATCACGCTGTTCCTACTAGGGTTATTCATCCTTTGAGTCCAAAGGAAATGTTATGTATTAGTTCGTATTTGGATCTTTCCAGCAGGGCCGACTTGAAATTTTGGTTAGCTATTCTCTTATGTTTTAGAGGTGTTCTCAGGGTAGGACATGTTGTATCTTCTCCTCATACACTAAGGGTAGGTGATGTAAAAATGTTTAAAAGTTATGCTAGTCTTCGCATTAAGACCTCTAAGACTGATCAACTTGGTGCCCATGCTTTTAACATATACTTATGTAGGGATGATACCTCACTGTTATGTCCATGTAGAGGATTAGAAAAATTGTGCACAGGTAGGGCTGGGAGTGATTATTTATTTAAAATCAATGGTGTTCCTCTACAGTACCAATATATTAATTCTAGGCTGAAGTCTTTATCTATACGTGCTGGTATCAAAGGTTCGGTCTCCACCCACTCACTTAGACATGGTGGTGCTACTATGTTAAAGGATGCGGGACTCAGCGTAGATTCCATTAAAAAGAAGGTAAATTGGAAATCTAATTCTGTTTTTACATATTTACATAATCATAAAAATGAACTTTTGGAATTAGATAGACTTTGCCAATCTCAATTGCATTGTTGATTGGTATGTGTTTTCACATGTGTTTGGCGTGTTTTTGTGTGTTTTTGGCATGTATGGTGCTGATAGCCCCAAGGTCAGTAACCCACCAAACTCATGTGTCTGTGATATGATCATTTATTATACTACTTCATATTAATATTACTGTATATATCAACATTATTATTATCGATATTACCAGTATTATTCTTCCCTGGTAGCGAGTTAACTTATGGAACTATATACACTCGTGTATATATATATAATTAACCGCGAACGGTTAGGGACTATTTGCAGCGCGCATTGGTATCTATGATGTCATAGCATGACGTCAGGGTAAATACTCCTCCAGTATATAAGGAGAAGTTTCAATGTAACGGTCAATTGGATCGATTCACCTGTACAGGCAACACCACGCTGGGTGTTTCCTTGATTTTTAACGGTTTTCCTTGGTTGACACTTGATTTTTGGATCAAGATGGGGAGGAAATCAACTAGAAATGCTACTACTTCTAGAAAATCGGCCAAATCGGCAAATAAAACGGTGGAATCGGCCAATTTAGGATTTTCGAGTGAGTTGGATTCGTCTTGTGTAGATCGGAGATCTACATCGCCCCAGCACGCTAAGGGGTTGGAAGAGAATCTATTCACTGACCAGACGGAGAGGCTGGAGTCGTTAGAAGATGAACTATGCAATATCAAGGGTTTGCTACAGGAGCTGGTGGCTGGAAAGGACAAGAAAGACGAGACGAAACCAACGGAGGGGGCGTGGCAGCATGCACGTGCGAATGTTGGTAAACGACCTATGACGTCATCGCATCAAGTGCGCAGCCGCGTATCCAGGCAGCGGTCTCCTAGCGTCCTTAGTGACGGTTCGAAATGGGACGAAGTCGGGCATCGTGGTCGTCGCCGGAGATCTAAATCATCTTTCTCTACTCGTCACAGACCCCGGTCGTCTTCAGGAGGGTCGTCAATAGATTCCTCTACATCCAGGCTTCACGCCAATACCAAATATGGTGAGTTTGACCATGAAATGTATGTAAAAAAACGGGAAAAGATCGATACCGTTGAGAAGTTGATGTTGGTCAACTTGAATTTTGTCTTAGACTATTACAGGGAGGGCAGAGATGTAGAAGGCATGTTAAAACATCTCCAAGTTCTGGTTGAAAAGGCTGGTACTAGAATGTATACGGTAGCTGCTCTAGTGGCATATGATAAATCAGTTAGGACCAGGGCAAATAATGATGGGATAGAAGCCTTTGGTGTTATAGACAATTCGGATATTCTGAGACACTTATCATATGATGGTACTGTGCAAGCACAGAAAGCATACACTACCAAGGCTAGGAATGGTATCAAACAAAAGGTCTCAAATAATTCTTGCTATGCCTTTAACAGGGCGGAAGGCTGTGTAAGGGATCCCTGCAAATATAGACATGTATGCAGCTCATGTAACAAATCAGGCCACAGTAGAGTGGACTGTCAAGTTAATAAGTCTGAATAGGATTTTACAGGTGGCCAGGTTCCTATATGTGATAGTGTGTCGATGCCAAAATCGTGTATAGTAGGTTTGGTAGATCCTGGTCCGCCCCCACCCGTTGCTCCAGCTCAGGGTGTTGGTGGGTGTAATGCTGGAGTAGTAGAACCTGTCCCCTCTAGTGGTTGCAGGGTGGCAAGTTTACAAACTAAATTTGGAAATGATATTAATATTAAAGCCAACTCTGTTGGTTCGGATGTATCATATATTAGCCCAGTACAGGGCGGAGTTAAACCACTGTTTACGGTTGCTATTAATGATTTACCTAGCATCGAAGTGTATGATAGCTGTATAAATGGTGTGTGCAATTGTGTTCATTATATCAATGGAAAAAATTCCCAAATTTTACCTTGCAGAGTGGCCCCATTCTTAACCCAAAAAGGAGTTATTAATATAAATGATAAAGAGGCACTATTCTTATGGCAAGGTTTTGTTGAGGGGTTCAGGATAGTGGATCCTGACTGCAATACTTCTTATGATTGCAGAAATTATAAGTCAATCCTCGAAGGAAAATTCTATAATGAGTACTGTGGTATATTGTTAGATGAACTAGAAGCTGGTCTAGTCTCTAAAAGTGTAAATAAACCCCGGTGTATCCATGCCCTAGGTGGTGTAGAAAAATCAAATGGCAAGTTAAGACCCATAACTGACTGTAGCATGCCTGATAAAATATCCATTAATAATTTTATGGAGACTACTAGCTCGACGTTTTCTTATAATAGTATTAGCACGGTGACTGCTCAATTGAACAAGAACGATTTCATGAGTGTGGTGGATTTAAAGTCAGCTTACAGGTCTATAAATGTGTATGCACCTCACACTACCATGCAAGGTTTCAGGTGGGATTTTGGACATGGTGAGGATTATTATGTAAGCAACAGGTTAACTTTTGGCCTGAAATGTGCCCCGTATATCTTTAATAGAATCTCTGATTTTATTGTGGAGGTGGCAAAATTCTACGGTGTAGAAAAAATTGTAAATTATCTGGACGACTTTATTGTAATTGCTGATACTTATGATGAGTGTCTTAGACAAAGAAATTTATTAATGGAGTGTATGGCGTACATGGGTTTTGTAGTGTCCAAAGAAAAGGTAACCGAACCATCTCAATTTTGTAAATTCTTAGGCATTAACATAGATTCAGTTAAGTTGGAACTGTCTTTGCCTATTGAAAAGGTTGTAAAAATGGAAAATCTCTTATTGGATAACGTTAATAGGAAATTTATTTCTAAAAAGAACTTAGAGAGGATAGGTGGTTTAATGTCGTTCTGCTCACAAGTGGTTAAGGGTGGTAGAACTTTTAGTAGGCGAATTTTCGATCTCTGCGCTCGGGCACGGCCCGGTGGTTATATTAGGGTTTCAGCTTGCACTCGCCAGGATATTCAGTGGTGGCTGGATTTTTGTAGAGTTTTTAACTGTAAGAGGTTAATTCTAAATGATGATATTGACACACCTATGTACTCAGATTCTTCCATGAAAGGCTTCGGGGCTTGGATGGATAAAGATTATTTATATGGTGACTGGACATCTTACGATAAATTTAATCTAGGTAGTGGTCATTTTACCCAACCACCAATACTGGATAATTTAAAAAACCACCATAGAAATATAAATGTATACGAGTTATATCCTCTTCTTATGGGTCTTAGACGTTGGATATCGGGCTGTAAAAATAAAAGAATACATTGCGTTACCGACAATATGCAAGTGTTAGCTATGGTGAATACCGGTAGGTCAAAAAATAAGCTGTGTATGGAATGGCTTAGAGAGATTTTTTGGCTTTGTTTCATCAATAACGTGGAGGTGTATGCAACTTACATTAGGTCAGAGGATAATATCCTGGCCGACCATCTTTCTAGACTTGCTTATAAGGGTGTTTTGGACAAATGTGTAAACTCTCTTCTTGAAAATGATATGTGTTGCTTTAATTCCAGAATGGAAAAGGTTACAAAAAAGAAAAGAGTTTCTTTTATCGAAGGCTGTGTCAGAGAACACAAGGAGAGCAAGGAAACAGCAACTTAACAGGTATAAAAAATTTTGTAGTCAATTCAAATTATCTAGATTTCCTTGTTCTCCCTCACAGGCTGCTACATATGCAGTGTATTTATCTGAATATATGAAACCCTCTTCTGTAAGGAATTATTTATCCTCTATTTGGTATTATCAAAAACTTAGAGGTGGCCTGGACCATAGCGGTAATTTCATGCTAAAAAAGGTGTTGGATGGTATTGATAGAAATCACGCTGTTCCTACTAGGGTTATTCATCCTTTGAGTCCAAAGGAAATGTTATGTATTAGTTCGTATTTGGATCTTTCCAGCAGGGCCGACTTGAAATTTTGGTTAGCTATTCTCTTATGTTTTAGAGGTGTTCTCAGGGTAGGACATGTTGTATCTTCTCCTCATACACTAAGGGTAGGTGATGTAAAAATGTTTAAAAGTTATGCTAGTCTTCGCATTAAGACCTCTAAGACTGATCAACTTGGTGCCCATGCTTTTAACATATACTTATGTAGGGATGATACCTCACTGTTATGTCCATGTAGAGGATTAGAAAAATTGTGCACAGGTAGGGCTGGGAGTGATTATTTATTTAAAATCAATGGTGTTCCTCTACAGTACCAATATATTAATTCTAGGCTGAAGTCTTTATCTATACGTGCTGGTATCAAAGGTTCGGTCTCCACCCACTCACTTAGACATGGTGGTGCTACTATGTTAAAGGATGCGGGACTCAGCGTAGATTCCATTAAAAAGAAGGTAAATTGGAAATCTAATTCTGTTTTTACATATTTACATAATCATAAAAATGAACTTTTGGAATTAGATAGACTTTGCCAATCTCAATTGCATTGTTGATTGGTATGTGTTTTCACATGTGTTTGGCCTGTTTTTGTGTGTTTTTGGCATGTATGGTGCTGATAGCCCCAAGGTCAGTAACCCACCAAACTCATGTGTCTGTGATATGATCATTTATTATACTACTTCATATTAATATTACTGTATATATCAACATTATTATTATCGATATTACCAGTATTATTCTTCCCTGGTAGCGAGTTAACTTATGGAACTATATACACTCGTGTATATATATATAATTAACCGCGAACGGTTAGGGACTATTTGCAGCGCGCATTGGTATCTATGATGTCATAGCATGACGTCAGGGTAAATACTCCTCCAGTATATAAGGAGAAGTTTCAATGTAACGGTCAATTGGATCGATTCACCTGTACAGGCAACACCACGCTGGGTGTTTCCTTGATTTTTAACGGTTTTCCTTGGTTGACACTTGATTTTTGGATCAAGATGGGGAGGAAATCAACTAGAAATGCTACTACTTCTAGAAAATCGGCCAAATCGGCAAATAAAACGGTGGAATCGGCCAATTTAGGATTTTCGAGTGAGTTGGATTCGTCTTGTGTAGATCGGAGATCTACATCGCCCCAGCACGCTAAGGGGTTGGAAGAGAATCTATTCACTGACCAGACGGAGAGGCTGGAGTCGTTAGAAGATGAACTATGCAATATCAAGGGTTTGCTACAGGAGCTGGTGGCTGGAAAGGACAAGAAAGACGAGACGAAACCAACGGAGGGGGCGTGGCAGCATGCACGTGCGAATGTTGGTAAACGACCTATGACGTCATCGCATCAAGTGCGCAGCCGCGTATCCAGGCAGCGGTCTCCTAGCGTCCTTAGTGACGGTTCGAAATGGGACGAAGTCGGGCATCGTGGTCGTCGCCGGAGATCTAAATCATCTTTCTCTACTCGTCACAGACCCCGGTCGTCTTCAGGAGGGTCGTCAATAGATTCCTCTACATCCAGGCTTCACGCCAATACCAAATATGGTGAGTTTGACCATGAAATGTATGTAAAAAAACGGGAAAAGATCGATACCGTTGAGAAGTTGATGTTGGTCAACTTGAATTTTGTCTTAGACTATTACAGGGAGGGCAGAGATGTAGAAGGCATGTTAAAACATCTCCAAGTTCTGGTTGAAAAGGCTGGTACTAGAATGTATACGGTAGCTGCTCTAGTGGCATATGATAAATCAGTTAGGACCAGGGCAAATAATGATGGGATAGAAGCCTTTGGTGTTATAGACAATTCGGATATTCTGAGACACTTATCATATGATGGTACTGTGCAAGCACAGAAAGCATACACTACCAAGGCTAGGAATGGTATCAAACAAAAGGTCTCAAATAATTCTTGCTATGCCTTTAACAGGGCGGAAGGCTGTGTAAGGGATCCCTGCAAATATAGACATGTATGCAGCTCATGTAACAAATCAGGCCACAGTAGAGTGGACTGTCAAGTTAATAAGTCTGAATAGGATTTTACAGGTGGCCAGGTTCCTATATGTGATAGTGTGTCGATGCCAAAATCGTGTATAGTAGGTTTGGTAGATCCTGGTCCGCCCCCACCCGTTGCTCCAGCTCAGGGTGTTGGTGGGTGTAATGCTGGAGTAGTAGAACCTGTCCCCTCTAGTGGTTGCAGGGTGGCAAGTTTACAAACTAAATTTGGAAATGATATTAATATTAAAGCCAACTCTGTTGGTTCGGATGTATCATATATTAGCCCAGTACAGGGCGGAGTTAAACCACTGTTTACGGTTGCTATTAATGATTTACCTAGCATCGAAGTGTATGATAGCTGTATAAATGGTGTGTGCAATTGTGTTCATTATATCAATGGAAAAAATTCCCAAATTTTACCTTGCAGAGTGGCCCCATTCTTAACCCAAAAAGGAGTTATTAATATAAATGATAAAGAGGCACTATTCTTATGGCAAGGTTTTGTTGAGGGGTTCAGGATAGTGGATCCTGACTGCAATACTTCTTATGATTGCAGAAATTATAAGTCAATCCTCGAAGGAAAATTCTATAATGAGTACTGTGGTATATTGTTAGATGAACTAGAAGCTGGTCTAGTCTCTAAAAGTGTAAATAAACCCCGGTGTATCCATGCCCTAGGTGGTGTAGAAAAATCAAATGGCAAGTTAAGACCCATAACTGACTGTAGCATGCCTGATAAAATATCCATTAATAATTTTATGGAGACTACTAGCTCGACGTTTTCTTATAATAGTATTAGCACGGTGACTGCTCAATTGAACAAGAACGATTTCATGAGTGTGGTGGATTTAAAGTCAGCTTACAGGTCTATAAATGTGTATGCACCTCACACTACCATGCAAGGTTTCAGGTGGGATTTTGGACATGGTGAGGATTATTATGTAAGCAACAGGTTAACTTTTGGCCTGAAATGTGCCCCGTATATCTTTAATAGAATCTCTGATTTTATTGTGGAGGTGGCAAAATTCTACGGTGTAGAAAAAATTGTAAATTATCTGGACGACTTTATTGTAATTGCTGATACTTATGATGAGTGTCTTAGACAAAGAAATTTATTAATGGAGTGTATGGCGTACATGGGTTTTGTAGTGTCCAAAGAAAAGGTAACCGAACCATCTCAATTTTGTAAATTCTTAGGCATTAACATAGATTCAGTTAAGTTGGAACTGTCTTTGCCTATTGAAAAGGTTGTAAAAATGGAAAATCTCTTATTGGATAACGTTAATAGGAAATTTATTTCTAAAAAGAACTTAGAGAGGATAGGTGGTTTAATGTCGTTCTGCTCACAAGTGGTTAAGGGTGGTAGAACTTTTAGTAGGCGAATTTTCGATCTCTGCGCTCGGGCACGGCCCGGTGGTTATATTAGGGTTTCAGCTTGCACTCGCCAGGATATTCAGTGGTGGCTGGATTTTTGTAGAGTTTTTAACTGTAAGAGGTTAATTCTAAATGATGATATTGACACACCTATGTACTCAGATTCTTCCATGAAAGGCTTCGGGGCTTGGATGGATAAAGATTATTTATATGGTGACTGGACATCTTACGATAAATTTAATCTAGGTAGTGGTCATTTTACCCAACCACCAATACTGGATAATTTAAAAAACCACCATAGAAATATAAATGTATACGAGTTATATCCTCTTCTTATGGGTCTTAGACGTTGGATATCGGGCTGTAAAAATAAAAGAATACATTGCGTTACCGACAATATGCAAGTGTTAGCTATGGTGAATACCGGTAGGTCAAAAAATAAGCTGTGTATGGAATGGCTTAGAGAGATTTTTTGGCTTTGTTTCATCAATAACGTGGAGGTGTATGCAACTTACATTAGGTCAGAGGATAATATCCTGGCCGACCATCTTTCTAGACTTGCTTATAAGGGTGTTTTGGACAAATGTGTAAACTCTCTTCTTGAAAATGATATGTGTTGCTTTAATTCCAGAATGGAAAAGGTTACAAAAAAGAAAAGAGTTTCTTTTATCGAAGGCTGTGTCAGAGAACACAAGGAGAGCAAGGAAACAGCAACTTAACAGGTATAAAAAATTTTGTAGTCAATTCAAATTATCTAGATTTCCTTGTTCTCCCTCACAGGCTGCTACATATGCAGTGTATTTATCTGAATATATGAAACCCTCTTCTGTAAGGAATTATTTATCCTCTATTTGGTATTATCAAAAACTTAGAGGTGGCCTGGACCATAGCGGTAATTTCATGCTAAAAAAGGTGTTGGATGGTATTGATAGAAATCACGCTGTTCCTACTAGGGTTATTCATCCTTTGAGTCCAAAGGAAATGTTATGTATTAGTTCGTATTTGGATCTTTCCAGCAGGGCCGACTTGAAATTTTGGTTAGCTATTCTCTTATGTTTTAGAGGTGTTCTCAGGGTAGGACATGTTGTATCTTCTCCTCATACACTAAGGGTAGGTGATGTAAAAATGTTTAAAAGTTATGCTAGTCTTCGCATTAAGACCTCTAAGACTGATCAACTTGGTGCCCATGCTTTTAACATATACTTATGTAGGGATGATACCTCACTGTTATGTCCATGTAGAGGATTAGAAAAATTGTGCACAGGTAGGGCTGGGAGTGATTATTTATTTAAAATCAATGGTGTTCCTCTACAGTACCAATATATTAATTCTAGGCTGAAGTCTTTATCTATACGTGCTGGTATCAAAGGTTCGGTCTCCACCCACTCACTTAGACATGGTGGTGCTACTATGTTAAAGGATGCGGGACTCAGCGTAGATTCCATTAAAAAGAAGGTAAATTGGAAATCTAATTCTGTTTTTACATATTTACATAATCATAAAAATGAACTTTTGGAATTAGATAGACTTTGCCAATCTCAATTGCATTGTTGATTGGTATGTGTTTTCACATGTGTTTGGCGTGTTTTTGTGTGTTTTTGGCATGTATGGTGCTGATAGCCCCAAGGTCAGTAACCCACCAAACTCATGTGTCTGTGATATGATCATTTATTATACTACTTCATATTAATATTACTGTATATATCAACATTATTATTATCGATATTACCAGTATTATTCTTCCCTGGTAGCGAGTTAACTTATGGAACTATATACACTCGTGTATATATATATAATTAACCGCGAACGGTTAGGGACTATTTGCAGCGCGCATTGGTATCTATGATGTCATAGCATGACGTCAGGGTAAATACTCCTCCAGTATATAAGGAGAAGTTTCAATGTAACGGTCAATTGGATCGATTCACCTGTACAGGCAACACCACGCTGGGTGTTTCCTTGATTTTTAACGGTTTTCCTTGGTTGACACTTGATTTTTGGATCAAGATGGGGAGGAAATCAACTAGAAATGCTACTACTTCTAGAAAATCGGCCAAATCGGCAAATAAAACGGTGGAATCGGCCAATTTAGGATTTTCGAGTGAGTTGGATTCGTCTTGTGTAGATCGGAGATCTACATCGCCCCAGCACGCTAAGGGGTTGGAAGAGAATCTATTCACTGACCAGACGGAGAGGCTGGAGTCGTTAGAAGATGAACTATGCAATATCAAGGGTTTGCTACAGGAGCTGGTGGCTGGAAAGGACAAGAAAGACGAGACGAAACCAACGGAGGGGGCGTGGCAGCATGCACGTGCGAATGTTGGTAAACGACCTATGACGTCATCGCATCAAGTGCGCAGCCGCGTATCCAGGCAGCGGTCTCCTAGCGTCCTTAGTGACGGTTCGAAATGGGACGAAGTCGGGCATCGTGGTCGTCGCCGGAGATCTAAATCATCTTTCTCTACTCGTCACAGACCCCGGTCGTCTTCAGGAGGGTCGTCAATAGATTCCTCTACATCCAGGCTTCACGCCAATACCAAATATGGTGAGTTTGACCATGAAATGTATGTAAAAAAACGGGAAAAGATCGATACCGTTGAGAAGTTGATGTTGGTCAACTTGAATTTTGTCTTAGACTATTACAGGGAGGGCAGAGATGTAGAAGGCATGTTAAAACATCTCCAAGTTCTGGTTGAAAAGGCTGGTACTAGAATGTATACGGTAGCTGCTCTAGTGGCATATGATAAATCAGTTAGGACCAGGGCAAATAATGATGGGATAGAAGCCTTTGGTGTTATAGACAATTCGGATATTCTGAGACACTTATCATATGATGGTACTGTGCAAGCACAGAAAGCATACACTACCAAGGCTAGGAATGGTATCAAACAAAAGGTCTCAAATAATTCTTGCTATGCCTTTAACAGGGCGGAAGGCTGTGTAAGGGATCCCTGCAAATATAGACATGTATGCAGCTCATGTAACAAATCAGGCCACAGTAGAGTGGACTGTCAAGTTAATAAGTCTGAATAGGATTTTACAGGTGGCCAGGTTCCTATATGTGATAGTGTGTCGATGCCAAAATCGTGTATAGTAGGTTTGGTAGATCCTGGTCCGCCCCCACCCGTTGCTCCAGCTCAGGGTGTTGGTGGGTGTAATGCTGGAGTAGTAGAACCTGTCCCCTCTAGTGGTTGCAGGGTGGCAAGTTTACAAACTAAATTTGGAAATGATATTAATATTAAAGCCAACTCTGTTGGTTCGGATGTATCATATATTAGCCCAGTACAGGGCGGAGTTAAACCACTGTTTACGGTTGCTATTAATGATTTACCTAGCATCGAAGTGTATGATAGCTGTATAAATGGTGTGTGCAATTGTGTTCATTATATCAATGGAAAAAATTCCCAAATTTTACCTTGCAGAGTGGCCCCATTCTTAACCCAAAAAGGAGTTATTAATATAAATGATAAAGAGGCACTATTCTTATGGCAAGGTTTTGTTGAGGGGTTCAGGATAGTGGATCCTGACTGCAATACTTCTTATGATTGCAGAAATTATAAGTCAATCCTCGAAGGAAAATTCTATAATGAGTACTGTGGTATATTGTTAGATGAACTAGAAGCTGGTCTAGTCTCTAAAAGTGTAAATAAACCCCGGTGTATCCATGCCCTAGGTGGTGTAGAAAAATCAAATGGCAAGTTAAGACCCATAACTGACTGTAGCATGCCTGATAAAATATCCATTAATAATTTTATGGAGACTACTAGCTCGACGTTTTCTTATAATAGTATTAGCACGGTGACTGCTCAATTGAACAAGAACGATTTCATGAGTGTGGTGGATTTAAAGTCAGCTTACAGGTCTATAAATGTGTATGCACCTCACACTACCATGCAAGGTTTCAGGTGGGATTTTGGACATGGTGAGGATTATTATGTAAGCAACAGGTTAACTTTTGGCCTGAAATGTGCCCCGTATATCTTTAATAGAATCTCTGATTTTATTGTGGAGGTGGCAAAATTCTACGGTGTAGAAAAAATTGTAAATTATCTGGACGACTTTATTGTAATTGCTGATACTTATGATGAGTGTCTTAGACAAAGAAATTTATTAATGGAGTGTATGGCGTACATGGGTTTTGTAGTGTCCAAAGAAAAGGTAACCGAACCATCTCAATTTTGTAAATTCTTAGGCATTAACATAGATTCAGTTAAGTTGGAACTGTCTTTGCCTATTGAAAAGGTTGTAAAAATGGAAAATCTCTTATTGGATAACGTTAATAGGAAATTTATTTCTAAAAAGAACTTAGAGAGGATAGGTGGTTTAATGTCGTTCTGCTCACAAGTGGTTAAGGGTGGTAGAACTTTTAGTAGGCGAATTTTCGATCTCTGCGCTCGGGCACGGCCCGGTGGTTATATTAGGGTTTCAGCTTGCACTCGCCAGGATATTCAGTGGTGGCTGGATTTTTGTAGAGTTTTTAACTGTAAGAGGTTAATTCTAAATGATGATATTGACACACCTATGTACTCAGATTCTTCCATGAAAGGCTTCGGGGCTTGGATGGATAAAGATTATTTATATGGTGACTGGACATCTTACGATAAATTTAATCTAGGTAGTGGTCATTTTACCCAACCACCAATACTGGATAATTTAAAAAACCACCATAGAAATATAAATGTATACGAGTTATATCCTCTTCTTATGGGTCTTAGACGTTGGATATCGGGCTGTAAAAATAAAAGAATACATTGCGTTACCGACAATATGCAAGTGTTAGCTATGGTGAATACCGGTAGGTCAAAAAATAAGCTGTGTATGGAATGGCTTAGAGAGATTTTTTGGCTTTGTTTCATCAATAACGTGGAGGTGTATGCAACTTACATTAGGTCAGAGGATAATATCCTGGCCGACCATCTTTCTAGACTTGCTTATAAGGGTGTTTTGGACAAATGTGTAAACTCTCTTCTTGAAAATGATATGTGTTGCTTTAATTCCAGAATGGAAAAGGTTACAAAAAAGAAAAGAGTTTCTTTTATCGAAGGCTGTGTCAGAGAACACAAGGAGAGCAAGGAAACAGCAACTTAACAGGTATAAAAAATTTTGTAGTCAATTCAAATTATCTAGATTTCCTTGTTCTCCCTCACAGGCTGCTACATATGCAGTGTATTTATCTGAATATATGAAACCCTCTTCTGTAAGGAATTATTTATCCTCTATTTGGTATTATCAAAAACTTAGAGGTGGCCTGGACCATAGCGGTAATTTCATGCTAAAAAAGGTGTTGGATGGTATTGATAGAAATCACGCTGTTCCTACTAGGGTTATTCATCCTTTGAGTCCAAAGGAAATGTTATGTATTAGTTCGTATTTGGATCTTTCCAGCAGGGCCGACTTGAAATTTTGGTTAGCTATTCTCTTATGTTTTAGAGGTGTTCTCAGGGTAGGACATGTTGTATCTTCTCCTCATACACTAAGGGTAGGTGATGTAAAAATGTTTAAAAGTTATGCTAGTCTTCGCATTAAGACCTCTAAGACTGATCAACTTGGTGCCCATGCTTTTAACATATACTTATGTAGGGATGATACCTCACTGTTATGTCCATGTAGAGGATTAGAAAAATTGTGCACAGGTAGGGCTGGGAGTGATTATTTATTTAAAATCAATGGTGTTCCTCTACAGTACCAATATATTAATTCTAGGCTGAAGTCTTTATCTATACGTGCTGGTATCAAAGGTTCGGTCTCCACCCACTCACTTAGACATGGTGGTGCTACTATGTTAAAGGATGCGGGACTCAGCGTAGATTCCATTAAAAAGAAGGTAAATTGGAAATCTAATTCTGTTTTTACATATTTACATAATCATAAAAATGAACTTTTGGAATTAGATAGACTTTGCCAATCTCAATTGCATTGTTGATTGGTATGTGTTTTCACATGTGTTTGGCGTGTTTTTGTGTGTTTTTGGCATGTATGGTGCTGATAGCCCCAAGGTCAGTAACCCACCAAACTCATGTGTCTGTGATATGATCATTTATTATACTACTTCATATTAATATTACTGTATATATCAACATTATTATTATCGATATTACCAGTATTATTCTTCCCTGGTAGCGAGTTAACTTATGGAACTATATACACTCGTGTATATATATATAATTAACCGCGAACGGTTAGGGACTATTTGCAGCGCGCATTGGTATCTATGATGTCATAGCATGACGTCAGGGTAAATACTCCTCCAGTATATAAGGAGAAGTTTCAATGTAACGGTCAATTGGATCGATTCACCTGTACAGGCAACACCACGCTGGGTGTTTCCTTGATTTTTAACGGTTTTCCTTGGTTGACACTTGATTTTTGGATCAAGATGGGGAGGAAATCAACTAGAAATGCTACTACTTCTAGAAAATCGGCCAAATCGGCAAATAAAACGGTGGAATCGGCCAATTTAGGATTTTCGAGTGAGTTGGATTCGTCTTGTGTAGATCGGAGATCTACATCGCCCCAGCACGCTAAGGGGTTGGAAGAGAATCTATTCACTGACCAGACGGAGAGGCTGGAGTCGTTAGAAGATGAACTATGCAATATCAAGGGTTTGCTACAGGAGCTGGTGGCTGGAAAGGACAAGAAAGACGAGACGAAACCAACGGAGGGGGCGTGGCAGCATGCACGTGCGAATGTTGGTAAACGACCTATGACGTCATCGCATCAAGTGCGCAGCCGCGTATCCAGGCAGCGGTCTCCTAGCGTCCTTAGTGACGGTTCGAAATGGGACGAAGTCGGGCATCGTGGTCGTCGCCGGAGATCTAAATCATCTTTCTCTACTCGTCACAGACCCCGGTCGTCTTCAGGAGGGTCGTCAATAGATTCCTCTACATCCAGGCTTCACGCCAATACCAAATATGGTGAGTTTGACCATGAAATGTATGTAAAAAAACGGGAAAAGATCGATACCGTTGAGAAGTTGATGTTGGTCAACTTGAATTTTGTCTTAGACTATTACAGGGAGGGCAGAGATGTAGAAGGCATGTTAAAACATCTCCAAGTTCTGGTTGAAAAGGCTGGTACTAGAATGTATACGGTAGCTGCTCTAGTGGCATATGATAAATCAGTTAGGACCAGGGCAAATAATGATGGGATAGAAGCCTTTGGTGTTATAGACAATTCGGATATTCTGAGACACTTATCATATGATGGTACTGTGCAAGCACAGAAAGCATACACTACCAAGGCTAGGAATGGTATCAAACAAAAGGTCTCAAATAATTCTTGCTATGCCTTTAACAGGGCGGAAGGCTGTGTAAGGGATCCCTGCAAATATAGACATGTATGCAGCTCATGTAACAAATCAGGCCACAGTAGAGTGGACTGTCAAGTTAATAAGTCTGAATAGGATTTTACAGGTGGCCAGGTTCCTATATGTGATAGTGTGTCGATGCCAAAATCGTGTATAGTAGGTTTGGTAGATCCTGGTCCGCCCCCACCCGTTGCTCCAGCTCAGGGTGTTGGTGGGTGTAATGCTGGAGTAGTAGAACCTGTCCCCTCTAGTGGTTGCAGGGTGGCAAGTTTACAAACTAAATTTGGAAATGATATTAATATTAAAGCCAACTCTGTTGGTTCGGATGTATCATATATTAGCCCAGTACAGGGCGGAGTTAAACCACTGTTTACGGTTGCTATTAATGATTTACCTAGCATCGAAGTGTATGATAGCTGTATAAATGGTGTGTGCAATTGTGTTCATTATATCAATGGAAAAAATTCCCAAATTTTACCTTGCAGAGTGGCCCCATTCTTAACCCAAAAAGGAGTTATTAATATAAATGATAAAGAGGCACTATTCTTATGGCAAGGTTTTGTTGAGGGGTTCAGGATAGTGGATCCTGACTGCAATACTTCTTATGATTGCAGAAATTATAAGTCAATCCTCGAAGGAAAATTCTATAATGAGTACTGTGGTATATTGTTAGATGAACTAGAAGCTGGTCTAGTCTCTAAAAGTGTAAATAAACCCCGGTGTATCCATGCCCTAGGTGGTGTAGAAAAATCAAATGGCAAGTTAAGACCCATAACTGACTGTAGCATGCCTGATAAAATATCCATTAATAATTTTATGGAGACTACTAGCTCGACGTTTTCTTATAATAGTATTAGCACGGTGACTGCTCAATTGAACAAGAACGATTTCATGAGTGTGGTGGATTTAAAGTCAGCTTACAGGTCTATAAATGTGTATGCACCTCACACTACCATGCAAGGTTTCAGGTGGGATTTTGGACATGGTGAGGATTATTATGTAAGCAACAGGTTAACTTTTGGCCTGAAATGTGCCCCGTATATCTTTAATAGAATCTCTGATTTTATTGTGGAGGTGGCAAAATTCTACGGTGTAGAAAAAATTGTAAATTATCTGGACGACTTTATTGTAATTGCTGATACTTATGATGAGTGTCTTAGACAAAGAAATTTATTAATGGAGTGTATGGCGTACATGGGTTTTGTAGTGTCCAAAGAAAAGGTAACCGAACCATCTCAATTTTGTAAATTCTTAGGCATTAACATAGATTCAGTTAAGTTGGAACTGTCTTTGCCTATTGAAAAGGTTGTAAAAATGGAAAATCTCTTATTGGATAACGTTAATAGGAAATTTATTTCTAAAAAGAACTTAGAGAGGATAGGTGGTTTAATGTCGTTCTGCTCACAAGTGGTTAAGGGTGGTAGAACTTTTAGTAGGCGAATTTTCGATCTCTGCGCTCGGGCACGGCCCGGTGGTTATATTAGGGTTTCAGCTTGCACTCGCCAGGATATTCAGTGGTGGCTGGATTTTTGTAGAGTTTTTAACTGTAAGAGGTTAATTCTAAATGATGATATTGACACACCTATGTACTCAGATTCTTCCATGAAAGGCTTCGGGGCTTGGATGGATAAAGATTATTTATATGGTGACTGGACATCTTACGATAAATTTAATCTAGGTAGTGGTCATTTTACCCAACCACCAATACTGGATAATTTAAAAAACCACCATAGAAATATAAATGTATACGAGTTATATCCTCTTCTTATGGGTCTTAGACGTTGGATATCGGGCTGTAAAAATAAAAGAATACATTGCGTTACCGACAATATGCAAGTGTTAGCTATGGTGAATACCGGTAGGTCAAAAAATAAGCTGTGTATGGAATGGCTTAGAGAGATTTTTTGGCTTTGTTTCATCAATAACGTGGAGGTGTATGCAACTTACATTAGGTCAGAGGATAATATCCTGGCCGACCATCTTTCTAGACTTGCTTATAAGGGTGTTTTGGACAAATGTGTAAACTCTCTTCTTGAAAATGATATGTGTTGCTTTAATTCCAGAATGGAAAAGGTTACAAAAAAGAAAAGAGTTTCTTTTATCGAAGGCTGTGTCAGAGAACACAAGGAGAGCAAGGAAACAGCAACTTAACAGGTATAAAAAATTTTGTAGTCAATTCAAATTATCTAGATTTCCTTGTTCTCCCTCACAGGCTGCTACATATGCAGTGTATTTATCTGAATATATGAAACCCTCTTCTGTAAGGAATTATTTATCCTCTATTTGGTATTATCAAAAACTTAGAGGTGGCCTGGACCATAGCGGTAATTTCATGCTAAAAAAGGTGTTGGATGGTATTGATAGAAATCACGCTGTTCCTACTAGGGTTATTCATCCTTTGAGTCCAAAGGAAATGTTATGTATTAGTTCGTATTTGGATCTTTCCAGCAGGGCCGACTTGAAATTTTGGTTAGCTATTCTCTTATGTTTTAGAGGTGTTCTCAGGGTAGGCCATGTTCTATCTTCTCCTCATACACTAAGGGTAGGTGATGTAAAAATGTTTAAAAGTTATGCTAGTCTTCGCATTAAGACCTCTAAGACTGATCAACTTGGTGCCCATGCTTTTAACATATACTTATGTAGGGATGATACCTCACTGTTATGTCCATGTAGAGGATTAGAAAAATTGTGCACAGGTAGGGCTGGGAGTGATTATTTATTTAAAATCAATGGTGTTCCTCTACAGTACCAATATATTAATTCTAGGCTGAAGTCTTTATCTATACGTGCTGGTATCAAAGGTTCGGTCTCCACCCACTCACTTAGACATGGTGGTGCTACTATGTTAAAGGATGCGGGACTCAGCGTAGATTCCATTAAAAAGAAGGTAAATTGGAAATCTAATTCTGTTTTTACATATTTACATAATCATAAAAATGAACTTTTGGAATTAGATAGACTTTGCCAATCTCAATTGCATTGTTGATTGGTATGTGTTTTCACATGTGTTTGGCGTGTTTTTGTGTGTTTTTGGCATGTATGGTGCTGATAGCCCCAAGGTCAGTAACCCACCAAACTCATGTGTCTGTGATATGATCATTTATTATACTACTTCATATTAATATTACTGTATATATCAACATTATTATTATCGATATTACCAGTATTATTCTTCCCTGGTAGCGAGTTAACTTATGGAACTATATACACTCGTGTATATATATATAATTAACCGCGAACGGTTAGGGACTATTTGCAGCGCGCATTGGTATCTATGATGTCATAGCATGACGTCAGGGTAAATACTCCTCCAGTATATAAGGAGAAGTTTCAATGTAACGGTCAATTGGATCGATTCACCTGTACAGGCAACACCACGCTGGGTGTTTCCTTGATTTTTAACGGTTTTCCTTGGTTGACACTTGATTTTTGGATCAAGATGGGGAGGAAATCAACTAGAAATGCTACTACTTCTAGAAAATCGGCCAAATCGGCAAATAAAACGGTGGAATCGGCCAATTTAGGATTTTCGAGTGAGTTGGATTCGTCTTGTGTAGATCGGAGATCTACATCGCCCCAGCACGCTAAGGGGTTGGAAGAGAATCTATTCACTGACCAGACGGAGAGGCTGGAGTCGTTAGAAGATGAACTATGCAATATCAAGGGTTTGCTACAGGAGCTGGTGGCTGGAAAGGACAAGAAAGACGAGACGAAACCAACGGAGGGGGCGTGGCAGCATGCACGTGCGAATGTTGGTAAACGACCTATGACGTCATCGCATCAAGTGCGCAGCCGCGTATCCAGGCAGCGGTCTCCTAGCGTCCTTAGTGACGGTTCGAAATGGGACGAAGTCGGGCATCGTGGTCGTCGCCGGAGATCTAAATCATCTTTCTCTACTCGTCACAGACCCCGGTCGTCTTCAGGAGGGTCGTCAATAGATTCCTCTACATCCAGGCTTCACGCCAATACCAAATATGGTGAGTTTGACCATGAAATGTATGTAAAAAAACGGGAAAAGATCGATACCGTTGAGAAGTTGATGTTGGTCAACTTGAATTTTGTCTTAGACTATTACAGGGAGGGCAGAGATGTAGAAGGCATGTTAAAACATCTCCAAGTTCTGGTTGAAAAGGCTGGTACTAGAATGTATACGGTAGCTGCTCTAGTGGCATATGATAAATCAGTTAGGACCAGGGCAAATAATGATGGGATAGAAGCCTTTGGTGTTATAGACAATTCGGATATTCTGAGACACTTATCATATGATGGTACTGTGCAAGCACAGAAAGCATACACTACCAAGGCTAGGAATGGTATCAAACAAAAGGTCTCAAATAATTCTTGCTATGCCTTTAACAGGGCGGAAGGCTGTGTAAGGGATCCCTGCAAATATAGACATGTATGCAGCTCATGTAACAAATCAGGCCACAGTAGAGTGGACTGTCAAGTTAATAAGTCTGAATAGGATTTTACAGGTGGCCAGGTTCCTATATGTGATAGTGTGTCGATGCCAAAATCGTGTATAGTAGGTTTGGTAGATCCTGGTCCGCCCCCACCCGTTGCTCCAGCTCAGGGTGTTGGTGGGTGTAATGCTGGAGTAGTAGAACCTGTCCCCTCTAGTGGTTGCAGGGTGGCAAGTTTACAAACTAAATTTGGAAATGATATTAATATTAAAGCCAACTCTGTTGGTTCGGATGTATCATATATTAGCCCAGTACAGGGCGGAGTTAAACCACTGTTTACGGTTGCTATTAATGATTTACCTAGCATCGAAGTGTATGATAGCTGTATAAATGGTGTGTGCAATTGTGTTCATTATATCAATGGAAAAAATTCCCAAATTTTACCTTGCAGAGTGGCCCCATTCTTAACCCAAAAAGGAGTTATTAATATAAATGATAAAGAGGCACTATTCTTATGGCAAGGTTTTGTTGAGGGGTTCAGGATAGTGGATCCTGACTGCAATACTTCTTATGATTGCAGAAATTATAAGTCAATCCTCGAAGGAAAATTCTATAATGAGTACTGTGGTATATTGTTAGATGAACTAGAAGCTGGTCTAGTCTCTAAAAGTGTAAATAAACCCCGGTGTATCCATGCCCTAGGTGGTGTAGAAAAATCAAATGGCAAGTTAAGACCCATAACTGACTGTAGCATGCCTGATAAAATATCCATTAATAATTTTATGGAGACTACTAGCTCGACGTTTTCTTATAATAGTATTAGCACGGTGACTGCTCAATTGAACAAGAACGATTTCATGAGTGTGGTGGATTTAAAGTCAGCTTACAGGTCTATAAATGTGTATGCACCTCACACTACCATGCAAGGTTTCAGGTGGGATTTTGGACATGGTGAGGATTATTATGTAAGCAACAGGTTAACTTTTGGCCTGAAATGTGCCCCGTATATCTTTAATAGAATCTCTGATTTTATTGTGGAGGTGGCAAAATTCTACGGTGTAGAAAAAATTGTAAATTATCTGGACGACTTTATTGTAATTGCTGATACTTATGATGAGTGTCTTAGACAAAGAAATTTATTAATGGAGTGTATGGCGTACATGGGTTTTGTAGTGTCCAAAGAAAAGGTAACCGAACCATCTCAATTTTGTAAATTCTTAGGCATTAACATAGATTCAGTTAAGTTGGAACTGTCTTTGCCTATTGAAAAGGTTGTAAAAATGGAAAATCTCTTATTGGATAACGTTAATAGGAAATTTATTTCTAAAAAGAACTTAGAGAGGATAGGTGGTTTAATGTCGTTCTGCTCACAAGTGGTTAAGGGTGGTAGAACTTTTAGTAGGCGAATTTTCGATCTCTGCGCTCGGGCACGGCCCGGTGGTTATATTAGGGTTTCAGCTTGCACTCGCCAGGATATTCAGTGGTGGCTGGATTTTTGTAGAGTTTTTAACTGTAAGAGGTTAATTCTAAATGATGATATTGACACACCTATGTACTCAGATTCTTCCATGAAAGGCTTCGGGGCTTGGATGGATAAAGATTATTTATATGGTGACTGGACATCTTACGATAAATTTAATCTAGGTAGTGGTCATTTTACCCAACCACCAATACTGGATAATTTAAAAAACCACCATAGAAATATAAATGTATACGAGTTATATCCTCTTCTTATGGGTCTTAGACGTTGGATATCGGGCTGTAAAAATAAAAGAATACATTGCGTTACCGACAATATGCAAGTGTTAGCTATGGTGAATACCGGTAGGTCAAAAAATAAGCTGTGTATGGAATGGCTTAGAGAGATTTTTTGGCTTTGTTTCATCAATAACGTGGAGGTGTATGCAACTTACATTAGGTCAGAGGATAATATCCTGGCCGACCATCTTTCTAGACTTGCTTATAAGGGTGTTTTGGACAAATGTGTAAACTCTCTTCTTGAAAATGATATGTGTTGCTTTAATTCCAGAATGGAAAAGGTTACAAAAAAGAAAAGAGTTTCTTTTATCGAAGGCTGTGTCAGAGAACACAAGGAGAGCAAGGAAACAGCAACTTAACAGGTATAAAAAATTTTGTAGTCAATTCAAATTATCTAGATTTCCTTGTTCTCCCTCACAGGCTGCTACATATGCAGTGTATTTATCTGAATATATGAAACCCTCTTCTGTAAGGAATTATTTATCCTCTATTTGGTATTATCAAAAACTTAGAGGTGGCCTGGACCATAGCGGTAATTTCATGCTAAAAAAGGTGTTGGATGGTATTGATAGAAATCACGCTGTTCCTACTAGGGTTATTCATCCTTTAAGTCCAAAGGAAATGTTATGTATTAGTTCGTATTTGGATCTTTCCAGCAGGGCCGACTTGAAATTTTGGTTAGCTATTCTCTTATGTTTTAGAGGTGTTCTCAGGGTAGGACATGTTGTATCTTCTCCTCATACACTAAGGGTAGGTGATGTAAAAATGTTTAAAAGTTATGCTAGTCTTCGCATTAAGACCTCTAAGACTGATCAACTTGGTGCCCATGCTTTTAACATATACTTATGTAGGGATGATACCTCACTGTTATGTCCATGTAGAGGATTAGAAAAATTGTGCACAGGTAGGGCTGGGAGTGATTATTTATTTAAAATCAATGGTGTTCCTCTACAGTACCAATATATTAATTCTAGGCTGAAGTCTTTATCTATACGTGCTGGTATCAAAGGTTCGGTCTCCACCCACTCACTTAGACATGGTGGTGCTACTATGTTAAAGGATGCGGGACTCAGCGTAGATTCCATTAAAAAGAAGGTAAATTGGAAATCTAATTCTGTTTTTACATATTTACATAATCATAAAAATGAACTTTTGGAATTAGATAGACTTTGCCAATCTCAATTGCATTGTTGATTGGTATGTGTTTTCACATGTGTTTGGCGTGTTTTTGTGTGTTTTTGGCATGTATGGTGCTGATAGCCCCAAGGTCAGTAACCCACCAAACTCATGTGTCTGTGATATGATCATTTATTATACTACTTCATATTAATATTACTGTATATATCAACATTATTATTATCGATATTACCAGTATTATTCTTCCCTGGTAGCGAGTTAACTTATGGAACTATATACACTCGTGTATATATATATAATTAACCGCGAACGGTTAGGGACTATTTGCAGCGCGCATTGGTATCTATGATGTCATAGCATGACGTCAGGGTAAATACTCCTCCAGTATATAAGGAGAAGTTTCAATGTAACGGTCAATTGGATCGATTCACCTGTACAGGCAACACCACGCTGGGTGTTTCCTTGATTTTTAACGGTTTTCCTTGGTTGACACTTGATTTTTGGATCAAGATGGGGAGGAAATCAACTAGAAATGCTACTACTTCTAGAAAATCGGCCAAATCGGCAAATAAAACGGTGGAATCGGCCAATTTAGGATTTTCGAGTGAGTTGGATTCGTCTTGTGTAGATCGGAGATCTACATCGCCCCAGCACGCTAAGGGGTTGGAAGAGAATCTATTCACTGACCAGACGGAGAGGCTGGAGTCGTTAGAAGATGAACTATGCAATATCAAGGGTTTGCTACAGGAGCTGGTGGCTGGAAAGGACAAGAAAGACGAGACGAAACCAACGGAGGGGGCGTGGCAGCATGCACGTGCGAATGTTGGTAAACGACCTATGACGTCATCGCATCAAGTGCGCAGCCGCGTATCCAGGCAGCGGTCTCCTAGCGTCCTTAGTGACGGTTCGAAATGGGACGAAGTCGGGCATCGTGGTCGTCGCCGGAGATCTAAATCATCTTTCTCTACTCGTCACAGACCCCGGTCGTCTTCAGGAGGGTCGTCAATAGATTCCTCTACATCCAGGCTTCACGCCAATACCAAATATGGTGAGTTTGACCATGAAATGTATGTAAAAAAACGGGAAAAGATCGATACCGTTGAGAAGTTGATGTTGGTCAACTTGAATTTTGTCTTAGACTATTACAGGGAGGGCAGAGATGTAGAAGGCATGTTAAAACATCTCCAAGTTCTGGTTGAAAAGGCTGGTACTAGAATGTATACGGTAGCTGCTCTAGTGGCATATGATAAATCAGTTAGGACCAGGGCAAATAATGATGGGATAGAAGCCTTTGGTGTTATAGACAATTCGGATATTCTGAGACACTTATCATATGATGGTACTGTGCAAGCACAGAAAGCATACACTACCAAGGCTAGGAATGGTATCAAACAAAAGGTCTCAAATAATTCTTGCTATGCCTTTAACAGGGCGGAAGGCTGTGTAAGGGATCCCTGCAAATATAGACATGTATGCAGCTCATGTAACAAATCAGGCCACAGTAGAGTGGACTGTCAAGTTAATAAGTCTGAATAGGATTTTACAGGTGGCCAGGTTCCTATATGTGATAGTGTGTCGATGCCAAAATCGTGTATAGTAGGTTTGGTAGATCCTGGTCCGCCCCCACCCGTTGCTCCAGCTCAGGGTGTTGGTGGGTGTAATGCTGGAGTAGTAGAACCTGTCCCCTCTAGTGGTTGCAGGGTGGCAAGTTTACAAACTAAATTTGGAAATGATATTAATATTAAAGCCAACTCTGTTGGTTCGGATGTATCATATATTAGCCCAGTACAGGGCGGAGTTAAACCACTGTTTACGGTTGCTATTAATGATTTACCTAGCATCGAAGTGTATGATAGCTGTATAAATGGTGTGTGCAATTGTGTTCATTATATCAATGGAAAAAATTCCCAAATTTTACCTTGCAGAGTGGCCCCATTCTTAACCCAAAAAGGAGTTATTAATATAAATGATAAAGAGGCACTATTCTTATGGCAAGGTTTTGTTGAGGGGTTCAGGATAGTGGATCCTGACTGCAATACTTCTTATGATTGCAGAAATTATAAGTCAATCCTCGAAGGAAAATTCTATAATGAGTACTGTGGTATATTGTTAGATGAACTAGAAGCTGGTCTAGTCTCTAAAAGTGTAAATAAACCCCGGTGTATCCATGCCCTAGGTGGTGTAGAAAAATCAAATGGCAAGTTAAGACCCATAACTGACTGTAGCATGCCTGATAAAATATCCATTAATAATTTTATGGAGACTACTAGCTCGACGTTTTCTTATAATAGTATTAGCACGGTGACTGCTCAATTGAACAAGAACGATTTCATGAGTGTGGTGGATTTAAAGTCAGCTTACAGGTCTATAAATGTGTATGCACCTCACACTACCATGCAAGGTTTCAGGTGGGATTTTGGACATGGTGAGGATTATTATGTAAGCAACAGGTTAACTTTTGGCCTGAAATGTGCCCCGTATATCTTTAATAGAATCTCTGATTTTATTGTGGAGGTGGCAAAATTCTACGGTGTAGAAAAAATTGTAAATTATCTGGACGACTTTATTGTAATTGCTGATACTTATGATGAGTGTCTTAGACAAAGAAATTTATTAATGGAGTGTATGGCGTACATGGGTTTTGTAGTGTCCAAAGAAAAGGTAACCGAACCATCTCAATTTTGTAAATTCTTAGGCATTAACATAGATTCAGTTAAGTTGGAACTGTCTTTGCCTATTGAAAAGGTTGTAAAAATGGAAAATCTCTTATTGGATAACGTTAATAGGAAATTTATTTCTAAAAAGAACTTAGAGAGGATAGGTGGTTTAATGTCGTTCTGCTCACAAGTGGTTAAGGGTGGTAGAACTTTTAGTAGGCGAATTTTCGATCTCTGCGCTCGGGCACGGCCCGGTGGTTATATTAGGGTTTCAGCTTGCACTCGCCAGGATATTCAGTGGTGGCTGGATTTTTGTAGAGTTTTTAACTGTAAGAGGTTAATTCTAAATGATGATATTGACACACCTATGTACTCAGATTCTTCCATGAAAGGCTTCGGGGCTTGGATGGATAAAGATTATTTATATGGTGACTGGACATCTTACGATAAATTTAATCTAGGTAGTGGTCATTTTACCCAACCACCAATACTGGATAATTTAAAAAACCACCATAGAAATATAAATGTATACGAGTTATATCCTCTTCTTATGGGTCTTAGACGTTGGATATCGGGCTGTAAAAATAAAAGAATACATTGCGTTACCGACAATATGCAAGTGTTAGCTATGGTGAATACCGGTAGGTCAAAAAATAAGCTGTGTATGGAATGGCTTAGAGAGATTTTTTGGCTTTGTTTCATCAATAACATGGAGGTGTATGCAACTTACATTAGGTCAGAGGATAATATCCTGGCCGACCATCTTTCTAGACTTGCTTATAAGGGTGTTTTGGACAAATGTGTAAACTCTCTTCTTGAAAATGATATGTGTTGCTTTAATTCCAGAATGGAAAAGGTTACAAAAAAGAAAAGAGTTTCTTTTATCGAAGGCTGTGTCAGAGAACACAAGGAGAGCAAGGAAACAGCAACTTAACAGGTATAAAAAATTTTGTAGTCAATTCAAATTATCTAGATTTCCTTGTTCTCCCTCACAGGCTGCTACATATGCAGTGTATTTATCTGAATATATGAAACCCTCTTCTGTAAGGAATTATTTATCCTCTATTTGGTATTATCAAAAACTTAGAGGTGGCCTGGACCATAGCGGTAATTTCATGCTAAAAAAGGTGTTGGATGGTATTGATAGAAATCACGCTGTTCCTACTAGGGTTATTCATCCTTTGAGTCCAAAGGAAATGTTATGTATTAGTTCGTATTTGGATCTTTCCAGCAGGGCCGACTTGAAATTTTGGTTAGCTATTCTCTTATGTTTTAGAGGTGTTCTCAGGGTAGGACATGTTGTATCTTCTCCTCATACACTAAGGGTAGGTGATGTAAAAATGTTTAAAAGTTATGCTAGTCTTCGCATTAAGACCTCTAAGACTGATCAACTTGGTGCCCATGCTTTTAACATATACTTATGTAGGGATGATACCTCACTGTTATGTCCATGTAGAGGATTAGAAAAATTGTGCACAGGTAGGGCTGGGAGTGATTATTTATTTAAAATCAATGGTGTTCCTCTACAGTACCAATATATTAATTCTAGGCTGAAGTCTTTATCTATACGTGCTGGTATCAAAGGTTCGGTCTCCACCCACTCACTTAGACATGGTGGTGCTACTATGTTAAAGGATGCGGGACTCAGCGTAGATTCCATTAAAAAGAAGGTAAATTGGAAATCTAATTCTGTTTTTACATATTTACATAATCATAAAAATGAACTTTTGGAATTAGATAGACTTTGCCAATCTCAATTGCATTGTTGATTGGTATGTGTTTTCACATGTGTTTGGCGTGTTTTTGTGTGTTTTTGGCATGTATGGTGCTGATAGCCCCAAGGTCAGTAACCCACCAAACTCATGTGTCTGTGATATGATCATTTATTATACTACTTCATATTAATATTACTGTATATATCAACATTATTATTATCGATATTACCAGTATTATTCTTCCCTGGTAGCGAGTTAACTTATGGAACTATATACACTCGTGTATATATATATAATTAACCGCGAACGGTTAGGGACTATTTGCAGCGCGCATTGGTATCTATGATGTCATAGCATGACGTCAGGGTAAATACTCCTCCAGTATATAAGGAGAAGTTTCAATGTAACGGTCAATTGGATCGATTCACCTGTACAGGCAACACCACGCTGGGTGTTTCCTTGATTTTTAACGGTTTTCCTTGGTTGACACTTGATTTTTGGATCAAGATGGGGAGGAAATCAACTAGAAATGCTACTACTTCTAGAAAATCGGCCAAATCGGCAAATAAAACGGTGGAATCGGCCAATTTAGGATTTTCGAGTGAGTTGGATTCGTCTTGTGTAGATCGGAGATCTACATCGCCCCAGCACGCTAAGGGGTTGGAAGAGAATCTATTCACTGACCAGACGGAGAGGCTGGAGTCGTTAGAAGATGAACTATGCAATATCAAGGGTTTGCTACAGGAGCTGGTGGCTGGAAAGGACAAGAAAGACGAGACGAAACCAACGGAGGGGGCGTGGCAGCATGCACGTGCGAATGTTGGTAAACGACCTATGACGTCATCGCATCAAGTGCGCAGCCGCGTATCCAGGCAGCGGTCTCCTAGCGTCCTTAGTGACGGTTCGAAATGGGACGAAGTCGGGCATCGTGGTCGTCGCCGGAGATCTAAATCATCTTTCTCTACTCGTCACAGACCCCGGTCGTCTTCAGGAGGGTCGTCAATAGATTCCTCTACATCCAGGCTTCACGCCAATACCAAATATGGTGAGTTTGACCATGAAATGTATGTAAAAAAACGGGAAAAGATCGATACCGTTGAGAAGTTGATGTTGGTCAACTTGAATTTTGTCTTAGACTATTACAGGGAGGGCAGAGATGTAGAAGGCATGTTAAAACATCTCCAAGTTCTGGTTGAAAAGGCTGGTACTAGAATGTATACGGTAGCTGCTCTAGTGGCATATGATAAATCAGTTAGGACCAGGGCAAATAATGATGGGATAGAAGCCTTTGGTGTTATAGACAATTCGGATATTCTGAGACACTTATCATATGATGGTACTGTGCAAGCACAGAAAGCATACACTACCAAGGCTAGGAATGGTATCAAACAAAAGGTCTCAAATAATTCTTGCTATGCCTTTAACAGGGCGGAAGGCTGTGTAAGGGATCCCTGCAAATATAGACATGTATGCAGCTCATGTAACAAATCAGGCCACAGTAGAGTGGACTGTCAAGTTAATAAGTCTGAATAGGATTTTACAGGTGGCCAGGTTCCTATATGTGATAGTGTGTCGATGCCAAAATCGTGTATAGTAGGTTTGGTAGATCCTGGTCCGCCCCCACCCGTTGCTCCAGCTCAGGGTGTTGGTGGGTGTAATGCTGGAGTAGTAGAACCTGTCCCCTCTAGTGGTTGCAGGGTGGCAAGTTTACAAACTAAATTTGGAAATGATATTAATATTAAAGCCAACTCTGTTGGTTCGGATGTATCATATATTAGCCCAGTACAGGGCGGAGTTAAACCACTGTTTACGGTTGCTATTAATGATTTACCTAGCATCGAAGTGTATGATAGCTGTATAAATGGTGTGTGCAATTGTGTTCATTATATCAATGGAAAAAATTCCCAAATTTTACCTTGCAGAGTGGCCCCATTCTTAACCCAAAAAGGAGTTATTAATATAAATGATAAAGAGGCACTATTCTTATGGCAAGGTTTTGTTGAGGGGTTCAGGATAGTGGATCCTGACTGCAATACTTCTTATGATTGCAGAAATTATAAGTCAATCCTCGAAGGAAAATTCTATAATGAGTACTGTGGTATATTGTTAGATGAACTAGAAGCTGGTCTAGTCTCTAAAAGTGTAAATAAACCCCGGTGTATCCATGCCCTAGGTGGTGTAGAAAAATCAAATGGCAAGTTAAGACCCATAACTGACTGTAGCATGCCTGATAAAATATCCATTAATAATTTTATGGAGACTACTAGCTCGACGTTTTCTTATAATAGTATTAGCACGGTGACTGCTCAATTGAACAAGAACGATTTCATGAGTGTGGTGGATTTAAAGTCAGCTTACAGGTCTATAAATGTGTATGCACCTCACACTACCATGCAAGGTTTCAGGTGGGATTTTGGACATGGTGAGGATTATTATGTAAGCAACAGGTTAACTTTTGGCCTGAAATGTGCCCCGTATATCTTTAATAGAATCTCTGATTTTATTGTGGAGGTGGCAAAATTCTACGGTGTAGAAAAAATTGTAAATTATCTGGACGACTTTATTGTAATTGCTGATACTTATGATGAGTGTCTTAGACAAAGAAATTTATTAATGGAGTGTATGGCGTACATGGGTTTTGTAGTGTCCAAAGAAAAGGTAACCGAACCATCTCAATTTTGTAAATTCTTAGGCATTAACATAGATTCAGTTAAGTTGGAACTGTCTTTGCCTATTGAAAAGGTTGTAAAAATGGAAAATCTCTTATTGGATAACGTTAATAGGAAATTTATTTCTAAAAAGAACTTAGAGAGGATAGGTGGTTTAATGTCGTTCTGCTCACAAGTGGTTAAGGGTGGTAGAACTTTTAGTAGGCGAATTTTCGATCTCTGCGCTCGGGCACGGCCCGGTGGTTATATTAGGGTTTCAGCTTGCACTCGCCAGGATATTCAGTGGTGGCTGGATTTTTGTAGAGTTTTTAACTGTAAGAGGTTAATTCTAAATGATGATATTGACACACCTATGTACTCAGATTCTTCCATGAAAGGCTTCGGGGCTTGGATGGATAAAGATTATTTATATGGTGACTGGACATCTTACGATAAATTTAATCTAGGTAGTGGTCATTTTACCCAACCACCAATACTGGATAATTTAAAAAACCACCATAGAAATATAAATGTATACGAGTTATATCCTCTTCTTATGGGTCTTAGACGTTGGATATCGGGCTGTAAAAATAAAAGAATACATTGCGTTACCGACAATATGCAAGTGTTAGCTATGGTGAATACCGGTAGGTCAAAAAATAAGCTGTGTATGGAATGGCTTAGAGAGATTTTTTGGCTTTGTTTCATCAATAACGTGGAGGTGTATGCAACTTACATTAGGTCAGAGGATAATATCCTGGCCGACCATCTTTCTAGACTTGCTTATAAGGGTGTTTTGGACAAATGTGTAAACTCTCTTCTTGAAAATGATATGTGTTGCTTTAATTCCAGAATGGAAAAGGTTACAAAAAAGAAAAGAGTTTCTTTTATCGAAGGCTGTGTCAGAGAACACAAGGAGAGCAAGGAAACAGCAACTTAACAGGTATAAAAAATTTTGTAGTCAATTCAAATTATCTAGATTTCCTTGTTCTCCCTCACAGGCTGCTACATATGCAGTGTATTTATCTGAATATATGAAACCCTCTTCTGTAAGGAATTATTTATCCTCTATTTGGTATTATCAAAAACTTAGAGGTGGCCTGGACCATAGCGGTAATTTCATGCTAAAAAAGGTGTTGGATGGTATTGATAGAAATCACGCTGTTCCTACTAGGGTTATTCATCCTTTGAGTCCAAAGGAAATGTTATGTATTAGTTCGTATTTGGATCTTTCCAGCAGGGCCGACTTGAAATTTTGGTTAGCTATTCTCTTATGTTTTAGAGGTGTTCTCAGGGTAGGACATGTTGTATCTTCTCCTCATACACTAAGGGTAGGTGATGTAAAAATGTTTAAAAGTTATGCTAGTCTTCGCATTAAGACCTCTAAGACTGATCAACTTGGTGCCCATGCTTTTAACATATACTTATGTAGGGATGATACCTCACTGTTATGTCCATGTAGAGGATTAGAAAAATTGTGCACAGGTAGGGCTGGGAGTGATTATTTATTTAAAATCAATGGTGTTCCTCTACAGTACCAATATATTAATTCTAGGCGGAAGTCTTTATCTATACGTGCTGGTATCAAAGGTTCGGTCTCCACCCACTCACTTAGACATGGTGGTGCTACTATGTTAAAGGATGCGGGACTCAGCGTAGATTCCATTAAAAAGAAGGTAAATTGGAAATCTAATTCTGTTTTTACATATTTACATAATCATAAAAATGAACTTTTGGAATTAGATAGACTTTGCCAATCTCAATTGCATTGTTGATTGGTATGTGTTTTCACATGTGTTTGGCGTGTTTTTGTGTGTTTTTGGCATGTATGGTGCTGATAGCCCCAAGGTCAGTAACCCACCAAACTCATGTGTCTGTGATATGATCATTTATTATACTACTTCATATTAATATTACTGTATATATCAACATTATTATTATCGATATTACCAGTATTATTCTTCCCTGGTAGCGAGTTAACTTATGGAACTATATACACTCGTGTATATATATATAATTAACCGCGAACGGTTAGGGACTATTTGCAGCGCGCATTGGTATCTATGATGTCATAGCATGACGTCAGGGTAAATACTCCTCCAGTATATAAGGAGAAGTTTCAATGTAACGGTCAATTGGATCGATTCACCTGTACAGGCAACACCACGCTGGGTGTTTCCTTGATTTTTAACGGTTTTCCTTGGTTGACACTTGATTTTTGGATCAAGATGGGGAGGAAATCAACTAGAAATGCTACTACTTCTAGAAAATCGGCCAAATCGGCAAATAAAACGGTGGAATCGGCCAATTTAGGATTTTCGAGTGAGTTGGATTCGTCTTGTGTAGATCGGAGATCTACATCGCCCCAGCACGCTAAGGGGTTGGAAGAGAATCTATTCACTGACCAGACGGAGAGGCTGGAGTCGTTAGAAGATGAACTATGCAATATCAAGGGTTTGCTACAGGAGCTGGTGGCTGGAAAGGACAAGAAAGACGAGACGAAACCAACGGAGGGGGCGTGGCAGCATGCACGTGCGAATGTTGGTAAACGACCTATGACGTCATCGCATCAAGTGCGCAGCCGCGTATCCAGGCAGCGGTCTCCTAGCGTCCTTAGTGACGGTTCGAAATGGGACGAAGTCGGGCATCGTGGTCGTCGCCGGAGATCTAAATCATCTTTCTCTACTCGTCACAGACCCCGGTCGTCTTCAGGAGGGTCGTCAATAGATTCCTCTACATCCAGGCTTCACGCCAATACCAAATATGGTGAGTTTGACCATGAAATGTATGTAAAAAAACGGGAAAAGATCGATACCGTTGAGAAGTTGATGTTGGTCAACTTGAATTTTGTCTTAGACTATTACAGGGAGGGCAGAGATGTAGAAGGCATGTTAAAACATCTCCAAGTTCTGGTTGAAAAGGCTGGTACTAGAATGTATACGGTAGCTGCTCTAGTGGCATATGATAAATCAGTTAGGACCAGGGCAAATAATGATGGGATAGAAGCCTTTGGTGTTATAGACAATTCGGATATTCTGAGACACTTATCATATGATGGTACTGTGCAAGCACAGAAAGCATACACTACCAAGGCTAGGAATGGTATCAAACAAAAGGTCTCAAATAATTCTTGCTATGCCTTTAACAGGGCGGAAGGCTGTGTAAGGGATCCCTGCAAATATAGACATGTATGCAGCTCATGTAACAAATCAGGCCACAGTAGAGTGGACTGTCAAGTTAATAAGTCTGAATAGGATTTTACAGGTGGCCAGGTTCCTATATGTGATAGTGTGTCGATGCCAAAATCGTGTATAGTAGGTTTGGTAGATCCTGGTCCGCCCCCACCCGTTGCTCCAGCTCAGGGTGTTGGTGGGTGTAATGCTGGAGTAGTAGAACCTGTCCCCTCTAGTGGTTGCAGGGTGGCAAGTTTACAAACTAAATTTGGAAATGATATTAATATTAAAGCCAACTCTGTTGGTTCGGATGTATCATATATTAGCCCAGTACAGGGCGGAGTTAAACCACTGTTTACGGTTGCTATTAATGATTTACCTAGCATCGAAGTGTATGATAGCTGTATAAATGGTGTGTGCAATTGTGTTCATTATATCAATGGAAAAAATTCCCAAATTTTACCTTGCAGAGTGGCCCCATTCTTAACCCAAAAAGGAGTTATTAATATAAATGATAAAGAGGCACTATTCTTATGGCAAGGTTTTGTTGAGGGGTTCAGGATAGTGGATCCTGACTGCAATACTTCTTATGATTGCAGAAATTATAAGTCAATCCTCGAAGGAAAATTCTATAATGAGTACTGTGGTATATTGTTAGATGAACTAGAAGCTGGTCTAGTCTCTAAAAGTGTAAATAAACCCCGGTGTATCCATGCCCTAGGTGGTGTAGAAAAATCAAATGGCAAGTTAAGACCCATAACTGACTGTAGCATGCCTGATAAAATATCCATTAATAATTTTATGGAGACTACTAGCTCGACGTTTTCTTATAATAGTATTAGCACGGTGACTGCTCAATTGAACAAGAACGATTTCATGAGTGTGGTGGATTTAAAGTCAGCTTACAGGTCTATAAATGTGTATGCACCTCACACTACCATGCAAGGTTTCAGGTGGGATTTTGGACATGGTGAGGATTATTATGTAAGCAACAGGTTAACTTTTGGCCTGAAATGTGCCCCGTATATCTTTAATAGAATCTCTGATTTTATTGTGGAGGTGGCAAAATTCTACGGTGTAGAAAAAATTGTAAATTATCTGGACGACTTTATTGTAATTGCTGATACTTATGATGAGTGTCTTAGACAAAGAAATTTATTAATGGAGTGTATGGCGTACATGGGTTTTGTAGTGTCCAAAGAAAAGGTAACCGAACCATCTCAATTTTGTAAATTCTTAGGCATTAACATAGATTCAGTTAAGTTGGAACTGTCTTTGCCTATTGAAAAGGTTGTAAAAATGGAAAATCTCTTATTGGATAACGTTAATAGGAAATTTATTTCTAAAAAGAACTTAGAGAGGATAGGTGGTTTAATGTCGTTCTGCTCACAAGTGGTTAAGGGTGGTAGAACTTTTAGTAGGCGAATTTTCGATCTCTGCGCTCGGGCACGGCCCGGTGGTTATATTAGGGTTTCAGCTTGCACTCGCCAGGATATTCAGTGGTGGCTGGATTTTTGTAGAGTTTTTAACTGTAAGAGGTTAATTCTAAATGATGATATTGACACACCTATGTACTCAGATTCTTCCATGAAAGGCTTCGGGGCTTGGATGGATAAAGATTATTTATATGGTGACTGGACATCTTACGATAAATTTAATCTAGGTAGTGGTCATTTTACCCAACCACCAATACTGGATAATTTAAAAAACCACCATAGAAATATAAATGTATACGAGTTATATCCTCTTCTTATGGGTCTTAGACGTTGGATATCGGGCTGTAAAAATAAAAGAATACATTGCGTTACCGACAATATGCAAGTGTTAGCTATGGTGAATACCGGTAGGTCAAAAAATAAGCTGTGTATGGAATGGCTTAGAGAGATTTTTTGGCTTTGTTTCATCAATAACGTGGAGGTGTATGCAACTTACATTAGGTCAGAGGATAATATCCTGGCCGACCATCTTTCTAGACTTGCTTATAAGGGTGTTTTGGACAAATGTGTAAACTCTCTTCTTGAAAATGATATGTGTTGCTTTAATTCCAGAATGGAAAAGGTTACAAAAAAGAAAAGAGTTTCTTTTATCGAAGGCTGTGTCAGAGAACACAAGGAGAGCAAGGAAACAGCAACTTAACAGGTATAAAAAATTTTGTAGTCAATTCAAATTATCTAGATTTCCTTGTTCTCCCTCACAGGCTGCTACATATGCAGTGTATTTATCTGAATATATGAAACCCTCTTCTGTAAGGAATTATTTATCCTCTATTTGGTATTATCAAAAACTTAGAGGTGGCCTGGACCATAGCGGTAATTTCATGCTAAAAAAGGTGTTGGATGGTATTGATAGAAATCACGCTGTTCCTACTAGGGTTATTCATCCTTTGAGTCCAAAGGAAATGTTATGTATTAGTTCGTATTTGGATCTTTCCAGCAGGGCCGACTTGAAATTTTGGTTAGCTATTCTCTTATGTTTTAGAGGTGTTCTCAGGGTAGGACATGTTGTATCTTCTCCTCATACACTAAGGGTAGGTGATGTAAAAATGTTTAAAAGTTATGCTAGTCTTCGCATTAAGACCTCTAAGACTGATCAACTTGGTGCCCATGCTTTTAACATATACTTATGTAGGGATGATACCTCACTGTTATGTCCATGTAGAGGATTAGAAAAATTGTGCACAGGTAGGGCTGGGAGTGATTATTTATTTAAAATCAATGGTGTTCCTCTACAGTACCAATATATTAATTCTAGGCTGAAGTCTTTATCTATACGTGCTGGTATCAAAGGTTCGGTCTCCACCCACTCACTTAGACATGGTGGTGCTACTATGTTAAAGGATGCGGGACTCAGCGTAGATTCCATTAAAAAGAAGGTAAATTGGAAATCTAATTCTGTTTTTACATATTTACATAATCATAAAAATGAACTTTTGGAATTAGATAGACTTTGCCAATCTCAATTGCATTGTTGATTGGTATGTGTTTTCACATGTGTTTGGCGTGTTTTTGTGTGTTTTTGGCATGTATGGTGCTGATAGCCCCAAGGTCAGTAACCCACCAAACTCATGTGTCTGTGATATGATCATTTATTATACTACTTCATATTAATATTACTGTATATATCAACATTATTATTATCGATATTACCAGTATTATTCTTCCCTGGTAGCGAGTTAACTTATGGAACTATATACACTCGTGTATATATATATAATTAACCGCGAACGGTTAGGGACTATTTGCAGCGCGCATTGGTATCTATGATGTCATAGCATGACGTCAGGGTAAATACTCCTCCAGTATATAAGGAGAAGTTTCAATGTAACGGTCAATTGGATCGATTCACCTGTACAGGCAACACCACGCTGGGTGTTTCCTTGATTTTTAACGGTTTTCCTTGGTTGACACTTGATTTTTGGATCAAGATGGGGAGGAAATCAACTAGAAATGCTACTACTTCTAGAAAATCGGCCAAATCGGCAAATAAAACGGTGGAATCGGCCAATTTAGGATTTTCGAGTGAGTTGGATTCGTCTTGTGTAGATCGGAGATCTACATCGCCCCAGCACGCTAAGGGGTTGGAAGAGAATCTATTCACTGGCCAGACGGAGAGGCTGGAGTCGTTAGAAGATGAACTATGCAATATCAAGGGTTTGCTACAGGAGCTGGTGGCTGGAAAGGACAAGAAAGACGAGACGAAACCAACGGAGGGGGCGTGGCAGCATGCACGTGCGAATGTTGGTAAACGACCTATGACGTCATCGCATCAAGTGCGCAGCCGCGTATCCAGGCAGCGGTCTCCTAGCGTCCTTAGTGACGGTTCGAAATGGGACGAAGTCGGGCATCGTGGTCGTCGCCGGAGATCTAAATCATCTTTCTCTACTCGTCACAGACCCCGGTCGTCTTCAGGAGGGTCGTCAATAGATTCCTCTACATCCAGGCTTCACGCCAATACCAAATATGGTGAGTTTGACCATGAAATGTATGTAAAAAAACGGGAAAAGATCGATACCGTTGAGAAGTTGATGTTGGTCAACTTGAATTTTGTCTTAGACTATTACAGGGAGGGCAGAGATGTAGAAGGCATGTTAAAACATCTCCAAGTTCTGGTTGAAAAGGCTGGTACTAGAATGTATACGGTAGCTGCTCTAGTGGCATATGATAAATCAGTTAGGACCAGGGCAAATAATGATGGGATAGAAGCCTTTGGTGTTATAGACAATTCGGATATTCTGAGACACTTATCATATGATGGTACTGTGCAAGCACAGAAAGCATACACTACCAAGGCTAGGAATGGTATCAAACAAAAGGTCTCAAATAATTCTTGCTATGCCTTTAACAGGGCGGAAGGCTGTGTAAGGGATCCCTGCAAATATAGACATGTATGCAGCTCATGTAACAAATCAGGCCACAGTAGAGTGGACTGTCAAGTTAATAAGTCTGAATAGGATTTTACAGGTGGCCAGGTTCCTATATGTGATAGTGTGTCGATGCCAAAATCGTGTATAGTAGGTTTGGTAGATCCTGGTCCGCCCCCACCCGTTGCTCCAGCTCAGGGTGTTGGTGGGTGTAATGCTGGAGTAGTAGAACCTGTCCCCTCTAGTGGTTGCAGGGTGGCAAGTTTACAAACTAAATTTGGAAATGATATTAATATTAAAGCCAACTCTGTTGGTTCGGATGTATCATATATTAGCCCAGTACAGGGCGGAGTTAAACCACTGTTTACGGTTGCTATTAATGATTTACCTAGCATCGAAGTGTATGATAGCTGTATAAATGGTGTGTGCAATTGTGTTCATTATATCAATGGAAAAAATTCCCAAATTTTACCTTGCAGAGTGGCCCCATTCTTAACCCAAAAAGGAGTTATTAATATAAATGATAAAGAGGCACTATTCTTATGGCAAGGTTTTGTTGAGGGGTTCAGGATAGTGGATCCTGACTGCAATACTTCTTATGATTGCAGAAATTATAAGTCAATCCTCGAAGGAAAATTCTATAATGAGTACTGTGGTATATTGTTAGATGAACTAGAAGCTGGTCTAGTCTCTAAAAGTGTAAATAAACCCCGGTGTATCCATGCCCTAGGTGGTGTAGAAAAATCAAATGGCAAGTTAAGACCCATAACTGACTGTAGCATGCCTGATAAAATATCCATTAATAATTTTATGGAGACTACTAGCTCGACGTTTTCTTATAATAGTATTAGCACGGTGACTGCTCAATTGAACAAGAACGATTTCATGAGTGTGGTGGATTTAAAGTCAGCTTACAGGTCTATAAATGTGTATGCACCTCACACTACCATGCAAGGTTTCAGGTGGGATTTTGGACATGGTGAGGATTATTATGTAAGCAACAGGTTAACTTTTGGCCTGAAATGTGCCCCGTATATCTTTAATAGAATCTCTGATTTTATTGTGGAGGTGGCAAAATTCTACGGTGTAGAAAAAATTGTAAATTATCTGGACGACTTTATTGTAATTGCTGATACTTATGATGAGTGTCTTAGACAAAGAAATTTATTAATGGAGTGTATGGCGTACATGGGTTTTGTAGTGTCCAAAGAAAAGGTAACCGAACCATCTCAATTTTGTAAATTCTTAGGCATTAACATAGATTCAGTTAAGTTGGAACTGTCTTTGCCTATTGAAAAGGTTGTAAAAATGGAAAATCTCTTATTGGATAACGTTAATAGGAAATTTATTTCTAAAAAGAACTTAGAGAGGATAGGTGGTTTAATGTCGTTCTGCTCACAAGTGGTTAAGGGTGGTAGAACTTTTAGTAGGCGAATTTTCGATCTCTGCGCTCGGGCACGGCCCGGTGGTTATATTAGGGTTTCAGCTTGCACTCGCCAGGATATTCAGTGGTGGCTGGATTTTTGTAGAGTTTTTAACTGTAAGAGGTTAATTCTAAATGATGATATTGACACACCTATGTACTCAGATTCTTCCATGAAAGGCTTCGGGGCTTGGATGGATAAAGATTATTTATATGGTGACTGGACATCTTACGATAAATTTAATCTAGGTAGTGGTCATTTTACCCAACCACCAATACTGGATAATTTAAAAAACCACCATAGAAATATAAATGTATACGAGTTATATCCTCTTCTTATGGGTCTTAGACGTTGGATATCGGGCTGTAAAAATAAAAGAATACATTGCGTTACCGACAATATGCAAGTGTTAGCTATGGTGAATACCGGTAGGTCAAAAAATAAGCTGTGTATGGAATGGCTTAGAGAGATTTTTTGGCTTTGTTTCATCAATAACGTGGAGGTGTATGCAACTTACATTAGGTCAGAGGATAATATCCTGGCCGACCATCTTTCTAGACTTGCTTATAAGGGTGTTTTGGACAAATGTGTAAACTCTCTTCTTGAAAATGATATGTGTTGCTTTAATTCCAGAATGGAAAAGGTTACAAAAAAGAAAAGAGTTTCTTTTATCGAAGGCTGTGTCAGAGAACACAAGGAGAGCAAGGAAACAGCAACTTAACAGGTATAAAAAATTTTGTAGTCAATTCAAATTATCTAGATTTCCTTGTTCTCCCTCACAGGCTGCTACATATGCAGTGTATTTATCTGAATATATGAAACCCTCTTCTGTAAGGAATTATTTATCCTCTATTTGGTATTATCAAAAACTTAGAGGTGGCCTGGACCATAGCGGTAATTTCATGCTAAAAAAGGTGTTGGATGGTATTGATAGAAATCACGCTGTTCCTACTAGGGTTATTCATCCTTTGAGTCCAAAGGAAATGTTATGTATTAGTTCGTATTTGGATCTTTCCAGCAGGGCCGACTTGAAATTTTGGTTAGCTATTCTCTTATGTTTTAGAGGTGTTCTCAGGGTAGGACATGTTGTATCTTCTCCTCATACACTAAGGGTAGGTGATGTAAAAATGTTTAAAAGTTATGCTAGTCTTCGCATTAAGACCTCTAAGACTGATCAACTTGGTGCCCATGCTTTTAACATATACTTATGTAGGGATGATACCTCACTGTTATGTCCATGTAGAGGATTAGAAAAATTGTGCACAGGTAGGGCTGGGAGTGATTATTTATTTAAAATCAATGGTGTTCCTCTACAGTACCAATATATTAATTCTAGGCTGAAGTCTTTATCTATACGTGCTGGTATCAAAGGTTCGGTCTCCACCCACTCACTTAGACATGGTGGTGCTACTATGTTAAAGGATGCGGGACTCAGCGTAGATTCCATTAAAAAGAAGGTAAATTGGAAATCTAATTCTGTTTTTACATATTTACATAATCATAAAAATGAACTTTTGGAATTAGATAGACTTTGCCAATCTCAATTGCATTGTTGATTGGTATGTGTTTTCACATGTGTTTGGCGTGTTTTTGTGTGTTTTTGGCATGTATGGTGCTGATAGCCCCAAGGTCAGTAACCCACCAAACTCATGTGTCTGTGATATGATCATTTATTATACTACTTCATATTAATATTACTGTATATATCAACATTATTATTATCGATATTACCAGTATTATTCTTCCCTGGTAGCGAGTTAACTTATGGAACTATATACACTCGTGTATATATATATAATTAACCGCGAACGGTTAGGGACTATTTGCAGCGCGCATTGGTATCTATGATGTCATAGCATGACGTCAGGGTAAATACTCCTCCAGTATATAAGGAGAAGTTTCAATGTAACGGTCAATTGGATCGATTCACCTGTACAGGCAACACCACGCTGGGTGTTTCCTTGATTTTTAACGGTTTTCCTTGGTTGACACTTGATTTTTGGATCAAGATGGGGAGGAAATCAACTAGAAATGCTACTACTTCTAGAAAATCGGCCAAATCGGCAAATAAAACGGTGGAATCGGCCAATTTAGGATTTTCGAGTGAGTTGGATTCGTCTTGTGTAGATCGGAGATCTACATCGCCCCAGCACGCTAAGGGGTTGGAAGAGAATCTATTCACTGACCAGACGGAGAGGCTGGAGTCGTTAGAAGATGAACTATGCAATATCAAGGGTTTGCTACAGGAGCTGGTGGCTGGAAAGGACAAGAAAGACGAGACGAAACCAACGGAGGGGGCGTGGCAGCATGCACGTGCGAATGTTGGTAAACGACCTATGACGTCATCGCATCAAGTGCGCAGCCGCGTATCCAGGCAGCGGTCTCCTAGCGTCCTTAGTGACGGTTCGAAATGGGACGAAGTCGGGCATCGTGGTCGTCGCCGGAGATCTAAATCATCTTTCTCTACTCGTCACAGACCCCGGTCGTCTTCAGGAGGGTCGTCAATAGATTCCTCTACATCCAGGCTTCACGCCAATACCAAATATGGTGAGTTTGACCATGAAATGTATGTAAAAAAACGGGAAAAGATCGATACCGTTGAGAAGTTGATGTTGGTCAACTTGAATTTTGTCTTAGACTATTACAGGGAGGGCAGAGATGTAGAAGGCATGTTAAAACATCTCCAAGTTCTGGTTGAAAAGGCTGGTACTAGAATGTATACGGTAGCTGCTCTAGTGGCATATGATAAATCAGTTAGGACCAGGGCAAATAATGATGGGATAGAAGCCTTTGGTGTTATAGACAATTCGGATATTCTGAGACACTTATCATATGATGGTACTGTGCAAGCACAGAAAGCATACACTACCAAGGCTAGGAATGGTATCAAACAAAAGGTCTCAAATAATTCTTGCTATGCCTTTAACAGGGCGGAAGGCTGTGTAAGGGATCCCTGCAAATATAGACATGTATGCAGCTCATGTAACAAATCAGGCCACAGTAGAGTGGACTGTCAAGTTAATAAGTCTGAATAGGATTTTACAGGTGGCCAGGTTCCTATATGTGATAGTGTGTCGATGCCAAAATCGTGTATAGTAGGTTTGGTAGATCCTGGTCCGCCCCCACCCGTTGCTCCAGCTCAGGGTGTTGGTGGGTGTAATGCTGGAGTAGTAGAACCTGTCCCCTCTAGTGGTTGCAGGGTGGCAAGTTTACAAACTAAATTTGGAAATGATATTAATATTAAAGCCAACTCTGTTGGTTCGGATGTATCATATATTAGCCCAGTACAGGGCGGAGTTAAACCACTGTTTACGGTTGCTATTAATGATTTACCTAGCATCGAAGTGTATGATAGCTGTATAAATGGTGTGTGCAATTGTGTTCATTATATCAATGGAAAAAATTCCCAAATTTTACCTTGCAGAGTGGCCCCATTCTTAACCCAAAAAGGAGTTATTAATATAAATGATAAAGAGGCACTATTCTTATGGCAAGGTTTTGTTGAGGGGTTCAGGATAGTGGATCCTGACTGCAATACTTCTTATGATTGCAGAAATTATAAGTCAATCCTCGAAGGAAAATTCTATAATGAGTACTGTGGTATATTGTTAGATGAACTAGAAGCTGGTCTAGTCTCTAAAAGTGTAAATAAACCCCGGTGTATCCATGCCCTAGGTGGTGTAGAAAAATCAAATGGCAAGTTAAGACCCATAACTGACTGTAGCATGCCTGATAAAATATCCATTAATAATTTTATGGAGACTACTAGCTCGACGTTTTCTTATAATAGTATTAGCACGGTGACTGCTCAATTGAACAAGAACGATTTCATGAGTGTGGTGGATTTAAAGTCAGCTTACAGGTCTATAAATGTGTATGCACCTCACACTACCATGCAAGGTTTCAGGTGGGATTTTGGACATGGTGAGGATTATTATGTAAGCAACAGGTTAACTTTTGGCCTGAAATGTGCCCCGTATATCTTTAATAGAATCTCTGATTTTATTGTGGAGGTGGCAAAATTCTACGGTGTAGAAAAAATTGTAAATTATCTGGACGACTTTATTGTAATTGCTGATACTTATGATGAGTGTCTTAGACAAAGAAATTTATTAATGGAGTGTATGGCGTACATGGGTTTTGTAGTGTCCAAAGAAAAGGTAACCGAACCATCTCAATTTTGTAAATTCTTAGGCATTAACATAGATTCAGTTAAGTTGGAACTGTCTTTGCCTATTGAAAAGGTTGTAAAAATGGAAAATCTCTTATTGGATAACGTTAATAGGAAATTTATTTCTAAAAAGAACTTAGAGAGGATAGGTGGTTTAATGTCGTTCTGCTCACAAGTGGTTAAGGGTGGTAGAACTTTTAGTAGGCGAATTTTCGATCTCTGCGCTCGGGCACGGCCCGGTGGTTATATTAGGGTTTCAGCTTGCACTCGCCAGGATATTCAGTGGTGGCTGGATTTTTGTAGAGTTTTTAACTGTAAGAGGTTAATTCTAAATGATGATATTGACACACCTATGTACTCAGATTCTTCCATGAAAGGCTTCGGGGCTTGGATGGATAAAGATTATTTATATGGTGACTGGACATCTTACGATAAATTTAATCTAGGTAGTGGTCATTTTACCCAACCACCAATACTGGATAATTTAAAAAACCACCATAGAAATATAAATGTATACGAGTTATATCCTCTTCTTATGGGTCTTAGACGTTGGATATCGGGCTGTAAAAATAAAAGAATACATTGCGTTACCGACAATATGCAAGTGTTAGCTATGGTGAATACCGGTAGGTCAAAAAATAAGCTGTGTATGGAATGGCTTAGAGAGATTTTTTGGCTTTGTTTCATCAATAACGTGGAGGTGTATGCAACTTACATTAGGTCAGAGGATAATATCCTGGCCGACCATCTTTCTAGACTTGCTTATAAGGGTGTTTTGGACAAATGTGTAAACTCTCTTCTTGAAAATGATATGTGTTGCTTTAATTCCAGAATGGAAAAGGTTACAAAAAAGAAAAGAGTTTCTTTTATCGAAGGCTGTGTCAGAGAACACAAGGAGAGCAAGGAAACAGCAACTTAACAGGTATAAAAAATTTTGTAGTCAATTCAAATTATCTAGATTTCCTTGTTCTCCCTCACAGGCTGCTACATATGCAGTGTATTTATCTGAATATATGAAACCCTCTTCTGTAAGGAATTATTTATCCTCTATTTGGTATTATCAAAAACTTAGAGGTGGCCTGGACCATAGCGGTAATTTCATGCTAAAAAAGGTGTTGGATGGTATTGATAGAAATCACGCTGTTCCTACTAGGGTTATTCATCCTTTGAGTCCAAAGGAAATGTTATGTATTAGTTCGTATTTGGATCTTTCCAGCAGGGCCGACTTGAAATTTTGGTTAGCTATTCTCTTATGTTTTAGAGGTGTTCTCAGGGTAGGACATGTTGTATCTTCTCCTCATACACTAAGGGTAGGTGATGTAAAAATGTTTAAAAGTTATGCTAGTCTTCGCATTAAGACCTCTAAGACTGATCAACTTGGTGCCCATGCTTTTAACATATACTTATGTAGGGATGATACCTCACTGTTATGTCCATGTAGAGGATTAGAAAAATTGTGCACAGGTAGGGCTGGGAGTGATTATTTATTTAAAATCAATGGTGTTCCTCTACAGTACCAATATATTAATTCTAGGCTGAAGTCTTTATCTATACGTGCTGGTATCAAAGGTTCGGTCTCCACCCACTCACTTAGACATGGTGGTGCTACTATGTTAAAGGATGCGGGACTCAGCGTAGATTCCATTAAAAAGAAGGTAAATTGGAAATCTAATTCTGTTTTTACATATTTACATAATCATAAAAATGAACTTTTGGAATTAGATAGACTTTGCCAATCTCAATTGCATTGTTGATTGGTATGTGTTTTCACATGTGTTTGGCGTGTTTTTGTGTGTTTTTGGCATGTATGGTGCTGATAGCCCCAAGGTCAGTAACCCACCAAACTCATGTGTCTGTGATATGATCATTTATTATACTACTTCATATTAATATTACTGTATATATCAACATTATTATTATCGATATTACCAGTATTATTCTTCCCTGGTAGCGAGTTAACTTATGGAACTATATACACTCGTGTATATATATATAATTAACCGCGAACGGTTAGGGACTATTTGCAGCGCGCATTGGTATCTATGATGTCATAGCATGACGTCAGGGTAAATACTCCTCCAGTATATAAGGAGAAGTTTCAATGTAACGGTCAATTGGATCGATTCACCTGTACAGGCAACACCACGCTGGGTGTTTCCTTGATTTTTAACGGTTTTCCTTGGTTGACACTTGATTTTTGGATCAAGATGGGGAGGAAATCAACTAGAAATGCTACTACTTCTAGAAAATCGGCCAAATCGGCAAATAAAACGGTGGAATCGGCCAATTTAGGATTTTCGAGTGAGTTGGATTCGTCTTGTGTAGATCGGAGATCTACATCGCCCCAGCACGCTAAGGGGTTGGAAGAGAATCTATTCACTGACCAGACGGAGAGGCTGGAGTCGTTAGAAGATGAACTATGCAATATCAAGGGTTTGCTACAGGAGCTGGTGGCTGGAAAGGACAAGAAAGACGAGACGAAACCAACGGAGGGGGCGTGGCAGCATGCACGTGCGAATGTTGGTAAACGACCTATGACGTCATCGCATCAAGTGCGCAGCCGCGTATCCAGGCAGCGGTCTCCTAGCGTCCTTAGTGACGGTTCGAAATGGGACGAAGTCGGGCATCGTGGTCGTCGCCGGAGATCTAAATCATCTTTCTCTACTCGTCACAGACCCCGGTCGTCTTCAGGAGGGTCGTCAATAGATTCCTCTACATCCAGGCTTCACGCCAATACCAAATATGGTGAGTTTGACCATGAAATGTATGTAAAAAAACGGGAAAAGATCGATACCGTTGAGAAGTTGATGTTGGTCAACTTGAATTTTGTCTTAGACTATTACAGGGAGGGCAGAGATGTAGAAGGCATGTTAAAACATCTCCAAGTTCTGGTTGAAAAGGCTGGTACTAGAATGTATACGGTAGCTGCTCTAGTGGCATATGATAAATCAGTTAGGACCAGGGCAAATAATGATGGGATAGAAGCCTTTGGTGTTATAGACAATTCGGATATTCTGAGACACTTATCATATGATGGTACTGTGCAAGCACAGAAAGCATACACTACCAAGGCTAGGAATGGTATCAAACAAAAGGTCTCAAATAATTCTTGCTATGCCTTTAACAGGGCGGAAGGCTGTGTAAGGGATCCCTGCAAATATAGACATGTATGCAGCTCATGTAACAAATCAGGCCACAGTAGAGTGGACTGTCAAGTTAATAAGTCTGAATAGGATTTTACAGGTGGCCAGGTTCCTATATGTGATAGTGTGTCGATGCCAAAATCGTGTATAGTAGGTTTGGTAGATCCTGGTCCGCCCCCACCCGTTGCTCCAGCTCAGGGTGTTGGTGGGTGTAATGCTGGAGTAGTAGAACCTGTCCCCTCTAGTGGTTGCAGGGTGGCAAGTTTACAAACTAAATTTGGAAATGATATTAATATTAAAGCCAACTCTGTTGGTTCGGATGTATCATATATTAGCCCAGTACAGGGCGGAGTTAAACCACTGTTTACGGTTGCTATTAATGATTTACCTAGCATCGAAGTGTATGATAGCTGTATAAATGGTGTGTGCAATTGTGTTCATTATATCAATGGAAAAAATTCCCAAATGGTGACTGGACATCTTACGATAAATTTAATCTAGGTAGTGGTCATTTTACCCAACCACCAATACTGGATAATTTAAAAAACCACCATAGAAATATAAATGTATACGAGTTATATCCTCTTCTTATGGGTCTTAGACGTTGGATATCGGGCTGTAAAAATAAAAGAATACATTGCGTTACCGACAATATGCAAGTGTTAGCTATGGTGAATACCGGTAGGTCAAAAAATAAGCTGTGTATGGAATGGCTTAGAGAGATTTTTTGGCTTTGTTTCATCAATAACGTGGAGGTGTATGCAACTTACATTAGGTCAGAGGATAATATCCTGGCCGACCATCTTTCTAGACTTGCTTATAAGGGTGTTTTGGACAAATGTGTAAACTCTCTTCTTGAAAATGATATGTGTTGCTTTAATTCCAGAATGGAAAAGGTTACAAAAAAGAAAAGAGTTTCTTTTATCGAAGGCTGTGTCAGAGAACACAAGGAGAGCAAGGAAACAGCAACTTAACAGGTATAAAAAATTTTGTAGTCAATTCAAATTATCTAGATTTCCTTGTTCTCCCTCACAGGCTGCTACATATGCAGTGTATTTATCTGAATATATGAAACCCTCTTCTGTAAGGAATTATTTATCCTCTATTTGGTATTATCAAAAACTTAGAGGTGGCCTGGACCATAGCGGTAATTTCATGCTAAAAAAGGTGTTGGATGGTATTGATAGAAATCACGCTGTTCCTACTAGGGTTATTCATCCTTTGAGTCCAAAGGAAATGTTATGTATTAGTTCGTATTTGGATCTTTCCAGCAGGGCCGACTTGAAATTTTGGTTAGCTATTCTCTTATGTTTTAGAGGTGTTCTCAGGGTAGGACATGTTGTATCTTCTCCTCATACACTAAGGGTAGGTGATGTAAAAATGTTTAAAAGTTATGCTAGTCTTCGCATTAAGACCTCTAAGACTGATCAACTTGGTGCCCATGCTTTTAACATATACTTATGTAGGGATGATACCTCACTGTTATGTCCATGTAGAGGATTAGAAAAATTGTGCACAGGTAGGGCTGGGAGTGATTATTTATTTAAAATCAATGGTGTTCCTCTACAGTACCAATATATTAATTCTAGGCTGAAGTCTTTATCTATACGTGCTGGTATCAAAGGTTCGGTCTCCACCCACTCACTTAGACATGGTGGTGCTACTATGTTAAAGGATGCGGGACTCAGCGTAGATTCCATTAAAAAGAAGGTAAATTGGAAATCTAATTCTGTTTTTACATATTTACATAATCATAAAAATGAACTTTTGGAATTAGATAGACTTTGCCAATCTCAATTGCATTGTTGATTGGTATGTGTTTTCACATGTGTTTGGCGTGTTTTTGTGTGTTTTTGGCATGTATGGTGCTGATAGCCCCAAGGTCAGTAACCCACCAAACTCATGTGTCTGTGATATGATCATTTATTATACTACTTCATATTAATATTACTGTATATATCAACATTATTATTATCGATATTACCAGTATTATTCTTCCCTGGTAGCGAGTTAACTTATGGAACTATATACACTCGTGTATATATATATAATTAACCGCGAACGGTTAGGGACTATTTGCAGCGCGCATTGGTATCTATGATGTCATAGCATGACGTCAGGGTAAATACTCCTCCAGTATATAAGGAGAAGTTTCAATGTAACGGTCAATTGGATCGATTCACCTGTACAGGCAACACCACGCTGGGTGTTTCCTTGATTTTTAACGGTTTTCCTTGGTTGACACTTGATTTTTGGATCAAGATGGGGAGGAAATCAACTAGAAATGCTACTACTTCTAGAAAATCGGCCAAATCGGCAAATAAAACGGTGGAATCGGCCAATTTAGGATTTTCGAGTGAGTTGGATTCGTCTTGTGTAGATCGGAGATCTACATCGCCCCAGCACGCTAAGGGGTTGGAAGAGAATCTATTCACTGACCAGACGGAGAGGCTGGAGTCGTTAGAAGATGAACTATGCAATATCAAGGGTTTGCTACAGGAGCTGGTGGCTGGAAAGGACAAGAAAGACGAGACGAAACCAACGGAGGGGGCGTGGCAGCATGCACGTGCGAATGTTGGTAAACGACCTATGACGTCATCGCATCAAGTGCGCAGCCGCGTATCCAGGCAGCGGTCTCCTAGCGTCCTTAGTGACGGTTCGAAATGGGACGAAGTCGGGCATCGTGGTCGTCGCCGGAGATCTAAATCATCTTTCTCTACTCGTCACAGACCCCGGTCGTCTTCAGGAGGGTCGTCAATAGATTCCTCTACATCCAGGCTTCACGCCAATACCAAATATGGTGAGTTTGACCATGAAATGTATGTAAAAAAACGGGAAAAGATCGATACCGTTGAGAAGTTGATGTTGGTCAACTTGAATTTTGTCTTAGACTATTACAGGGAGGGCAGAGATGTAGAAGGCATGTTAAAACATCTCCAAGTTCTGGTTGAAAAGGCTGGTACTAGAATGTATACGGTAGCTGCTCTAGTGGCATATGATAAATCAGTTAGGACCAGGGCAAATAATGATGGGATAGAAGCCTTTGGTGTTATAGACAATTCGGATATTCTGAGACACTTATCATATGATGGTACTGTGCAAGCACAGAAAGCATACACTACCAAGGCTAGGAATGGTATCAAACAAAAGGTCTCAAATAATTCTTGCTATGCCTTTAACAGGGCGGAAGGCTGTGTAAGGGATCCCTGCAAATATAGACATGTATGCAGCTCATGTAACAAATCAGGCCACAGTAGAGTGGACTGTCAAGTTAATAAGTCTGAATAGGATTTTACAGGTGGCCAGGTTCCTATATGTGATAGTGTGTCGATGCCAAAATCGTGTATAGTAGGTTTGGTAGATCCTGGTCCGCCCCCACCCGTTGCTCCAGCTCAGGGTGTTGGTGGGTGTAATGCTGGAGTAGTAGAACCTGTCCCCTCTAGTGGTTGCAGGGTGGCAAGTTTACAAACTAAATTTGGAAATGATATTAATATTAAAGCCAACTCTGTTGGTTCGGATGTATCATATATTAGCCCAGTACAGGGCGGAGTTAAACCACTGTTTACGGTTGCTATTAATGATTTACCTAGCATCGAAGTGTATGATAGCTGTATAAATGGTGTGTGCAATTGTGTTCATTATATCAATGGAAAAAATTCCCAAATTTTACCTTGCAGAGTGGCCCCATTCTTAACCCAAAAAGGAGTTATTAATATAAATGATAAAGAGGCACTATTCTTATGGCAAGGTTTTGTTGAGGGGTTCAGGATAGTGGATCCTGACTGCAATACTTCTTATGATTGCAGAAATTATAAGTCAATCCTCGAAGGAAAATTCTATAATGAGTACTGTGGTATATTGTTAGATGAACTAGAAGCTGGTCTAGTCTCTAAAAGTGTAAATAAACCCCGGTGTATCCATGCCCTAGGTGGTGTAGAAAAATCAAATGGCAAGTTAAGACCCATAACTGACTGTAGCATGCCTGATAAAATATCCATTAATAATTTTATGGAGACTACTAGCTCGACGTTTTCTTATAATAGTATTAGCACGGTGACTGCTCAATTGAACAAGAACGATTTCATGAGTGTGGTGGATTTAAAGTCAGCTTACAGGTCTATAAATGTGTATGCACCTCACACTACCATGCAAGGTTTCAGGTGGGATTTTGGACATGGTGAGGATTATTATGTAAGCAACAGGTTAACTTTTGGCCTGAAATGTGCCCCGTATATCTTTAATAGAATCTCTGATTTTATTGTGGAGGTGGCAAAATTCTACGGTGTAGAAAAAATTGTAAATTATCTGGACGACTTTATTGTAATTGCTGATACTTATGATGAGTGTCTTAGACAAAGAAATTTATTAATGGAGTGTATGGCGTACATGGGTTTTGTAGTGTCCAAAGAAAAGGTAACCGAACCATCTCAATTTTGTAAATTCTTAGGCATTAACATAGATTCAGTTAAGTTGGAACTGTCTTTGCCTATTGAAAAGGTTGTAAAAATGGAAAATCTCTTATTGGATAACGTTAATAGGAAATTTATTTCTAAAAAGAACTTAGAGAGGATAGGTGGTTTAATGTCGTTCTGCTCACAAGTGGTTAAGGGTGGTAGAACTTTTAGTAGGCGAATTTTCGATCTCTGCGCTCGGGCACGGCCCGGTGGTTATATTAGGGTTTCAGCTTGCACTCGCCAGGATATTCAGTGGTGGCTGGATTTTTGTAGAGTTTTTAACTGTAAGAGGTTAATTCTAAATGATGATATTGACACACCTATGTACTCAGATTCTTCCATGAAAGGCTTCGGGGCTTGGATGGATAAAGATTATTTATATGGTGACTGGACATCTTACGATAAATTTAATCTAGGTAGTGGTCATTTTACCCAACCACCAATACTGGATAATTTAAAAAACCACCATAGAAATATAAATGTATACGAGTTATATCCTCTTCTTATGGGTCTTAGACGTTGGATATCGGGCTGTAAAAATAAAAGAATACATTGCGTTACCGACAATATGCAAGTGTTAGCTATGGTGAATACCGGTAGGTCAAAAAATAAGCTGTGTATGGAATGGCTTAGAGAGATTTTTTGGCTTTGTTTCATCAATAACGTGGAGGTGTATGCAACTTACATTAGGTCAGAGGATAATATCCTGGCCGACCATCTTTCTAGACTTGCTTATAAGGGTGTTTTGGACAAATGTGTAAACTCTCTTCTTGAAAATGATATGTGTTGCTTTAATTCCAGAATGGAAAAGGTTACAAAAAAGAAAAGAGTTTCTTTTATCGAAGGCTGTGTCAGAGAACACAAGGAGAGCAAGGAAACAGCAACTTAACAGGTATAAAAAATTTTGTAGTCAATTCAAATTATCTAGATTTCCTTGTTCTCCCTCACAGGCTGCTACATATGCAGTGTATTTATCTGAATATATGAAACCCTCTTCTGTAAGGAATTATTTATCCTCTATTTGGTATTATCAAAAACTTAGAGGTGGCCTGGACCATAGCGGTAATTTCATGCTAAAAAAGGTGTTGGATGGTATTGATAGAAATCACGCTGTTCCTACTAGGGTTATTCATCCTTTGAGTCCAAAGGAAATGTTATGTATTAGTTCGTATTTGGATCTTTCCAGCAGGGCCGACTTGAAATTTTGGTTAGCTATTCTCTTATGTTTTAGAGGTGTTCTCAGGGTAGGACATGTTGTATCTTCTCCTCATACACTAAGGGTAGGTGATGTAAAAATGTTTAAAAGTTATGCTAGTCTTCGCATTAAGACCTCTAAGACTGATCAACTTGGTGCCCATGCTTTTAACATATACTTATGTAGGGATGATACCTCACTGTTATGTCCATGTAGAGGATTAGAAAAATTGTGCACAGGTAGGGCTGGGAGTGATTATTTATTTAAAATCAATGGTGTTCCTCTACAGTACCAATATATTAATTCTAGGCTGAAGTCTTTATCTATACGTGCTGGTATCAAAGGTTCGGTCTCCACCCACTCACTTAGACATGGTGGTGCTACTATGTTAAAGGATGCGGGACTCAGCGTAGATTCCATTAAAAAGAAGGTAAATTGGAAATCTAATTCTGTTTTTACATATTTACATAATCATAAAAATGAACTTTTGGAATTAGATAGACTTTGCCAATCTCAATTGCATTGTTGATTGGTATGTGTTTTCACATGTGTTTGGCGTGTTTTTGTGTGTTTTTGGCATGTATGGTGCTGATAGCCCCAAGGTCAGTAACCCACCAAACTCATGTGTCTGTGATATGATCATTTATTATACTACTTCATATTAATATTACTGTATATATCAACATTATTATTATCGATATTACCAGTATTATTCTTCCCTGGTAGCGAGTTAACTTATGGAACTATATACACTCGTGTATATATATATAATTAACCGCGAACGGTTAGGGACTATTTGCAGCGCGCATTGGTATCTATGATGTCATAGCATGACGTCAGGGTAAATACTCCTCCAGTATATAAGGAGAAGTTTCAATGTAACGGTCAATTGGATCGATTCACCTGTACAGGCAACACCACGCTGGGTGTTTCCTTGATTTTTAACGGTTTTCCTTGGTTGACACTTGATTTTTGGATCAAGATGGGGAGGAAATCAACTAGAAATGCTACTACTTCTAGAAAATCGGCCAAATCGGCAAATAAAACGGTGGAATCGGCCAATTTAGGATTTTCGAGTGAGTTGGATTCGTCTTGTGTAGATCGGAGATCTACATCGCCCCAGCACGCTAAGGGGTTGGAAGAGAATCTATTCACTGACCAGACGGAGAGGCTGGAGTCGTTAGAAGATGAACTATGCAATATCAAGGGTTTGCTACAGGAGCTGGTGGCTGGAAAGGACAAGAAAGACGAGACGAAACCAACGGAGGGGGCGTGGCAGCATGCACGTGCGAATGTTGGTAAACGACCTATGACGTCATCGCATCAAGTGCGCAGCCGCGTATCCAGGCAGCGGTCTCCTAGCGTCCTTAGTGACGGTTCGAAATGGGACGAAGTCGGGCATCGTGGTCGTCGCCGGAGATCTAAATCATCTTTCTCTACTCGTCACAGACCCCGGTCGTCTTCAGGAGGGTCGTCAATAGATTCCTCTACATCCAGGCTTCACGCCAATACCAAATATGGTGAGTTTGACCATGAAATGTATGTAAAAAAACGGGAAAAGATCGATACCGTTGAGAAGTTGATGTTGGTCAACTTGAATTTTGTCTTAGACTATTACAGGGAGGGCAGAGATGTAGAAGGCATGTTAAAACATCTCCAAGTTCTGGTTGAAAAGGCTGGTACTAGAATGTATACGGTAGCTGCTCTAGTGGCATATGATAAATCAGTTAGGACCAGGGCAAATAATGATGGGATAGAAGCCTTTGGTGTTATAGACAATTCGGATATTCTGAGACACTTATCATATGATGGTACTGTGCAAGCACAGAAAGCATACACTACCAAGGCTAGGAATGGTATCAAACAAAAGGTCTCAAATAATTCTTGCTATGCCTTTAACAGGGCGGAAGGCTGTGTAAGGGATCCCTGCAAATATAGACATGTATGCAGCTCATGTAACAAATCAGGCCACAGTAGAGTGGACTGTCAAGTTAATAAGTCTGAATAGGATTTTACAGGTGGCCAGGTTCCTATATGTGATAGTGTGTCGATGCCAAAATCGTGTATAGTAGGTTTGGTAGATCCTGGTCCGCCCCCACCCGTTGCTCCAGCTCAGGGTGTTGGTGGGTGTAATGCTGGAGTAGTAGAACCTGTCCCCTCTAGTGGTTGCAGGGTGGCAAGTTTACAAACTAAATTTGGAAATGATATTAATATTAAAGCCAACTCTGTTGGTTCGGATGTATCATATATTAGCCCAGTACAGGGCGGAGTTAAACCACTGTTTACGGTTGCTATTAATGATTTACCTAGCATCGAAGTGTATGATAGCTGTATAAATGGTGTGTGCAATTGTGTTCATTATATCAATGGAAAAAATTCCCAAATTTTACCTTGCAGAGTGGCCCCATTCTTAACCCAAAAAGGAGTTATTAATATAAATGATAAAGAGGCACTATTCTTATGGCAAGGTTTTGTTGAGGGGTTCAGGATAGTGGATCCTGACTGCAATACTTCTTATGATTGCAGAAATTATAAGTCAATCCTCGAAGGAAAATTCTATAATGAGTACTGTGGTATATTGTTAGATGAACTAGAAGCTGGTCTAGTCTCTAAAAGTGTAAATAAACCCCGGTGTATCCATGCCCTAGGTGGTGTAGAAAAATCAAATGGCAAGTTAAGACCCATAACTGACTGTAGCATGCCTGATAAAATATCCATTAATAATTTTATGGAGACTACTAGCTCGACGTTTTCTTATAATAGTATTAGCACGGTGACTGCTCAATTGAACAAGAACGATTTCATGAGTGTGGTGGATTTAAAGTCAGCTTACAGGTCTATAAATGTGTATGCACCTCACACTACCATGCAAGGTTTCAGGTGGGATTTTGGACATGGTGAGGATTATTATGTAAGCAACAGGTTAACTTTTGGCCTGAAATGTGCCCCGTATATCTTTAATAGAATCTCTGATTTTATTGTGGAGGTGGCAAAATTCTACGGTGTAGAAAAAATTGTAAATTATCTGGACGACTTTATTGTAATTGCTGATACTTATGATGAGTGTCTTAGACAAAGAAATTTATTAATGGAGTGTATGGCGTACATGGGTTTTGTAGTGTCCAAAGAAAAGGTAACCGAACCATCTCAATTTTGTAAATTCTTAGGCATTAACATAGATTCAGTTAAGTTGGAACTGTCTTTGCCTATTGAAAAGGTTGTAAAAATGGAAAATCTCTTATTGGATAACGTTAATAGGAAATTTATTTCTAAAAAGAACTTAGAGAGGATAGGTGGTTTAATGTCGTTCTGCTCACAAGTGGTTAAGGGTGGTAGAACTTTTAGTAGGCGAATTTTCGATCTCTGCGCTCGGGCACGGCCCGGTGGTTATATTAGGGTTTCAGCTTGCACTCGCCAGGATATTCAGTGGTGGCTGGATTTTTGTAGAGTTTTTAACTGTAAGAGGTTAATTCTAAATGATGATATTGACACACCTATGTACTCAGATTCTTCCATGAAAGGCTTCGGGGCTTGGATGGATAAAGATTATTTATATGGTGACTGGACATCTTACGATAAATTTAATCTAGGTAGTGGTCATTTTACCCAACCACCAATACTGGATAATTTAAAAAACCACCATAGAAATATAAATGTATACGAGTTATATCCTCTTCTTATGGGTCTTAGACGTTGGATATCGGGCTGTAAAAATAAAAGAATACATTGCGTTACCGACAATATGCAAGTGTTAGCTATGGTGAATACCGGTAGGTCAAAAAATAAGCTGTGTATGGAATGGCTTAGAGAGATTTTTTGGCTTTGTTTCATCAATAACGTGGAGGTGTATGCAACTTACATTAGGTCAGAGGATAATATCCTGGCCGACCATCTTTCTAGACTTGCTTATAAGGGTGTTTTGGACAAATGTGTAAACTCTCTTCTTGAAAATGATATGTGTTGCTTTAATTCCAGAATGGAAAAGGTTACAAAAAAGAAAAGAGTTTCTTTTATCGAAGGCTGTGTCAGAGAACACAAGGAGAGCAAGGAAACAGCAACTTAACAGGTATAAAAAATTTTGTAGTCAATTCAAATTATCTAGATTTCCTTGTTCTCCCTCACAGGCTGCTACATATGCAGTGTATTTATCTGAATATATGAAACCCTCTTCTGTAAGGAATTATTTATCCTCTATTTGGTATTATCAAAAACTTAGAGGTGGCCTGGACCATAGCGGTAATTTCATGCTAAAAAAGGTGTTGGATGGTATTGATAGAAATCACGCTGTTCCTACTAGGGTTATTCATCCTTTGAGTCCAAAGGAAATGTTATGTATTAGTTCGTATTTGGATCTTTCCAGCAGGGCCGACTTGAAATTTTGGTTAGCTATTCTCTTATGTTTTAGAGGTGTTCTCAGGGTAGGACATGTTGTATCTTCTCCTCATACACTAAGGGTAGGTGATGTAAAAATGTTTAAAAGTTATGCTAGTCTTCGCATTAAGACCTCTAAGACTGATCAACTTGGTGCCCATGCTTTTAACATATACTTATGTAGGGATGATACCTCACTGTTATGTCCATGTAGAGGATTAGAAAAATTGTGCACAGGTAGGGCTGGGAGTGATTATTTATTTAAAATCAATGGTGTTCCTCTACAGTACCAATATATTAATTCTAGGCTGAAGTCTTTATCTATACGTGCTGGTATCAAAGGTTCGGTCTCCACCCACTCACTTAGACATGGTGGTGCTACTATGTTAAAGGATGCGGGACTCAGCGTAGATTCCATTAAAAAGAAGGTAAATTGGAAATCTAATTCTGTTTTTACATATTTACATAATCATAAAAATGAACTTTTGGAATTAGATAGACTTTGCCAATCTCAATTGCATTGTTGATTGGTATGTGTTTTCACATGTGTTTGGCGTGTTTTTGTGTGTTTTTGGCATGTATGGTGCTGATAGCCCCAAGGTCAGTAACCCACCAAACTCATGTGTCTGTGATATGATCATTTATTATACTACTTCATATTAATATTACTGTATATATCAACATTATTATTATCGATATTACCAGTATTATTCTTCCCTGGTAGCGAGTTAACTTATGGAACTATATACACTCGTGTATATATATATAATTAACCGCGAACGGTTAGGGACTATTTGCAGCGCGCATTGGTATCTATGATGTCATAGCATGACGTCAGGGTAAATACTCCTCCAGTATATAAGGAGAAGTTTCAATGTAACGGTCAATTGGATCGATTCACCTGTACAGGCAACACCACGCTGGGTGTTTCCTTGATTTTTAACGGTTTTCCTTGGTTGACACTTGATTTTTGGATCAAGATGGGGAGGAAATCAACTAGAAATGCTACTACTTCTAGAAAATCGGCCAAATCGGCAAATAAAACGGTGGAATCGGCCAATTTAGGATTTTCGAGTGAGTTGGATTCGTCTTGTGTAGATCGGAGATCTACATCGCCCCAGCACGCTAAGGGGTTGGAAGAGAATCTATTCACTGACCAGACGGAGAGGCTGGAGTCGTTAGAAGATGAACTATGCAATATCAAGGGTTTGCTACAGGAGCTGGTGGCTGGAAAGGACAAGAAAGACGAGACGAAACCAACGGAGGGGGCGTGGCAGCATGCACGTGCGAATGTTGGTAAACGACCTATGACGTCATTGCATCAAGTGCGCAGCCGCGTATCCAGGCAGCGGTCTCCTAGCGTCCTTAGTGACGGTTCGAAATGGGACGAAGTCGGGCATCGTGGTCGTCGCCGGAGATCTAAATCATCTTTCTCTACTCGTCACAGACCCCGGTCGTCTTCAGGAGGGTCGTCAATAGATTCCTCTACATCCAGGCTTCACGCCAATACCAAATATGGTGAGTTTGACCATGAAATGTATGTAAAAAAACGGGAAAAGATCGATACCGTTGAGAAGTTGATGTTGGTCAACTTGAATTTTGTCTTAGACTATTACAGGGAGGGCAGAGATGTAGAAGGCATGTTAAAACATCTCCAAGTTCTGGTTGAAAAGGCTGGTACTAGAATGTATACGGTAGCTGCTCTAGTGGCATATGATAAATCAGTTAGGACCAGGGCAAATAATGATGGGATAGAAGCCTTTGGTGTTATAGACAATTCGGATATTCTGAGACACTTATCATATGATGGTACTGTGCAAGCACAGAAAGCATACACTACCAAGGCTAGGAATGGTATCAAACAAAAGGTCTCAAATAATTCTTGCTATGCCTTTAACAGGGCGGAAGGCTGTGTAAGGGATCCCTGCAAATATAGACATGTATGCAGCTCATGTAACAAATCAGGCCACAGTAGAGTGGACTGTCAAGTTAATAAGTCTGAATAGGATTTTACAGGTGGCCAGGTTCCTATATGTGATAGTGTGTCGATGCCAAAATCGTGTATAGTAGGTTTGGTAGATCCTGGTCCGCCCCCACCCGTTGCTCCAGCTCAGGGTGTTGGTGGGTGTAATGCTGGAGTAGTAGAACCTGTCCCCTCTAGTGGTTGCAGGGTGGCAAGTTTACAAACTAAATTTGGAAATGATATTAATATTAAAGCCAACTCTGTTGGTTCGGATGTATCATATATTAGCCCAGTACAGGGCGGAGTTAAACCACTGTTTACGGTTGCTATTAATGATTTACCTAGCATCGAAGTGTATGATAGCTGTATAAATGGTGTGTGCAATTGTGTTCATTATATCAATGGAAAAAATTCCCAAATTTTACCTTGCAGAGTGGCCCCATTCTTAACCCAAAAAGGAGTTATTAATATAAATGATAAAGAGGCACTATTCTTATGGCAAGGTTTTGTTGAGGGGTTCAGGATAGTGGATCCTGACTGCAATACTTCTTATGATTGCAGAAATTATAAGTCAATCCTCGAAGGAAAATTCTATAATGAGTACTGTGGTATATTGTTAGATGAACTAGAAGCTGGTCTAGTCTCTAAAAGTGTAAATAAACCCCGGTGTATCCATGCCCTAGGTGGTGTAGAAAAATCAAATGGCAAGTTAAGACCCATAACTGACTGTAGCATGCCTGATAAAATATCCATTAATAATTTTATGGAGACTACTAGCTCGACGTTTTCTTATAATAGTATTAGCACGGTGACTGCTCAATTGAACAAGAACGATTTCATGAGTGTGGTGGATTTAAAGTCAGCTTACAGGTCTATAAATGTGTATGCACCTCACACTACCATGCAAGGTTTCAGGTGGGATTTTGGACATGGTGAGGATTATTATGTAAGCAACAGGTTAACTTTTGGCCTGAAATGTGCCCCGTATATCTTTAATAGAATCTCTGATTTTATTGTGGAGGTGGCAAAATTCTACGGTGTAGAAAAAATTGTAAATTATCTGGACGACTTTATTGTAATTGCTGATACTTATGATGAGTGTCTTAGACAAAGAAATTTATTAATGGAGTGTATGGCGTACATGGGTTTTGTAGTGTCCAAAGAAAAGGTAACCGAACCATCTCAATTTTGTAAATTCTTAGGCATTAACATAGATTCAGTTAAGTTGGAACTGTCTTTGCCTATTGAAAAGGTTGTAAAAATGGAAAATCTCTTATTGGATAACGTTAATAGGAAATTTATTTCTAAAAAGAACTTAGAGAGGATAGGTGGTTTAATGTCGTTCTGCTCACAAGTGGTTAAGGGTGGTAGAACTTTTAGTAGGCGAATTTTCGATCTCTGCGCTCGGGCACGGCCCGGTGGTTATATTAGGGTTTCAGCTTGCACTCGCCAGGATATTCAGTGGTGGCTGGATCTTTGTAGAGTTTTTAACTGTAAGAGGTTAATTCTAAATGATGATATTGACACACCTATGTACTCAGATTCTTCCATGAAAGGCTTCGGGGCTTGGATGGATAAAGATTATTTATATGGTGACTGGACATCTTACGATAAATTTAATCTAGGTAGTGGTCATTTTACCCAACCACCAATACTGGATAATTTAAAAAACCACCATAGAAATATAAATGTATACGAGTTATATCCTCTTCTTATGGGTCTTAGACGTTGGATATCGGGCTGTAAAAATAAAAGAATACATTGCGTTACCGACAATATGCAAGTGTTAGCTATGGTGAATACCGGTAGGTCAAAAAATAAGCTGTGTATGGAATGGCTTAGAGAGATTTTTTGGCTTTGTTTCATCAATAACGTGGAGGTGTATGCAACTTACATTAGGTCAGAGGATAATATCCTGGCCGACCATCTTTCTAGACTTGCTTATAAGGGTGTTTTGGACAAATGTGTAAACTCTCTTCTTGAAAATGATATGTGTTGCTTTAATTCCAGAATGGAAAAGGTTACAAAAAAGAAAAGAGTTTCTTTTATCGAAGGCTGTGTCAGAGAACACAAGGAGAGCAAGGAAACAGCAACTTAACAGGTATAAAAAATTTTGTAGTCAATTCAAATTATCTAGATTTCCTTGTTCTCCCTCACAGGCTGCTACATATGCAGTGTATTTATCTGAATATATGAAACCCTCTTCTGTAAGGAATTATTTATCCTCTATTTGGTATTATCAAAAACTTAGAGGTGGCCTGGACCATAGCGGTAATTTCATGCTAAAAAAGGTGTTGGATGGTATTGATAGAAATCACGCTGTTCCTACTAGGGTTATTCATCCTTTGAGTCCAAAGGAAATGTTATGTATTAGTTCGTATTTGGATCTTTCCAGCAGGGCCGACTTGAAATTTTGGTTAGCTATTCTCTTATGTTTTAGAGGTGTTCTCAGGGTAGGACATGTTGTATCTTCTCCTCATACACTAAGGGTAGGTGATGTAAAAATGTTTAAAAGTTATGCTAGTCTTCGCATTAAGACCTCTAAGACTGATCAACTTGGTGCCCATGCTTTTAACATATACTTATGTAGGGATGATACCTCACTGTTATGTCCATGTAGAGGATTAGAAAAATTGTGCACAGGTAGGGCTGGGAGTGATTATTTATTTAAAATCAATGGTGTTCCTCTACAGTACCAATATATTAATTCTAGGCTGAAGTCTTTATCTATACGTGCTGGTATCAAAGGTTCGGTCTCCACCCACTCACTTAGACATGGTGGTGCTACTATGTTAAAGGATGCGGGACTCAGCGTAGATTCCATTAAAAAGAAGGTAAATTGGAAATCTAATTCTGTTTTTACATATTTACATAATCATAAAAATGAACTTTTGGAATTAGATAGACTTTGCCAATCTCAATTGCATTGTTGATTGGTATGTGTTTTCACATGTGTTTGGCGTGTTTTTGTGTGTTTTTGGCATGTATGGTGCTGATAGCCCCAAGGTCAGTAACCCACCAAACTCATGTGTCTGTGATATGATCATTTATTATACTACTTCATATTAATATTACTGTATATATCAACATTATTATTATCGATATTACCAGTATTATTCTTCCCTGGTAGCGAGTTAACTTATGGAACTATATACACTCGTGTATATATATATAATTAACCGCGAACGGTTAGGGACTATTTGCAGCGCGCATTGGTATCTATGATGTCATAGCATGACGTCAGGGTAAATACTCCTCCAGTATATAAGGAGAAGTTTCAATGTAACGGTCAATTGGATCGATTCACCTGTACAGGCAACACCACGCTGGGTGTTTCCTTGATTTTTAACGGTTTTCCTTGGTTGACACTTGATTTTTGGATCAAGATGGGGAGGAAATCAACTAGAAATGCTACTACTTCTAGAAAATCGGCCAAATCGGCAAATAAAACGGTGGAATCGGCCAATTTAGGATTTTCGAGTGAGTTGGATTCGTCTTGTGTAGATCGGAGATCTACATCGCCCCAGCACGCTAAGGGGTTGGAAGAGAATCTATTCACTGACCAGACGGAGAGGCTGGAGTCGTTAGAAGATGAACTATGCAATATCAAGGGTTTGCTACAGGAGCTGGTGGCTGGAAAGGACAAGAAAGACGAGACGAAACCAACGGAGGGGGCGTGGCAGCATGCACGTGCGAATGTTGGTAAACGACCTATGACGTCATCGCATCAAGTGCGCAGCCGCGTATCCAGGCAGCGGTCTCCTAGCGTCCTTAGTGACGGTTCGAAATGGGACGAAGTCGGGCATCGTGGTCGTCGCCGGAGATCTAAATCATCTTTCTCTACTCGTCACAGACCCCGGTCGTCTTCAGGAGGGTCGTCAATAGATTCCTCTACATCCAGGCTTCACGCCAATACCAAATATGGTGAGTTTGACCATGAAATGTATGTAAAAAAACGGGAAAAGATCGATACCGTTGAGAAGTTGATGTTGGTCAACTTGAATTTTGTCTTAGACTATTACAGGGAGGGCAGAGATGTAGAAGGCATGTTAAAACATCTCCAAGTTCTGGTTGAAAAGGCTGGTACTAGAATGTATACGGTAGCTGCTCTAGTGGCATATGATAAATCAGTTAGGACCAGGGCAAATAATGATGGGATAGAAGCCTTTGGTGTTATAGACAATTCGGATATTCTGAGACACTTATCATATGATGGTACTGTGCAAGCACAGAAAGCATACACTACCAAGGCTAGGAATGGTATCAAACAAAAGGTCTCAAATAATTCTTGCTATGCCTTTAACAGGGCGGAAGGCTGTGTAAGGGATCCCTGCAAATATAGACATGTATGCAGCTCATGTAACAAATCAGGCCACAGTAGAGTGGACTGTCAAGTTAATAAGTCTGAATAGGATTTTACAGGTGGCCAGGTTCCTATATGTGATAGTGTGTCGATGCCAAAATCGTGTATAGTAGGTTTGGTAGATCCTGGTCCGCCCCCACCCGTTGCTCCAGCTCAGGGTGTTGGTGGGTGTAATGCTGGAGTAGTAGAACCTGTCCCCTCTAGTGGTTGCAGGGTGGCAAGTTTACAAACTAAATTTGGAAATGATATTAATATTAAAGCCAACTCTGTTGGTTCGGATGTATCATATATTAGCCCAGTACAGGGCGGAGTTAAACCACTGTTTACGGTTGCTATTAATGATTTACCTAGCATCGAAGTGTATGATAGCTGTATAAATGGTGTGTGCAATTGTGTTCATTATATCAATGGAAAAAATTCCCAAATTTTACCTTGCAGAGTGGCCCCATTCTTAACCCAAAAAGGAGTTATTAATATAAATGATAAAGAGGCACTATTCTTATGGCAAGGTTTTGTTGAGGGGTTCAGGATAGTGGATCCTGACTGCAATACTTCTTATGATTGCAGAAATTATAAGTCAATCCTCGAAGGAAAATTCTATAATGAGTACTGTGGTATATTGTTAGATGAACTAGAAGCTGGTCTAGTCTCTAAAAGTGTAAATAAACCCCGGTGTATCCATGCCCTAGGTGGTGTAGAAAAATCAAATGGCAAGTTAAGACCCATAACTGACTGTAGCATGCCTGATAAAATATCCATTAATAATTTTATGGAGACTACTAGCTCGACGTTTTCTTATAATAGTATTAGCACGGTGACTGCTCAATTGAACAAGAACGATTTCATGAGTGTGGTGGATTTAAAGTCAGCTTACAGGTCTATAAATGTGTATGCACCTCACACTACCATGCAAGGTTTCAGGTGGGATTTTGGACATGGTGAGGATTATTATGTAAGCAACAGGTTAACTTTTGGCCTGAAATGTGCCCCGTATATCTTTAATAGAATCTCTGATTTTATTGTGGAGGTGGCAAAATTCTACGGTGTAGAAAAAATTGTAAATTATCTGGACGACTTTATTGTAATTGCTGATACTTATGATGAGTGTCTTAGACAAAGAAATTTATTAATGGAGTGTATGGCGTACATGGGTTTTGTAGTGTCCAAAGAAAAGGTAACCGAACCATCTCAATTTTGTAAATTCTTAGGCATTAACATAGATTCAGTTAAGTTGGAACTGTCTTTGCCTATTGAAAAGGTTGTAAAAATGGAAAATCTCTTATTGGATAACGTTAATAGGAAATTTATTTCTAAAAAGAACTTAGAGAGGATAGGTGGTTTAATGTCGTTCTGCTCACAAGTGGTTAAGGGTGGTAGAACTTTTAGTAGGCGAATTTTCGATCTCTGCGCTCGGGCACGGCCCGGTGGTTATATTAGGGTTTCAGCTTGCACTCGCCAGGATATTCAGTGGTGGCTGGATTTTTGTAGAGTTTTTAACTGTAAGAGGTTAATTCTAAATGATGATATTGACACACCTATGTACTCAGATTCTTCCATGAAAGGCTTCGGGGCTTGGAAGGATAAAGATTATTTATATGGTGACTGGACATCTTACGATAAATTTAATCTAGGTAGTGGTCATTTTACCCAACCACCAATACTGGATAATTTAAAAAACCACCATAGAAATATAAATGTATACGAGTTATATCCTCTTCTTATGGGTCTTAGACGTTGGATATCGGGCTGTAAAAATAAAAGAATACATTGCGTTACCGACAATATGCAAGTGTTAGCTATGGTGAATACCGGTAGGTCAAAAAATAAGCTGTGTATGGAATGGCTTAGAGAGATTTTTTGGCTTTGTTTCATCAATAACGTGGAGGTGTATGCAACTTACATTAGGTCAGAGGATAATATCCTGGCCGACCATCTTTCTAGACTTGCTTATAAGGGTGTTTTGGACAAATGTGTAAACTCTCTTCTTGAAAATGATATGTGTTGCTTTAATTCCAGAATGGAAAAGGTTACAAAAAAGAAAAGAGTTTCTTTTATCGAAGGCTGTGTCAGAGAACACAAGGAGAGCAAGGAAACAGCAACTTAACAGGTATAAAAAATTTTGTAGTCAATTCAAATTATCTAGATTTCCTTGTTCTCCCTCACAGGCTGCTACATATGCAGTGTATTTATCTGAATATATGAAACCCTCTTCTGTAAGGAATTATTTATCCTCTATTTGGTATTATCAAAAACTTAGAGGTGGCCTGGACCATAGCGGTAATTTCATGCTAAAAAAGGTGTTGGATGGTATTGATAGAAATCACGCTGTTCCTACTAGGGTTATTCATCCTTTGAGTCCAAAGGAAATGTTATGTATTAGTTCGTATTTGGATCTTTCCAGCAGGGCCGACTTGAAATTTTGGTTAGCTATTCTCTTATGTTTTAGAGGTGTTCTCAGGGTAGGACATGTTGTATCTTCTCCTCATACACTAAGGGTAGGTGATGTAAAAATGTTTAAAAGTTATGCTAGTCTTCGCATTAAGACCTCTAAGACTGATCAACTTGGTGCCCATGCTTTTAACATATACTTATGTAGGGATGATACCTCACTGTTATGTCCATGTAGAGGATTAGAAAAATTGTGCACAGGTAGGGCTGGGAGTGATTATTTATTTAAAATCAATGGTGTTCCTCTACAGTACCAATATATTAATTCTAGGCTGAAGTCTTTATCTATACGTGCTGGTATCAAAGGTTCGGTCTCCACCCACTCACTTAGACATGGTGGTGCTACTATGTTAAAGGATGCGGGACTCAGCGTAGATTCCATTAAAAAGAAGGTAAATTGGAAATCTAATTCTGTTTTTACATATTTACATAATCATAAAAATGAACTTTTGGAATTAGATAGACTTTGCCAATCTCAATTGCATTGTTGATTGGTATGTGTTTTCACATGTGTTTGGCGTGTTTTTGTGTGTTTTTGGCATGTATGGTGCTGATAGCCCCAAGGTCAGTAACCCACCAAACTCATGTGTCTGTGATATGATCATTTATTATACTACTTCATATTAATATTACTGTATATATCAACATTATTATTATCGATATTACCAGTATTATTCTTCCCTGGTAGCGAGTTAACTTATGGAACTATATACACTCGTGTATATATATATAATTAACCGCGAACGGTTAGGGACTATTTGCAGCGCGCATTGGTATCTATGATGTCATAGCATGACGTCAGGGTAAATACTCCTCCAGTATATAAGGAGAAGTTTCAATGTAACGGTCAATTGGATCGATTCACCTGTACAGGCAACACCACGCTGGGTGTTTCCTTGATTTTTAACGGTTTTCCTTGGTTGACACTTGCTTTTTGGATCAAGATGGGGAGGAAATCAACTAGAAATGCTACTACTTCTAGAAAATCGGCCAAATCGGCAAATAAAACGGTGGAATCGGCCAATTTAGGATTTTCGAGTGAGTTGGATTCGTCTTGTGTAGATCGGAGATCTACATCGCCCCAGCACGCTAAGGGGTTGGAAGAGAATCTATTCACTGACCAGACGGAGAGGCTGGAGTCGTTAGAAGATGAACTATGCAATATCAAGGGTTTGCTACAGGAGCTGGTGGCTGGAAAGGACAAGAAAGACGAGACGAAACCAACGGAGGGGGCGTGGCAGCATGCACGTGCGAATGTTGGTAAACGACCTATGACGTCATCGCATCAAGTGCGCAGCCGCGTATCCAGGCAGCGGTCTCCTAGCGTCCTTAGTGACGGTTCGAAATGGGACGAAGTCGGGCATCGTGGTCGTCGCCGGAGATCTAAATCATCTTTCTCTACTCGTCACAGACCCCGGTCGTCTTCAGGAGGGTCGTCAATAGATTCCTCTACATCCAGGCTTCACGCCAATACCAAATATGGTGAGTTTGACCATGAAATGTATGTAAAAAAACGGGAAAAGATCGATACCGTTGAGAAGTTGATGTTGGTCAACTTGAATTTTGTCTTAGACTATTACAGGGAGGGCAGAGATGTAGAAGGCATGTTAAAACATCTCCAAGTTCTGGTTGAAAAGGCTGGTACTAGAATGTATACGGTAGCTGCTCTAGTGGCATATGATAAATCAGTTAGGACCAGGGCAAATAATGATGGGATAGAAGCCTTTGGTGTTATAGACAATTCGGATATTCTGAGACACTTATCATATGATGGTACTGTGCAAGCACAGAAAGCATACACTACCAAGGCTAGGAATGGTATCAAACAAAAGGTCTCAAATAATTCTTGCTATGCCTTTAACAGGGCGGAAGGCTGTGTAAGGGATCCCTGCAAATATAGACATGTATGCAGCTCATGTAACAAATCAGGCCACAGTAGAGTGGACTGTCAAGTTAATAAGTCTGAATAGGATTTTACAGGTGGCCAGGTTCCTATATGTGATAGTGTGTCGATGCCAAAATCGTGTATAGTAGGTTTGGTAGATCCTGGTCCGCCCCCACCCGTTGCTCCAGCTCAGGGTGTTGGTGGGTGTAATGCTGGAGTAGTAGAACCTGTCCCCTCTAGTGGTTGCAGGGTGGCAAGTTTACAAACTAAATTTGGAAATGATATTAATATTAAAGCCAACTCTGTTGGTTCGGATGTATCATATATTAGCCCAGTACAGGGCGGAGTTAAACCACTGTTTACGGTTGCTATTAATGATTTACCTAGCATCGAAGTGTATGATAGCTGTATAAATGGTGTGTGCAATTGTGTTCATTATATCAATGGAAAAAATTCCCAAATTTTACCTTGCAGAGTGGCCCCATTCTTAACCCAAAAAGGAGTTATTAATATAAATGATAAAGAGGCACTATTCTTATGGCAAGGTTTTGTTGAGGGGTTCAGGATAGTGGATCCTGACTGCAATACTTCTTATGATTGCAGAAATTATAAGTCAATCCTCGAAGGAAAATTCTATAATGAGTACTGTGGTATATTGTTAGATGAACTAGAAGCTGGTCTAGTCTCTAAAAGTGTAAATAAACCCCGGTGTATCCATGCCCTAGGTGGTGTAGAAAAATCAAATGGCAAGTTAAGACCCATAACTGACTGTAGCATGCCTGATAAAATATCCATTAATAATTTTATGGAGACTACTAGCTCGACGTTTTCTTATAATAGTATTAGCACGGTGACTGCTCAATTGAACAAGAACGATTTCATGAGTGTGGTGGATTTAAAGTCAGCTTACAGGTCTATAAATGTGTATGCACCTCACACTACCATGCAAGGTTTCAGGTGGGATTTTGGACATGGTGAGGATTATTATGTAAGCAACAGGTTAACTTTTGGCCTGAAATGTGCCCCGTATATCTTTAATAGAATCTCTGATTTTATTGTGGAGGTGGCAAAATTCTACGGTGTAGAAAAAATTGTAAATTATCTGGACGACTTTATTGTAATTGCTGATACTTATGATGAGTGTCTTAGACAAAGAAATTTATTAATGGAGTGTATGGCGTACATGGGTTTTGTAGTGTCCAAAGAAAAGGTAACCGAACCATCTCAATTTTGTAAATTCTTAGGCATTAACATAGATTCAGTTAAGTTGGAACTGTCTTTGCCTATTGAAAAGGTTGTAAAAATGGAAAATCTCTTATTGGATAACGTTAATAGGAAATTTATTTCTAAAAAGAACTTAGAGAGGATAGGTGGTTTAATGTCGTTCTGCTCACAAGTGGTTAAGGGTGGTAGAACTTTTAGTAGGCGAATTTTCGATCTCTGCGCTCGGGCACGGCCCGGTGGTTATATTAGGGTTTCAGCTTGCACTCGCCAGGATATTCAGTGGTGGCTGGATTTTTGTAGAGTTTTTAACTGTAAGAGGTTAATTCTAAATGATGATATTGACACACCTATGTACTCAGATTCTTCCATGAAAGGCTTCAGGGCTTGGATGGATAAAGATTATTTATATGGTGACTGGACATCTTACGATAAATTTAATCTAGGTAGTGGTCATTTTACCCAACCACCAATACTGGATAATTTAAAAAACCACCATAGAAATATAAATGTATACGAGTTATATCCTCTTCTTATGGGTCTTAGACGTTGGATATCGGGCTGTAAAAATAAAAGAATACATTGCGTTACCGACAATATGCAAGTGTTAGCTATGGTGAATACCGGTAGGTCAAAAAATAAGCTGTGTATGGAATGGCTTAGAGAGATTTTTTGGCTTTGTTTCATCAATAACGTGGAGGTGTATGCAACTTACATTAGGTCAGAGGATAATATCCTGGCCGACCATCTTTCTAGACTTGCTTATAAGGGTGTTTTGGACAAATGTGTAAACTCTCTTCTTGAAAATGATATGTGTTGCTTTAATTCCAGAATGGAAAAGGTTACAAAAAAGAAAAGAGTTTCTTTTATCGAAGGCTGTGTCAGAGAACACAAGGAGAGCAAGGAAACAGCAACTTAACAGGTATAAAAAATTTTGTAGTCAATTCAAATTATCTAGATTTCCTTGTTCTCCCTCACAGGCTGCTACATATGCAGTGTATTTATCTGAATATATGAAACCCTCTTCTGTAAGGAATTATTTATCCTCTATTTGGTATTATCAAAAACTTAGAGGTGGCCTGGACCATAGCGGTAATTTCATGCTAAAAAAGGTGTTGGATGGTATTGATAGAAATCACGCTGTTCCTACTAGGGTTATTCATCCTTTGAGTCCAAAGGAAATGTTATGTATTAGTTCGTATTTGGATCTTTCCAGCAGGGCCGACTTGAAATTTTGGTTAGCTATTCTCTTATGTTTTAGAGGTGTTCTCAGGGTAGGACATGTTGTATCTTCTCCTCATACACTAAGGGTAGGTGATGTAAAAATGTTTAAAAGTTATGCTAGTCTTCGCATTAAGACCTCTAAGACTGATCAACTTGGTGCCCATGCTTTTAACATATACTTATGTAGGGATGATACCTCACTGTTATGTCCATGTAGAGGATTAGAAAAATTGTGCACAGGTAGGGCTGGGAGTGATTATTTATTTAAAATCAATGGTGTTCCTCTACAGTACCAATATATTAATTCTAGGCTGAAGTCTTTATCTATACGTGCTGGTATCAAAGGTTCGGTCTCCACCCACTCACTTAGACATGGTGGTGCTACTATGTTAAAGGATGCGGGACTCAGCGTAGATTCCATTAAAAAGAAGGTAAATTGGAAATCTAATTCTGTTTTTACATATTTACATAATCATAAAAATGAACTTTTGGAATTAGATAGACTTTGCCAATCTCAATTGCATTGTTGATTGGTATGTGTTTTCACATGTGTTTGGCATGTTTTTGTGTGTTTTTGGCATGTATGGTGCTGATAGCCCCAAGGTCAGTAACCCACCAAACTCATGTGTCTGTGATATGATCATTTATTATACTACTTCATATTAATATTACTGTATATATCAACATTATTATTATCGATATTACCAGTATTATTCTTCCCTGGTAGCGAGTTAACTTATGGAACTATATACACTCGTGTATATATATATAATTAACCGCGAACGGTTAGGGACTATTTGCAGCGCGCATTGGTATCTATGATGTCATAGCATGACGTCAGGGTAAATACTCCTCCAGTATATAAGGAGAAGTTTCAATGTAACGGTCAATTGGATCGATTCACCTGTACAGGCAACACCACGCTGGGTGTTTCCTTGATTTTTAACGGTTTTCCTTGGTTGACACTTGATTTTTGGATCAAGATGGGGAGGAAATCAACTAGAAATGCTACTACTTCTAGAAAATCGGCCAAATCGGCAAATAAAACGGTGGAATCGGCCAATTTAGGATTTTCGAGTGAGTTGGATTCGTCTTGTGTAGATCGGAGATCTACATCGCCCCAGCACGCTAAGGGGTTGGAAGAGAATCTATTCACTGACCAGACGGAGAGGCTGGAGTCGTTAGAAGATGAACTATGCAATATCAAGGGTTTGCTACAGGAGCTGGTGGCTGGAAAGGACAAGAAAGACGAGACGAAACCAACGGAGGGGGCGTGGCAGCATGCACGTGCGAATGTTGGTAAACGACCTATGACGTCATCGCATCAAGTGCGCAGCCGCGTATCCAGGCAGCGGTCTCCTAGCGTCCTTAGTGACGGTTCGAAATGGGACGAAGTCGGGCATCGTGGTCGTCGCCGGAGATCTAAATCATCTTTCTCTACTCGTCACAGACCCCGGTCGTCTTCAGGAGGGTCGTCAATAGATTCCTCTACATCCAGGCTTCACGCCAATACCAAATATGGTGAGTTTGACCATGAAATGTATGTAAAAAAACGGGAAAAGATCGATACCGTTGAGAAGTTGATGTTGGTCAACTTGAATTTTGTCTTAGACTATTACAGGGAGGGCAGAGATGTAGAAGGCATGTTAAAACATCTCCAAGTTCTGGTTGAAAAGGCTGGTACTAGAATGTATACGGTAGCTGCTCTAGTGGCATATGATAAATCAGTTAGGACCAGGGCAAATAATGATGGGATAGAAGCCTTTGGTGTTATAGACAATTCGGATATTCTGAGACACTTATCATATGATGGTACTGTGCAAGCACAGAAAGCATACACTACCAAGGCTAGGAATGGTATCAAACAAAAGGTCTCAAATAATTCTTGCTATGCCTTTAACAGGGCGGAAGGCTGTGTAAGGGATCCCTGCAAATATAGACATGTATGCAGCTCATGTAACAAATCAGGCCACAGTAGAGTGGACTGTCAAGTTAATAAGTCTGAATAGGATTTTACAGGTGGCCAGGTTCCTATATGTGATAGTGTGTCGATGCCAAAATCGTGTATAGTAGGTTTGGTAGATCCTGGTCCGCCCCCACCCGTTGCTCCAGCTCAGGGTGTTGGTGGGTGTAATGCTGGAGTAGTAGAACCTGTCCCCTCTAGTGGTTGCAGGGTGGCAAGTTTACAAACTAAATTTGGAAATGATATTAATATTAAAGCCAACTCTGTTGGTTCGGATGTATCATATATTAGCCCAGTACAGGGCGGAGTTAAACCACTGTTTACGGTTGCTATTAATGATTTACCTAGCATCGAAGTGTATGATAGCTGTATAAATGGTGTGTGCAATTGTGTTCATTATATCAATGGAAAAAATTCCCAAATTTTACCTTGCAGAGTGGCCCCATTCTTAACCCAAAAAGGAGTTATTAATATAAATGATAAAGAGGCACTATTCTTATGGCAAGGTTTTGTTGAGGGGTTCAGGATAGTGGATCCTGACTGCAATACTTCTTATGATTGCAGAAATTATAAGTCAATCCTCGAAGGAAAATTCTATAATGAGTACTGTGGTATATTGTTAGATGAACTAGAAGCTGGTCTAGTCTCTAAAAGTGTAAATAAACCCCGGTGTATCCATGCCCTAGGTGGTGTAGAAAAATCAAATGGCAAGTTAAGACCCATAACTGACTGTAGCATGCCTGATAAAATATCCATTAATAATTTTATGGAGACTACTAGCTCGACGTTTTCTTATAATAGTATTAGCACGGTGACTGCTCAATTGAACAAGAACGATTTCATGAGTGTGGTGGATTTAAAGTCAGCTTACAGGTCTATAAATGTGTATGCACCTCACACTACCATGCAAGGTTTCAGGTGGGATTTTGGACATGGTGAGGATTATTATGTAAGCAACAGGTTAACTTTTGGCCTGAAATGTGCCCCGTATATCTTTAATAGAATCTCTGATTTTATTGTGGAGGTGGCAAAATTCTACGGTGTAGAAAAAATTGTAAATTATCTGGACGACTTTATTGTAATTGCTGATACTTATGATGAGTGTCTTAGACAAAGAAATTTATTAATGGAGTGTATGGCGTACATGGGTTTTGTAGTGTCCAAAGAAAAGGTAACCGAACCATCTCAATTTTGTAAATTCTTAGGCATTAACATAGATTCAGTTAAGTTGGAACTGTCTTTGCCTATTGAAAAGGTTGTAAAAATGGAAAATCTCTTATTGGATAACGTTAATAGGAAATTTATTTCTAAAAAGAACTTAGAGAGGATAGGTGGTTTAATGTCGTTCTGCTCACAAGTGGTTAAGGGTGGTAGAACTTTTAGTAGGCGAATTTTCGATCTCTGCGCTCGGGCACGGCCCGGTGGTTATATTAGGGTTTCAGCTTGCACTCGCCAGGATATTCAGTGGTGGCTGGATTTTTGTAGAGTTTTTAACTGTAAGAGGTTAATTCTAAATGATGATATTGACACACCTATGTACTCAGATTCTTCCATGAAAGGCTTCGGGGCTTGGATGGATAAAGATTATTTATATGGTGACTGGACATCTTACGATAAATTTAATCTAGGTAGTGGTCATTTTACCCAACCACCAATACTGGATAATTTAAAAAACCACCATAGAAATATAAATGTATACGAGTTATATCCTCTTCTTATGGGTCTTAGACGTTGGATATCGGGCTGTAAAAATAAAAGAATACATTGCGTTACCGACAATATGCAAGTGTTAGCTATGGTGAATACCGGTAGGTCAAAAAATAAGCTGTGTATGGAATGGCTTAGAGAGATTTTTTGGCTTTGTTTCATCAATAACGTGGAGGTGTATGCAACTTACATTAGGTCAGAGGATAATATCCTGGCCGACCATCTTTCTAGACTTGCTTATAAGGGTGTTTTGGACAAATGTGTAAACTCTCTTCTTGAAAATGATATGTGTTGCTTTAATTCCAGAATGGAAAAGGTTACAAAAAAGAAAAGAGTTTCTTTTATCGAAGGCTGTGTCAGAGAACACAAGGAGAGCAAGGAAACAGCAACTTAACAGGTATAAAAAATTTTGTAGTCAATTCAAATTATCTAGATTTCCTTGTTCTCCCTCACAGGCTGCTACATATGCAGTGTATTTATCTGAATATATGAAACCCTCTTCTGTAAGGAATTATTTATCCTCTATTTGGTATTATCAAAAACTTAGAGGTGGCCTGGACCATAGCGGTAATTTCATGCTAAAAAAGGTGTTGGATGGTATTGATAGAAATCACGCTGTTCCTACTAGGGTTATTCATCCTTTGAGTCCAAAGGAAATGTTATGTATTAGTTCGTATTTGGATCTTTCCAGCAGGGCCGACTTGAAATTTTGGTTAGCTATTCTCTTATGTTTTAGAGGTGTTCTCAGGGTAGGACATGTTGTATCTTCTCCTCATACACTAAGGGTAGGTGATGTAAAAATGTTTAAAAGTTATGCTAGTCTTCGCATTAAGACCTCTAAGACTGATCAACTTGGTGCCCATGCTTTTAACATATACTTATGTAGGGATGATACCTCACTGTTATGTCCATGTAGAGGATTAGAAAAATTGTGCACAGGTAGGGCTGGGAGTGATTATTTATTTAAAATCAATGGTGTTCCTCTACAGTACCAATATATTAATTCTAGGCTGAAGTCTTTATCTATACGTGCTGGTATCAAAGGTTCGATCTCCACCCACTCACTTAGACATGGTGGTGCTACTATGTTAAAGGATGCGGGACTCAGCGTAGATTCCATTAAAAAGAAGGTAAATTGGAAATCTAATTCTGTTTTTACATATTTACATAATCATAAAAATGAACTTTTGGAATTAGATAGACTTTGCCAATCTCAATTGCATTGTTGATTGGTATGTGTTTTCACATGTGTTTGGCGTGTTTTTGTGTGTTTTTGGCATGTATGGTGCTGATAGCCCCAAGGTCAGTAACCCACCAAACTCATGTGTCTGTGATATGATCATTTATTATACTACTTCATATTAATATTACTGTATATATCAACATTATTATTATCGATATTACCAGTATTATTCTTCCCTGGTAGCGAGTTAACTTATGGAACTATATACACTCGTGTATATATATATAATTAACCGCGAACGGTTAGGGACTATTTGCAGCGCGCATTGGTATCTATGATGTCATAGCATGACGTCAGGGTAAATACTCCTCCAGTATATAAGGAGAAGTTTCAATGTAACGGTCAATTGGATCGATTCACCTGTACAGGCAACACCACGCTGGGTGTTTCCTTGATTTTTAACGGTTTTCCTTGGTTGACACTTGATTTTTGGATCAAGATGGGGAGGAAATCAACTAGAAATGCTACTACTTCTAGAAAATCGGCCAAATCGGCAAATAAAACGGTGGAATCGGCCAATTTAGGATTTTCGAGTGAGTTGGATTCGTCTTGTGTAGATCGGAGATCTACATCGCCCCAGCACGCTAAGGGGTTGGAAGAGAATCTATTCACTGACCAGACGGAGAGGCTGGAGTCGTTAGAAGATGAACTATGCAATATCAAGGGTTTGCTACAGGAGCTGGTGGCTGGAAAGGACAAGAAAGACGAGACGAAACCAACGGAGGGGGCGTGGCAGCATGCACGTGCGAATGTTGGTAAACGACCTATGACGTCATCGCATCAAGTGCGCAGCCGCGTATCCAGGCAGCGGTCTCCTAGCGTCCTTAGTGACGGTTCGAAATGGGACGAAGTCGGGCATCGTGGTCGTCGCCGGAGATCTAAATCATCTTTCTCTACTCGTCACAGACCCCGGTCGTCTTCAGGAGGGTCGTCAATAGATTCCTCTACATCCAGGCTTCACGCCAATACCAAATATGGTGAGTTTGACCATGAAATGTATGTAAAAAAACGGGAAAAGATCGATACCGTTGAGAAGTTGATGTTGGTCAACTTGAATTTTGTCTTAGACTATTACAGGGAGGGCAGAGATGTAGAAGGCATGTTAAAACATCTCCAAGTTCTGGTTGAAAAGGCTGGTACTAGAATGTATACGGTAGCTGCTCTAGTGGCATATGATAAATCAGTTAGGACCAGGGCAAATAATGATGGGATAGAAGCCTTTGGTGTTATAGACAATTCGGATATTCTGAGACACTTATCATATGATGGTACTGTGCAAGCACAGAAAGCATACACTACCAAGGCTAGGAATGGTATCAAACAAAAGGTCTCAAATAATTCTTGCTATGCCTTTAACAGGGCGGAAGGCTGTGTAAGGGATCCCTGCAAATATAGACATGTATGCAGCTCATGTAACAAATCAGGCCACAGTAGAGTGGACTGTCAAGTTAATAAGTCTGAATAGGATTTTACAGGTGGCCAGGTTCCTATATGTGATAGTGTGTCGATGCCAAAATCGTGTATAGTAGGTTTGGTAGATCCTGGTCCGCCCCCACCCGTTGCTCCAGCTCAGGGTGTTGGTGGGTGTAATGCTGGAGTAGTAGAACCTGTCCCCTCTAGTGGTTGCAGGGTGGCAAGTTTACAAACTAAATTTGGAAATGATATTAATATTAAAGCCAACTCTGTTGGTTCGGATGTATCATATATTAGCCCAGTACAGGGCAGAGTTAAACCACTGTTTACGGTTGCTATTAATGATTTACCTAGCATCGAAGTGTATGATAGCTGTATAAATGGTGTGTGCAATTGTGTTCATTATATCAATGGAAAAAATTCCCAAATTTTACCTTGCAGAGTGGCCCCATTCTTAACCCAAAAAGGAGTTATTAATATAAATGATAAAGAGGCACTATTCTTATGGCAAGGTTTTGTTGAGGGGTTCAGGATAGTGGATCCTGACTGCAATACTTCTTATGATTGCAGAAATTATAAGTCAATCCTCGAAGGAAAATTCTATAATGAGTACTGTGGTATATTGTTAGATGAACTAGAAGCTGGTCTAGTCTCTAAAAGTGTAAATAAACCCCGGTGTATCCATGCCCTAGGTGGTGTAGAAAAATCAAATGGCAAGTTAAGACCCATAACTGACTGTAGCATGCCTGATAAAATATCCATTAATAATTTTATGGAGACTACTAGCTCGACGTTTTCTTATAATAGTATTAGCACGGTGACTGCTCAATTGAACAAGAACGATTTCATGAGTGTGGTGGATTTAAAGTCAGCTTACAGGTCTATAAATGTGTATGCACCTCACACTACCATGCAAGGTTTCAGGTGGGATTTTGGACATGGTGAGGATTATTATGTAAGCAACAGGTTAACTTTTGGCCTGAAATGTGCCCCGTATATCTTTAATAGAATCTCTGATTTTATTGTGGAGGTGGCAAAATTCTACGGTGTAGAAAAAATTGTAAATTATCTGGACGACTTTATTGTAATTGCTGATACTTATGATGAGTGTCTTAGACAAAGAAATTTATTAATGGAGTGTATGGCGTACATGGGTTTTGTAGTGTCCAAAGAAAAGGTAACCGAACCATCTCAATTTTGTAAATTCTTAGGCATTAACATAGATTCAGTTAAGTTGGAACTGTCTTTGCCTATTGAAAAGGTTGTAAAAATGGAAAATCTCTTATTGGATAACGTTAATAGGAAATTTATTTCTAAAAAGAACTTAGAGAGGATAGGTGGTTTAATGTCGTTCTGCTCACAAGTGGTTAAGGGTGGTAGAACTTTTAGTAGGCGAATTTTCGATCTCTGCGCTCGGGCACGGCCCGGTGGTTATATTAGGGTTTCAGCTTGCACTCGCCAGGATATTCAGTGGTGGCTGGATTTTTGTAGAGTTTTTAACTGTAAGAGGTTAATTCTAAATGATGATATTGACACACCTATGTACTCAGATTCTTCCATGAAAGGCTTCGGGGCTTGGATGGATAAAGATTATTTATATGGTGACTGGACATCTTACAATAAATTTAATCTAGGTAGTGGTCATTTTACCCAACCACCAATACTGGATAATTTAAAAAACCACCATAGAAATATAAATGTATACGAGTTATATCCTCTTCTTATGGGTCTTAGACGTTGGATATCGGGCTGTAAAAATAAAAGAATACATTGCGTTACCGACAATATGCAAGTGTTAGCTATGGTGAATACCGGTAGGTCAAAAAATAAGCTGTGTATGGAATGGCTTAGAGAGATTTTTTGGCTTTGTTTCATCAATAACGTGGAGGTGTATGCAACTTACATTAGGTCAGAGGATAATATCCTGGCCGACCATCTTTCTAGACTTGCTTATAAGGGTGTTTTGGACAAATGTGTAAACTCTCTTCTTGAAAATGATATGTGTTGCTTTAATTCCAGAATGGAAAAGGTTACAAAAAAGAAAAGAGTTTCTTTTATCGAAGGCTGTGTCAGAGAACACAAGGAGAGCAAGGAAACAGCAACTTAACAGGTATAAAAAATTTTGTAGTCAATTCAAATTATCTAGATTTCCTTGTTCTCCCTCACAGGCTGCTACATATGCAGTGTATTTATCTGAATATATGAAACCCTCTTCTGTAAGGAATTATTTATTCTCTATTTGGTATTATCAAAAACTTAGAGGTGGCCTGGACCATAGCGGTAATTTCATGCTAAAAAAGGTGTTGGATGGTATTGATAGAAATCACGCTGTTCCTACTAGGGTTATTCATCCTTTGAGTCCAAAGGAAATGTTATGTATTAGTTCGTATTTGGATCTTTCCAGCAGGGCCGACTTGAAATTTTGGTTAGCTATTCTCTTATGTTTTAGAGGTGTTCTCAGGGTAGGACATGTTGTATCTTCTCCTCATACACTAAGGGTAGGTGATGTAAAAATGTTTAAAAGTTATGCTAGTCTTCGCATTAAGACCTCTAAGACTGATCAACTTGGTGCCCATGCTTTTAACATATACTTATGTAGGGATGATACCTCACTGTTATGTCCATGTAGAGGATTAGAAAAATTGTGCACAGGTAGGGCTGGGAGTGATTATTTATTTAAAATCAATGGTGTTCCTCTACAGTACCAATATATTAATTCTAGGCTGAAGTCTTTATCTATACGTGCTGGTATCAAAGGTTCGGTCTCCACCCACTCACTTAGACATGGTGGTGCTACTATGTTAAAGGATGCGGGACTCAGCGTAGATTCCATTAAAAAGAAGGTAAATTGGAAATCTAATTCTGTTTTTACATATTTACATAATCATAAAAATGAACTTTTGGAATTAGATAGACTTTGCCAATCTCAATTGCATTGTTGATTGGTATGTGTTTTCACATGTGTTTGGCGTGTTTTTGTGTGTTTTTGGCATGTATGGTGCTGATAGCCCCAAGGTCAGTAACCCACCAAACTCATGTGTCTGTGATATGATCATTTATTATACTACTTCATATTAATATTACTGTATATATCAACATTATTATTATCGATATTACCAGTATTATTCTTCCCTGGTAGCGAGTTAACTTATGGAACTATATACACTCGTGTATATATATATAATTAACCGCGAACGGTTAGGGACTATTTGCAGCGCGCATTGGTATCTATGATGTCATAGCATGACGTCAGGGTAAATACTCCTCCAGTATATAAGGAGAAGTTTCAATGTAACGGTCAATTGGATCGATTCACCTGTACAGGCAACACCACGCTGGGTGTTTCCTTGATTTTTAACGGTTTTCCTTGGTTGACACTTGATTTTTGGATCAAGATGGGGAGGAAATCAACTAGAAATGCTACTACTTCTAGAAAATCGGCCAAATCGGCAAATAAAACGGTGGAATCGGCCAATTTAGGATTTTCGAGTGAGTTGGATTCGTCTTGTGTAGATCGGAGATCTACATCGCCCCAGCACGCTAAGGGGTTGGAAGAGAATCTATTCACTGACCAGACGGAGAGGCTGGAGTCGTTAGAAGATGAACTATGCAATATCAAGGGTTTGCTACAGGAGCTGGTGGCTGGAAAGGACAAGAAAGACGAGACGAAACCAACGGAGGGGGCGTGGCAGCATGCACGTGCGAATGTTGGTAAACGACCTATGACGTCATCGCATCAAGTGCGCAGCCGCGTATCCAGGCAGCGGTCTCCTAGCGTCCTTAGTGACGGTTCGAAATGGGACGAAGTCGGGCATCGTGGTCGTCGCCGGAGATCTAAATCATCTTTCTCTACTCGTCACAGACCCCGGTCGTCTTCAGGAGGGTCGTCAATAGATTCCTCTACATCCAGGCTTCACGCCAATACCAAATATGGTGAGTTTGACCATGAAATGTATGTAAAAAAACGGGAAAAGATCGATACCGTTGAGAAGTTGATGTTGGTCAACTTGAATTTTGTCTTAGACTATTACAGGGAGGGCAGAGATGTAGAAGGCATGTTAAAACATCTCCAAGTTCTGGTTGAAAAGGCTGGTACTAGAATGTATACGGTAGCTGCTCTAGTGGCATATGATAAATCAGTTAGGACCAGGGCAAATAATGATGGGATAGAAGCCTTTGGTGTTATAGACAATTCGGATATTCTGAGACACTTATCATATGATGGTACTGTGCAAGCACAGAAAGCATACACTACCAAGGCTAGGAATGGTATCAAACAAAAGGTCTCAAATAATTCTTGCTATGCCTTTAACAGGGCGGAAGGCTGTGTAAGGGATCCCTGCAAATATAGACATGTATGCAGCTCATGTAACAAATCAGGCCACAGTAGAGTGGACTGTCAAGTTAATAAGTCTGAATAGGATTTTACAGGTGGCCAGGTTCCTATATGTGATAGTGTGTCGATGCCAAAATCGTGTATAGTAGGTTTGGTAGATCCTGGTCCGCCCCCACCCGTTGCTCCAGCTCAGGGTGTTGGTGGGTGTAATGCTGGAGTAGTAGAACCTGTCCCCTCTAGTGGTTGCAGGGTGGCAAGTTTACAAACTAAATTTGGAAATGATATTAATATTAAAGCCAACTCTGTTGGTTCGGATGTATCATATATTAGCCCAGTACAGGGCGGAGTTAAACCACTGTTTACGGTTGCTATTAATGATTTACCTAGCATCGAAGTGTATGATAGCTGTATAAATGGTGTGTGCAATTGTGTTCATTATATCAATGGAAAAAATTCCCAAATTTTACCTTGCAGAGTGGCCCCATTCTTAACCCAAAAAGGAGTTATTAATATAAATGATAAAGAGGCACTATTCTTATGGCAAGGTTTTGTTGAGGGGTTCAGGATAGTGGATCCTGACTGCAATACTTCTTATGATTGCAGAAATTATAAGTCAATCCTCGAAGGAAAATTCTATAATGAGTACTGTGGTATATTGTTAGATGAACTAGAAGCTGGTCTAGTCTCTAAAAGTGTAAATAAACCCCGGTGTATCCATGCCCTAGGTGGTGTAGAAAAATCAAATGGCAAGTTAAGACCCATAACTGACTGTAGCATGCCTGATAAAATATCCATTAATAATTTTATGGAGACTACTAGCTCGACGTTTTCTTATAATAGTATTAGCACGGTGACTGCTCAATTGAACAAGAACGATTTCATGAGTGTGGTGGATTTAAAGTCAGCTTACAGGTCTATAAATGTGTATGCACCTCACACTACCATGCAAGGTTTCAGGTGGGATTTTGGACATGGTGAGGATTATTATGTAAGCAACAGGTTAACTTTTGGCCTGAAATGTGCCCCGTATATCTTTAATAGAATCTCTGATTTTATTGTGGAGGTGGCAAAATTCTACGGTGTAGAAAAAATTGTAAATTATCTGGACGACTTTATTGTAATTGCTGATACTTATGATGAGTGTCTTAGACAAAGAAATTTATTAATGGAGTGTATGGCGTACATGGGTTTTGTAGTGTCCAAAGAAAAGGTAACCGAACCATCTCAATTTTGTAAATTCTTAGGCATTAACATAGATTCAGTTAAGTTGGAACTGTCTTTGCCTATTGAAAAGGTTGTAAAAATGGAAAATCTCTTATTGGATAACGTTAATAGGAAATTTATTTCTAAAAAGAACTTAGAGAGGATAGGTGGTTTAATGTCGTTCTGCTCACAAGTGGTTAAGGGTGGTAGAACTTTTAGTAGGCGAATTTTCGATCTCTGCGCTCGGGCACGGCCCGGTGGTTATATTAGGGTTTCAGCTTGCACTCGCCAGGATATTCAGTGGTGGCTGGATTTTTGTAGAGTTTTTAACTGTAAGAGGTTAATTCTAAATGATGATATTGACACACCTATGTACTCAGATTCTTCCATGAAAGGCTTCGGGGCTTGGATGGATAAAGATTATTTATATGGTGACTGGACATCTTACGATAAATTTAATCTAGGTAGTGGTCATTTTACCCAACCACCAATACTGGATAATTTAAAAAACCACCATAGAAATATAAATGTATACGAGTTATATCCTCTTCTTATGGGTCTTAGACGTTGGATATCGGGCTGTAAAAATAAAAGAATACATTGCGTTACCGACAATATGCAAGTGTTAGCTATGGTGAATACCGGTAGGTCAAAAAATAAGCTGTGTATGGAATGGCTTAGAGAGATTTTTTGGCTTTGTTTCATCAATAACGTGGAGGTGTATGCAACTTACATTAGGTCAGAGGATAATATCCTGGCCGACCATCTTTCTAGACTTGCTTATAAGGGTGTTTTGGACAAATGTGTAAACTCTCTTCTTGAAAATGATATGTGTTGCTTTAATTCCAGAATGGAAAAGGTTACAAAAAAGAAAAGAGTTTCTTTTATCGAAGGCTGTGTCAGAGAACACAAGGAGAGCAAGGAAACAGCAACTTAACAGGTATAAAAAATTTTGTAGTCAATTCAAATTATCTAGATTTCCTTGTTCTCCCTCACAGGCTGCTACATATGCAGTGTATTTATCTGAATATATGAAACCCTCTTCTGTAAGGAATTATTTATCCTCTATTTGGTATTATCAAAAACTTAGAGGTGGCCTGGACCATAGCGGTAATTTCATGCTAAAAAAGGTGTTGGATGGTATTGATAGAAATCACGCTGTTCCTACTAGGGTTATTCATCCTTTGAGTCCAAAGGAAATGTTATGTATTAGTTCGTATTTGGATCTTTCCAGCAGGGCCGACTTGAAATTTTGGTTAGCTATTCTCTTATGTTTTAGAGGTGTTCTCAGGGTAGGACATGTTGTATCTTCTCCTCATACACTAAGGGTAGGTGATGTAAAAATGTTTAAAAGTTATGCTAGTCTTCGCATTAAGACCTCTAAGACTGATCAACTTGGTGCCCATGCTTTTAACATATACTTATGTAGGGATGATACCTCACTGTTATGTCCATGTAGAGGATTAGAAAAATTGTGCACAGGTAGGGCTGGGAGTGATTATTTATTTAAAATCAATGGTGTTCCTCTACAGTACCAATATATTAATTCTAGGCTGAAGTCTTTATCTATACGTGCTGGTATCAAAGGTTCGGTCTCCACCCACTCACTTAGACATGGTGGTGCTACTATGTTAAAGGATGCGGGACTCAGCGTAGATTCCATTAAAAAGAAGGTAAATTGGAAATCTAATTCTGTTTTTACATATTTACATAATCATAAAAATGAACTTTTGGAATTAGATAGACTTTGCCAATCTCAATTGCATTGTTGATTGGTATGTGTTTTCACATGTGTTTGGCGTGTTTTTGTGTGTTTTTGGCATGTATGGTGCTGATAGCCCCAAGGTCAGTAACCCACCAAACTCATGTGTCTGTGATATGATCATTTATTATACTACTTCATATTAATATTACTGTATATATCAACATTATTATTATCGATATTACCAGTATTATTCTTCCCTGGTAGCGAGTTAACTTATGGAACTATATACACTCGTGTATATATATATAATTAACCGCGAACGGTTAGGGACTATTTGCAGCGCGCATTGGTATCTATGATGTCATAGCATGACGTCAGGGTAAATACTCCTCCAGTATATAAGGAGAAGTTTCAATGTAACGGTCAATTGGATCGATTCACCTGTACAGGCAACACCACGCTGGGTGTTTCCTTGATTTTTAACGGTTTTCCTTGGTTGACACTTGATTTTTGGATCAAGATGGGGAGGAAATCAACTAGAAATGCTACTACTTCTAGAAAATCGGCCAAATCGGCAAATAAAACGGTGGAATCGGCCAATTTAGCATTTTCGAGTGAGTTGGATTCGTCTTGTGTAGATCGGAGATCTACATCGCCCCAGCACGCTAAGGGGTTGGAAGAGAATCTATTCACTGACCAGACGGAGAGGCTGGAGTCGTTAGAAGATGAACTATGCAATATCAAGGGTTTGCTACAGGAGCTGGTGGCTGGAAAGGACAAGAAAGACGAGACGAAACCAACGGAGGGGGCGTGGCAGCATGCACGTGCGAATGTTGGTAAACGACCTATGACGTCATCGCATCAAGTGCGCAGCCGCGTATCCAGGCAGCGGTCTCCTAGCGTCCTTAGTGACGGTTCGAAATGGGACGAAGTCGGGCATCGTGGTCGTCGCCGGAGATCTAAATCATCTTTCTCTACTCGTCACAGACCCCGGTCGTCTTCAGGAGGGTCGTCAATAGATTCCTCTACATCCAGGCTTCACGCCAATACCAAATATGGTGAGTTTGACCATGAAATGTATGTAAAAAAACGGGAAAAGATCGATACCGTTGAGAAGTTGATGTTGGTCAACTTGAATTTTGTCTTAGACTATTACAGGGAGGGCAGAGATGTAGAAGGCATGTTAAAACATCTCCAAGTTCTGGTTGAAAAGGCTGGTACTAGAATGTATACGGTAGCTGCTCTAGTGGCATATGATAAATCAGTTAGGACCAGGGCAAATAATGATGGGATAGAAGCCTTTGGTGTTATAGACAATTCGGATATTCTGAGACACTTATCATATGATGGTACTGTGCAAGCACAGAAAGCATACACTACCAAGGCTAGGAATGGTATCAAACAAAAGGTCTCAAATAATTCTTGCTATGCCTTTAACAGGGCGGAAGGCTGTGTAAGGGATCCCTGCAAATATAGACATGTATGCAGCTCATGTAACAAATCAGGCCACAGTAGAGTGGACTGTCAAGTTAATAAGTCTGAATAGGATTTTACAGGTGGCCAGGTTCCTATATGTGATAGTGTGTCGATGCCAAAATCGTGTATAGTAGGTTTGGTAGATCCTGGTCCGCCCCCACCCGTTGCTCCAGCTCAGGGTGTTGGTGGGTGTAATGCTGGAGTAGTAGAACCTGTCCCCTCTAGTGGTTGCAGGGTGGCAAGTTTACAAACTAAATTTGGAAATGATATTAATATTAAAGCCAACTCTGTTGGTTTGGATGTATCATATATTAGCCCAGTACAGGGCGGAGTTAAACCACTGTTTACGGTTGCTATTAATGATTTACCTAGCATCGAAGTGTATGATAGCTGTATAAATGGTGTGTGCAATTGTGTTCATTATATCAATGGAAAAAATTCCCAAATTTTACTTTGCAGAGTGGCCCCATTCTTAACCCAAAAAGGAGTTATTAATATAAATGATAAAGAGGCACTATTCTTATGGCAAGGTTTTGTTGAGGGGTTCAGGATAGTGGATCCTGACTGCAATACTTCTTATGATTGCAGAAATTATAAGTCAATCCTCGAAGGAAAATTCTATAATGAGTACTGTGGTATATTGTTAGATGAACTAGAAGCTGGTCTAGTCTCTAAAAGTGTAAATAAACCCCGGTGTATCCATGCCCTAGGTGGTGTAGAAAAATCAAATGGCAAGTTAAGACCCATAACTGACTGTAGCATGCCTGATAAAATATCCATTAATAATTTTATGGAGACTACTAGCTCGACGTTTTCTTATAATAGTATTAGCACGGTGACTGCTCAATTGAACAAGAACGATTTCATGAGTGTGGTGGATTTAAAGTCAGCTTACAGGTCTATAAATGTGTATGCACCTCACACTACCATGCAAGGTTTCAGGTGGGATTTTGGACATGGTGAGGATTATTATGTAAGCAACAGGTTAACTTTTGGCCTGAAATGTGCCCCGTATATCTTTAATAGAATCTCTGATTTTATTGTGGAGGTGGCAAAATTCTACGGTGTAGAAAAAATTGTAAATTATCTGGACGACTTTATTGTAATTGCTGATACTTATGATGAGTGTCTTAGACAAAGAAATTTATTAATGGAGTGTATGGCGTACATGGGTTTTGTAGTGTCCAAAGAAAAGGTAACCGAACCATCTCAATTTTGTAAATTCTTAGGCATTAACATAGATTCAGTTAAGTTGGAACTGTCTTTGCCTATTGAAAAGGTTGTAAAAATGGAAAATCTCTTATTGGATAACGTTAATAGGAAATTTATTTCTAAAAAGAACTTAGAGAGGATAGGTGGTTTAATGTCGTTCTGCTCACAAGTGGTTAAGGGTGGTAGAACTTTTAGTAGGCGAATTTTCGATCTCTGCGCTCGGGCACGGCCCGGTGGTTATATTAGGGTTTCAGCTTGCACTCGCCAGGATATTCAGTGGTGGCTGGATTTTTGTAGAGTTTTTAACTGTAAGAGGTTAATTCTAAATGATGATATTGACACACCTATGTACTCAGATTCTTCCATGAAAGGCTTCGGGGCTTGGATGGATAAAGATTATTTATATGGTGACTGGACATCTTACGATAAATTTAATCTAGGTAGTGGTCATTTTACCCAACCACCAATACTGGATAATTTAAAAAACCACCATAGAAATATAAATGTATACGAGTTATATCCTCTTCTTATGGGTCTTAGACGTTGGATATCGGGCTGTAAAAATAAAAGAATACATTGCGTTACCGACAATATGCAAGTGTTAGCTATGGTGAATACCGGTAGGTCAAAAAATAAGCTGTGTATGGAATGGCTTAGAGAGATTTTTTGGCTTTGTTTCATCAATAACGTGGAGGTGTATGCAACTTACATTAGGTCAGAGGATAATATCCTGGCCGACCATCTTTCTAGACTTGCTTATAAGGGTGTTTTGGACAAATGTGTAAACTCTCTTCTTGAAAATGATATGTGTTGCTTTAATTCCAGAATGGAAAAGGTTACAAAAAAGAAAAGAGTTTCTTTTATCGAAGGCTGTGTCAGAGAACACAAGGAGAGCAAGGAAACAGCAACTTAACAGGTATAAAAAATTTTGTAGTCAATTCAAATTATCTAGATTTCCTTGTTCTCCCTCACAGGCTGCTACATATGCAGTGTATTTATCTGAATATATGAAACCCTCTTCTGTAAGGAATTATTTATCCTCTATTTGGTATTATCAAAAACTTAGAGGTGGCCTGGACCATAGCGGTAATTTCATGCTAAAAAAGGTGTTGGATGGTATTGATAGAAATCACGCTGTTCCTACTAGGGTTATTCATCCTTTGAGTCCAAAGGAAATGTTATGTATTAGTTCGTATTTGGATCTTTCCAGCAGGGCCGACTTGAAATTTTGGTTAGCTATTCTCTTATGTTTTAGAGGTGTTCTCAGGGTAGGACATGTTGTATCTTCTCCTCATACACTAAGGGTAGGTGATGTAAAAATGTTTAAAAGTTATGCTAGTCTTCGCATTAAGACCTCTAAGACTGATCAACTTGGTGCCCATGCTTTTAACATATACTTATGTAGGGATGATACCTCACTGTTATGTCCATGTAGAGGATTAGAAAAATTGTGCACAGGTAGGGCTGGGAGTGATTATTTATTTAAAATCAATGGTGTTCCTCTACAGTACCAATATATTAATTCTAGGCTGAAGTCTTTATCTATACGTGCTGGTATCAAAGGTTCGGTCTCCACCCACTCACTTAGACATGGTGGTGCTACTATGTTAAAGGATGCGGGACTCAGCGTAGATTCCATTAAAAAGAAGGTAAATTGGAAATCTAATTCTGTTTTTACATATTTACATAATCATAAAAATGAACTTTTGGAATTAGATAGACTTTGCCAATCTCAATTGCATTGTTGATTGGTATGTGTTTTCACATGTGTTTGGCGTGTTTTTGTGTGTTTTTGGCATGTATGGTGCTGATAGCCCCAAGGTCAGTAACCCACCAAACTCATGTGTCTGTGATATGATCATTTATTATACTACTTCATATTAATATTACTGTATATATCAACATTATTATTATCGATATTACCAGTATTATTCTTCCCTGGTAGCGAGTTAACTTATGGAACTATATACACTCGTGTATATATATATAATTAACCGCGAACGGTTAGGGACTATTTGCAGCGCGCATTGGTATCTATGATGTCATAGCATGACGTCAGGGTAAATACTCCTCCAGTATATAAGGAGAAGTTTCAATGTAACGGTCAATTGGATCGATTCACCTGTACAGGCAACACCACGCTGGGTGTTTCCTTGATTTTTAACGGTTTTCCTTGGTTGACACTTGATTTTTGGATCAAGATGGGGAGGAAATCAACTAGAAATGCTACTACTTCTAGAAAATCGGCCAAATCGGCAAATAAAACGGTGGAATCGGCCAATTTAGGATTTTCGAGTGAGTTGGATTCGTCTTGTGTAGATCGGAGATCTACATCGCCCCAGCACGCTAAGGGGTTGGAAGAGAATCTATTCACTGACCAGACGGAGAGGCTGGAGTCGTTAGAAGATGAACTATGCAATATCAAGGGTTTGCTACAGGAGCTGGTGGCTGGAAAGGACAAGAAAGACGAGACGAAACCAACGGAGGGGGCGTGGCAGCATGCACGTGCGAATGTTGGTAAACGACCTATGACGTCATCGCATCAAGTGTGCAGCCGCGTATCCAGGCAGCGGTCTCCTAGCGTCCTTAGTGACGGTTCGAAATGGGACGAAGTCGGGCATCGTGGTCGTCGCCGGAGATCTAAATCATCTTTCTCTACTCGTCACAGACCCCGGTCGTCTTCAGGAGGGTCGTCAATAGATTCCTCTACATCCAGGCTTCACGCCAATACCAAATATGGTGAGTTTGACCATGAAATGTATGTAAAAAAACGGGAAAAGATCGATACCGTTGAGAAGTTGATGTTGGTCAACTTGAATTTTGTCTTAGACTATTACAGGGAGGGCAGAGATGTAGAAGGCATGTTAAAACATCTCCAAGTTCTGGTTGAAAAGGCTGGTACTAGAATGTATACGGTAGCTGCTCTAGTGGCATATGATAAATCAGTTAGGACCAGGGCAAATAATGATGGGATAGAAGCCTTTGGTGTTATAGACAATTCGGATATTCTGAGACACTTATCATATGATGGTACTGTGCAAGCACAGAAAGCATACACTACCAAGGCTAGGAATGGTATCAAACAAAAGGTCTCAAATAATTCTTGCTATGCCTTTAACAGGGCGGAAGGCTGTGTAAGGGATCCCTGCAAATATAGACATGTATGCAGCTCATGTAACAAATCAGGCCACAGTAGAGTGGACTGTCAAGTTAATAAGTCTGAATAGGATTTTACAGGTGGCCAGGTTCCTATATGTGATAGTGTGTCGATGCCAAAATCGTGTATAGTAGGTTTGGTAGATCCTGGTCCGCCCCCACCCGTTGCTCCAGCTCAGGGTGTTGGTGGGTGTAATGCTGGAGTAGTAGAACCTGTCCCCTCTAGTGGTTGCAGGGTGGCAAGTTTACAAACTAAATTTGGAAATGATATTAATATTAAAGCCAACTCTGTTGGTTCGGATGTATCATATATTAGCCCAGTACAGGGCGGAGTTAAACCACTGTTTACGGTTGCTATTAATGATTTACCTAGCATCGAAGTGTATGATAGCTGTATAAATGGTGTGTGCAATTGTGTTCATTATATCAATGGAAAAAATTCCCAAATTTTACCTTGCAGAGTGGCCCCATTCTTAACCCAAAAAGGAGTTATTAATATAAATGATAAAGAGGCACTATTCTTATGGCAAGGTTTTGTTGAGGGGTTCAGGATAGTGGATCCTGACTGCAATACTTCTTATGATTGCAGAAATTATAAGTCAATCCTCGAAGGAAAATTCTATAATGAGTACTGTGGTATATTGTTAGATGAACTAGAAGCTGGTCTAGTCTCTAAAAGTGTAAATAAACCCCGGTGTATCCATGCCCTAGGTGGTGTAGAAAAATCAAATGGCAAGTTAAGACCCATAACTGACTGTAGCATGCCTGATAAAATATCCATTAATAATTTTATGGAGACTACTAGCTCGACGTTTTCTTATAATAGTATTAGCACGGTGACTGCTCAATTGAACAAGAACGATTTCATGAGTGTGGTGGATTTAAAGTCAGCTTACAGGTCTATAAATGTGTATGCACCTCACACTACCATGCAAGGTTTCAGGTGGGATTTTGGACATGGTGAGGATTATTATGTAAGCAACAGGTTAACTTTTGGCCTGAAATGTGCCCCGTATATCTTTAATAGAATCTCTGATTTTATTGTGGAGGTGGCAAAATTCTACGGTGTAGAAAAAATTGTAAATTATCTGGACGACTTTATTGTAATTGCTGATACTTATGATGAGTGTCTTAGACAAAGAAATTTATTAATGGAGTGTATGGCGTACATGGGTTTTGTAGTGTCCAAAGAAAAGGTAACCGAACCATCTCAATTTTGTAAATTCTTAGGCATTAACATAGATTCAGTTAAGTTGGAACTGTCTTTGCCTATTGAAAAGGTTGTAAAAATGGAAAATCTCTTATTGGATAACGTTAATAGGAAATTTATTTCTAAAAAGAACTTAGAGAGGATAGGTGGTTTAATGTCGTTCTGCTCACAAGTGGTTAAGGGTGGTAGAACTTTTAGTAGGCGAATTTTCGATCTCTGCGCTCGGGCACGGCCCGGTGGTTATATTAGGGTTTCAGCTTGCACTCGCCAGGATATTCAGTGGTGGCTGGATTTTTGTAGAGTTTTTAACTGTAAGAGGTTAATTCTAAATGATGATATTGACACACCTATGTACTCAGATTCTTCCATGAAAGGCTTCGGGGCTTGGATGGATAAAGATTATTTATATGGTGACTGGACATCTTACGATAAATTTAATCTAGGTAGTGGTCATTTTACCCAACCACCAATACTGGATAATTTAAAAAACCACCATAGAAATATAAATGTATACGAGTTATATCCTCTTCTTATGGGTCTTAGACGTTGGATATCGGGCTGTAAAAATAAAAGAATACATTGCGTTACCGACAATATGCAAGTGTTAGCTATGGTGAATACCGGTAGGTCAAAAAATAAGCTGTGTATGGAATGGCTTAGAGAGATTTTTTGGCTTTGTTTCATCAATAACGTGGAGGTGTATGCAACTTACATTAGGTCAGAGGATAATATCCTGGCCGACCATCTTTCTAGACTTGCTTATAAGGGTGTTTTGGACAAATGTGTAAACTCTCTTCTTGAAAATGATATGTGTTGCTTTAATTCCAGAATGGAAAAGGTTACAAAAAAGAAAAGAGTTTCTTTTATCGAAGGCTGTGTCAGAGAACACAAGGAGAGCAAGGAAACAGCAACTTAACAGGTATAAAAAATTTTGTAGTCAATTCAAATTATCTAGATTTCCTTGTTCTCCCTCACAGGCTGCTACATATGCAGTGTATTTATCTGAATATATGAAACCCTCTTCTGTAAGGAATTATTTATCCTCTATTTGGTATTATCAAAAACTTAGAGGTGGCCTGGACCATAGCGGTAATTTCATGCTAAAAAAGGTGTTGGATGGTATTGATAGAAATCACGCTGTTCCTACTAGGGTTATTCATCCTTTGAGTCCAAAGGAAATGTTATGTATTAGTTCGTATTTGGATCTTTCCAGCAGGGCCGACTTGAAATTTTGGTTAGCTATTCTCTTATGTTTTAGAGGTGTTCTCAGGGTAGGACATGTTGTATCTTCTCCTCATACACTAAGGGTAGGTGATGTAAAAATGTTTAAAAGTTATGCTAGTCTTCGCATTAAGACCTCTAAGACTGATCAACTTGGTGCCCATGCTTTTAACATATACTTATGTAGGGATGATACCTCACTGTTATGTCCATGTAGAGGATTAGAAAAATTGTGCACAGGTAGGGCTGGGAGTGATTATTTATTTAAAATCAATGGTGTTCCTCTACAGTACCAATATATTAATTCTAGGCTGAAGTCTTTATCTATACGTGCTGGTATCAAAGGTTCGGTCTCCACCCACTCACTTAGACATGGTGGTGCTACTATGTTAAAGGATGCGGGACTCAGCGTAGATTCCATTAAAAAGAAGGTAAATTGGAAATCTAATTCTGTTTTTACATATTTACATAATCATAAAAATGAACTTTTGGAATTAGATAGACTTTGCCAATCTCAATTGCATTGTTGATTGGTATGTGTTTTCACATGTGTTTGGCGTGTTTTTGTGTGTTTTTGGCATGTATGGTGCTGATAGCCCCAAGGTCAGTAACCCACCAAACTCATGTGTCTGTGATATGATCATTTATTATACTACTTCATATTAATATTACTGTATATATCAACATTATTATTATCGATATTACCAGTATTATTCTTCCCTGGTAGCGAGTTAACTTATGGAACTATATACACTCGTGTATATATATATAATTAACCGCGAACGGTTAGGGACTATTTGCAGCGCGCATTGGTATCTATGATGTCATAGCATGACGTCAGGGTAAATACTCCTCCAGTATATAAGGAGAAGTTTCAATGTAACGGTCAATTGGATCGATTCACCTGTACAGGCAACACCACGCTGGGTGTTTCCTTGATTTTTAACGGTTTTCCTTGGTTGACACTTGATTTTTGGATCAAGATGGGGAGGAAATCAACTAGAAATGCTACTACTTCTAGAAAATCGGCCAAATCGGCAAATAAAACGGTGGAATCGGCCAATTTAGGATTTTCGAGTGAGTTGGATTCGTCTTGTGTAGATCGGAGATCTACATCGCCCCAGCACGCTAAGGGGTTGGAAGAGAATCTATTCACTGACCAGACGGAGAGGCTGGAGTCGTTAGAAGATGAACTATGCAATATCAAGGGTTTGCTACAGGAGCTGGTGGCTGGAAAGGACAAGAAAGACGAGACGAAACCAACGGAGGGGGCGTGGCAGCATGCACGTGCGAATGTTGGTAAACGACCTATGACGTCATCGCATCAAGTGCGCAGCAGCGTATCCAGGCAGCGGTCTCCTAGCGTCCTTAGTGACGGTTCGAAATGGGACGAAGTCGGGCATCGTGGTCGTCGCCGGAGATCTAAATCATCTTTCTCTACTCGTCACAGACCCCGGTCGTCTTCAGGAGGGTCGTCAATAGATTCCTCTACATCCAGGCTTCACGCCAATACCAAATATGGTGAGTTTGACCATGAAATGTATGTAAAAAAACGGGAAAAGATCGATACCGTTGAGAAGTTGATGTTGGTCAACTTGAATTTTGTCTTAGACTATTACAGGGAGGGCAGAGATGTAGAAGGCATGTTAAAACATCTCCAAGTTCTGGTTGAAAAGGCTGGTACTAGAATGTATACGGTAGCTGCTCTAGTGGCATATGATAAATCAGTTAGGACCAGGGCAAATAATGATGGGATAGAAGCCTTTGGTGTTATAGACAATTCGGATATTCTGAGACACTTATCATATGATGGTACTGTGCAAGCACAGAAAGCATACACTACCAAGGCTAGGAATGGTATCAAACAAAAGGTCTCAAATAATTCTTGCTATGCCTTTAACAGGGCGGAAGGCTGTGTAAGGGATCCCTGCAAATATAGACATGTATGCAGCTCATGTAACAAATCAGGCCACAGTAGAGTGGACTGTCAAGTTAATAAGTCTGAATAGGATTTTACAGGTGGCCAGGTTCCTATATGTGATAGTGTGTCGATGCCAAAATCGTGTATAGTAGGTTTGGTAGATCCTGGTCCGCCCCCACCCGTTGCTCCAGCTCAGGGTGTTGGTGGGTGTAATGCTGGAGTAGTAGAACCTGTCCCCTCTAGTGGTTGCAGGGTGGCAAGTTTACAAACTAAATTTGGAAATGATATTAATATTAAAGCCAACTCTGTTGGTTCGGATGTATCATATATTAGCCCAGTACAGGGCGGAGTTAAACCACTGTTTACGGTTGCTATTAATGATTTACCTAGCATCGAAGTGTATGATAGCTGTATAAATGGTGTGTGCAATTGTGTTCATTATATCAATGGAAAAAATTCCCAAATTTTACCTTGCAGAGTGGCCCCATTCTTAACCCAAAAAGGAGTTATTAATATAAATGATAAAGAGGCACTATTCTTATGGCAAGGTTTTGTTGAGGGGTTCAGGATAGTGGATCCTGACTGCAATACTTCTTATGATTGCAGAAATTATAAGTCAATCCTCGAAGGAAAATTCTATAATGAGTACTGTGGTATATTGTTAGATGAACTAGAAGCTGGTCTAGTCTCTAAAAGTGTAAATAAACCCCGGTGTATCCATGCCCTAGGTGGTGTAGAAAAATCAAATGGCAAGTTAAGACCCATAACTGACTGTAGCATGCCTGATAAAATATCCATTAATAATTTTATGGAGACTACTAGCTCGACGTTTTCTTATAATAGTATTAGCACGGTGACTGCTCAATTGAACAAGAACGATTTCATGAGTGTGGTGGATTTAAAGTCAGCTTACAGGTCTATAAATGTGTATGCACCTCACACTACCATGCAAGGTTTCAGGTGGGATTTTGGACATGGTGAGGATTATTATGTAAGCAACAGGTTAACTTTTGGCCTGAAATGTGCCCCGTATATCTTTAATAGAATCTCTGATTTTATTGTGGAGGTGGCAAAATTCTACGGTGTAGAAAAAATTGTAAATTATCTGGACGACTTTATTGTAATTGCTGATACTTATGATGAGTGTCTTAGACAAAGAAATTTATTAATGGAGTGTATGGCGTACATGGGTTTTGTAGTGTCCAAAGAAAAGGTAACCGAACCATCTCAATTTTGTAAATTCTTAGGCATTAACATAGATTCAGTTAAGTTGGAACTGTCTTTGCCTATTGAAAAGGTTGTAAAAATGGAAAATCTCTTATTGGATAACGTTAATAGGAAATTTATTTCTAAAAAGAACTTAGAGAGGATAGGTGGTTTAATGTCGTTCTGCTCACAAGTGGTTAAGGGTGGTAGAACTTTTAGTAGGCGAATTTTCGATCTCCGGCCCGGTGGTTATATTAGGGTTTCAGCTTGCACTCGCCAGGATATTCAGTGGTGGCTTGATTTTTGTAGAGTTTTTAACTGTAAGAGGTTAATTCTAAATGATGATATTGACACACCTATGTACTCAGATTCTTCCATGAAAGGCTTCGGGGCTTGGATGGATAAAGATTATTTATATGGTGACTGGACATCTTACGATAAATTTAATCTAGGTAGTGGTCATTTTACCCAACCACCAATACTGGATAATTTAAAAAACCACCATAGAAATATAAATGTATACGAGTTATATCCTCTTCTTATGGGTCTTAGACGTTGGATATCGGGCTGTAAAAATAAAAGAATACATTGCGTTACCGACAATATGCAAGTGTTAGCTATGGTGAATACCGGTAGGTCAAAAAATAAGCTGTGTATGGAATGGCTTAGAGAGATTTTTTGGCTTTGTTTCATCAATAACGTGGAGGTGTATGCAACTTACATTAGGTCAGAGGATAATATCCTGGCCGACCATCTTTCTAGACTTGCTTATAAGGGTGTTTTGGACAAATGTGTAAACTCTCTTCTTGAAAATGATATGTGTTGCTTTAATTCCAGAATGGAAAAGGTTACAAAAAAGAAAAGAGTTTCTTTTATCGAAGGCTGTGTCAGAGAACACAAGGAGAGCAAGGAAACAGCAACTTAACAGGTATAAAAAATTTTGTAGTCAATTCAAATTATCTAGATTTCCTTGTTCTCCCTCACAGGCTGCTACATATGCAGTGTATTTATCTGAATATATGAAACCCTCTTCTGTAAGGAATTATTTATCCTCTATTTGGTATTATCAAAAACTTAGAGGTGGCCTGGACCATAGCGGTAATTTCATGCTAAAAAAGGTGTTGGATGGTATTGATAGAAATCACGCTGTTCCTACTAGGGTTATTCATCCTTTGAGTCCAAAGGAAATGTTATGTATTAGTTCGTATTTGGATCTTTCCAGCAGGGCCGACTTGAAATTTTGGTTAGCTATTCTCTTATGTTTTAGAGGTGTTCTCAGGGTAGGACATGTTGTATCTTCTCCTCATACACTAAGGGTAGGTGATGTAAAAATGTTTAAAAGTTATGCTAGTCTTCGCATTAAGACCTCTAAGACTGATCAACTTGGTGCCCATGCTTTTAACATATACTTATGTAGGGATGATACCTCACTGTTATGTCCATGTAGAGGATTAGAAAAATTGTGCACAGGTAGGGCTGGGAGTGATTATTTATTTAAAATCAATGGTGTTCCTCTACAGTACCAATATATTAATTCTAGGCTGAAGTCTTTATCTATACGTGCTGGTATCAAAGGTTCGGTCTCCACCCACTCACTTAGACATGGTGGTGCTACTATGTTAAAGGATGCGGGACTCAGCGTAGATTCCATTAAAAAGAAGGTAAATTGGAAATCTAATTCTGTTTTTACATATTTACATAATCATAAAAATGAACTTTTGGAATTAGATAGACTTTGCCAATCTCAATTGCATTGTTGATTGGTATGTGTTTTCACATGTGTTTGGCGTGTTTTTGTGTGTTTTTGGCATGTATGGTGCTGATAGCCCCAAGGTCAGTAACCCACCAAACTCATGTGTCTGTGATATGATCATTTATTATACTACTTCATATTAATATTACTGTATATATCAACATTATTATTATCGATATTACCAGTATTATTCTTCCCTGGTAGCGAGTTAACTTATGGAACTATATACACTCGTGTATATATATATAATTAACCGCGAACGGTTAGGGACTATTTGCAGCGCGCATTGGTATCTATGATGTCATAGCATGACGTCAGGGTAAATACTCCTCCAGTATATAAGGAGAAGTTTCAATGTAACGGTCAATTGGATCGATTCACCTGTACAGGCAACACCACGCTGGGTGTTTCCTTGATTTTTAACGGTTTTCCTTGGTTGACACTTGATTTTTGGATCAAGATGGGGAGGAAATCAACTAGAAATGCTACTACTTCTAGAAAATCGGCCAAATCGGCAAATAAAACGGTGGAATCGGCCAATTTAGGATTTTCGAGTGAGTTGGATTCGTCTTGTGTAGATCGGAGATCTACATCGCCCCAGCACGCTAAGGGGTTGGAAGAGAATCTATTCACTGACCAGACGGAGAGGCTGGAGTCGTTAGAAGATGAACTATGCAATATCAAGGGTTTGCTACAGGAGCTGGTGGCTGGAAAGGACAAGAAAGACGAGACGAAACCAACGGAGGGGGCGTGGCAGCATGCACGTGCGAATGTTGGTAAACGACCTATGACGTCATCGCATCAAGTGCGCAGCCGCGTATCCAGGCAGCGGTCTCCTAGCGTCCTTAGTGACGGTTCGAAATGGGACGAAGTCGGGCATCGTGGTCGTCGCCGGAGATCTAAATCATCTTTCTCTACTCGTCACAGACCCCGGTCGTCTTCAGGAGGGTCGTCAATAGATTCCTCTACATCCAGGCTTCACGCCAATACCAAATATGGTGAGTTTGACCATGAAATGTATGTAAAAAAACGGGAAAAGATCGATACCGTTGAGAAGTTGATGTTGGTCAACTTGAATTTTGTCTTAGACTATTACAGGGAGGGCAGAGATGTAGAAGGCATGTTAAAACATCTCCAAGTTCTGGTTGAAAAGGCTGGTACTAGAATGTATACGGTAGCTGCTCTAGTGGCATATGATAAATCAGTTAGGACCAGGGCAAATAATGATGGGATAGAAGCCTTTGGTGTTATAGACAATTCGGATATTCTGAGACACTTATCATATGATGGTACTGTGCAAGCACAGAAAGCATACACTACCAAGGCTAGGAATGGTATCAAACAAAAGGTCTCAAATAATTCTTGCTATGCCTTTAACAGGGCGGAAGGCTGTGTAAGGGATCCCTGCAAATATAGACATGTATGCAGCTCATGTAACAAATCAGGCCACAGTAGAGTGGACTGTCAAGTTAATAAGTCTGAATAGGATTTTACAGGTGGCCAGGTTCCTATATGTGATAGTGTGTCGATGCCAAAATCGTGTATAGTAGGTTTGGTAGATCCTGGTCCGCCCCCACCCGTTGCTCCAGCTCAGGGTGTTGGTGGGTGTAATGCTGGAGTAGTAGAACCTGTCCCCTCTAGTGGTTGCAGGGTGGCAAGTTTACAAACTAAATTTGGAAATGATATTAATATTAAAGCCAACTCTGTTGGTTCGGATGTATCATATATTAGCCCAGTACAGGGCGGAGTTAAACCACTGTTTACGGTTGCTATTAATGATTTACCTAGCATCGAAGTGTATGATAGCTGTATAAATGGTGTGTGCAATTGTGTTCATTATATCAATGGAAAAAATTCCCAAATTTTACCTTGCAGAGTGGCCCCATTCTTAACCCAAAAAGGAGTTATTAATATAAATGATAAAGAGGCACTATTCTTATGGCAAGGTTTTGTTGAGGGGTTCAGGATAGTGGATCCTGACTGCAATACTTCTTATGATTGCAGAAATTATAAGTCAATCCTCGAAGGAAAATTCTATAATGAGTACTGTGGTATATTGTTAGATGAACTAGAAGCTGGTCTAGTCTCTAAAAGTGTAAATAAACCCCGGTGTATCCATGCCCTAGGTGGTGTAGAAAAATCAAATGGCAAGTTAAGACCCATAACTGACTGTAGCATGCCTGATAAAATATCCATTAATAATTTTATGGAGACTACTAGCTCGACGTTTTCTTATAATAGTATTAGCACGGTGACTGCTCAATTGAACAAGAACGATTTCATGAGTGTGGTGGATTTAAAGTCAGCTTACAGGTCTATAAATGTGTATGCACCTCACACTACCATGCAAGGTTTCAGGTGGGATTTTGGACATGGTGAGGATTATTATGTAAGCAACAGGTTAACTTTTGGCCTGAAATGTGCCCCGTATATCTTTAATAGAATCTCTGATTTTATTGTGGAGGTGGCAAAATTCTACGGTGTAGAAAAAATTGTAAATTATCTGGACGACTTTATTGTAATTGCTGATACTTATGATGAGTGTCTTAGACAAAGAAATTTATTAATGGAGTGTATGGCGTACATGGGTTTTGTAGTGTCCAAAGAAAAGGTAACCGAACCATCTCAATTTTGTAAATTCTTAGGCATTAACATAGATTCAGTTAAGTTGGAACTGTCTTTGCCTATTGAAAAGGTTGTAAAAATGGAAAATCTCTTATTGGATAACGTTAATAGGAAATTTATTTCTAAAAAGAACTTAGAGAGGATAGGTGGTTTAATGTCGTTCTGCTCACAAGTGGTTAAGGGTGGTAGAACTTTTAGTAGGCGAATTTTCGATCTCTGCGCTCGGGCACGGCCCGGTGGTTATATTAGGGTTTCAGCTTGCACTCGCCAGGATATTCAGTGGTGGCTGGATTTTTGTAGAGTTTTTAACTGTAAGAGGTTAATTCTAAATGATGATATTGACACACCTATGTACTCAGATTCTTCCATGAAAGGCTTCGGGGCTTGGATGGATAAAGATTATTTATATGGTGACTGGACATCTTACGATAAATTTAATCTAGGTAGTGGTCATTTTACCCAACCACCAATACTGGATAATTTAAAAAACCACCATAGAAATATAAATGTATACGAGTTATATCCTCTTCTTATGGGTCTTAGACGTTGGATATCGGGCTGTAAAAATAAAAGAATACATTGCGTTACCGACAATATGCAAGTGTTAGCTATGGTGAATACCGGTAGGTCAAAAAATAAGCTGTGTATGGAATGGCTTAGAGAGATTTTTTGGCTTTGTTTCATCAATAACGTGGAGGTGTATGCAACTTACATTAGGTCAGAGGATAATATCCTGGCCGACCATCTTTCTAGACTTGTTTATAAGGGTGTTTTGGACAAATGTGTAAACTCTCTTCTTGAAAATGATATGTGTTGCTTTAATTCCAGAATGGAAAAGGTTACAAAAAAGAAAAGAGTTTCTTTTATCGAAGGCTGTGTCAGAGAACACAAGGAGAGCAAGGAAACAGCAACTTAACAGGTATAAAAAATTTTGTAGTCAATTCAAATTATCTAGATTTCCTTGTTCTCCCTCACAGGCTGCTACATATGCAGTGTATTTATCTGAATATATGAAACCCTCTTCTGTAAGGAATTATTTATCCTCTATTTGGTATTATCAAAAACTTAGAGGTGGCCTGGACCATAGCGGTAATTTCATGCTAAAAAAGGTGTTGGATGGTATTGATAGAAATCACGCTGTTCCTACTAGGGTTATTCATCCTTTGAGTCCAAAGGAAATGTTATGTATTAGTTCGTATTTGGATCTTTCCAGCAGGGCCGACTTGAAATTTTGGTTAGCTATTCTCTTATGTTTTAGAGGTGTTCTCAGGGTAGGACATGTTGTATCTTCTCCTCATACACTAAGGGTAGGTGATGTAAAAATGTTTAAAAGTTATGCTAGTCTTCGCATTAAGACCTCTAAGACTGATCAACTTGGTGCCCATGCTTTTAACATATACTTATGTAGGGATGATACCTCACTGTTATGTCCATGTAGAGGATTAGAAAAATTGTGCACAGGTAGGGCTGGGAGTGATTATTTATTTAAAATCAATGGTGTTCCTCTACAGTACCAATATATTAATTCTAGGCTGAAGTCTTTATCTATACGTGCTGGTATCAAAGGTTCGGTCTCCACCCACTCACTTAGACATGGTGGTGCTACTATGTTAAAGGATGCGGGACTCAGCGTAGATTCCATTAAAAAGAAGGTAAATTGGAAATCTAATTCTGTTTTTACATATTTACATAATCATAAAAATGAACTTTTGGAATTAGATAGACTTTGCCAATCTCAATTGCATTGTTGATTGGTATGTGTTTTCACATGTGTTTGGCGTGTTTTTGTGTGTTTTTGGCATGTATGGTGCTGATAGCCCCAAGGTCAGTAACCCACCAAACTCATGTGTCTGTGATATGATCATTTATTATACTACTTCATATTAATATTACTGTATATATCAACATTATTATTATCGATATTACCAGTATTATTCTTCCCTGGTAGCGAGTTAACTTATGGAACTATATACACTCGTGTATATATATATAATTAACCGCGAACGGTTAGGGACTATTTGCAGCGCGCATTGGTATCTATGATGTCATAGCATGACGTCAGGGTAAATACTCCTCCAGTATATAAGGAGAAGTTTCAATGTAACGGTCAATTGGATCGATTCACCTGTACAGGCAACACCACGCTGGGTGTTTCCTTGATTTTTAACGGTTTTCCTTGGTTGACACTTGATTTTTGGATCAAGATGGGGAGGAAATCAACTAGAAATGCTACTACTTCTAGAAAATCGGCCAAATCGGCAAATAAAACGGTGGAATCGGCCAATTTAGGATTTTCGAGTGAGTTGGATTCGTCTTGTGTAGATCGGAGATCTACATCGCCCCAGCACGCTAAGGGGTTGGAAGAGAATCTATTCACTGACCAGACGGAGAGGCTGGAGTCGTTAGAAGATGAACTATGCAATATCAAGGGTTTGCTACAGGAGCTGGTGGCTGGAAAGGACAAGAAAGACGAGACGAAACCAACGGAGGGGGCGTGGCAGCATGCACGTGCGAATGTTGGTAAACGACCTATGACGTCATCGCATCAAGTGCGCAGCAGCGTATCCAGGCAGCGGTCTCCTAGCGTCCTTAGTGACGGTTCGAAATGGGACGAAGTCGGGCATCGTGGTCGTCGCCGGAGATCTAAATCATCTTTCTCTACTCGTCACAGACCCCGGTCGTCTTCAGGAGGGTCGTCAATAGATTCCTCTACATCCAGGCTTCACGCCAATACCAAATATGGTGAGTTTGACCATGAAATGTATGTAAAAAAACGGGAAAAGATCGATACCGTTGAGAAGTTGATGTTGGTCAACTTGAATTTTGTCTTAGACTATTACAGGGAGGGCAGAGATGTAGAAGGCATGTTAAAACATCTCCAAGTTCTGGTTGAAAAGGCTGGTACTAGAATGTATACGGTAGCTGCTCTAGTGGCATATGATAAATCAGTTAGGACCAGGGCAAATAATGATGGGATAGAAGCCTTTGGTGTTATAGACAATTCGGATATTCTGAGACACTTATCATATGATGGTACTGTGCAAGCACAGAAAGCATACACTACCAAGGCTAGGAATGGTATCAAACAAAAGGTCTCAAATAATTCTTGCTATGCCTTTAACAGGGCGGAAGGCTGTGTAAGGGATCCCTGCAAATATAGACATGTATGCAGCTCATGTAACAAATCAGGCCACAGTAGAGTGGACTGTCAAGTTAATAAGTCTGAATAGGATTTTACAGGTGGCCAGGTTCCTATATGTGATAGTGTGTCGATGCCAAAATCGTGTATAGTAGGTTTGGTAGATCCTGGTCCGCCCCCACCCGTTGCTCCAGCTCAGGGTGTTGGTGGGTGTAATGCTGGAGTAGTAGAACCTGTCCCCTCTAGTGGTTGCAGGGTGGCAAGTTTACAAACTAAATTTGGAAATGATATTAATATTAAAGCCAACTCTGTTGGTTCGGATGTATCATATATTAGCCCAGTACAGGGCGGAGTTAAACCACTGTTTACGGTTGCTATTAATGATTTACCTAGCATCGAAGTGTATGATAGCTGTATAAATGGTGTGTGCAATTGTGTTCATTATATCAATGGAAAAAATTCCCAAATTTTACCTTGCAGAGTGGCCCCATTCTTAACCCAAAAAGGAGTTATTAATATAAATGATAAAGAGGCACTATTCTTATGGCAAGGTTTTGTTGAGGGGTTCAGGATAGTGGATCCTGACTGCAATACTTCTTATGATTGCAGAAATTATAAGTCAATCCTCGAAGGAAAATTCTATAATGAGTACTGTGGTATATTGTTAGATGAACTAGAAGCTGGTCTAGTCTCTAAAAGTGTAAATAAACCCCGGTGTATCCATGCCCTAGGTGGTGTAGAAAAATCAAATGGCAAGTTAAGACCCATAACTGACTGTAGCATGCCTGATAAAATATCCATTAATAATTTTATGGAGACTACTAGCTCGACGTTTTCTTATAATAGTATTAGCACGGTGACTGCTCAATTGAACAAGAACGATTTCATGAGTGTGGTGGATTTAAAGTCAGCTTACAGGTCTATAAATGTGTATGCACCTCACACTACCATGCAAGGTTTCAGGTGGGATTTTGGACATGGTGAGGATTATTATGTAAGCAACAGGTTAACTTTTGGCCTGAAATGTGCCCCGTATATCTTTAATAGAATCTCTGATTTTATTGTGGAGGTGGCAAAATTCTACGGTGTAGAAAAAATTGTAAATTATCTGGACGACTTTATTGTAATTGCTGATACTTATGATGAGTGTCTTAGACAAAGAAATTTATTAATGGAGTGTATGGCGTACATGGGTTTTGTAGTGTCCAAAGAAAAGGTAACCGAACCATCTCAATTTTGTAAATTCTTAGGCATTAACATAGATTCAGTTAAGTTGGAACTGTCTTTGCCTATTGAAAAGGTTGTAAAAATGGAAAATCTCTTATTGGATAACGTTAATAGGAAATTTATTTCTAAAAAGAACTTAGAGAGGATAGGTGGTTTAATGTCGTTCTGCTCACAAGTGGTTAAGGGTGGTAGAACTTTTAGTAGGCGAATTTTCGATCTCCGGCCCGGTGGTTATATTAGGGTTTCAGCTTGCACTCGCCAGGATATTCAGTGGTGGCTTGATTTTTGTAGAGTTTTTAACTGTAAGAGGTTAATTCTAAATGATGATATTGACACACCTATGTACTCAGATTCTTCCATGAAAGGCTTCGGGGCTTGGATGGATAAAGATTATTTATATGGTGACTGGACATCTTACGATAAATTTAATCTAGGTAGTGGTCATTTTACCCAACCACCAATACTGGATAATTTAAAAAACCACCATAGAAATATAAATGTATACGAGTTATATCCTCTTCTTATGGGTCTTAGACGTTGGATATCGGGCTGTAAAAATAAAAGAATACATTGCGTTACCGACAATATGCAAGTGTTAGCTATGGTGAATACCGGTAGGTCAAAAAATAAGCTGTGTATGGAATGGCTTAGAGAGATTTTTTGGCTTTGTTTCATCAATAACGTGGAGGTGTATGCAACTTACATTAGGTCAGAGGATAATATCCTGGCCGACCATCTTTCTAGACTTGCTTATAAGGGTGTTTTGGACAAATGTGTAAACTCTCTTCTTGAAAATGATATGTGTTGCTTTAATTCCAGAATGGAAAAGGTTACAAAAAAGAAAAGAGTTTCTTTTATCGAAGGCTGTGTCAGAGAACACAAGGAGAGCAAGGAAACAGCAACTTAACAGGTATAAAAAATTTTGTAGTCAATTCAAATTATCTAGATTTCCTTGTTCTCCCTCACAGGCTGCTACATATGCAGTGTATTTATCTGAATATATGAAACCCTCTTCTGTAAGGAATTATTTATCCTCTATTTGGTATTATCAAAAACTTAGAGGTGGCCTGGACCATAGCGGTAATTTCATGCTAAAAAAGGTGTTGGATGGTATTGATAGAAATCACGCTGTTCCTACTAGGGTTATTCATCCTTTGAGTCCAAAGGAAATGTTATGTATTAGTTCGTATTTGGATCTTTCCAGCAGGGCCGACTTGAAATTTTGGTTAGCTATTCTCTTATGTTTTAGAGGTGTTCTCAGGGTAGGACATGTTGTATCTTCTCCTCATACACTAAGGGTAGGTGATGTAAAAATGTTTAAAAGTTATGCTAGTCTTCGCATTAAGACCTCTAAGACTGATCAACTTGGTGCCCATGCTTTTAACATATACTTATGTAGGGATGATACCTCACTGTTATGTCCATGTAGAGGATTAGAAAAATTGTGCACAGGTAGGGCTGGGAGTGATTATTTATTTAAAATCAATGGTGTTCCTCTACAGTACCAATATATTAATTCTAGGCTGAAGTCTTTATCTATACGTGCTGGTATCAAAGGTTCGGTCTCCACCCACTCACTTAGACATGGTGGTGCTACTATGTTAAAGGATGCGGGACTCAGCGTAGATTCCATTAAAAAGAAGGTAAATTGGAAATCTAATTCTGTTTTTACATATTTACATAATCATAAAAATGAACTTTTGGAATTAGATAGACTTTGCCAATCTCAATTGCATTGTTGATTGGTATGTGTTTTCACATGTGTTTGGCGTGTTTTTGTGTGTTTTTGGCATGTATGGTGCTGATAGCCCCAAGGTCAGTAACCCACCAAACTCATGTGTCTGTGATATGATCATTTATTATACTACTTCATATTAATATTACTGTATATATCAACATTATTATTATCGATATTACCAGTATTATTCTTCCCTGGTAGCGAGTTAACTTATGGAACTATATACACTCGTGTATATATATATAATTAACCGCGAACGGTTAGGGACTATTTGCAGCGCGCATTGGTATCTATGATGTCATAGCATGACGTCAGGGTAAATACTCCTCCAGTATATAAGGAGAAGTTTCAATGTAACGGTCAATTGGATCGATTCACCTGTACAGGCAACACCACGCTGGGTGTTTCCTTGATTTTTAACGGTTTTCCTTGGTTGACACTTGATTTTTGGATCAAGATGGGGAGGAAATCAACTAGAAATGCTACTACTTCTAGAAAATCGGCCAAATCGGCAAATAAAACGGTGGAATCGGCCAATTTAGGATTTTCGAGTGAGTTGGATTCGTCTTGTGTAGATCGGAGATCTACATCGCCCCAGCACGCTAAGGGGTTGGAAGAGAATCTATTCACTGACCAGACGGAGAGGCTGGAGTCGTTAGAAGATGAACTATGCAATATCAAGGGTTTGCTACAGGAGCTGGTGGCTGGAAAGGACAAGAAAGACGAGACGAAACCAACGGAGGGGGCGTGGCAGCATGCACGTGCGAATGTTGGTAAACGACCTATGACGTCATCGCATCAAGTGCGCAGCCGCGTATCCAGGCAGCGGTCTCCTAGCGTCCTTAGTGACGGTTCGAAATGGGACGAAGTCGGGCATCGTGGTCGTCGCCGGAGATCTAAATCATCTTTCTCTACTCGTCACAGACCCCGGTCGTCTTCAGGAGGGTCGTCAATAGATTCCTCTACATCCAGGCTTCACGCCAATACCAAATATGGTGAGTTTGACCATGAAATGTATGTAAAAAAACGGGAAAAGATCGATACCGTTGAGAAGTTGATGTTGGTCAACTTGAATTTTGTCTTAGACTATTACAGGGAGGGCAGAGATGTAGAAGGCATGTTAAAACATCTCCAAGTTCTGGTTGAAAAGGCTGGTACTAGAATGTATACGGTAGCTGCTCTAGTGGCATATGATAAATCAGTTAGGACCAGGGCAAATAATGATGGGATAGAAGCCTTTGGTGTTATAGACAATTCGGATATTCTGAGACACTTATCATATGATCGTACTGTGCAAGCACAGAAAGCATACACTACCAAGGCTAGGAATGGTATCAAACAAAAGGTCTCAAATAATTCTTGCTATGCCTTTAACAGGGCGGAAGGCTGTGTAAGGGATCCCTGCAAATATAGACATGTATGCAGCTCATGTAACAAATCAGGCCACAGTAGAGTGGACTGTCAAGTTAATAAGTCTGAATAGGATTTTACAGGTGGCCAGGTTCCTATATGTGATAGTGTGTCGATGCCAAAATCGTGTATAGTAGGTTTGGTAGATCCTGGTCCGCCCCCACCCGTTGCTCCAGCTCAGGGTGTTGGTGGGTGTAATGCTGGAGTAGTAGAACCTGTCCCCTCTAGTGGTTGCAGGGTGGCAAGTTTACAAACTAAATTTGGAAATGATATTAATATTAAAGCCAACTCTGTTGGTTCGGATGTATCATATATTAGCCCAGTACAGGGCGGAGTTAAACCACTGTTTACGGTTGCTATTAATGATTTACCTAGCATCGAAGTGTATGATAGCTGTATAAATGGTGTGTGCAATTGTGTTCATTATATCAATGGAAAAAATTCCCAAATTTTACCTTGCAGAGTGGCCCCATTCTTAACCCAAAAAGGAGTTATTAATATAAATGATAAAGAGGCACTATTCTTATGGCAAGGTTTTGTTGAGGGGTTCAGGATAGTGGATCCTGACTGCAATACTTCTTATGATTGCAGAAATTATAAGTCAATCCTCGAAGGAAAATTCTATAATGAGTACTGTGGTATATTGTTAGATGAACTAGAAGCTGGTCTAGTCTCTAAAAGTGTAAATAAACCCCGGTGTATCCATGCCCTAGGTGGTGTAGAAAAATCAAATGGCAAGTTAAGACCCATAACTGACTGTAGCATGCCTGATAAAATATCCATTAATAATTTTATGGAGACTACTAGCTCGACGTTTTCTTATAATAGTATTAGCACGGTGACTGCTCAATTGAACAAGAACGATTTCATGAGTGTGGTGGATTTAAAGTCAGCTTACAGGTCTATAAATGTGTATGCACCTCACACTACCATGCAAGGTTTCAGGTGGGATTTTGGACATGGTGAGGATTATTATGTAAGCAACAGGTTAACTTTTGGCCTGAAATGTGCCCCGTATATCTTTAATAGAAGCTCTGATTTTATTGTGGAGGTGGCAAAATTCTACGGTGTAGAAAAAATTGTAAATTATCTGGACGACTTTATTGTAATTGCTGATACTTATGATGAGTGTCTTAGACAAAGAAATTTATTAATGGAGTGTATGGTGTACATGGGTTTTGTAGTGTCCAAAGAAAAGGTAACCGAACCATCTCAATTTTGTAAATTCTTAGGCATTAACATAGATTCAGTTAAGTTGGAACTGTCTTTGCCTATTGAAAAGGTTGTAAAAATGGAAAATCTCTTATTGGATAACGTTAATAGGAAATTTATTTCTAAAAAGAACTTAGAGAGGATAGGTGGTTTAATGTCGTTCTGCTCACAAGTGGTTAAGGGTGGTAGAACTTTTAGTAGGCGAATTTTCGATCTCTGCGCTCGGGCACGGCCCGGTGGTTATATTAGGGTTTCAGCTTGCACTCGCCAGGATATTCAGTGGTGGCTGGATTTTTGTAGAGTTTTTAACTGTAAGAGGTTAATTCTAAATGATGATATTGACACACCTATGTACTCAGATTCTTCCATGAAAGGCTTCGGGGCTTGGATGGATAAAGATTATTTATATGGTGACTGGACATCTTACGATAAATTTAATCTAGGTAGTGGTCATTTTACCCAACCACCAATACTGGATAATTTAAAAAACCACCATAGAAATATAAATGTATACGAGTTATATCCTCTTCTTATGGGTCTTAGACGTTGGATATCGGGCTGTAAAAATAAAAGAATACATTGCGTTACCGACAATATGCAAGTGTTAGCTATGGTGAATACCGGTAGGTCAAAAAATAAGCTGTGTATGGAATGGCTTAGAGAGATTTTTTGGCTTTGTTTCATCAATAACGTGGAGGTGTATGCAACTTACATTAGGTCAGAGGATAATATCCTGGCCGACCATCTTTCTAGACTTGCTTATAAGGGTGTTTTGGACAAATGTGTAAACTCTCTTCTTGAAAATGATATGTGTTGCTTTAATTCCAGAATGGAAAAGGTTACAAAAAAGAAAAGAGTTTCTTTTATCGAAGGCTGTGTCAGAGAACACAAGGAGAGCAAGGAAACAGCAACTTAACAGGTATAAAAAATTTTGTAGTCAATTCAAATTATCTAGATTTCCTTGTTCTCCCTCACAGGCTGCTACATATGCAGTGTATTTATCTGAATATATGAAACCCTCTTCTGTAAGGAATTATTTATCCTCTATTTGGTATTATCAAAAACTTAGAGGTGGCCTGGACCATAGCGGTAATTTCATGCTAAAAAAGGTGTTGGATGGTATTGATAGAAATCACGCTGTTCCTACTAGGGTTATTCATCCTTTGAGTGCAAAGGAAATGTTATGTATTAGTTCGTATTTGGATCTTTCCAGCAGGGCCGACTTGAAATTTTGGTTAGCTATTCTCTTATGTTTTAGAGGTGTTCTCAGGGTAGGACATGTTGTATCTTCTCCTCATACACTAAGGGTAGGTGATGTAAAAATGTTTAAAAGTTATGCTAGTCTTCGCATTAAGACCTCTAAGACTGATCAACTTGGTGCCCATGCTTTTAACATATACTTATGTAGGGATGATACCTCACTGTTATGTCCATGTAGAGGATTAGAAAAATTGTGCACAGGTAGGGCTGGGAGTGATTATTTATTTAAAATCAATGGTGTTCCTCTACAGTACCAATATATTAATTCTAGGCTGAAGTCTTTATCTATACGTGCTGGTATCAAAGGTTCGGTCTCCACCCACTCACTTAGACATGGTGGTGCTACTATGTTAAAGGATGCGGGACTCAGCGTAGATTCCATTAAAAAGAAGGTAAATTGGAAATCTAATTCTGTTTTTACATATTTACATAATCATAAAAATGAACTTTTGGAATTAGATAGACTTTGCCAATCTCAATTGCATTGTTGATTGGTATGTGTTTTCACATGTGTTTGGCGTGTTTTTGTGTGTTTTTGGCATGTATGGTGCTGATAGCCCCAAGGTCAGTAACCCACCAAACTCATGTGTCTGTGATATGATCATTTATTATACTACTTCATATTAATATTACTGTATATATCAACATTATTATTATCGATATTACCAGTATTATTCTTCCCTGGTAGCGAGTTAACTTATGGAACTATATACACTCGTGTATATATATATAATTAACCGCGAACGGTTAGGGACTATTTGCAGCGCGCATTGGTATCTATGATGTCATAGCATGACGTCAGGGTAAATACTCCTCCAGTATATAAGGAGAAGTTTCAATGTAACGGTCAATTGGATCGATTCACCTGTACAGGCAACACCACGCTGGGTGTTTCCTTGATTTTTAACGGTTTTCCTTGGTTGACACTTGATTTTTGGATCAAGATGGGGAGGAAATCAACTAGAAATGCTACTACTTCTAGAAAATCGGCCAAATCGGCAAATAAAACGGTGGAATCGGCCAATTTAGGATTTTCGAGTGAGTTGGATTCGTCTTGTGTAGATCGGAGATCTACATCGCCCCAGCACGCTTAGGGGTTGGAAGAGAATCTATTCACTGACCAGACGGAGAGGCTGGAGTCGTTAGAAGATGAACTATGCAATATCAAGGGTTTGCTACAGGAGCTGGTGGCTGGAAAGGACAAGAAAGACGAGACGAAACCAACGGAGGGGGCGTGGCAGCATGCACGTGCGAATGTTGGTAAACGACCTATGACGTCATCGCATCAAGTGCGCAGCCGCGTATCCAGGCAGCGGTCTCCTAGCGTCCTTAGTGACGGTTCGAAATGGGACGAAGTCGGGCATCGTGGTCGTCGCCGGAGATCTAAATCATCTTTCTCTACTCGTCACAGACCCCGGTCGTCTTCAGGAGGGTCGTCAATAGATTCCTCTACATCCAGGCTTCACGCCAATACCAAATATGGTGAGTTTGACCATGAAATGTATGTAAAAAAACGGGAAAAGATCGATACCGTTGAGAAGTTGATGTTGGTCAACTTGAATTTTGTCTTAGACTATTACAGGGAGGGCAGAGATGTAGAAGGCATGTTAAAACATCTCCAAGTTCTGGTTGAAAAGGCTGGTACTAGAATGTATACGGTAGCTGCTCTAGTGGCATATGATAAATCAGTTAGGACCAGGGCAAATAATGATGGGATAGAAGCCTTTGGTGTTATAGACAATTCGGATATTCTGAGACACTTATCATATGATCGTACTGTGCAAGCACAGAAAGCATACACTACCAAGGCTAGGAATGGTATCAAACAAAAGGTCTCAAATAATTCTTGCTATGCCTTTAACAGGGCGGAAGGCTGTGTAAGGGATCCCTGCAAATATAGACATGTATGCAGCTCATGTAACAAATCAGGCCACAGTAGAGTGGACTGTCAAGTTAATAAGTCTGAATAGGATTTTACAGGTGGCCAGGTTCCTATATGTGATAGTGTGTCGATGCCAAAATCGTGTATAGTAGGTTTGGTAGATCCTGGTCCGCCCCCACCCGTTGCTCCAGCTCAGGGTGTTGGTGGGTGTAATGCTGGAGTAGTAGAACCTGTCCCCTCTAGTGGTTGCAGGGTGGCAAGTTTACAAACTAAATTTGGAAATGATATTAATATTAAAGCCAACTCTGTTGGTTCGGATGTATCATATATTAGCCCAGTACAGGGCGGAGTTAAACCACTGTTTACGGTTGCTATTAATGATTTACCTAGCATCGAAGTGTATGATAGCTGTATAAATGGTGTGTGCAATTGTGTTCATTATATCAATGGAAAAAATTCCCAAATTTTACCTTGCAGAGTGGCCCCATTCTTAACCCAAAAAGGAGTTATTAATATAAATGATAAAGAGGCACTATTCTTATGGCAAGGTTTTGTTGAGGGGTTCAGGATAGTGGATCCTGACTGCAATACTTCTTATGATTGCAGAAATTATAAGTCAATCCTCGAAGGAAAATTCTATAATGAGTACTGTGGTATATTGTTAGATGAACTAGAAGCTGGTCTAGTCTCTAAAAGTGTAAATAAACCCCGGTGTATCCATGCCCTAGGTGGTGTAGAAAAATCAAATGGCAAGTTAAGACCCATAACTGACTGTAGCATGCCTGATAAAATATCCATTAATAATTTTATGGAGACTACTAGCTCGACGTTTTCTTATAATAGTATTAGCACGGTGACTGCTCAATTGAACAAGAACGATTTCATGAGTGTGGTGGATTTAAAGTCAGCTTACAGGTCTATAAATGTGTATGCACCTCACACTACCATGCAAGGTTTCAGGTGGGATTTTGGACATGGTGAGGATTATTATGTAAGCAACAGGTTAACTTTTGGCCTGAAATGTGCCCCGTATATCTTTAATAGAATCTCTGATTTTATTGTGGAGGTGGCAAAATTCTACGGTGTAGAAAAAATTGTAAATTATCTGGACGACTTTATTGTAATTGCTGATACTTATGATGAGTGTCTTAGACAAAGAAATTTATTAATGGAGTGTATGGCGTACATGGGTTTTGTAGTGTCCAAAGAAAAGGTAACCGAACCATCTCAATTTTGTAAATTCTTAGGCATTAACATAGATTCAGTTAAGTTGGAACTGTCTTTGCCTATTGAAAAGGTTGTAAAAATGGAAAATCTCTTATTGGATAACGTTAATAGGAAATTTATTTCTAAAAAGAACTTAGAGAGGATAGGTGGTTTAATGTCGTTCTGCTCACAAGTGGTTAAGGGTGGTAGAACTTTTAGTAGGCGAATTTTCGATCTCTGCGCTCGGGCAAGGCCCGGTGGTTATATTAGGGTTTCAGCTTGCACTCGCCAGGATATTCAGTGGTGGCTGGATTTTTGTAGAGTTTTTAACTGTAAGAGGTTAATTCTAAATGATGATATTGACACACCTATGTACTCAGATTCTTCCATGAAAGGCTTCGGGGCTTGGATGGATAAAGATTATTTATATGGTGACTGGACATCTTACGATAAATTTAATCTAGGTAGTGGTCATTTTACCCAACCACCAATACTGGATAATTTAAAAAACCACCATAGAAATATAAATGTATACGAGTTATATCCTCTTCTTATGGGTCTTAGACGTTGGATATCGGGCTGTAAAAATAAAAGAATACATTGCGTTACCGACAATATGCAAGTGTTAGCTATGGTGAATACCGGTAGGTCAAAAAATAAGCTGTGTATGGAATGGCTTAGAGAGATTTTTTGGCTTTGTTTCATCAATAACGTGGAGGTGTATGCAACTTACATTAGGTCAGAGGATAATATCCTGGCCGACCATCTTTCTAGACTTGCTTATAAGGGTGTTTTGGACAAATGTGTAAACTCTCTTCTTGAAAATGATATGTGTTGCTTTAATTCCAGAATGGAAAAGGTTACAAAAAAGAAAAGAGTTTCTTTTATCGAAGGCTGTGTCAGAGAACACAAGGAGAGCAAGGAAACAGCAACTTAACAGGTATAAAAAATTTTGTAGTCAATTCAAATTATCTAGATTTCCTTGTTCTCCCTCACAGGCTGCTACATATGCAGTGTATTTATCTGAATATATGAAACCCTCTTCTGTAAGGAATTATTTATCCTCTATTTGGTATTATCAAAAACTTAGAGGTGGCCTGGACCATAGCGGTAATTTCATGCTAAAAAAGGTGTTGGATGGTATTGATAGAAATCACGCTGTTCCTACTAGGGTTATTCATCCTTTGAGTCCAAAGGAAATGTTATGTATTAGTTCGTATTTGGATCTTTCCAGCAGGGCCGACTTGAAATTTTGGTTAGCTATTCTCTTATGTTTTAGAGGTGTTCTCAGGGTAGGACATGTTGTATCTTCTCCTCATACACTAAGGGTAGGTGATGTAAAAATGTTTAAAAGTTATGCTAGTCTTCGCATTAAGACCTCTAAGACTGATCAACTTGGTGCCCATGCTTTTAACATATACTTATGTAGGGATGATACCTCACTGTTATGTCCATGTAGAGGATTAGAAAAATTGTGCACAGGTAGGGCTGGGAGTGATTATTTATTTAAAATCAATGGTGTTCCTCTACAGTACCAATATATTAATTCTAGGCTGAAGTCTTTATCTATACGTGCTGGTATCAAAGGTTCGGTCTCCACCCACTCACTTAGACATGGTGGTGCTACTATGTTAAAGGATGCGGGACTCAGCGTAGATTCCATTAAAAAGAAGGTAAATTGGAAATCTAATTCTGTTTTTACATATTTACATAATCATAAAAATGAACTTTTGGAATTAGATAGACTTTGCCAATCTCAATTGCATTGTTGATTGGTATGTGTTTTCACATGTGTTTGGCGTGTTTTTGTGTGTTTTTGGCATGTATGGTGCTGATAGCCCCAAGGTCAGTAACCCACCAAACTCATGTGTCTGTGATATGATCATTTATTATACTACTTCATATTAATATTACTGTATATATCAACATTATTATTATCGATATTACCAGTATTATTCTTCCCTGGTAGCGAGTTAACTTATGGAACTATATACACTCGTGTATATATATATAATTAACCGCGAACGGTTAGGGACTATTTGCAGCGCGCATTGGTATCTATGATGTCATAGCATGACGTCAGGGTAAATACTCCTCCAGTATATAAGGAGAAGTTTCAATGTAACGGTCAATTGGATCGATTCACCTGTACAGGCAACACCACGCTGGGTGTTTCCTTGATTTTTAACGGTTTTCCTTGGTTGACACTTGATTTTTGGATCAAGATGGGGAGGAAATCAACTAGAAATGCTACTACTTCTAGAAAATCGGCCAAATCGGCAAATAAAACGGTGGAATCGGCCAATTTAGGATTTTCGAGTGAGTTGGATTCGTCTTGTGTAGATCGGAGATCTACATCGCCCCAGCACGCTAAGGGGTTGGAAGAGAATCTATTCACTGACCAGACGGAGAGGCTGGAGTCGTTAGAAGATGAACTATGCAATATCAAGGGTTTGCTACAGGAGCTGGTGGCTGGAAAGGACAAGAAAGACGAGACGAAACCAACGGAGGGGGCGTGGCAGCATGCACGTGCGAATGTTGGTAAACGACCTATGACGTCATCGCATCAAGTGCGCAGCCGCGTATCCAGGCAGCGGTCTCCTAGCGTCCTTAGTGACGGTTCGAAATGGGACGAAGTCGGGCATCGTGGTCGTCGCCGGAGATCTAAATCATCTTTCTCTACTCGTCACAGACCCCGGTCGTCTTCAGGAGGGTCGTCAATAGATTCCTCTACATCCAGGCTTCACGCCAATACCAAATATGGTGAGTTTGACCATGAAATGTATGTAAAAAAACGGGAAAAGATCGATACCGTTGAGAAGTTGATGTTGGTCAACTTGAATTTTGTCTTAGACTATTACAGGGAGGGCAGAGATGTAGAAGGCATGTTAAAACATCTCCAAGTTCTGGTTGAAAAGGCTGGTACTAGAATGTATACGGTAGCTGCTCTAGTGGCATATGATAAATCAGTTAGGACCAGGGCAAATAATGATGGGATAGAAGCCTTTGGTGTTATAGACAATTCGGATATTCTGAGACACTTATCATATGATGGTACTGTGCAAGCACAGAAAGCATACACTACCAAGGCTAGGAATGGTATCAAACAAAAGGTCTCAAATAATTCTTGCTATGCCTTTAACAGGGCGGAAGGCTGTGTAAGGGATCCCTGCAAATATAGACATGTATGCAGCTCATGTAACAAATCAGGCCACAGTAGAGTGGACTGTCAAGTTAATAAGTCTGAATAGGATTTTACAGGTGGCCAGGTTCCTATATGTGATAGTGTGTCGATGCCAAAATCGTGTATAGTAGGTTTGGTAGATCCTGGTCCGCCCCCACCCGTTGCTCCAGCTCAGGGTGTTGGTGGGTGTAATGCTGGAGTAGTAGAACCTGTCCCCTCTAGTGGTTGCAGGGTGGCAAGTTTACAAACTAAATTTGGAAATGATATTAATATTAAAGCCAACTCTGTTGGTTCGGATGTATCATATATTAGCCCAGTACAGGGCGGAGTTAAACCACTGTTTACGGTTGCTATTAATGATTTACCTAGCATCGAAGTGTATGATAGCTGTATAAATGGTGTGTGCAATTGTGTTCATTATATCAATGGAAAAAATTCCCAAATTTTACCTTGCAGAGTGGCCCCATTCTTAACCCAAAAAGGAGTTATTAATATAAATGATAAAGAGGCACTATTCTTATGGCAAGGTTTTGTTGAGGGGTTCAGGATAGTGGATCCTGACTGCAATACTTCTTATGATTGCAGAAATTATAAGTCAATCCTCGAAGGAAAATTCTATAATGAGTACTGTGGTATATTGTTAGATGAACTAGAAGCTGGTCTAGTCTCTAAAAGTGTAAATAAACCCCGGTGTATCCATGCCCTAGGTGGTGTAGAAAAATCAAATGGCAAGTTAAGACCCATAACTGACTGTAGCATGCCTGATAAAATATCCATTAATAATTTTATGGAGACTACTAGCTCGACGTTTTCTTATAATAGTATTAGCACGGTGACTGCTCAATTGAACAAGAACGATTTCATGAGTGTGGTGGATTTAAAGTCAGCTTACAGGTCTATAAATGTGTATGCACCTCACACTACCATGCAAGGTTTCAGGTGGGATTTTGGACATGGTGAGGATTATTATGTAAGCAACAGGTTAACTTTTGGCCTGAAATGTGCCCCGTATATCTTTAATAGAATCTCTGATTTTATTGTGGAGGTGGCAAAATTCTACGGTGTAGAAAAAATTGTAAATTATCTGGACGACTTTATTGTAATTGCTGATACTTATGATGAGTGTCTTAGACAAAGAAATTTATTAATGGAGTGTATGGCGTACATGGGTTTTGTAGTGTCCAAAGAAAAGGTAACCGAACCATCTCAATTTTGTAAATTCTTAGGCATTAACATAGATTCAGTTAAGTTGGAACTGTCTTTGCCTATTGAAAAGGTTGTAAAAATGGAAAATCTCTTATTGGATAACGTTAATAGGAAATTTATTTCTAAAAAGAACTTAGAGAGGATAGGTGGTTTAATGTCGTTCTGCTCACAAGTGGTTAAGGGTGGTAGAACTTTTAGTAGGCGAATTTTCGATCTCTGCGCTCGGGCACGGCCCGGTGGTTATATTAGGGTTTCAGCTTGCACTCGCCAGGATATTCAGTGGTGGCTGGATTTTTGTAGAGTTTTTAACTGTAAGAGGTTAATTCTAAATGATGATATTGACACACCTATGTACTCAGATTCTTCCATGAAAGGCTTCGGGGCTTGGATGGATAAAGATTATTTATATGGTGACTGGACATCTTACGATAAATTTAATCTAGGTAGTGGTCATTTTACCCAACCACCAATACTGGATAATTTAAAAAACCACCATAGAAATATAAATGTATACGAGTTATATCCTCTTCTTATGGGTCTTAGACGTTGGATATCGGGCTGTAAAAATAAAAGAATACATTGCGTTACCGACAATATGCAAGTGTTAGCTATGGTGAATACCGGTAGGTCAAAAAATAAGCTGTGTATGGAATGGCTTAGAGAGATTTTTTGGCTTTGTTTCATCAATAACGTGGAGGTGTATGCAACTTACATTAGGTCAGAGGATAATATCCTGGCCGACCATCTTTCTAGACTTGCTTATAAGGGTGTTTTGGACAAATGTGTAAACTCTCTTCTTGAAAATGATATGTGTTGCTTTAATTCCAGAATGGAAAAGGTTACAAAAAAGAAAAGAGTTTCTTTTATCGAAGGCTGTGTCAGAGAACACAAGGAGAGCAAGGAAACAGCAACTTAACAGGTATAAAAAATTTTGTAGTCAATTCAAATTATCTAGATTTCCTTGTTCTCCCTCACAGGCTGCTACATATGCAGTGTATTTATCTGAATATATGAAACCCTCTTCTGTAAGGAATTATTTATCCTCTATTTGGTATTATCAAAAACTTAGAGGTGGCCTGGACCATAGCGGTAATTTCATGCTAAAAAAGGTGTTGGATGGTATTGATAGAAATCACGCTGTTCCTACTAGGGTTATTCATCCTTTGAGTCCAAAGGAAATGTTATGTATTAGTTCGTATTTGGATCTTTCCAGCAGGGCCGACTTGAAATTTTGGTTAGCTATTCTCTTATGTTTTAGAGGTGTTCTCAGGGTAGGACATGTTGTATCTTCTCCTCATACACTAAGGGTAGGTGATGTAAAAATGTTTAAAAGTTATGCTAGTCTTCGCATTAAGACCTCTAAGACTGATCAACTTGGTGCCCATGCTTTTAACATATACTTATGTAGGGATGATACCTCACTGTTATGTCCATGTAGAGGATTAGAAAAATTGTGCACAGGTAGGGCTGGGAGTGATTATTTATTTAAAATCAATGGTGTTCCTCTACAGTACCAATATATTAATTCTAGGCTGAAGTCTTTATCTATACGTGCTGGTATCAAAGGTTCGGTCTCCACCCACTCACTTAGACATGGTGGTGCTACTATGTTAAAGGATGCGGGACTCAGCGTAGATTCCATTAAAAAGAAGGTAAATTGGAAATCTAATTCTGTTTTTACATATTTACATAATCATAAAAATGAACTTTTGGAATTAGATAGACTTTGCCAATCTCAATTGCATTGTTGATTGGTATGTGTTTTCACATGTGTTTGGCGTGTTTTTGTGTGTTTTTGGCATGTATGGTGCTGATAGCCCCAAGGTCAGTAACCCACCAAACTCATGTGTCTGTGATATGATCATTTATTATACTACTTCATATTAATATTACTGTATATATCAACATTATTATTATCGATATTACCAGTATTATTCTTCCCTGGTAGCGAGTTAACTTATGGAACTATATACACTCGTGTATATATATATAATTAACCGCGAACGGTTAGGGACTATTTGCAGCGCGCATTGGTATCTATGATGTCATAGCATGACGTCAGGGTAAATACTCCTCCAGTATATAAGGAGAAGTTTCAATGTAACGGTCAATTGGATCGATTCACCTGTACAGGCAACACCACGCTGGGTGTTTCCTTGATTTTTAACGGTTTTCCTTGGTTGACACTTGATTTTTGGATCAAGATGGGGAGGAAATCAACTAGAAATGCTACTACTTCTAGAAAATCGGCCAAATCGGCAAATAAAACGGTGGAATCGGCCAATTTAGGATTTTCAAGTGAGTTGGATTCGTCTTGTGTAGATCGGAGATCTACATCGCCCCAGCACGCTAAGGGGTTGGAAGAGAATCTATTCACTGACCAGACGGAGAGGCTGGAGTCGTTAGAAGATGAACTATGCAATATCAAGGGTTTGCTACAGGAGCTGGTGGCTGGAAAGGACAAGAAAGACGAGACGAAACCAACGGAGGGGGCGTGGCAGCATGCACGTGCGAATGTTGGTAAACGACCTATGACGTCATCGCATCAAGTGCGCAGCCGCGTATCCAGGCAGCGGTCTCCTAGCGTCCTTAGTGACGGTTCGAAATGGGACGAAGTCGGGCATCGTGGTCGTCGCCGGAGATCTAAATCATCTTTCTCTACTCGTCACAGAGCCCGGTCGTCTTCAGGAGGGTCGTCAATAGATTCCTCTACATCCAGGCTTCACGCCAATACCAAATATGGTGAGTTTGACCATGAAATGTATGTAAAAAAACGGGAAAAGATCGATACCGTTGAGAAGTTGATGTTGGTCAACTTGAATTTTGTCTTAGACTATTACAGGGAGGGCAGAGATGTAGAAGGCATGTTAAAACATCTCCAAGTTCTGGTTGAAAAGGCTGGTACTAGAATGTATACGGTAGCTGCTCTAGTGGCATATGATAAATCAGTTAGGACCAGGGCAAATAATGATGGGATAGAAGCCTTTGGTGTTATAGACAATTCGGATATTCTGAGACACTTATCATATGATGGTACTGTGCAAGCACAGAAAGCATACACTACCAAGGCTAGGAATGGTATCAAACAAAAGGTCTCAAATAATTCTTGCTATGCCTTTAACAGGGCGGAAGGCTGTGTAAGGGATCCCTGCAAATATAGACATGTATGCAGCTCATGTAACAAATCAGGCCACAGTAGAGTGGACTGTCAAGTTAATAAGTCTGAATAGGATTTTACAGGTGGCCAGGTTCCTATATGTGATAGTGTGTCGATGCCAAAATCGTGTATAGTAGGTTTGGTAGATCCTGGTCCGCCCCCACCCGTTGCTCCAGCTCAGGGTGTTGGTGGGTGTAATGCTGGAGTAGTAGAACCTGTCCCCTCTAGTGGTTGCAGGGTGGCAAGTTTACAAACTAAATTTGGAAATGATATTAATATTAAAGCCAACTCTGTTGGTTCGGATGTATCATATATTAGCCCAGTACAGGGCGGAGTTAAACCACTGTTTACGGTTGCTATTAATGATTTACCTAGCATCGAAGTGTATGATAGCTGTATAAATGGTGTGTGCAATTGTGTTCATTATATCAATGGAAAAAATTCCCAAATTTTACCTTGCAGAGTGGCCCCATTCTTAACCCAAAAAGGAGTTATTAATATAAATGATAAAGAGGCACTATTCTTATGGCAAGGTTTTGTTGAGGGGTTCAGGATAGTGGATCCTGACTGCAATACTTCTTATGATTGCAGAAATTATAAGTCAATCCTCGAAGGAAAATTCTATAATGAGTACTGTGGTATATTGTTAGATGAACTAGAAGCTGGTCTAGTCTCTAAAAGTGTAAATAAACCCCGGTGTATCCATGCCCTAGGTGGTGTAGAAAAATCAAATGGCAAGTTAAGACCCATAACTGACTGTAGCATGCCTGATAAAATATCCATTAATAATTTTATGGAGACTACTAGCTCGACGTTTTCTTATAATAGTATTAGCACGGTGACTGCTCAATTGAACAAGAACGATTTCATGAGTGTGGTGGATTTAAAGTCAGCTTACAGGTCTATAAATGTGTATGCACCTCACACTACCATGCAAGGTTTCAGGTGGGATTTTGGACATGGTGAGGATTATTATGTAAGCAACAGGTTAACTTTTGGCCTGAAATGTGCCCCGTATATCTTTAATAGAATCTCTGATTTTATTGTGGAGGTGGCAAAATTCTACGGTGTAGAAAAAATTGTAAATTATCTGGACGACTTTATTGTAATTGCTGATACTTATGATGAGTGTCTTAGACAAAGAAATTTATTAATGGAGTGTATGGCGTACATGGGTTTTGTAGTGTCCAAAGAAAAGGTAACCGAACCATCTCAATTTTGTAAATTCTTAGGCATTAACATAGATTCAGTTAAGTTGGAACTGTCTTTGCCTATTGAAAAGGTTGTAAAAATGGAAAATCTCTTATTGGATAACGTTAATAGGAAATTTATTTCTAAAAAGAACTTAGAGAGGATAGGTGGTTTAATGTCGTTCTGCTCACAAGTGGTTAAGGGTGGTAGAACTTTTAGTAGGCGAATTTTCGATCTCTGCGCTCGGGCACGGCCCGGTGGTTATATTAGGGTTTCAGCTTGCACTCGCCAGGATATTCAGTGGTGGCTGGATTTTTGTAGAGTTTTTAACTGTAAGAGGTTAATTCTAAATGATGATATTGACACACCTATGTACTCAGATTCTTCCATGAAAGGCTTCGGGGCTTGGATGGATAAAGATTATTTATATGGTGACTGGACATCTTACGATAAATTTAATCTAGGTAGTGGTCATTTTACCCAACCACCAATACTGGATAATTTAAAAAACCACCATAGAAATATAAATGTATACGAGTTATATCCTCTTCTTATGGGTCTTAGACGTTGGATATCGGGCTGTAAAAATAAAAGAATACATTGCGTTACCGACAATATGCAAGTGTTAGCTATGGTGAATACCGGTAGGTCAAAAAATAAGCTGTGTATGGAATGGCTTAGAGAGATTTTTTGGCTTTGTTTCATCAATAACGTGGAGGTGTATGCAACTTACATTAGGTCAGAGGATAATATCCTGGCCGACCATCTTTCTAGACTTGCTTATAAGGGTGTTTTGGACAAATGTGTAAACTCTCTTCTTGAAAATGATATGTGTTGCTTTAATTCCAGAATGGAAAAGGTTACAAAAAAGAAAAGAGTTTCTTTTATCGAAGGCTGTGTCAGAGAACACAAGGAGAGCAAGGAAACAGCAACTTAACAGGTATAAAAAATTTTGTAGTCAATTCAAATTATCTAGATTTCCTTGTTCTCCCTCACAGGCTGCTACATATGCAGTGTATTTATCTGAATATATGAAACCCTCTTCTGTAAGGAATTATTTATCCTCTATTTGGTATTATCAAAAACTTAGAGGTGGCCTGGACCATAGCGGTAATTTCATGCTAAAAAAGGTGTTGGATGGTATTGATAGAAATCACGCTGTTCCTACTAGGGTTATTCATCCTTTGAGTCCAAAGGAAATGTTATGTATTAGTTCGTATTTGGATCTTTCCAGCAGGGCCGACTTGAAATTTTGGTTAGCTATTCTCTTATGTTTTAGAGGTGTTCTCAGGGTAGGACATGTTGTATCTTCTCCTCATACACTAAGGGTACGTGATGTAAAAATGTTTAAAAGTTATGCTAGTCTTCGCATTAAGACCTCTAAGACTGATCAACTTGGTGCCCATGCTTTTAACATATACTTATGTAGGGATGATACCTCACTGTTATGTCCATGTAGAGGATTAGAAAAATTGTGCACAGGTAGGGCTGGGAGTGATTATTTATTTAAAATCAATGGTGTTCCTCTACAGTACCAATATATTAATTCTAGGCTGAAGTCTTTATCTATACGTGCTGGTATCAAAGGTTCGGTCTCCACCCACTCACTTAGACATGGTGGTGCTACTATGTTAAAGGATGCGGGACTCAGCGTAGATTCCATTAAAAAGAAGGTAAATTGGAAATCTAATTCTGTTTTTACATATTTACATAATCATAAAAATGAACTTTTGGAATTAGATAGACTTTGCCAATCTCAATTGCATTGTTGATTGGTATGTGTTTTCACATGTGTTTGGCGTGTTTTTGTGTGTTTTTGGCATGTATGGTGCTGATAGCCCCAAGGTCAGTAACCCACCAAACTCATGTGTCTGTGATATGATCATTTATTATACTACTTCATATTAATATTACTGTATATATCAACATTATTATTATCGATATTACCAGTATTATTCTTCCCTGGTAGCGAGTTAACTTATGGAACTATATACACTCGTGTATATATATATAATTAACCGCGAACGGTTAGGGACTATTTGCAGCGCGCATTGGTATCTATGATGTCATAGCATGACGTCAGGGTAAATACTCCTCCAGTATATAAGGAGAAGTTTCAATGTAACGGTCAATTGGATCGATTCACCTGTACAGGCAACACCACGCTGGGTGTTTCCTTGATTTTTAACGGTTTTCCTTGGTTGACACTTGATTTTTGGATCAAGATGGGGAGGAAATCAACTAGAAATGCTACTACTTCTAGAAAATCGGCCAAATCGGCAAATAAAACGGTGGAATCGGCCAATTTAGGATTTTCGAGTGAGTTGGATTCGTCTTGTGTAGATCGGAGATCTACATCGCCCCAGCACGCTAAGGGGTTGGAAGAGAATCTATTCACTGACCAGACGGAGAGGCTGGAGTCGTTAGAAGATGAACTATGCAATATCAAGGGTTTGCTACAGGAGCTGGTGGCTGGAAAGGACAAGAAAGACGAGACGAAACCAACGGAGGGGGCGTGGCAGCATGCACGTGCGAATGTTGGTAAACGACCTATGACGTCATCGCATCAAGTGCGCAGCCGCGTATCCAGGCAGCGGTCTCCTAGCGTCCTTAGTGACGGTTCGAAATGGGACGAAGTCGGGCATCGTGGTCGTCGCCGGAGATCTAAATCATCTTTCTCTACTCGTCACAGACCCCGGTCGTCTTCAGGAGGGTCGTCAATAGATTCCTCTACATCCAGGCTTCACGCCAATACCAAATATGGTGAGTTTGACCATGAAATGTATGTAAAAAAACGGGAAAAGATCGATACCGTTGAGAAGTTGATGTTGGTCAACTTGAATTTTGTCTTAGACTATTACAGGGAGGGCAGAGATGTAGAAGGCATGTTAAAACATCTCCAAGTTCTGGTTGAAAAGGCTGGTACTAGAATGTATACGGTAGCTGCTCTAGTGGCATATGATAAATCAGTTAGGACCAGGGCAAATAATGATGGGATAGAAGCCTTTGGTGTTATAGACAATTCGGATATTCTGAGACACTTATCATATGATGGTACTGTGCAAGCACAGAAAGCATACACTACCAAGGCTAGGAATGGTATCAAACAAAAGGTCTCAAATAATTCTTGCTATGCCTTTAACAGGGCGGAAGGCTGTGTAAGGGATCCCTGCAAATATAGACATGTATGCAGCTCATGTAACAAATCAGGCCACAGTAGAGTGGACTGTCAAGTTAATAAGTCTGAATAGGATTTTACAGGTGGCCAGGTTCCTATATGTGATAGTGTGTCGATGCCAAAATCGTGTATAGTAGGTTTGGTAGATCCTGGTCCGCCCCCACCCGTTGCTCCAGCTCAGGGTGTTGGTGGGTGTAATGCTGGAGTAGTAGAACCTGTCCCCTCTAGTGGTTGCAGGGTGGCAAGTTTACAAACTAAATTTGGAAATGATATTAATATTAAAGCCAACTCTGTTGGTTCGGATGTATCATATATTAGCCCAGTACAGGGCGGAGTTAAACCACTGTTTACGGTTGCTATTAATGATTTACCTAGCATCGAAGTGTATGATAGCTGTATAAATGGTGTGTGCAATTGTGTTCATTATATCAATGGAAAAAATTCCCAAATTTTACCTTGCAGAGTGGCCCCATTCTTAACCCAAAAAGGAGTTATTAATATAAATGATAAAGAGGCACTATTCTTATGGCAAGGTTTTGTTGAGGGGTTCAGGATAGTGGATCCTGACTGCAATACTTCTTATGATTGCAGAAATTATAAGTCAATCCTCGAAGGAAAATTCTATAATGAGTACTGTGGTATATTGTTAGATGAACTAGAAGCTGGTCTAGTCTCTAAAAGTGTAAATAAACCCCGGTGTATCCATGCCCTAGGTGGTGTAGAAAAATCAAATGGCAAGTTAAGACCCATAACTGACTGTAGCATGCCTGATAAAATATCCATTAATAATTTTATGGAGACTACTAGCTCGACGTTTTCTTATAATAGTATTAGCACGGTGACTGCTCAATTGAACAAGAACGATTTCATGAGTGTGGTGGATTTAAAGTCAGCTTACAGGTCTATAAATGTGTATGCACCTCACACTACCATGCAAGGTTTCAGGTGGGATTTTGGACATGGTGAGGATTATTATGTAAGCAACAGGTTAACTTTTGGCCTGAAATGTGCCCCGTATATCTTTAATAGAATCTCTGATTTTATTGTGGAGGTGGCAAAATTCTACGGTGTAGAAAAAATTGTAAATTATCTGGACGACTTTATTGTAATTGCTGATACTTATGATGAGTGTTTTAGACAAAGAAATTTATTAATGGAGTGTATGGCGTACATGGGTTTTGTAGTGTCCAAAGAAAAGGTAACCGAACCATCTCAATTTTGTAAATTCTTAGGCATTAACATAGATTCAGTTAAGTTGGAACTGTCTTTGCCTATTGAAAAGGTTGTAAAAATGGAAAATCTCTTATTGGATAACGTTAATAGGAAATTTATTTCTAAAAAGAACTTAGAGAGGATAGGTGGTTTAATGTCGTTCTGCTCACAAGTGGTTAAGGGTGGTAGAACTTTTAGTAGGCGAATTTTCGATCTCTGCGCTCGGGCACGGCCCGGTGGTTATATTAGGGTTTCAGCTTGCACTCGCCAGGATATTCAGTGGTGGCTGGATTTTTGTAGAGTTTTTAACTGTAAGAGGTTAATTCTAAATGATGATATTGACACACCTATGTACTCAGATTCTTCCATGAAAGGCTTCGGGGCTTGGATGGATAAAGATTATTTATATGGTGACTGGACATCTTACGATAAATTTAATCTAGGTAGTGGTCATTTTACCCAACCACCAATACTGGATAATTTAAAAAACCACCATAGAAATATAAATGTATACGAGTTATATCCTCTTCTTATGGGTCTTAGACGTTGGATATCGGGCTGTAAAAATAAAAGAATACATTGCGTTACCGACAATATGCAAGTGTTAGCTATGGTGAATACCGGTAGGTCAAAAAATAAGCTGTGTATGGAATGGCTTAGAGAGATTTTTTGGCTTTGTTTCATCAATAACGTGGAGGTGTATGCAACTTACATTAGGTCAGAGGATAATATCCTGGCCGACCATCTTTCTAGACTTGCTTATAAGGGTGTTTTGGACAAATGTGTAAACTCTCTTCTTGAAAATGATATGTGTTGCTTTAATTCCAGAATGGAAAAGGTTACAAAAAAGAAAAGAGTTTCTTTTATCGAAGGCTGTGTCAGAGAACACAAGGAGAGCAAGGAAACAGCAACTTAACAGGTATAAAAAATTTTGTAGTCAATTCAAATTATCTAGATTTCCTTGTTCTCCCTCACAGGCTGCTACATATGCAGTGTATTTATCTGAATATATGAAACCCTCTTCTGTAAGGAATTATTTATCCTCTATTTGGTATTATCAAAAACTTAGAGGTGGCCTGGACCATAGCGGTAATTTCATGCTAAAAAAGGTGTTGGATGGTATTGATAGAAATCACGCTGTTCCTACTAGGGTTATTCATCCTTTGAGTCCAAAGGAAATGTTATGTATTAGTTCGTATTTGGATCTTTCCAGCAGGGCCGACTTGAAATTTTGGTTAGCTATTCTCTTATGTTTTAGAGGTGTTCTCAGGGTAGGACATGTTGTATCTTCTCCTCATACACTAAGGGTAGGTGATGTAAAAATGTTTAAAAGTTATGCTAGTCTTCGCATTAAGACCTCTAAGACTGATCAACTTGGTGCCCATGCTTTTAACATATACTTATGTAGGGATGATACCTCACTGTTATGTCCATGTAGAGGATTAGAAAAATTGTGCACAGGTAGGGCTGGGAGTGATTATTTATTTAAAATCAATGGTGTTCCTCTACAGTACCAATATATTAATTCTAGGCTGAAGTCTTTATCTATACGTGCTGGTATCAAAGGTTCGGTCTCCACCCACTCACTTAGACATGGTGGTGCTACTATGTTAAAGGATGCGGGACTCAGCGTAGATTCCATTAAAAAGAAGGTAAATTGGAAATCTAATTCTGTTTTTACATATTTACATAATCATAAAAATGAACTTTTGGAATTAGATAGACTTTGCCAATCTCAATTGCATTGTTGATTGGTATGTGTTTTCACATGTGTTTGGCATGTTTTTGTGTGTTTTTGGCATGTATGGTGCTGATAGCCCCAAGGTCAGTAACCCACCAAACTCATGTGTCTGTGATATGATCATTTATTATACTACTTCATATTAATATTACTGTATATATCAACATTATTATTATCGATATTACCAGTATTATTCTTCCCTGGTAGCGAGTTAACTTATGGAACTATATACACTCGTGTATATATATATAATTAACCGCGAACGGTTAGGGACTATTTGCAGCGCGCCTTGGTATCTATGATGTCATAGCATGACGTCAGGGTAAATACTCCTCCAGTATATAAGGAGAAGTTTCAATGTAACGGTCAATTGGATCGATTCACCTGTACAGGCAACACCACGCTGGGTGTTTCCTTGATTTTTAAATTTTTACTATTGTTATTACTATTGTTATTACTATTGTTATGACTGTACTATTATTATATTATGCATTTTACTGACTATGCTTATTGTCAACTAATTATTATAGTTGTTTAATAAAGGCATGTATGGTGCTGATAGCCCCAAGGTCAGTAACCCACCAAACTCATGTGTCTGTGATATGATCATTTATTATACTACTTCATATTAATATTACTGTATATATCAACATTATTATTATCGATATTACCAGTATTATTCTTCCCTGGTAGCGAGTTAACTTATATATATATATATATATATATATATATATATATATATATATATATATATATATATAACCCACGTCAGGTAATTCAAATCTTTTCATGTCGATGCAATCCCAACATCCAGTTTTAGAGCCTAAGAGATATATCAGCACCCCATTAACCCTGGTGCTTAAAGAGATGAATGCATACACAGGTCAGCATGATGCATGAGTGCCCTGGCCTGTAGACTGTAGACTTGTCAATGATGACTAAATTCATGCATCATGGGAATAAGGGAACATTCAACACTTATGTCACTGGGTTTTTTGTGTTTTTTTTTTTTTTTTTTTTTTTTGCATTATTTTTCAGGACCCACCCACACCCTTGTTACTGTTTTTTAAAAAGAACATATACAGCTTTGTCACCAGAACCAAAAGACCCCCCCCTACCCCCTAAACAGTGACGTAATTGTTAAACGTTCCCTAAAGTGGCCAGAATGTATTAACACTAGTGAGACGCAGAGGGCTTAGGATTCATTACTGGCCCTTGGACAGTAGGCCTATAGAGACGGCTTGCTATGATTGAAACAAAATCCAATAAGCATCCATGACGTCACAGATTTGGTTTTATGACGTCATGGCTTAGGCAGCATGACGTAAAATAATCCTATCGCAGTAACCCCAAGACACGTCTGAACACAAACTATAAATATGTATATGTACGGTCTGCACCCCTGCAACATAATGTCAATGCGTACTGTGAACCCCTGTAGTGGTCGCATACAGGGCCAATAAAAATGTATGTTTCTGGTAACATGGCCGAAAAAGTTATTCCTTTGTTTTCTTTTTCTTTTCAGTGGCTAATGCCTAATAATGCCGTACCGTGCTGGGGTCGTTTTCTCCACGATAATTGAGAAAATGCATGCGTATACATTTCGAATGAATAATTGAAAATTTCTGAAAAGATTCATCATGGCTGTATATATGTAACAGTTTGCCCTACATAATACATCGTTAAGATAAAATACATGTAGGCACAATATCTATACGGCTCCTCCCCAAGTGTCCACACGTAATAAGGGGGGACACGTATATATATATATATATATATATATATATATATATATATATATATATATATATATATATATATATATATATATATATGTGTGTGTGTGTGTGTGTGTGTGTATACATGTAAACCACAGGGACTGGTCTATGCCCTGGGTTTATGTAAATGTTGTATAACGTCTAATCAGTTAATTACAATGAGTCACAAGATGCGCTATTTGCTTTTGGCAAACATCTACATGTCCATAGCCAATATTTTTCTGTTTGTACAGGTCTGTATATCAATTGCATATGCAATTACCAGAACTTTGGTGGCCAAATTGCATAGAAACCCTCGATGTTTATAATGCATGTTATAGGCCTAGTTGAATAACCAGGTCCATTTCGAAAATTGAATCCCAACTCTCGCAGGGATCCCGACACTTGACTGTCATATAAAAAGATATCACATTCTCACGCTATTCCTCTACTCTATAAGTGTAAAAACAGGAGAAGCGTTTTGTCTGCAATAGCTCCTCCACAGGTAACAATGGACAACGGTAACGATATTAGTGAAGACTCCATCTCACAAGTGAGAGGCCTTCTCCTGTCGTTGCCAAGACACCTGGAGCAAGGCACACAGTTACAGCCTCAATACAATGTAGGAATAGATGTAGCTGTATAGGCCTTTCCCCTTATCGTTACTGCCCTGTGCATGAAGCTATAACTTTATGGGCAGGTAGTGAGACTAATAATAATGTTTAGTTTGCATACTACTAATTATGTACATTTCAATCTGTAAGTCTTAATTTCATTCGCCATTCTTATCTCCCACCATGGCATCATCATTTCCATCTGCGTCAACTTCCGGTTTGGGTCCGACGACTCCAAACCTCCGTTGCCGACCGGAAGTCGCCTTGGTTACCCGACCGGAACTCACTCTATCCTTTGACCCTGACTTCCGGCGCGCACGTGTAGGTGGTTCCTCCACGTCTTCCATCGTCTGTGAACGGCTCCGACGTAGCGCCCCATGCCCTGGTGTTGCGTCCGTGCCATCAATGCCGCCATTTTGTGCATCGTCGGTACTTCCGGTTCTACTGTCTCTAAAGCTCGAACCTCTGCGAGAGTACTTCCGACGCAGGTTAAGGATTTGCTCCTCTGGTATACCATCAAAGATGTTATAGAGCCCAGAGCGCCGCCGCCGGGTTAACATTGGGTGCCGGGACGACCTGGGATCGTCAGCGTTCTTGTTGTTGTTTTGGATGTCTTCGTCTGTGCAAGACATCTTGAAGGAAAGTCTCAGATCTGTCACAAAGTTCTCAATTTTGAAGGTAATGTTTCGGGCACTATGTCAGTACCGCCACGCAAAATCCTCTTCAGATATTAAACCGCGATCTTTAAGACTTATGATGCAATGTGGTGGTTGTATATCTGATAGAGTTAGGGGAAAACATCAATTGATCTAGGTCATCTAGCCTATTTTAGCTTATAATTTATATCCGATTTTGGTCGGTGTATGTCTCAGCTCTATTCCGTGTAGCTTCTTCTGATTTATGTGATGGGTGTATCTGTCCTCACGACCAGCAAATGTCATTGATGTGATGCCAGCAGGACTTATCTGTACAACAGTGCAATTATAGCCCCCTTAACTACAAATGTAGATCCCTAGGTATGATAATAGGACATGTAGATCATTTGCACACCAGCAGGTGTGACGCCCCTTTCTCCGCCCTTTCTTCAGCCACGGACAACTAATAAAAGGCTCCTGTGGTCCGCAAAAACCAGGTGTTGACTTTTCATCTGACAGATCAAGTTATAAATAGTCCACTTCACATCCGTGATAAAGGGGATTGGTGTGGTATCCTGTAGTATGGTTGTCAATACTTTCTATCAAGATCTGTCTGGTATATACCACTTTATGAACAGGCCCACAAGCCGTGTATTATGGATAGAAGTATTACCAGTAGAGCTGATTGACAGTCTACATCCAAAAGCCCTCTACTAGAGGTAGAGCTCTCTACTAGAGGCTCTAGATCCCTAGACTAAAAACACAGGTGGTCCGGCGTCCACACTACCACTGTCCAAACAGTAGCACCAACTTTTTTATATAGTTCTAAACTGCATAGTGGCCTACTATATCATATATTTCACCATCAACAGGGAAAGTCCAATGTTCAATTGATGAGAGAATCTTCCTCCACTGGAGTGCAGCACAGCTTATCCCTGTTTATCGCTGATAATGTCTATATGGTGTACTTATCACTCCCTCCTTTCAAACCGTCCAGACTCAAACGGTTGCTGGTTTCAAGTCCCCCTTATATATATAGGCATGAAACGCCCTACTGATGTGTGTGGTACACCGCAGGAGGAATCGGGGGAGGTCTAAACTGAACCTCAGAGCCGTTGCCATGTGGGGTTCAGAATACCCATGTCTTCGTACTCTACTTGGGACTGCTTAAGTACAGGTGTGGTGCTGTAGAGGTGTTGTCCTCCTCCTGTTCAGAGTGTTCATATAGGTTGTGTATATGTGGTATATGTGTCAGTACTATTGATGGTGTGACCTGTAGTCCACCTCACTACTCCAGCCCTCTCCGCCCCCTGCACTCAACACTCTTCATGGGATGGGTGTGTGTGTGTGTGTGTGTGTGTGTGTGTGTGTGTGTGTGTGTGTGTGTGTGTGTGTGAGTTGGTGTAACCAGCAAATTGGGGACATTCATGGGAACACACACCTACAAACTGGGGACATCTTGCGAACCAGGGACGGCTCACTTCGCATGACCTTGAGAAAAGGGGGGCAATGGGTTTGGGTATCACAAATGACCTTGAAAAATGGTTATGAACATGATTTCTAGTGTGTCAACAAAATGTCCCCAATTTGGCCCGGAGCAACTTGTGCTGTGTGTAAAAAGTAAGAGCTATTTTTTGTGAATTTTTGCCTGTGTGTAAAAGTCCCCAATTTGTTTTGCACACTGAGAGATCTGTGTGTCCCCAGTTCACCCAGTGATCTGGGTGTATTGCCTAATTAGCTTTATTGCCATTTTTGACCTCTTAGGGATTAATCCAGTGTATTTGCATAAAAATTGTCACAAATTTGAGCCAGACATTGAATCTGTGTGCCTGCAAACTGAGGAATTTCCTTAATAGACCCTGTGTGTCTACAAAGTGAGGACATGACTTCACAGTGTGTGCTTGCAAACTGAGGCCTAAGGGACTTTCTCTTGGGTATGGTCAAATGCAAAGAGTGTAAACAAACTGAGGTCTTGATACTTTTCTACCCCTATACAAGAGCATTCAGTCTATTTACGAAGAATAGACACATTTAAACAAGGACAAGACATCATTTTCTAGCTGTGTGCTCAAACGAATTGAGGACTCAAACTCCACACAGTGTTTAGGCAAACCGAGGACATGACCACACATTGTGTGTATGCAAATAGAGGACTTGGCTTAGATACACTCCACACAGTGTGTGTAGGCAAACTGAGGACATTAGTACACAGAATGAGTATGCAAATAGAGGACTTGGTCTTAGATACACTCCACACAGTGTGTGTAGGCAAACTGAGGACATGACACACTGTGTGTGTTGGCAAATAGAGGACTTGGTCGGTGATTCACTCCACACAGTGTGTGTAGGCAAACTGAGGACATGGCCACACAGTGTGTGTAGGCAAATAGAGAACTTGGTCTAAGATACACTCCACACAGTGTGTATATGCAAATAGAGGATATAGTTTTAGATACACTTCACACACTGTGTGTAGGCAAGCCGAGGACATGACCACACAGTGTGTGTAGGCAAATAGAGGACTTGGTATAAGATACACTCCACACAGTGTGTGTATGCAAATAGAGGACTTGGTCTTAGATACACTCCACACAGTGTGTGTAGGCAAACTGAGGACATGACCACACAGTGTGTGTAGGCAAATAGAGGACTTGGTATAAGATACACTCCACACAGTGTGTGTATGCAAATAGAGGACTTGGTCTTAGATTCACTCCACACAGTGTGTGTAGGCAAACTGAGGACACGACCACACAGTGTGTGTAGGCAAATAGAGGACTTGGTATAAGATACACTCCACACAGTGTGTGTATTCAAATAGAGGACTTGGTCTTAGATACACTCCACACAGTGTGTGTAGGCAAGCTGAGGACATGGCCAAACAGTGTGTATATGCAAATAGAGGACTTGGTCTTAGATACACTCCACACACTGTGTGTAGGCAAACTGAGGACATGGCCACACTGTGTGTGTTGGCAAATAGAGGACTTGGCCTTAGATACACTCCACATACTGTGTGTAGGCAAGCTGAGGACATGACCACACAGTGTGTGTAGGCAAATAGAGGACTTGGCCTTAGATATACTCCACACAGTGTGTGTATGCAAATAGAGGACTTGGTCTTAGATACACTCCACACAGTGTGTGTAGGCAAACTGAGGACATGACCACACAGTGTGTGTAGGCAAATAGAGGACTTGGCCTTAGATATACTCCACACAGTGTGTGTATGCAACTAGAGGACTTGGTCTTAGATACACTCCACACCGTGTGTGTAGGCAAACTGAGGACATGACCACACAGTGTGTGTAGGCAAATAGAGGACTTGGTCTAAGATACACTCCACACAGTGTGTATATGCAAATAGAGGACTTGGTCTTAGATACACTTCACACACTTGCACACTGTGTGTAGGCAAACTGAGGACATGACCACACAGTGTGTGTAGGCAAATAGAGGACTTGGCCTTAGATACACTCCACACAGTGTGTGTAGGCAAACTGAGGACATGGCCACACAGTGTGTGTAGGCAAATAGAGGACTTGGCCTTAGATACACTCCACACAGTGTGTGTAGGCAGACTGAGGACATGATCACACTGTGTGTGTTGGCAAATAGAGGACTTGGTCTTAGATTCATTCCACACAGTGTGTGTAGGCAAATTGAGGACATTCCCACACAGTGTGTGTATGCAAATAGAGGACATGGTGTTAGATACACTGCACACAGTTTGTGTAGGCAAACTGAAGACATGGCCACACAGTGTGTGTATGCAAATAGAGGACATGGTCTTGGATACACTCCCAGTCAATACAAAAACTTGTCAGACATTTGGAATGTCTGGCTGTATTTATGGGACCTTGGGCTACATTTTGTTTTTTACGGCATGCAAATCGGACCATTATTAAGGTTTTTACCGCCTAAAACAAAAGCAGTTACTTTTATTTAAATTTTGAAGAGTTAAATGGTTAAAATAGTTATTTAATGCTGTTTTTTTTTATTATTCATTTCTCAACAAAAATAATCTTGAGGTATTCAGTCCTGGGGAATGATGAGATCTGCAGGACCAAATGGCCTGCGAGTGGAAAAACTTTTCTTATAGACTGCACTCCACACAGTGTGTGTATGCAAACTGAGAACACGGCCATATAGTGTATGCCAATAGAGGACTTGGTCTTAGTTAAGGTCCATACAGTGTGTGTAGACAAATTGGGGACATGGCCCCACAGTGTGTCTATGCAAAAAGAGGACTTGGTCTGAGACACAACATGTGTAGGCAAACTGGGGACTTAGTCTTAGATATACTCCATGCAGTATGTGTAGTTAAACTGAGGACAAAGCCATACAATGTGTGTTAAAAATAGAAGACTTAGTCTGAGACACAGCATGTATAGGCAAACTTGGGACGTAGTCTAAGATATACTCCACACAGTGTGTGGAAGCAAACTGAGGACATGGCCACACCTCCCCCTCCCACGCAGCAGAATTTATATAGTCAACTTTGTTTTAGAGTAATTCTATTGCAATACCTTTGTAAATCAGTGTAGGATACTGGTTAATCAGGGTTGATCGATCAGTTTTGATTAATGTTCTACACCACTGGTCAGGAGTGGTCTCTCCCCGCAGCTTGTCAGAGTAGGACCTCTCCTAAAGGTGAACACATGCACTGCAACCTAGCACACTGATTAGCCACTTGCTCATATGATACTGCAGCTCAGCATCGAAGGACCCAGTGGGCACATTAATGTTGATTCAGCATTGAAACAATTTTTGCAGATGAACAGTTGATTCTTGGTTTAGATATTAGCGAATTTGAAAGTTGACACAACATAAGCAAATCAACTGTGATTCAACATCAAATCATAAGTGCTGATTCAACATTTGTGTTTCTATGTTGATTCAATATTGTTTCAAAAGTTGAAACAACACTGATACATGTAGTAGTTAGGCAATTCTTTTTTGACATGTTAATGTTGAATCAACATTGAAATCGGTATCATTGATTTGACATGACAGATCAATGTTGAATCAATGTTGAATTGTAAACAATATTTCAGCATCGATATGTCAACTGTTGATCTGATGTTGAAATGGTGATGGTTGACAAAATTGATTTGGAATGATTGAGAATGTTCTGTTCCAGCTCTTTCACCATCCTGGTCCAGCCAGGGGGTCCAGGCCCATTGAATCTCGACCTTCACCAGGACTTTTTTCAGCAAAGACTGCTGTGCAACAACTGACCACCTAGCTTCCAGTGGTTTACCTCTAACCCTAAGTTATCAGCAGCCTCCTTAGTATTCCTCCTGCAGTTTTCGCAAACTTCTCTGAATGCTCCTCATTTGTCTGTTCTGTGGCTCCCTGCTGGGGTAGTGTGCTTTTCAGGTGACTCTTTGAATTATCCCTCACTACTGGTTGCTATATAACTATTCCCTCCTAGGATAGATCAACTAAGCTGGCTCTTCTGCCCCCACCTTATATGTCTTTGAGCCTTTGTCTATCCTCAAATTCTCTCCCTCCGTTTACTGGCATGCCTTACCAACTTAGGCAGTTGGAGGTATACACTATCTAGTCAGTTGCCTGGGCACATTCTCAGGAGGCAGGATGGGTGAATGGCATCAGGTTAATAGTTGGACACATCTGACGCACATCTTCCTTGGGATAGCCTTCTAGTTGCCTGTCCCTCATTTCTGGGCTTAAGTGGACAATATGTTAAAGACTGGGACCATACAGCCAGCCAATTGCCATGGTGCATAGAGCTCTTTTGGGCACCCCCTTATAATGCCAGAGCAGTATAGAGTGAGCTTCTAGAACATAGTTTGGTTAAGGGCAAATTTTGGAGGAAAGGGACTACGAGGGGGCATCCCTCAGAGCATCTCAACTGAAGATGCTGCCCCCTGGTGTTTTACATTACAGTTGCATAATTTAGTGGCGCATGATAATAGCAACGTCAAACAAATCTAGCAATCTCCAAGCAGATCCTTTCAGAGGTACATTTTTAAAGTCTCTCTGAAACTACCAGTCAGATCTTAACATATGACCTGAAGCCCATGGGGAGTACCATTTAGATCTGCAGTCGTAGGGAGATTTCCCTTATCAATAACCACTAGAAGTGTGCCGATATCTCTGAACCAAGATCCAATATGGCGACCATTGCAGATTTACTGGCGACTTTTGAGGTTATAAAACGATTTACCAAGCAAGTGTAGGGGCTCGTCGATCGTGATATAGTGTGAGCGTCTCCCTCGAGAGGGCGTCTCGAGCGGTGTGCCCATCACCGGTAGTCGCTAGAGGTCTCCTCGACCCCTGGTCTCTGTGGGGTGGTGGCAGCACTGTTCGCCTCGTCTCAGCTCCTACATGGGGCCGGGGAAGGCGTTAGTCTGGCTCTAGCTGTCGACGGAGTCGGACCACTTTTACCTGAGCTTACATTACAGTTAAGCAGTACACTTCCAGGTAGATGTAAACCATATACCGTAATAAATATGTGCCAGTTGCATTAACCCGAGATCCCTTGTCTGGTCTTTACTTCGAACTGGTCAAGACATTGATTCGAACCATTACACTGGTGCCGTGACCAGTTCTTGGTGTTAGTGCACGGCCCTGGAGGCCGCACACGAGCACGATGGATCTCGAGATGGAAGATCGAGTATCTCGGGATCCACATCGAATGACACTACTCATGCCGACGATTTAAGCCGAATCCAAATGAAGGGGTATACCTCTATAATTGAACCCAAGGTAGAGAAGGTAGTTCGAGACCTCAAATCCGAAGAGATGCCCACTCCAGTCATGAATTATACAGATTAAGTACCGATTCCACAGAAAGATCGACACCAATTATGATGATGACTCTGGATGCTCAACGAGCAGCCTCGGCTCGAGCAGAAACGAGAACAGCGATCCCCGTCGATCGTTAGATGACGTAGACGTCTCGATATTTGACATAGGAGGTTTGAAGAAAATCACTGAGTCAGTAGCAGAATACTTGCGCGAACAGGCCAAGTTGAGCGTCGATGCCATGAATAAAGTTCGCCTATACCAAGGTTTACCAAAGTTAGAACACTCCGAACAAAAAGTTCTGAGACATAGGAATCTGGAGAAACAATGTCACCAGTATGAAACCGATAAATGATTAAAAGAGCAAATCAATCGTGACCTCGAACGACAGACATATGTCATCCAAAGGAAACTCGAACTTGCTAAAGCTGAGTGGGAAAATGAAAAACTTAGACAAAAAGTTGATCTAGAGGAACAGGAAGCTATTTCCACCATCAAGAATTTCGAACTAAAAAAAGAGGCTGAGCAAATAAGAGCCGAAATGGAACAGTATAAATACGAGGCGAATAAGCTGCTAGAGATCCAAAATCAATGCATCTTGAAAAACGAGGACGTAATGGAGTCCATGAAAGATAGCAATCAAGATCTATTCTTGAAGCAACAAGAACTATGCCTCAAAATAGCCAACCTGACAAAACGAAAGACAGCTCTCGATACATATGTGTCGGGAATAGAGAACAGTGATCAAACTGCCAGAACATGCCCCGAGGAAGAAGATAAATCTTTCGAAACGGACACAAGTGTATCAGTAACACAACTAGATATACTTTACCACCAGGAAATGACTAATAATGACATACCTTCCGAAGCTACTTTCATAAAAGGAACTAAACCTTTGGCGACATCAACACCAGCCGAAGCTTAAAAGAAGCCAGATCGTTACGATCCATTCGTAAATGATAATGCCGACGTCCATGTTCGGAACGATGGCGTCTATGACCCCACACATGAACCCAGACAAACTGAACCTGAAAAATAAGATTCAGATAAGATTCAGTGTCGCCACTGACTTACCACATAAAGAGAACGAACCCAATACTGCATGTGGACAGGAGGGCCACTTTGAGTTATCATATGATGACAATTCTGTAGATGATTCCGAACCTTTGGGCACAGGGAACCAAGATGCGGTAGGGGGTAGTGCATCAAGTTCTACCCGAGGACCAACTGCACCCCCTCCAGGGGCTGGAGGTGCCACGGGAGGAACTTTGAGGCGCACATCCCGAAGCAGTGTGTTAGAAGACATGCTGAATCAGTCAGCCAATACTTCAAACACTGCACACAGTGAGGAGACCATCCGAGAGTGGAGCGTCAACCAATGTCAAAAATTGGTACGCACAAATAACGCAGCTAGGCGGCAAGCCATCCTGCCTAAGATTTACGAGGGTGTAAAAACCTGGAAAGAATGGTTCTCGAACTTCACTGATGATACGAGGTGCAATGCATGGACTCCCGAGGAGGCACTACCTCACCTGATCAGGTGTCTGAAACATGGCCCAGGCCGGATAGCCGTTGAAAAGTGGAACGAAGTATACTTCGAGAGGGGTACTTTCCAACAGCTAGTCGAGATTGCCAGCATTTTGCTGTACAATTTAGTGAGTGAAGACCCTTTTATGCTCTTCAAGAAGCGAACGCAGAAACCACAAGAATCATTTCGAGCCTTCGGGTATGAGTTGAAATCCCTGTTACAGAGGGCGCGGCTGGGAACCAATCCTTCTGATAAATATTTCCTGAACGACTTGTTGCCACAATTCGTAAGTGGACTTCGAGATGAAGATCAGCAGCAAGCAGCTTTAGATGCTTGGAAAGGGAGAAATCCTACCCTGATGGACCTTTTTGAAGGGATTGGGTGCTGGACAGTAAAGAAGACCCTCATGGCGGGAAAAGTAGAGATGAAAACCTCGAATACCAAGGTTTGTGCGAGTACTAATACCAGTACGGCTTCCATGTCGGGAATACACCAACCGACATACACTGAAACAACCGACAATGACTTCGAGATCATCGAGATCGAGGAGGAGGACGGTACTATCTCTGCAGTACAGGTAAAGAAAGACGTCAAGTGCAAGTATATTCCTCGACAGATATATAACCGAAGCGCTAATTAAGCTCGAGGGGAAACAAGACCCACCCCAGACAGTCGAACTACTGAAATGGCTGTTAGTCGGCCCCCAAGACCACCTCTATCGAGAGCCCCTGCTCCACCTGAACCTCTGGATATGAAGAAAATGATGGAGGATTTTATGAAAACTTTTGCTGAAACTGTGTATGCCAGACCTGAACAACGGAGAGTGGACCGGAGCAGACTGCGCTGTTACCGTTGTCAAGAAATGGGGCATTACGCTCATGAGTGTACAGCCCCGAAGCCTGTGCTATCCCGAGTTAATTATGTGGAAGAGAAGAAGGAGGAGGAAAACTAAAGAGGGTCGCATCTGTGGCAAAGGATGTGATCCGTGATTCGAAAATCTGCCAAAATGCCACCACTGGTGAATCTGAGCTAGTACAGGAGTCAATACCCTCCGAGGGACTGGTATGTGAGAAGGATTCTCTCACCCCAGTCAGAGCCGGGGACTTCGACGGGGTAGGGACAGAGGAAGGTCGGAACCCGAGGGAGCAATCCTACGTCGAAGAAGAGGGAGGTTGGTTTGAAGAGTTGACGCGTGTGAGTGGGGCACACCTCCCCCCGAACCATCTGTGTGTAACCTTCCTGAAGGGTCTCAGATGGGAGATCGGTGACTCTCAGGAACAACTCCGATTTGCACAGAACTCCTCACCTTTGGGGGGGAAACGATGGTAGATCGCTGTATCGGTGAAGGGGCGGACTGGAGAATTTTTGATTGACACAGGTGCCAGCCATTAGTGTCTCGAGAAAATTCTTCAATCTGGTGTCCGGCAACCATGAAATACTACCTGTTGGTGTTAATGCTTGCACGGCCGACGGTAGCCAGATGCAGACTTTTGGTAAGACGTTCATACAGATCGGAATGGGGGGCTACGAGTATGTAATGAGCCCTACTATAGCCGACATAAGTGACGATGGAATAATCGGTTTGGATTTCGCAAGCTTGTACGGTGCTGTGTTGGATCCCCGGTTCGGGATGCTGAAGATCCGGCAACCGTGCAATTGCGAGATCCCATGCATATTGAGACATGTATCCTCGGTAGCCACCATGGTACAGACTGTGAAAATTCCATCTGGAATGAATTGTGACATTTTGTGTTCCTCGAAAAATGCTTTTCTCTTGACACTCTTGTGGGAAACGGATCCTGGACGGTAGTCCCGATCATGAACAGAGGACTAAAACCTGTGTACTTGAGAAAAAATGAGAAGATTGGTGCTATGTTCCTGACCAAACATGTCTCGGAAGCTCAATTTCGAACTGAGTTACCTGAGGACGCAGCTCGAGGATTACCAGATGATTTAAGAAAATTAGTTGATGATTCTTCCCTGAGGAAAAATTCAGAGAAAGAAAGACTTCGAGCTTTGCTTGCTACCTTCCACGATGCCTTCGGGAAACCTGGGGGCTCTGTAGGCCGCACTAGCAAGGTGTTGCACACGATCGACACCGGAGATTCGAAGCCATTTAAAATACCTTATAGGAGATTACCACTTAAAAAGAAAGTGGAGGCTGAGAAACAAATCCTCGAACACCTGGAAAAAGGGGTTATTGTGCCTAGCACGAGTCCCTGGTCCAGCCCCGTGTGCATGACCACGAAGAAGGATGGGTCTATTCGATTTTGCATCGATTACAGGAAGCTGAATGGCTTAACAAAAAAGAACTCCTATCCCTTACCAAGGATAGATGAGACCTTAGACTCGTTAGGAGGAAACAAATACTTCTGTACCCTGGACCTTCAGTCCAGGTATTGGCAGATCGGGATGGACCCTAAGGACATGGAGAAAACAGCTTTCTCAAGCCATATGGGTTTATTCCAATACAATGTTTTACCTTTTGGGCTGTGTAATGCACCAGCCACTTTCGAAGCTATGATGGAGGAAATGCTAAGCGACCTTCTTTGGAAGAGTTGTTTGGTGTACCTCGACGATGTTATAGTGTTTGGAAAGACTTTCGAGGATTGCATGAACAACCTCGATTTAGTCTTGAAGAGAATACTATCAAATGGTCTGAAGTTAAAAGCTAAGAAATGTAATTTATCTAAATCATCTATTACATATCTTGGTCGCATAATAACTCCTGACGGCGTAAAAGCCGACCCTGAAAAACTCCGAACAGTGTCCGAATGGCAGAAGCCCATAAGTGCGAAGGAAGTAAGATCCTTCCTCGGGTTCTGTTGATATTATCGAGACTTCCTCCCGAACTATTCTAAAGTGAGCTACCCCTTGCAAATGCTAGCACATTTGACCCCAGGTCGAGCAAAGGAACGTTTTCCCTGGGGAGAGGAACAAGATGCAGCCTTCGAGCAAATAAAACATTTGTTCGCTAACACGCCAGTATTGAAATATCCAACTGCGGATGACCATTTCATACTGGACACTGACACTAGCAACGATAGTATTGGTGCAGCCCTGTCGCAGGTCCAGGACGGGGTTGAAGTACCAATCACCTTTGCTAGTAACACTTTGAATAGGGCACAACGAAACTACTGCACCACTAAACGTGAGTTGCTGGCTGTGGTGGTGTATACCAAAAAGTTTCGACACTTCCTATGGGGTACCGATTTTACTCTTCGAACTGACCACTCGTCCCTGAGGTGGCTACATAATTTTAAGGACGCCGAAGGAATGATTGGCCGTTGGCTGGCACACCTGTCAGAATTTGGGTTGGAGCATAGCCAGATCCAACATCGACCGGGTTCGAAGCATATTAATGCGGACGCCCTATCCCGGAGGCTTTTTAGAAAGTGCCAGAAAATCGATTGTGATGATTGTGGGGCCCACAATGCAGTAGTTGCAATGGTTCGAACTAGAGAGTCCAAACTGCTACCTAGCGAGTGTACAGTCCTGTTTACGTGTCTTGTTATATGTTTGGAGGTTCAGATACCTCGGCCATGATTCGAAATACGACCACGACGGGTATTACTAACCTATTCATGGTTCCTGTGGGTGACAGACAGCTTGTCTGACGTGTACGCACGATGCTACATGTTTTTCTGCCAAACCCCTGTGGTAGTCCCACCAACGGCCTATGGAGAAAACCAACCCAAACCATCCCCGAGTGCTACTGCCACCTCGAGCTCCAATTACGAGAGTGGTTCAGACACGCACACGACCCCTGTACCGACGCCTCCAGTAAGAAACATGAGGACCACCAATGTGCTACATTTGGTGAAATCTAACTTCGAACTGGAGGACCCCGATGATTACATAAAAAAACGGACACAGGAATCCTGTGATATTCAGGCCGACGTCTTCCAGGCCTGGCAAGAGAGGCACATCAACCAGGCCGCAGGATACCTTCCAGGCATGACCGAAGGTGTGTTCGAATGTCTGCATGAGATCCAGCGATGGGAAATAACCTGGATCTCACAGGACATGCAAGGACAGGCGAGAGACCAGCTTCGGGCCTCGCTCCAGCATGAAAAAGAGGCTAAGGCCATGAAGCTGAAATACGAGTCGCAGCTTCAGGAACTGAGAAGCCAATACGACCACCAGGACGTTCGATTCATGGCAGTATGCGGCTGCTTCATGAAAGATTGGGACGGCACTGCAGAGAGTGCGTTCGAAAAGCTCCAGGGCAAGACATAGAGTCTTTCGGGTTCATAAGTATGTCCACCCCGAGACCTTCTGCCAGCGCCGGTGCACCACCAACCGGACCCGGGAGGGAACCCGAAGCCACCACCACTGCCCCGACTGCCACCCCGGCTAGACCAACCAAGACCCTAACCTCTATCCCCGAGGCGACCACTGCGGCCACAGCCCCTGACCAACCCCCAGTGGTCCATAACCTGATAAGTCTGGACTCTGATCCGGAAACCAACTCCGGTGAGACGGTGATGGAGACAGACTTGTGAGCCTCGATGTAGATAACTACAGGTGCCGACCCTATCCTCTATATGGGATCCTCAAACACCCAAACTGTGCCCCAACCTCGAAGGATGTCTGGACGGATGCAGACCCACGAAACCCAATGGACGAATCTACATCTTCCCATCTTGATCAGGGCACACCACACAGCGAGGCGGCTTGCCACCGCCAAGTCCATCGTTCGCCGACTGGATCTGCAGACAAGCAGTGGATAACCCCGAACACACCCCGAAGTCATTTATTATTGTGCGGCAGACCCACTACACTGGTGGGCTGCTATAAAGTCATGTTGTATACTATGTAATTAACCACTATTCCTCTCACCTTACGCATAAAATTAGTTTTATTTAAAATGTCGACCCTAACGTCATCCACTAGGTTCGATCTCATAAAATATGTCTATTTATCACTGGTAAACAAACTAATTGGTGCTATAAACCTACGAGATCTGTTACCTTAAATATTAATACTATTCCGCAGGTACATACCAATTGTGTTCACACTTCGAGGTTAATAGTGGTATATATTTATATGTATAATTATAAATGTAAAAAACCCACAGTTACTGTAAACTGTGCTAAAAAAACTATTATATAGGGTTCATACGTGAACTGTAAAATTTTTCTTTTCGGGTTATGTAACACTTTACTATATATAATTACAAATGTAGTGGTTCGTCTCGTTAAGTTAGATTAAATCATAACGAAGAGAGAGAAAAGTTTCCGGGTAGGCAACCGAGCTTTTATTTCAGAGCTTGCGTTACATACGATCACAGCCTCAGAGGACTACATGCTGCTAGTGCATTCGGTTACCCTTTCGGGTAACAACCTGGTTGAGCAGTGGGTAAACCACTACTGAGGAACCTAGGGCTAGGACCAGCCTTATATAGGGGAAAAGCCCGCGAAACTCAGACCGGCCACGTGACGTGTGGCGGACGAGTGGTAGGCCCCCTGGTGTAGTGGATACGAACCCAGAGGCAGGTGCTGCCACCTGCCATCCGGATTCCCCCACCACACCCGAAGGACCTAGGTCTGAGTCTCACGGGTGCATGAACGTTAAAGTGTAAAATACCATACCCCTACACTGCCCCCCTTAGACAATAACTTGGGGGTAATTAAACCGCAGTGTATTAATAACCTAGTAAGTGATTGTTTACAATACTAAAAAGGGGTATTAATTACACTTGCTCGATGTGAAATAGGCTATAGTATAAGACTATCCTATTTCTGAAAAATTATACAATAATAGCATCGAGTGTCGTTCATGTTATTTCCATCACTAGCTTATAACAACCATAAATGATAAATATACAATTATCACAGATTTATAGTAACGTTTTGACAACAGTAGGGTCCTGAAAAGGACCGGTGGTTGTTAACAATGATCGTATTATGGTTATTGAACCCGGAAAAAAAAATTTTCGACTTTTTAAATTAACAGCTCTGTCTACTTTACAGAGTGAATTAAATATTAATGATCAGATATGGACAATTAATCTGATACTATATGAACACAATTAGGTATTAACCTGAGTAATACAATACTAAGTTTAGAGAAATCCGTTGGACCTTCTCTTATTTTATAGAAAAATATTTATACTTTTGAGACGCAGCTCAGTTTATACCTTAGTGTTTTATATTTACAAGTTACAGAAGAATTATAGTCTCTTAATATATTGAGACCAGGAATGACCTATATAGACAGTTATAGGTCTAGGATTACCTTAAATAACTTTTAGGATTCGCAGATCCAGTATATTTATAGGTACCCTTATATAATAATATATCTTTATAAAAGATATTATATAGTTATAAATACAATTTTACATACAATATAATAATATCAACAAAGTTACTTGTTTTCATGATTGGAGGATGTAACAGGAGTCGGATGCTGCTGATGGCTTGGTATGGGCGAGCTGAACCCTGATGCCTGAAGTGCTATAGTAAAACTTGTTGGTGGGTGTAGCTAAACCCTGATGCCTGTAGTGCTAGCTAACTGGAGGTTATAGTAGATCCAGTTGTAGACTGTTGATGGACTCTATGGGCGTAGCTAAACCCTGATGCCTGTAGTGCTAGCTCACAAATAGTAGTGGTGTAGTAGTAAATCCGGTTTGTAGTTCAAAAGTCCATATTAGTGTAAATTGTCCATGATTTTATAATAGGCACAGTCATTACATTGTGGCACAGTACAATTATGGTGTTTACAGCATTCGTACTCCTCCTCCAGAGTGACTTGTTTGTTTTCTCCTTCTGTTTTCAGTTTCCGGATTAGGGTACAGTTTGGTACCCGAATCAATACGGGTTGGATAAAAAAATGGTTTCTTATCCAACAATGCATGGGTAATAGAACCCCGGGACACACAATTATGTCCGATCTTCATGCAACAGTTTTTTACTGTTCCATGTTCTCCTCGGGTGGCTGGTTTGGACCCGGTTGTTGAGCCAGTGGCTGAACAGGGGGGTTCATACCAGTTCCATCCGTAGGTGCCAATGCGGGGACAGCAGGTGTAAGTTTCACCTTTTGGCGTGCTTCGAACAGCTTCAAAGCATGCTCAGGTGTACCGTCCCAGTTATCCATGATAACTCCGAAGACCTTGAAGAACTTTTGCTGGTTCTTCATGTTCGTTGCTCGTTCTAGGTCGAGCATCTGAGAAGCTGTTTCCTTCTCGGATAGGGCCTCCTGCCGCAGATTAGCAGCTTCCTGCTTATCTTTGGCAACATCCGCTTTGATCTGAGTCGAGATTCGGTTGATCTCTGACTTCTGGATCGCGTCAATACACTGGAGAGTGCTCGACACGGTCCGACGATACATGTCCAGGTGGAGGTTTTCCAGATGGTGCTGTAGCGTCTCAAATTGTTTGCTCTGGATATTGCAAGACAATTTGTCCTCCTTCTTGAAGAAGGTCTCCACTGTCTGGATCAGCTTAGGCCGATGAACCACAGCACCAGGTGGGGGTACCTGACCCTGAGGCTTCGGCTGTGCTCCAGACCCACTCGCAGTGACAGCTACCTGCGTGTGCGAAGAAGCAACCGCAGTAGTAACCGCACTAGCAGTGGTCGAAGAAGGGCCTTGAGTTGGTAATCCCTGAACCAGGGGCAACCGTGACAATTCCCTTCTAAGGTCTTTGGCCGTCAACAATGGTGCGGGTGGACGTTGTCTCACCACAGCACTCATTGTAGGTCGGGGAGCTTGACCTCCTACTGTCGGCAGTTCCTGCTTGACCCTCCCGTACTGATCAAAGATTTGCATCTCTGGTCCGGGTGGGCCTATAGCAGGGTACTGCTTCGGGTCTTTGACATTCAAAGGCGCGTGTTTCCGGGCGGACTGGCCACTCGGTCCACTGACACCAAAGAATGTCGGGTTCTGTGCACCTCGTGGAGTTGGTGCTCGCCCATAATGGGAAGGAGTTCCAGTAGGAGATGGAAGATGTGGCTTCTTCCTTCCCCCATTTGTCTGTCTCTCCAGCGCCTCCAGTGGTGACCTGGCTCGGCTTGGAGATTCAGACGCCTGTCTCTTCCTATCTGCTACAGAGGGTCCCTGGCGGTAATCCCTGCGGCTTCGGACCTGTTCTCCGGATGGAGTTACATAAGCCCCACCACGACGGCGGGCCTTGTTGCTTCTCCATTCGTTTAACAGATCGTACTCCTCCTGAGCGTACTCTAGTTTGCCGGACCCGGGAGTCTGGGCAAACCGAGCCTTTAGTTTCTGGTTAGTACCAGGAACCGTAGGCGCAAACTGCTTCGTACTCGGTGTGAGGGAAGCCAACTTCTCTGCATTGAGGCCCCTAAGGTTGCCATAGAGTTCGGAGTGAATTTTCATCACCCGATCTATGGCTGCCTCCAGGCCCTCTCCATGCGAAGTCACATAGTGCCGGACCATGTCTCCGCGTCGGGGGGTGACACATCCTGTGCATTTAGCACATTTCTTGCCAACCTCTCGGTCGCAGACATATTCCGGCCTCTGGTGCATATGAACCTCCACGAGATGACGAAGGAACGCGTCTTTCTCGATGAAGAATTCAACCTCACCCTCACTTTGAGTACAACGTTGGAAGGGACAATCCTTACGATCCTCCCCGTAGTACTCATCTAGAGCAAACTTGAGCTTGCCCTTCTGGTCATAATTGTACAGACCATTGGGCGAATTCTTAACGAATTCCCAATAGATCCAGTACATATTGGCCGGCTTTCTATCAGAGAGCTTCTTGCGAAGCCACTCCTCCATATCTTCCTGCCTCTCACAGGTGATCCGAGGGGGCAGTCTCCATACGGATTTACTCCCCTTCAGGTGTCCCCTGTGTAGAGGAATGAAGTCGGCAAAGTTGCTATTGGCGTTAGCCCAGATAGCAGCCTCTTGCTCGTCAGTCGGAGTGACATCCACAACTGGGTCAACCGGCTCCTCTCCCTCCGGGTCGGATGGTACATCCACAGGTTGCACAACGGGTTGTTGACCCGCGAGGACCTGCGCTGCAGCATCTTGAGCGTCTCCACTCAAATCGGCCATTACGTCGTGTAGCTTGACGATTGGCACACCGAGCTCAACTTTTACGGTTGGGACAGCCGGTTCAGCTTCTGTATTATCAGCTTTAACGTCTACCTCGATAGGTTCAGGTTTGCGTTGGTCAACCTTCTTCTTATTCCTCCTGCGGGATCTGCCGTTAGTAGAAGTGCCAGGCTCGGATGCGTCCGTCTCGTTGCCGGAGACATCCGAAGCCTTAGCGCCCTTCTTATTGGCCGAGCGTGGAGACACCCGACGGGTTCGGGTACTGTCGTCCACACTCGTGCTGGTAGAGGGTTCGGTTCCTGACCGCTTCCCTTTACCCTTACCTTTGGTGGGGGTTGTTTTACCCTTTCCACCAGCTGCTTTCTCCTTTACTTGCTCAGTCTTCGTAGGGGTAGACTGAGCAGTTTTAAGGGAAACATCTGCATCAGGTAGGGCCTTCTCAGGTACTACTGCTGCGCCTCCCAAGGTGGGAGCTTCAGCAGGAGACATGAGACGGTCCATCCGATCGGCCATCTTGGCTGTTACTTGCACGGGTGCGGGTCCGGGTACTAACTCCGGATGCGCCAGTGCATACTGTCTCTCCAATAGACGTACTACGAGGTCTTGTATTACCCCGAGTCTGTCTAGTGGAGACACACCAATACGGGCCTCTTCTGCCTCAATGGTTTGAGACGTAATAGGGACCCCTGGACAGTAATCCACAACAGCGTTACCTGCTGCTTCATACTCATCCGCTGTGCTTAACAGTAGGATCTGGTCTCTGTCTATGTATCTAGAGACCTCATCTGCCTTGACACCGGTGTAACCCGTTTTGTCAGACACATAGGAAGGCCTATAAGAGGTATTCCTTCGGAAAGCCATTTCTGCGTCCCAGACGGCTTTACGAAACCATAAGTGGACTACCAATCCTTTGGCCATCTGATGGTAATCCATCAACCAGGACTCCGGAAAGGTATTAGCCCACTGCGGATGAGCACATTCCCAGATTGCGTTGACAACACGCTCGTCAACCTCTCTGGGCGTCCCATAACAGGTGGGTATCAGCATTTCCTCGGAAATTGCTAACATCCGTCCGTCATATGGACCGGCTACATCATGCCATTCGGGACTGTCTGGGAAGGGCAGCTCTAGGTGCATTGGCCTGTCAACCGGAGAAGCAGGTCCCAAAGCACCGAATGAGGTACTCCCACCAAGACGGGGCGGCAGTTGAGGGGGAGGTGGCATCAGAGCCCTGTCAAGAGACTGGGCTCCTGCCGGTTCTCCACTCAAACCTTCGGATGGAGGGGCTACATAAGGCTCACCTACATCAATTTGTTGTTGAACGCCTCGGCGTTCAGGACTAACTTGTCTGGAGTTGTCGGATGCGTCGTAGAACGATTCTACGTCGCTATCGTCTACTCCAGAGAAGTACTGATCAATATTCATTTGTTGATCCATTTGATCACAATCAGCATCGTATTGCTGATCGTCGTATGTATAAGTGGGACTCTTGGGAGAACCACTTCCATACTCTGGCGGGGTGCTGGCACCGGCACCGCCGCCAAGACGGACGGCCTCTTCTGCCATCGACAGAAGTGGCTGTTCGGGGATAAAATATCCCAATCCACCGGATAAGCAGTGAGTACTGCTTACCCAGTGAAAGGCGGGTGCCTTTTAACGAGGGCACACCTCGGAATATGGCTGTCACGGGCTATCAGACTCCAACAAGAGCAAGACCACCCTCGGCCACGTCTTCTTCCTTCGCAGGAATAAGACAATATGGCGGGATACTCGAACTTGAATCGCTGCGCATGATCAAACCGGCGCCTCACGTGACCATTCGAAAATGGGTCAACAACTTTCCCGCGTGCCCTTAATTAGGTCACGCGCCCTTACATAAAAACAATACAATACCCGATCGGTCGTCCGTCCGTACTCAGGGTTCGACTATGACAATTCGCTAGGTATTCTGGAGTTTATGGATAGCATAAGCATATCCACCGGATTATCCGTCCAAAACCATGGGTTCATTGTCATAGGACCTTTTCCAGAGACTCTTGACCGGCTCAAATATACATTGAACTAGGTTACAACATATAACAGTACACAGTACAGGACAACACACTCGTTGTGTTAACAGGCTAGGTTACGGCAGTCTGTAGCAACCTTGGACTGCGTCTAAGAGGTTTTGAGGCCTCTTTTATTGACCTGGTATCCATAAGAGCCTTTTCCAAGGTCTTCTTAGCCTTAGAGGGACCTTTCCTCTTATTTTTACCTGCGCCTGCCGAGACTTTTTGTATCTTCCCCTGCTTTCCGGATGTTACGACAGGGGGCACCACCCTCTTCGGGTCTGCAACCTTCCGTGGCCGCCCGGGTCCTCGCTTTCGGGTCGGTACCACTTCGAGTTGCTTAACACGACTCTGTTCCATTACTTCCAATAGACCATCGCCGTACATTTCGGTGGAGGTATCCCTCCCCCTCCATGGGCGTAGTCTCGCTACATTTGACTTGTAACATTTACCAAGCTGTGATTTAATAATCACTGTGCAATCACTAATAACCTGAGTTATAGTGAAAGGTCCATCCCAATTACTGGCTAATTTCAGGTTAGCTAGAGGTTGGTGTAGACGCAGTACTCTATCCCCTAGATTAAAAAATCTAGCTTTTAGACCTGTGTCATAGCCAACTTTCTGCCAACGCGCAGTTTTCTGCAACTCGTCTCTAACCCTCTCATAGGCTTGTTTGAAATTATCCCGTAGGGATTCTACAAACATCACCTGGCAAGGGGCTTCCGGATTCATTCTTATTACGCCGAACACCAAATCGGCTGGCATAATCAAATCCTCTCCAAAAACGAGGAGATTAGGAGAACAGTTTGTGCTCGAATGCACAGTGCCATTATAGGCATGTACCACGAATTCACATTGTTCATCCCAATCATCCATCTGCTCATTTACCAGAGACTTCAATACTTGGATCAAAGTCCTATTGAATCTCTCTACTTGTCCATCGCTCTGTGGTCTATAGGGATTAGTTCTTGTCTTGCAGATCGCCAGACAATTACACATCTCCTGCCACAGACTAGACTCAAATTCTCTGCCTTGGTCACTATGTAACATGAGTGGGACACCTAGGTGCAGCACCCACCCTTTTACAAAGGCCATAGCACAAGTAACAGCCTTATGATCCGGTAAAGGGAACACTCGGGTGTACTTGGTATAATAATCAGACACGACCATCATACACGTGTTGCCACTAGGAGTGGGGGGAATCCCACTAATAATGTCAACAGCTATTCTAGCAAACCTTACACCAAACAGTTCCTGGGATAATGGCAGCTTGCCTAACCCGGGTCCTGGTTTGTTCTTACAGCACTCGGGACAGGTCTCCACCCATCGGGTGAGATCTGTACTCATGCCGGGCCAATAGTATCGTCTGGTCAGACGTTCTAGAGACCTTTTCTTTCCAAAGTGCCCACTAGTTCTATGTCCATGACAGAAATACATAATATCTCGTCGCATAGCACTAGGTATGACAACTTGCAAGGTTTTGTTCCTATTAGAATGGTTCTTCCATCGAAACAGAATACCATCCCGGACTTTTAGCTCGGCCCATTGAGCTAAGAATCGTCTCATCTCTCTGTTCTCCAATGACACTACGGGTCTTGGGGGACAGATACCCTGATTAAGGAATTTAATCAAACGTGATGTGACTGCATCAGACTTCTGGAACTGCCTGATGGTCTCCAAGGACCAATTCAAGACATGTTCCGGATGGGTTTCGAATGGAACTCGAACCCCTGCCAACACAGCATTGTGTGCTCCACAATCAGTGCACTCAGCATTTGCACATTTCCTCACTGGGATTCTAGACAAAGCATCTGCATTCAAATGCTTTGCCCCGGCTCGGTGTTCAATCTGGCTGTGATTTAGACCGAATTCGGATAGGTGCGCTAACCAGCGACCTATCATCCCCTCTGCATCTTTGAAGTTCAATAACCATCTGAGGGAAGAGTGATCAGTCCGTAGAGTGAAATCACTCCCCCACAAAAAGTGCTTGAACTTCTTCGTATAGACCACCACAGCCAACAACTCACGTTTAGTGGTACAATAGTTTCTTTGAGATTTACTCAACGTGTTACTAGCGAAGGCTATAGGAACTTCGACCCCATCCTGGACCTGAGAAAGGGCGGCTCCTATGCTTTCATTACTAGCATCAGTATCTAGAATGAAATGATCATTCTCCGTGGGGTATCTCAACACAGGTGTGATAGCAAACAAATCCTTTATTTTCATAAAGGCCTCGTCTTGCTCGGGTCCCCAAGGGAATCGTTCCTTTCTGATCCCGGGTGTCCAGTGGGACAAACTCTGGATAGGAAAGGCAACCCTTGAATATCCTGGGATAAAGTCCCGGTAGTAGGAACAGAATCCGAGGAAGGACCTAACTTCTTTCGCATTCGTGGGTGCTTGCCAATTTGACACGGCATCCAGTTTCTCCGGATCGGCTTTAATCCCTTCATTCGAGATTATTCGCCCCAAGTAATTAATAGATCTTTTGAAAAGATCGCACTTCTTGGGTTTCAGCTTCAAACCATTAGTTATGATCCTTTCCAGGACCATACCTAAATTTTCCAAGCATTCTTCGTATGTCTTTCCAAAGACAATCACATCGTCTAGATAGACGAGACATTTCTTCCATAAAAGGTCACTTAATAAAGTTTCCATCATGGCTTCAAATGTCGCCGGTGCATTGCACAATCCAAACGGCATCACATTATACTGGAATAATCCAATATGACTGGAAAAGGCCGTCTTCTCCATATCTTTCGGATGCATACCCACTTGCCAGTACCCGGATTGTAAGTCTAGAGAGCAATACCATTGCTTACCTCCAAGGGAGTCTATAGTCTCATCGATCCGTGGTAAGGGATATGAATTCTTCTTGGTCATACCATTCAATTTCCGGTAATCTATGCAGAAACGGATGCTACCATCTTTCTTGGTCACCATGCACACAGGGCTAGACCAAGGACTGGTTGATGGAATTATTACATCCTGTTCAAGCATTTTAGCTATCTCCTCCTCAGCTACCTTTTTTTTTGCTAGTGGGAGTCTTCTATAAGGAATCTTAAAAGGTTCATTCTCACCAGTGTCAATCGTATGCAGTACTTTATCGGTACGCCCCAATTGTTCACTCGGTGCTGCAAAAGCTTTACGGTACTTGTACAACAAGTCAGTTAGAGCTTCACGTTGTTCATCACTTTCTACATGGCTTTCGGCTACTAGAGTGTCTAGTTCCGGGCTCCTTTCGGGTGAGGAAGGGGCTCCGGGTGCCGAAACATGTTTACAGTCTTCTATCAATTCGGATAAGACAACCGATCCAAGGATCGTATCCTTCTGTACATAGACAGTCTTGTTACCGGTATTGGATATAGGAACCACCGTCCAAGCAGCGTTAGCTACTAGAACATCAGCGGATTCCAATCCGATACTTGACAACATGGCCATGTCTGGCTCTACAACTCCAGTTTTTCCTGAAAACTGTCTGTCCGCTCGACATAAGACATCACAGGCTGTGCCTGGTGGTATCTTAACAGTCTGGGCTACACTGGCTACACTGCTTACTTGCCTAAGTACACATTGTACTTCGAGATGGTACGGGTCTCTCACTTCCAATATTCCCCTCTGGGAATCTAACCTTGCTCCATATAATGCAGCAAAATCCAGACCGAGTATACCATCATCCGCGATGTTCGCCACAGTAGGGGTAAGGATGAAGTCCTTATCTTCCTGTAGACTGAACCTCATACATGTTCTACCGAACGTTTGTATCATGCTACCGTCGGCCGTACGAGCATTTCCTTCCGTTGTGAAAGTTTCATGATTCGTAGGCAAAAGATCGTAGAATCTCTTAGCAATACAGGAGTGGCTAGCACCCGTATCGACAAGAAACTCAGCGGATCTACCACTCACAGATACAACTGCGTACCACCTCCTACCTTTCAAGTAGGTAGGACTACTTGCATACTTAGCAAGTTCCGTCTTAGCGCCGAGGTCAAATCCACATCCCTTTAAGAATTCGAGACAAGGATGACCCGGGGGGAACTGGGCACACCCCACCCTGGCCAACTCATTGGCCGCTCCCTCTGGACTGATATCGGGTTTCCCCTCTGTGTTCTTCTGCCGGTTCTTGACACCTGGTGTACTATCAGTCTCCCCAGCCTCATGAGTAAGGAACTGATCAGGCTCCTTAGCTTCACTGCTGGGCGAAATCGCTAGAGGATTCTTGCCAGTACCGCAAGCTGCGATAGGCTGGCAGTCATGGCAATCACTCACTCTGGGGGTAATCCGGTTGCCATTGTGGACACCCCCTCTCAGTTTTCCTTCTTCACTGAGTCCTCCTTACCCGGATTGCTCCGGTAACGAGTGTTTCTATAAACTGGCTTATCTGCCTCACACTCGGCAGCATAATGCCCAGTTTCCTGACATCGGAAGCATGTCACAACAGTCCTATCAGGCTTAGGCCTCCTAAGATTTTCAGTAATCTTCTTTACCAAATTGTTAACCAGGTCCTCTGATAAAGAAGGACCCGTCGTGGGTTTGGTATCGGGTTGAGTCACAGGAGGTTTAGAAGTGATCACTTTCTCCTTGACGTAACCCGGTTTCTTTCCCCAGTTCCGGTTGTACCGGGGGTTCCCTTGGCCAATGGCCCCAACGTTTTCATCTTCGTCAGGTTCCCCTGATTCGGATGAATCGGTTTCGGGTATTCCCTCCGGGATTATCATTGCTGACATCCGTTGGGGTACCTTCCCGGCAAAGATACGGGCCTTTCGATCATAATGATCTAGGGACTGGAACAAATCTGTCAAAGAGGCATCATTCTTCCAAGCTTCACAGGCTACTGTCCTGTGTTCTTGATTCCGCAATCCTTCAATGAATTGTTTAAACATCTCATCTAGGAAGCATTCATCATCTAGTCTCCATTGAGGTCTGGCTTTATGCAACAGTCGTTGACATTCTAAGCCGAACACTTTGGCAGACTCCTTGGGCTTCTGTGTTCTTTTAGTGAACGTCAGCCAAGGGTCTTCTCCAACTATATTCCCATATAAATATGAAGCAATCTCTATGAGTTCATCATACTTCATATGGGCTGAGAGTCCTGTTATTTGAGAATCTCTCCATTGTTCCACGGCTCCTTTTCCGTCGCCTTCCTTTAACCAGCATACTAAATAAGGCAGAGCTTCCGCTTTACCCCATCCATTGCAGTTAAAGACATCCGCGCAGCCTTGATACTCCTCCTTCCAAGGGTTCTTGGCATTAAAGGGGGTAGGTATCTTAGCTACTCTACGAGCCGGATTCGTGGATCCAGTAAGGGTTAAACCCTTACTCCATTCCATGATCTCCGTATCGTCCAGACCTTGATTGTAACAATCAACACCTAAGTTAGCAATCGCTGCATTAGAATCATGCAGCGCTTGTAACCCTGGAGAAAGAGATACTCGGCGACTGAGTCTCTTTTTCCTTGGAGGATTCGTACCATAAGTACTTCCAAAGCCTCCGGATGGTGGTCCTCCTCCACCTCCTGATCCCCCTGCTCCGTATGGAGGCACCTGTGAAAAGGTGTATCCACTGGTTTGGGGAGCCGGCCCTGGACCATTGGTGGGTTGTGTATTTCCACCAAAGCTAAAGAAACCACTATTGGGATTAGTGTTTCCTCCTGTTCCATACGACTGATTTCCATTATTGAAACCAGTCCCACTGGCAGAGGGTCTGCTCCTGGAACGATCGCTTGAGGGTCCGGATCCTTGATCACATCCGGATTGCCCCCCAGCTGTACTGGAACCTCCGGGTGCTCGTCCGGTTGTTCCTCCGGACGTGTTCCGGGTGTTACCATTGGACGGATTCGTTCCTGTTTGGGACTGATTCCATCCATACTGGGCATACGGGCCATTTGGTCCCCCTAAAGGTGACTGTTGTGGCCATCCGCCGTCAAAGGTGGAGCTTCCTGCCGAGCGGCTTTGTTTAGCTCCACTCGCAGAATTATCCCCTTTATTTCCCGTACCTAGACCAAGAGGTATAGAGGTATTATCTGTAAATCTAACCTGATGACTCTTTACTCCTTCATAACGAGGTACAGTTGTCTCTGTTACCCCGTCATTGCCCCTCAAAGAGAACATCTGGTTACTTGTCGTGTTTAGGGCAATTCCTGAAACAGTGAAGTCTGATTCAAGAGTGCCTACTGCACGACCAGTATCTTCTAGATACTTTGACATCTGGATAGCTTTAGCCTCCAGTTCGGAATAATCATCCATCATTTTAGTCTGTTTAACAGCCAAATCTGTGGATTCGCGTATCAATTGATCTTTGAGTTTTTCATGCTCATCGGTCTGTTTTTGGTACGTTTCCCGAGCATCTTTGAAGGCTGATTCTATTTTCTTCAGCTCTTCTTGATACTTGCCGTAGGCCGATTGAGTTGAATTTAACTCTTGTTTAGTTCTATTCAACTCATCATACGAGGCTCTGTATTCCAGATCCGCCGTATATAGTGCATCACGATGCTGTTCGTGCTGGAGTTGAAAATCTTGCTTTTCTTTCTCCATCTGATCCAACAACAATTGTTGTTGGCGTCTACAACTCTGATCGTAATCGAGACGTTCCGATATCAACTGTTTGTTTTCAGTCAGAATCTTGTCTCGGGTTCCGGTCAGTGTAATAAGATCCTTCTGGATCTTCTCGTATTCAGCTCTCATGTCTTCAAGCTCGTCCATTTTGTTCTTTTCGAATCCACATTTTTGGTGTTTAATTCGAGAACTGTATGGAGTTTCAAACATACCTGCACTAGGCTTTGGTACCTCAAATGGTAATTTACCAAATTGAGCAGTACTTTTATGCATTGGTGCAGGTTTCGAAGTACCTCCTGGCATGAATAAGGAGTCTCCAAATTCATCCAGTTCATGATGTAAGTTTCTTCTTACATCTTCTAACCCATCAGGGTAGTGTTCTAGTGGATCCCTCCACTCCGTACCTTGGGGTGGTGACTTGATTTCACCATCCTCCATCGGGGAGTCTAGCTCACGATTTGAGCCATTTCCCCTAACTGGGCTCAGCTCAGTCATTTCTGACTGCGCTTACCCGAAGACCAACTGGTCACGGCACCAGTGTAGTGGTTCGTCTCGTTAAGTTAGATTAAATCATAACGAAGAGAGAGAAAAGTTTCCGGGTAGGCAACCGAGCTTTTATTTCAGAGCTTGCGTTACATACGATCACAGCCTCAGAGGACTACATGCTGCTAGTGCATTCGGTTACCCTTTCGGGTAACAACCTGGTTGAGCAGTGGGTAAACCACTACTGAGGAACCTAGGGCTAGGACCAGCCTTATATAGGGGAAAAGCCCGCGAAACTCAGACCGGCCACGTGACGTGTGGCGGACGAGTGGTAGGCCCCCTGGTGTAGTGGATACGAACCCAGAGGCAGGTGCTGCCACCTGCCATCCGGATTCCCCCACCACACCCGAAGGACCTAGGTCTGAGTCTCACGGGTGCATGAACGTTAAAGTGTAAAATACCATACCCCTACACAAACATAGTATGTCATTAATAACATACATTTAAATACTCTATGTACGGGTACGAACATGTTCTTCCGAACTTGTCTCGACCCATATTTTTCTTCTACATTGTTTCATAGTGTATAAATATGTTTACTTCACCTAATATAATTATATGTGGTCGACTCCTAATACTAAGACGTCACACAAATAACATATCACGTTCTACTTCGAACTCTCGTTTATTACTTCGAGCCCTTATTTTTTAGAATAACGAAGTTCTCACAATGTTAAATACATTTTTTTACACACCCCTTTCCTTATTCTGGTGGGGGTAGTGTAGGGGCTCGTAGATCGTGATATAGTGTGAGCGTCTCCCTCGAGAGGGCGTCTCGAGTGGTGTGCCCATCACCGGTAGTCACTAGAGGTCTCCTCGACCCCTGGTCTCTGCGGGGTGGTGGCAGCACTGTTCGCCTCGTCCCAGCTCCTACCTGGGGCCAGGGAAGGCATTAGTATGGCTCTAGCTGTCGACAGAGTCGGACCACTTTTACCTGAGCTTACATTACAGTTAAGCAGAACACTTCGAGGTAGATGTAAACCATATACTGTAATAAATACGTGCCAGTTGCACTAACCCGAGATCCCTTGTCTGGTCTTAACTTCGAACTGGTCAAGACATTGATTCGAACCATTACACAAGTAAACAAAGAACACCTCAAAAGCAAAGTTTCAGGAACTAATCAAGTTGAAAGTAAAACAAAGTGAAACACCCCTAAAGTATTAGAATATTTTTGTTTAAATGTCAACATATCATGTCAAGTTAGCTGGCACATCCCTCACTTCTTCATAGCCTGAAAATTTTGCTTCATCTGGTACCCCGAGGGTACCCCACTCTGAAGTAGTCACAAATTGAACATTTCTAACCAGCGATCTAGCAACCCATTTTTATATATAGTGTAACCAAAATGGCAGGACCCCACACTCCAGGGTGGTGTGTATAACAGAAGGGGAAACTATATAGCTTCATCTACAGAAATATTATACTCTGTGTTAATCAGAGCGAGTTATTATCTGTTACATTCTGTACTAGGTTGTAGTTAAGTACATGACATGACTATGTTTACTGCACCTCTATATTGACCTGGCTATTCATTTTTCACTATCAGTATCTCAACATTTATGTAATGATTATCTAGCCTTTACTCAGAAAAGGGAAGAAAAAGACACAATTAGCCCTATCACTTTAGTGGCCACACATACTAAATTCAGAATGATTAACATGCTGAGGTTTTTCAAAGAAGGGTTATGACTGTTTAAGTGTGTCAACAAAATGTCCCCAATTGACCTTAAGAGAATTGTGCTGTGTGTGAAAAATCAGTGCAAAATTCCACTTTCTATAGTATAAAATCCTAGCCTATTTAGGCTGACCATATAATTCATAAGGTGTTGTATAATGGTAGATGTAGTATTTGAATAGACTTAGGCACAGGGAGGTGGTAGGAGGCCGGGAGGTGGTGATAGGGTGCCGGGAGAAGGGTACCCCACTCTGAAGCAGTCACAAATTGAACATTTCTAACCAGCGATCCAGCAACCCATTTTTATATATAGTGTAACCAAAATGGCAGGACCCCACACTCCAGGGTGGTGACTGAACAAGGATCCCACATCCCAGGAGCAGAAGGTGTATGAACCAGGAAGGTGTCTGTATTGTCTAATTCTCATGATCCTTATGGGACAGGTCTTATCTAGTTCTGTGTGCATAATTGCGCACATGATATCCCAGCATGTATTAGGGTCCCTGCTATAATAGAAGTTGTGCAAGTCAAAAGACTTAAGTGCTTGATGAAAATCATTTTTGACATAGTACCTGTATGATCTCCCAACAAATTAGATACTAGTCATGTTTAAAAAATACATATCCTTATCCATGCACCTGCCTACCCCTTTTTACACAAATTTATATTGATCTATATTGATGTACCAATTCCATGATATCAGTGATATCACCAACATGCACACTAAAATGACAGGACCCCACACTCCAGGGTGGTGACTGAACAAGGATCACACATCCCAGCAGCAGAAGGTATATGAACCAAAAATGTGTCTGTATCAAGGGAACATTATAGATATTTACCTGCATGCACCAATGTCTAATAACAATTCAATTCTTGTGGTCCACATTCATACAACAATAGTGAATTCAATTTCTGGCCCTTTTCTCATCTGAATTAATGTACACTTGAGTATTACCATCCAATAATATGTCAGTTAATGAAAACTAAAAAAAAATGAGAATGTTGATTGAGAGCAGACTTTGGGTCTATGAGTAACATGAAAAGTGATGTATTTATGTTTTTATTCCTGACATATAGAGCCAATACCTTAATTAATGTGACCAGAACCTTAGGTTAATTGGGTCACAGAAACAGGCAAATTGTATACTAATCCCTGCAGTGCTGAAGCTTTGAAGTGGGGAATAATGAGATCTGCAGGACCTTATGGCCTGCAAGGGGAAAAACATTTCTTATAGACTGCACTCCACACAGTGTGTGTATGCAAACTGAGGATATGGCCACATAGTGTATGCCAATAGAGGATGTGGTATTAGCTAAGGTCCACACACTGTGTGTAGACAAATTGGGGACATGGCCCCACAGTGTGTCTATGCAAAAAGAGGACTTGGTGTGAGACACAGCATGTGTACAGGCAAACTGGGGACTTAGTCTAAAATATACTCCATGCAGTATGTGTAGGCAAACTGAGGAAAAAGCCATACAATGTGTGTTAAAATAGAAGACTTTGTCTTAGATATCCTCCACACAGTGTGTGGAGGCAAACTGAGGACATGGCCACACCTCCTCCTCCCATGCAGCAGAATTTATACAGTCAACTTTGTTTTATCATTTGACATATCACTGCTAAACAATATTTCAGCAGTAAAAAAAGGGAGGCTATGGGCTTGGGCATCAGCGATGACCTTGAAAAATGGTTATAAACATGATTTCTAGTGTGTCAACAAAATGTCCCCAATTTGACCTTAAGAGACTTGTGCTGTGTGTGAAAAATCAGCGCAAAATTCCACTTTCTATAGTATAAAATCCTAGCCTATTTAGGCTGACCATATAATTCATTAAGTGTTGTATAATGGTAGATGTAGTATTTGAATAGACTTAGGCACAGGGAGGTGATAGGAGGCCGGGAGGTGGTGATAGGGTGCCAGGAGGCTGGGGGAGGTGAGCAGAGACCAGGAGAAAGTGATGGGCAGCCAAGAGAAATGAGGGAGTGACTGGGAGAAGATAGGGGAAACACTTGGGAAAATAATGAAACTTAAGCAGCAGCAAACCCCCCCCCTCCATCTGCAAGAGCTTGATGTAATAGGAATAAATCAATTGCTCAAAATTTGGTAATGACACTGTATTTTTGCATGAAGATCATGAACAGATTAAATACACTGTAAATACATTGTGCATTCTGTTGAGAATTACACATACTTACAATATTTTTACACTAGCATTTGGTAGGGTGTACCCCATTGGTGAAAGCAATGCAAATTCTATTGAAAATTACACATATTTATATCACTTTTACAGCAGAATTTTGAAGAGTGTGAGCAAACAGTAAATTCATTGCAAACTCTGGCGAGAATTACACATATTCTCATTACCTTTACACCAGCATTAGCAAGGTAAAGGAACGCAAATGTCAGTGCATGTATTTACATCACCTTTAAATCAGCTTTACAAAGAGTGTAATTCCATAGTAATGTAATACATATTTTGGTGACAATTACACATATTTACACTACCATCACATCATCATTACTAAGGGTGTAAACCAATGGAAAATGCAATGCAAACTTTGGTGACAATTGCACATATTTACATCACTTTTACTTGAGATTTACAAACAAATTAAATGTATGTAAATATCGTTCAATGTAAAGGCCAGGTAAATAGTATGTAAATCCTGAGCACAATCTTTACACAGAAATGCGACCTTTACATTTTGTAAAGCCCATATCTCGTGCAGTGTGTATAAGAGAAGGGGAAACTATATAGCTTCATCTACAGAAATATTATACTCTGTGTTAATCAGAGCGAGTTATTATCTGTTACATTCTGTACTAGGTTGTAGTTAAGTACATGATGTGACTATGTTTACTGCACCTCTATATTGACCTGGCTATTCATTTTTCACTATCAGTATCTCAACATTTATGTAATGATTATCTAGCCTTTACTCAGAAAAGGGAAGAAAAAGACACAATTAGCCCTATCACTTTAGTGGCCACACATACTAAATTCAGAATGATTAACATGCTGAGGCTTTTCAAAGAAGGGTTATGACTGTTTAAGTGTGTCAACAAAATGTCCCCAATTGACCTTAAGAGAATTGTGCTGTGTGTGAAAAATCAGTGCAAAATTCCACTTTCTATAGTATAAAATCCTAGCCTATTTAGGCTGACCATATAATTCATAAAGTGTTGTATAATGGTAGATGTAGTATTTGAATAGACTTAGGCACAGGGAGGTGGTAGGAGGCCGGGAGGTGGTGATAGGGTACCGGGAGAAGGGTACCCCACTCTGAAGCAGTCACAAATTGAACATTTCTAACCAGCCATCCAGCAACCCATTTTTATATATAGTGTAACCAAAATGGCAGGACCCCACACTCCAGGGTGGTGACTGAACAAGGATCCCACATTCCAGGAGCAGAAGGTGTATGAACCAGGAAGGTGTCTGTATTGTCTAATTCTCATGATCCTTATGGGACAGGTCTTATTTAGTTTTGTGTGCATACTTGCACACATGATATCCCAGCATGTATTAGGGTCCCTGCTATAATAGAAGTTGTGCAAGTCAAAAGACTTAAGTGCTTGATGAAAATCATTTTTAACATAGTACCTGTATGATCTCCCGACAAATTAGATACTAGTCATGTTTAAAAAATACATATCCTTATCCATGCACCTGCCTACCCCTTTTTACACAAATTTATATTGATCTATATTGATGTACCAATTCCATGATATCAGTGATATCACCAACATGTGCACTGAAATGACAGGACCCCACACTCCAGGGCGGTGACTGAACAAGGATCCCACATCCCAGCAGCAGAAGGTATATGAACCAAAAGGTGTCTGTATCAAGGGAACATTATAGATATTTACCTGCATGCACCAATGTCTAATAACAAATCAAGTCTTGTGGTCCACATTCATACAACAATAGTGAATTCAATTGCTGGCCCTTTTCTCATCTGAATTAATGTACACATGAGTATTACCATCCAATGATATGTCAGTTAATGAAAACTAAAAACAAAAATGAGAATGTTGATTGAGAGCAGACTTTGGGTCTATGAGTAACATGAAAAGTGATGTATGTATGTTTCTATTCCTGTTGTATAGAGCCAATACCTTAATTAATGTGACCAGAACCTTAGGTTAATTGGTTCACAGAAATGGTGAAGTTGTAAACTAATCCCTGCAGTGCTGAAGCTTTGAAGTGGGGAGGGACCCCACAGTACATGGTGAGGACTGACTAAAGACCCCATAAGCCTGGGGGAGGACTGACATAAATATGTCTTTGTCCTTCCTACATTAGAGCTGTCAGAGAGTAGAGCAGAGAAAACATACAGCAGTTATTCATGCATATCTTCTCAAAAGTTGCATGATTATTTTTCTGTGTTTTTGACTGTATATTACCTTAATGTTGGTTTTAGGTTCAAAAGAAAATTTTGTACAGTACATCAGAGCCATCTAAATGTTTTCCCTTCTGCAGTTCCTCCCATATCCACTCACTCCCAAGGGGAACCTTATCACAAGGACTCCCTTTACAATGAAAATCTAATTTTGGATATGTCATCAGTTTGCTCAGAGTATGTATACACTAGTTTTCTTTTTGCAGACGCGCACTGTATTAGTTTGTATACACACACTTTATGGACCTTATCTTTAACCAGGTCCTGTATTTGCCCACATGGTGTACTAATGTCCTCTTTTTGCATACACTGTTAGATACCTGTTTCTATCATCTATGACTGTTATCTTCTCACTATCATTAGTCACCTTACTATATCCTGTCTACCCTTTCCTTTACAAACAATTCTCAGAACTCATCTTTAATAGTAACTCCAACACATAGAGTTTAACAACACACTGTGTGGCCATTTCCTCAGTTTGCATACATATACTGTATGTCCTCAGTTTTCATACACACTCTGTTGTGGCTAAGTCATCAGTTTGCAAACACACTGTGTGGAGTATATCTAAGATCAAGTCCTCTATTCGCATACACATACTGTGTGATTATGTCCTCAGTTTACATACACATTGTTTGAGTCACCAATTTGTTTGAGCACATGGGTAGGTAATAATGTCTTGGTTATTTCAAAAACAGTCTATTCTTCATAAATAGACTGAATACTCTTGTGTTTAGGATCAGAAAAGTAGATATAAGATAGCTATTCGAATTGTACAAATGTCCTCATTTCGCTTATGAAACACTGGCCATGTCCTCAGTTTAGGCACATCATACTGGTCTACTTGGGAGCATCAGAGGCCAGTTTGGTATTTTGCACTATAACTGTTTACTGTTTAATGGGAGCTAAAATGGACTTGTGCTCTAAATTGAACCAAAATTAAGTGAAAGCTGGGTGAATGTAGGAATGTCCCCGCTTTGGAGGAGTGTGCAACAGTGTCCCCAATTTGCTGGTTACACCTGTATGTGTGTGTGTGTGTGTGTGTGTGTGTGTGTGTGTGTGTGTGTGTGTGTGTGTGTGTGTGTGTGTGTGTGTGTGTGCGCTAAAGGGGGGGGGATAGGGGTGCGGTGGTGGTGGCTCTCACTCATCCCACCACCGACCTCGGTTGACGTGGCTGACCCCCCAAATCCTGAGGCTCTGCACGTATGGGAGCATAATTATGTAAAATAAGAATAGCATTTTAAAACAATGAATTGTCAAAGGTTATGAACCGCACAAGTAGTTTACATATATCTGACAGTACACTATCGTCATTAATTTTATTTATTCCAGACAAGTGTCGGTAAAAATATTATTTTAATATGTCATAAACAATACGAACACTATTCCTCAAGCAATTCCCAATCCACATTGCTACCCTCATCGAAGGTATTGGGGAGAAAGAGTAGGCGCCTGACTTTACTATACTAATGAAAGTATTATAAAATGTGATAAAATGATGCACTTACTAGCATACATTAATCATTTTCTGAAAATCGCCCCATGATGTGATTTTTATGACCAATAAAACTTATTTACTACTACTAGTTTTGAAATTGTCGCAAAGTCTGAGTGCCGCTTAGAAATGAGGCTATGTCACATTGTCTATTACCTATACGGATCATGTTGACAAAGTGTGTATGCACCATAATACAGTAGGCTGTTGCTCCTATTGTAAAAAGAGCTCTGAGTATATGCCCTCTTTTCTAAACAAGTCGTGCACTGCTTCACCTAAGTACTTGCACTCACCACATTAGTCTGAAAAGTCAACTGCCTTGTTTAAAATAGATAGAGCTGCACTACTAGGTACCTACTCATGTCACACGCTCTATAGTTTATTTATAGTTTATAGTACTGACTGACTTCTCCCAACTAGGCACCTACTCAAATCCCCCTTTTTGAGCACCGTACTTGAATGACCACTTGTGAGCAACAAAAGGGACAAGTTATAGCTACATGAAAAGAAAGGACTGGAAATGAGGGCATTTTTAGCCAGCTCTTCCTTTTACTATAGGAGCAACAGCCTCCAGGTCTACTAATCTATGAGATGCATGTACATAAGGAGTTGAACTATGATAGGCATATTGGAGACGAACCAACCTTATGGCCTACCTGTGCATCACGAGCAAGGTATCGTGTGACATATCATGTACCAGTTTCTCATGAGTCTTTCATTTCCTATTCCCATGCATATAGAAGTATAGTCCCGTTATATGGCAATAATGTCATGGCAACCAGTTTCCCCCGAAACACTGCCATTAAGGGAGTGGTAATTTTTAACAACGGGGGGGGGGGGGCCGTCTTTTTCGACCCCCCCCCCAAGGGCAGAAAATCGCATGTGAATGTGCCCTTTTAACCTATAGTAAAGCGCGAGCTTGTTCCCTGTAAACAGGTGAAATTATTTTGACACCCTTTTCAAGGGGTCGAAAATATTCTGACCCCTCCCCTCCTCAAACCAACCAGCCCCTCCCCCCGTTGTTAAAAATTATCCCTAAGGTCATTATATGACTGGCATTTCTTAAATGCTAAATGCCATTCGCTACCTTCCCAATACAACACAGAAGGGGATGATCACTTTTTTACAATAGGTTGGGGGTGGGGGGTGCACCCTTTTATACAGCCTAGTAACGTGTATGTTTTTCGCTGTTGAAATGGCCATTTTTCAGGTAAAAATAAAAGATCACTCCCTAATATGATCCCAAGCTTCCAGGTATTTTGCCAGGCCTCTTGCTCATAAAAAAAAAAAAAAAAATGACAGAATCAACATTGACAACTGTTTGATGATCAGCGATAAAGTGACATTGTACTCCTTAATATTGATTCATTATTAGCGGCAATTCAATCCCCATCCCCTCCTCTCTCTCTCTCTCTCTCTCTCTCTCTCTCTCTCTCTCTCTCTGATTACGTTCCTAAGGGAGTGATCATTTTTTAACAACAGGGGGGGCTGGTGGGTTTGAGGGGGGTCAGAATTTTTTCAACCCCTTGACCAGAGGGGGTCAGAATTTTTTTCAACACCTCTGACGGGGGTGTCAAAATAATTTCACCTGTTTTCAGTGGAAAACCTCGCGCGTTACTATAGGCTAAAAGGGGACATTCACGCGCAAACCCACCAGCCCCACCCCCTGTTGTTAAAAATGATCACTCCCTAACTTAAATGTGGCATAACCCAACTTTATCACCACACTAGGTGTGGTTCATTGCCATTCTACCCATTCTTGGACATTCTTATCACTTGATTTAATATTTTTCCGTACCCATAGACTCCTGTACTTAAAGACAAACTCTACCCGGTACACAGAAGCCACCTGGTGGCAGAAATCAAAACACATCAGTTCTACTATTTTAATCGCCTTTCTCACCCTAACTGGACCACTTTACCTGAACATATTTTTCTCAGTCCATTTCTGATCACTATAGATACGTTAAAGGTATTTATATGCCATTTGAATTCCCATAGGACCATAAAGTTAAGGGAAAACTATAAATTTTGAAAAATTCACAACTTTTTTTATTTTATTCAAACCATGACCCCTCATTTTTCTTTTTTTTTTAATGTTTCTGTAGATCTAGATGTCCTTTATTTATTCCGAGAGTCTCATAGGTGAATCAATAGAAGGTCATTCACTATGATGCAAATTTTTTTAATATGAAAAAATATTTTCCCCATTCATTTCTATAGTTAAGGCATTTTCAATTAAGTGGTCATAAAATGAAAATGAGCACCATGACATAGGGATTTTTTTTGTATTCTCCTACTCTTTATTATAACTAATACTATCCAGAGTTATTTGAGAATATCAATAGAAGATCTAATAACATTGGTCAGTCTGTAGCGTTTGTCTTTAAGGAATTAGTAATAATTTTAGTTTATTCAGGAAATCTTCATTTTACCTGTTACCAACTACTACTTGTTTCCAAAATGTTTCTGATGGTCATAGTTGTATGCATACCTGAGTTTTAGTTAAGAAATTAATGGATATTTTTTTCTGTTTAATTTAATGTAGAAAAATACAGAATTTTATAGTTTGATACTTTAATAGGCCCAGTCTCAACTAGGAAAGGGTTACAGCCTCTATATATTTGTTACCTGACCAGCACACAGGGGTTTATTGATTTATAGCCGACGTAAGTGATGTAATATCATATGCTTGGATGTAGGCGTGTCATTTGTTTTTCAACTCAAGGAATTATTTGAATTCTGCTTAGAACTACATTGACCCCAGCCAGCCCTTCCCCAGTCTTCAATCAATCTGGCATGGCTTAGGTGCTCGGTGTTATTTGAGTCACTTTACCTGTAGTTCAATAAAAGTATTTCGATCTTATACCCCTATTCTTCAGGACGATGCCCTGAAATGCATGTTTGAATAGCTAAAGCACTATGACGCAAAGCTGCCCTAATGAAATGGCAGAGTCAATTTGAGTAGCATTAGGGTGTGCAGCTAAGTAGAATGCCAGCTCTATGTATTTAACCCTTTACAGATAAAGGCTAACCTAGTACCCTAGTACTTATAAAATCGCACTTAAGGGCTTAAATCAATCTGTGCCAGGACATGTTGATACAAGTACTAAAGGTGCTGTACCCTGTGCCGTCACTGTGGGGATAGCTCACAGTGACGGCACAGGGCAAAATACCTGGTGTTGTTAAATGCTGATCACCTCAACGCCTGCTCACGTCCTGCTGCAGAACTATTTTCCACCTGCAACCACTAAATCCTGGACCCATTTTTTATGTTTGATAACTACATTTCATCTTATTGAATAACTTATACATCATTTGATCCAATTCTGATAAGTTATCACATGAGTAACACTATGTATATTCTCCTGCATGATTCGGCTGCCATGCACAGCAAAGGGAAATGAGAAATAAGATGTTTCACTCCAATATAGATTAGGCCATATATGATCATGAAAAGATTATCGAGGGCCGGATTAAATTGTGATTAAACAAACAGAATTTGATTGGACTTCGTAATTGGGCCATTTTTTGTTACCGCACGGGATGTAGATAGCTAGCTTTTTGATTATCGTTCAACAACTGCTCCAACTGTCAATCAAAGCTCAATATCTGTCGACTGTATACGACTGACTGATAGCAGCTGATATCGTTATCGGACCTGTACTGCTGAGTGCCTAGATTGGGTAGTTATGTTTCTGCCCGGGTGTTACTGCTTCCGGTGTGATACAATGTCATGTATGATCCAGATGGTGCCCCCCCCCCGAATTATCCAACCCGGAATCTCCCCGCGAATCCCCCCCCCTCCCCTCTGGAATCCTCCCACCCAGGAATCCTCTCACCCTGTATATTAATTATCGGCCTGTATCGTAATATCTGTGAGAGTATAGAGGGCGTGTGAGGTTGGGGGGGGGCACTCTCTATGTGATGTATACACATATATGTGCGGCTGGCAAGGGTACTTTTTCAAGGAAAAGTCCCTAGCAAGCCTCCAGTTTCAGCCACAAATGTCCCTAGCAAGGGTCTACTTTTGAGCAAAATGTCCCTAGCAAGGGTCAACTTTTGGCAAAATACCCCGATTCAGGCGGAAAATTTAGAAATTTTCATGAATATTTTCCAAGTTTTCATGAAAATAGCATGAACAAAATACAATTTTCTCCTAAACAAGTTCATTTTAAGACATTTTGAGCAAAATCTAAGACTATTATGTACAAAGTTCCCTAGAAAGGGTAGGGTTTGGAAGAAAAAACCCGCGAACAAGTGCCCTAGCAAGGGTAAGGGTAGTCGGGGGTTTAGCTACACACCCGTATCAAAAAAAATTGAAGTGCCCCCCCCCCGGGATTTTGGTCTATAGTTTGGGCATTGGGGTAAGCTTTAGGGGAAGAGATTCCTAGAATAATCTATTTTGGATATAGACAGTTCTCAAAGATTTGAGTATTGTAGTTTTAGATTATGTTGTTTTGTGGAGACTAATTGCACGCGAGCATTTGATAAATGTATGGTTCATAATTATCTTATATGTAGGATGCCTATCGATGTGGTAGAGATTTATTGAAGTCAAATGGTTTCGATAACAGTCTTATGGCGGCTGAGTTCATCCTCCCACATTATTTCAGGCTGAATGTATCGGGCCTAAAGTATAATTATGATCTTTATCAAAGATTACACCCCCTCACATTTGTTGGTTGGTACGCCACTGTTGTAATATTTCTGTAATGCAAGTTTTGTAAATCACAAACACTGATCCTGGTTGTACCATACCATCTTTTCTATGAGTAATTTCATTTGAAAGAATTCCAGGTGTATTCAGGCCATTTCGATATCCTGGAAATCTGATAGAATATTAAAGCGAAATCATATTTCAGACATGTTTCTAAAGAAGCCAGTTTAATAATGGATATGGAGCAAATGACATTTTGGCGTTTTTCTTTGTAACTCTCCACACGTGTCAAGCCCATGATTTATATCGAACTGGTCAACTCAAGACTATACGGCACATGGCTATTGTATTATTGACCAATGGGAGGCATCCCTGGCATAGACTGTGGAGTCGGGGGCTGAAGGTGTTAGTCATAGTGCCGTCGGGGTCTAATGGCGGCCCCCAGCTGATAATCGCTATGTGAGCTTATAGCACACGCGCACCATCCATCCCAGCCCCCTTCCTGTCAATTGGCTGCCAATATCATATGGATTGACAAGGAGCCATCACTGCTTTCACATCTCTAGATTCCTCAAGATCTATATAAACAAATCCATGTCTTTGTATTTGCAATCGTATTGCTATAGATCTGTGCATTTGACTTGCTCAAGTCTCTCAATTTTAATATAAATGAATTGGAAAAAAAAATGAATTAAAGTTTTAAACAGAAAAAGTAAGAATTTCACTGGAGAAGGTGTAGCGTAGATAGTAGAACCTAGGGACTAGTGTTAGTCTAGCCTTATTTATGCATGAAGGGCGTTTCAAAATGTTCTTTGTCTAGATTTGTCCATCATTGATTCAAAACATTAAGGAACCTACTGAAGGTTTTATGATATACATGTGATTTGTTTGACAAAGGAAATAACGCATTGTCCCAACGATAAATTTACACACCCCATCTGATTGTAGACTAGCAGTGCCGTGCAAAGCACTGCTTGGATGCAATTTACCCAATTGTAACGTCATCGTTAAAATCATCAAAAGGGTTCACATACCCATAATCAACTATTTTGAATGAAGGCATGGCGATTTCAAAGGTTAGCAGTCAATTCACCCAAAATGCCTATAAATCATAGTCTTTCACATTATCATTATGGTTGTATAGTCAATTCTAGTAGTACCTATTGGTTCGAATTTATAATCATTGTGATACAAAATGATACAAAAAGCAGAAGAATGCTACACCGTAACAGAGTCACTCTATCAAATAAAATCTGCCAGAGCTAGATCACGTAGGCCTTTCCTAATGCACTTCACCTTCATCAGTGACTTGATCTCTCGGGTTAACAGTGTACATCTTGATAGATCTGTGAAAAATCTGAATGTTTTTGCAGTGTTTTCAGCTGATCAAGCACATAATATTATCCTTGTTTATATTGTGCTTATCTTGCAGGTGTTGTGTGGCTAGCCATGCCTCGTTACTGTCTGGCGATACTGTTAATATGGCTTCCCGCATGGAAACTAATGGAAAAGGTAAGATATTCACAAACAAGTTGGAAATACATATGTATCCCCTGCACGTGAATCACACGTCACTAGATGCATCAATGATGCATTCTTTTCCTCAGTAGGCTAATTTCGCCTTCTATACGTGGACAGATATTTAATAAACCTGTGATGAACCAGAACCAATAATTGTGTTCCCATATATAGCACACTGGGGAAACGTTCAGTAGTAATACTGAAATGTTTACCATTCCTAGGTTACTGGTGAAATGAAATACCATATTTGTTTCACCTATTTTAAGCAACAACAACTCCAACTAATTAGGAAATTTCAATATCAACGCACTAAATGAGAGCATGTATCGGTGTACATTGTATGTTTATTTTCAGCATTGATGATCCATATGAGTAAGTATGCCCTTGCAGGTGAGGCCGAGTTGTCAATCATCAAATAGAATTCAATAGAATTGAACAAAACATTGAATTTATAATGATCATTGATTGATTCCACTGACATTTTATGGCCTGGTCATGAAAAATAAACAGTTATGTATAGTAGAATTTACATTTGTCTGTATAAATCTGATTTATAAGAGGGAGGGAGAGAGGAAAAGAGGAGAGAGAGAGACAGACAGAGACAGAGAGAAAGAGACAGACAGACATAAATACACACATACAGACAGAAAATGAGAGAATAACACGAGTTTGTCTTTACCACTGGGTAAGGGGCTCCAGATGACGTACTGGCTGCTGGGTAAAGATGGTTTCCAGAAAAGTCTATACCAGCATTTGACAGATAGATGTTAAGAGATGTATTACTCGCTTCACATTAGCATATTAGGCTATGGAGGCCGCCATCTTGGTTAGGCTCCCAACTCCAGAGCAGAGCATTCTTGGTAAATTTCTTATCACCCCCAAGAACAATTGTCAGTGATAACACTGATAAGCTGTACCCTACCCCTTATCTTAATCACCCCAATCGCCTCTCTATTGTTTCAGGTGTGAAGTAAGGTGATAACCCTGATAAGGAGACAATGCCTTGATTGTCTTGCCTGTGGTATCAAACAGAAATGATCTATTGGTCTTTGATTTTATATATTTAATCTATTTCTAGATTATCTACTTAAAGATGTTGATATGGAGAATCCACACATATGATTTATAGAAAAACCCATGGGTAGTAATAAATTGGCAGGTTGTCAAATTAGACTATACAAAGAGGCCAAAGGATGATGTAGCCCCCGACTACATGAGCCACCTAACTGATTTCCTTAGTACCAGCAATGTGCTAGTCCCGTTATATTATTCCTCACTAGCATATCAGGTCATGGAGGCCGCCATCTTGCTCTGCTTTATGGGTAGGCCCCCGACTCCAGTGCAGTGCATTCTGGGTAAATTTCTTATCAGTCCCTATTAACACCTCTGAAGAATGGCAAATGATAAGACTAATAGAGGTGATAAGCTGTACCATGTCTCTATCTTTATCACCCTAAGTACCTGTCCATTGTTTAGGTGTTGTGAGAGGGGATTATCCTGATAGGGAGACAATGCCCAGATTGGTTTACTTGTGTTAGAAAAGAAATAATTCAATCATCTATATCTTCTTTTTTTTAATTTAATTTATTTCAAACTGACCTGGCTGAAGCTGTAGCTATGGAGCATCCATAGATATAATTCATGCAGAATTACTATGAGTAGTAATTGATTGCCAACCTCTCAAACTAGACTATACAAAGAGGCAGAAGGTGGGTTTAGCATCCGACTACATAGGCCACCTAGCTGATATTCCTTGTCACTAGTAACATGCTAGGGACGTATAAGCTACATGCACATGGCATTCACTGTCAAGTTTCATGTACATAGTTGATAGCTAGAGAAGATATAAATATAGATGTGTCTAAATAGATGTTCTTCCGTAATACAGAAGCCGCGGAGGGTGACACCTTAAGAAAAAAAGATTCTAGGACAATACCCCCCTGGTTATTAACCCCCCCCCTGCCATTACCCCCCTGCCATTACCCCCCTGGACAATACCCCTTCTAGGACATTACCCCCCTAGGACATTACCCCCTCATAGGTGGGAAAAGATATCAATAACATATCCATGAATCTTCCACTGCATGCCCCTATCCCTATTTGAATCTTTTTAAGAGAGTAGTTATACCGACAGACTAGTCAACCATATCCCTATCCCTAACCCTAACCCTAAACGTAACTCTTACCCTTACCCTGACCCTGTCCCTAACCCTAACTGTAACCCTTATCCTAACCCTAGCTCTAACCCTATACCCTGACCCTAACCCTAACCCTGCCCTAGCCCTAACCCTAAATCTCCAACCATATCCATAACCCTACCCTTAACCCTAACTTTAAACCTACACCCTATCCTATTGTATGGAAGAAGGGGTAATGTCCTAGGGGGTAATGTCCTAGGAGGGGTAATGTCCAGGGGGGTAATGGCAGGGGGGTAATGTCCAGGGGGTATTGTCCTGACACCAGAAAAAAAAGGAACACAAAAATGGAAAGAAGATAAAACTGAAAAGAAATTGCCTGTCTCCACTCTCAATTTGTTAAACTACCATATATAAAATACCTTGGCTCTCAACTGTGGGCTACCAGAGACCTGGTTTCGCGAATTCGATGCATTTGCCAAAATTGCACCTGTGCTACAAAATTAATAATGTACAAAATTAATAATGTCAACAATTGCCCAGGCAATTGTTGACATGATGTTTTCCCTTGTAGCTCTGTACCTATACATGGCACAACTGTGAAATTAGGGGTGTATATAGGGGGTATGTAGGTGCACAAAATGGACATACAATAGATAGTTAGATAACAGAATTGTACCTGACATTGTACCAAATTGCATTGGTAACCATGGCAACAGTTAACATATTTAAGAAAAACTACCTCTGCAATAGTAACCACCGACACCCATAGTATACCCATAAAAAGAGAAATCACCCTACTCCAAAATTTCTCGGAGACCACCCTGCCCCTCAAATGCATCCAATTCGCGAAACCAGGTCCGGAACTGTCAAAATGGAAGTAGTAGAGTTGCGTGATTGCTGTTAGCTTAAAACTATTTCCAGTAAATCACTATTCTTTCTTTATTTCTTCTTTATCCTATGTCTGTGAGGGTTAGTTTTATATCTTATTTCTATATGTATGGTTATTCAGCTATGGCATTTTGAAATAAAATATTATTCAACAACACATTCTACAGAAAGTAATCTCGTAGCTCTACCATTCTACCATGATGGTTCTGTGCACAGGTACATAAGTCACAGTAGTCTTTGCATTGTCTTTTATGACCAAATTTCCTTTCCGTTATCTCATTTTCCCCTAATTCTTCTATTCTTTGTATTTGTGTTCGATGATCTTCTAAAAAACTGAAATAGACTCTATCATAGATGTCGCCATGTTTCTTTAAGTCGTCCCGCAGAATCTAAGCCATCCGTTGTTGTCTAATTTTTAAAACGATGGACCTTAGGATAAATATCATGGACCTTGGGATTTAATTTCATATGGCCCTCATTTGTGGATGTGTAAATGGTTAAATCACTGCCTCGGTTGTTTCAGTACTGGTATGGCGGACCCTCAAGATTCAGGACAAATGCAGCAGGTCATGAGTGTTGTTACTGTTGCAGTTGTTACAGCTTTGCTTTCACATGTTGTTCATGATCATTGTTATGGGTCTTCTGACACCAGTTTCATATCTGGTAAGTACCATAATGTGAGGCAATGGTATAATGGCAACAATCTGGTAGTTGATTACAATAGCTCTGTGGGTGTTGAAATGGAGATCAGTTGGACCAATGGATGTAGCTCAGTCCCCAACTAGCACAGTAGAACATGATCATGCATACCATAGAGATATTGAGGGATTACTTTCTGATCATACATACAATCTGGTCTCTGAGGCACCTCACAATGACCATTCTTACAGTTCAGGTAAATTGCAATTTGATAGTGCTAATCCACATGAAATGCCCAGTGCAAGAATTGTAGCTGACCCAAAGCAGTTAGAAAAGATAAAACAGTTGTCACTGTCTCTACAAAAATTGAAACCGTATGCTGTATGTTGTATATGTGGTAGAATTATGTATGAACGTGGTACATGATGGGTGAAAAGTCTACCTAAGGCTGAGCCGAGGGCACAGAAGTTGGTGCCAGACAATTCCTCTGTAGGTATAGTAGAAAAGGAAAATGGAAATGTCTCTGTCTGTGGAACTTGCAAGACCAAAGTTAAATCAGGAAATCACATGAAATTTCAATAATTTGATGATTTTGGCAAAATACCAGAGTGTATAGCTAGACTAGATTCTTACAACCCATATTCGAAAATATGCTTATGTAGTATATCTTGCTCAAGTTTAAAAAAAAAAAAACAGGCTTCAGTTATGTCCATCCGCATGGTAATATTCAGATCTGTGAGAACACACTTCAAAACCTCAGGGGTATGGTTGGGGTGTTCCATGATGGTGAACATTCAGACCTGGAGAAGAATGCAGATGAAACTAAATGGTGCCTTCAGTGGCTTAAGAAGAGGCACTGGGAAGTCTTTCCTCTTGAACACAGTAGTGTTGCAACTTGAAGCTGCAGCTAACATTGTAGAGGTATTGGCCACATTAGGTAACGCTGCACAGCTGATGGGTGGGCAGACGGTACATTCTTTCTTCAGATTGTCTGGCGAATTAAAGAGAATGTTTATATAAGGGATAAAACATGGCAAATCATAGCTTCTACAGATGTCATAATAATTGATGAGATTAGTATGATGAGTGCAGAGTTACTTGAGGTCATAGACAGCATATGCAAGGATGTAGTGGGAGATGAGTTGAATCAAAAGCCATTTGGTGGAAAGAGCATCATTTTATTCGGTGACCTTTATCAATTCCCAGCTGTGAAAAGAGGCCCAGCTCACAGGGAAATATATTCCAGTCAGACTCAGGGAAGGTGATGAAACAGACGAAGACATTGATGTCTTAAAATCTAGAGTGTGTGGTGTAGGACATGAGAAAGGTGAGGCCTGTGCAGACTGTTCTTTTGTTTTGTGTTCTAAACATGAGGAAAGGCAACAGCTGAATCAAATAATACAGGAATCAACGCTGTCTGAGAACAAGATGTATCAACTGCGTGCATTTGATTACGATGAGTCAGGAAGCGGTCTAGATGGGGAGATGTCAGATTTTATAGACGGCAGCACAGATGTCATGCCATGTCAGATAACTGTAAGGATAGGTGCCAAAGTTATGGTCACAAGAAATATTGATGTTGCAGGATCAGTTGTCAATGGCACACCAGGTATTCTGAAAGCTGTCCATAATAAGGTGATAATGGTTCAAAGGATTGATGGGAGTGATACCATTCCTATTCCAAGGGTCAAACAAAGGAAAGAACTGAAGAGTAAGGGAGTAGTAGTGTGCAGAGTACAATATCCTTTAATACTTGCCTGGGCCTGTACAGTACACAGGGTGCAGCGTATTACTCTGGAAAAAGCTTACATTAGCCTCAGTGAGTCTTATTTTTTTAGCGCCTGGACAAGCTTATGGTGCTTTAAGTAGAGTTTCCAAGCTAGAGAACTTGCATTTGCTCAAGTTCACTGAAAGGGGGATAAAATCAAATAGAACAGTGATTAATCTCATGAGACATGCAAGGACCAGCGGAAAATTAATCACTGCACCCACATGTCACACTAACCAGAAAAGACCAGCGAGTGATAACATTAGCTGTCAGAGTTCCAAAAAGGCTAGACTGGAGGAGCAGTCCACAGACAATACAGCAGAACAATGTGTAGGTACCAGTTTCCAGAAGAACAAAGAAAGAGAAGAGATGGAAGTTCAAAATCCTAAGACGTTGCTAGTACAACCAATGGATTCAAGTGGCGATCAAGATGTGCCGGTAATATTTCCTGTGGTAAGATGTAATATAACAAGGGAAGAGGAGATACAGCTTGATGTGATGTACAGACAGACATTTAACACTCTTAGGTAGGAAGTAAACTATCAGTTCTTCTATCCTACCGTTCTAACAGACAATGTAGACAGAGTTTTAGATAGCTATCGACCAACCTTCAATAGATATAAAGTAACTCTTCAGAACCTTCGGCCTTACATAGAGATAGGGGGAACAGGGATAGACCTTGGCGTTCAAAGCATTCTGCATCCAAGACTTCTTGAAGATTATGTCCCAGTTTGTACAACAGGTGATGGAAATTGCCTATGGAATGCTGTGTCTTTGTGTCTTACAGGGAGGGGGAACTTAGGCTCACACTAAGACTTCTTACAGTAGAGACTATGTGGAGTGGAAAAAGAGAGAGTTTTTCACGCATATAATGGCTATGGACACAGTAAGAGAATGTGGTACGCTTACAGAAAGACTGCACAGAGAAATCCAAACAGCTAGAGTAGGCAAATCATGGGGTAATGAGTTTCATGGGTTTGGCCATACTATTACAGAAAGACATTTTCGTGTATTCTACATTTCTCATAAATGGAAAGCTATGTTTACTATCAACTGGCAGTCCTGATCAGTTAGCCAATTTGTTTGAAGCCCATGACAGATTAGGGAATCATTTGATACATGAAGTGCCTGATCAATTCTAAAATGAAAGGTTCAGTCCAATGCCTCTTTGTCTAAACTTTGATTTGAGGGCGAGACACATACTTTCCATCCATTTACCAATCTATTCAACTATTAGTCTATATCATAGCTAAAAGTGACACTTTTTTCCAGGTGAATATGAGGTTAAAGGCGATGGCTTCTGCCAGAGCTTTTTGTATGACAGGGGTTGCCCTTCCAGGCACAACTGTCATAAGGTCCATCTCAAACCGGGGGTATTTTATGTAGACAGCCACTGCCACCTGGACGAGCTCCAGAGGCAGCACAATGTAGGGTTGGGGGATTTCAATTATCGCGAGAGGTACAGTGGTTGTGTTGCCAACTTTGTTTTTCCCCACCTGTACCACATGCTGTCTGAGATTTCTCAGGACAGTAAAGTCTGGCCCACGCTTGGCCTTCACACCAAGTACGCATCGTGCTTGGAAGAGGTGAGAGGCTTTTTAGAGGAGCGGGCCAATTACAGTGACATTGTCGGCATTGGCGAGACAGGGTTAGACTCCCAAACAAAGACGGCTTTAAATACCCGATGCCCCACACTTGTGCCACACACTGCAAGTGGTGTAGACTTGCCCTACCATTCCCACCCTGGCCTTGCTTTTAATGTAGCAGTCAGGGTGAGTCAGATCAAAAACCATAGTCTGAAAGAGGTAGTGAAAACCACATTCCAAAATACACAGTTTCTTTACAATTTGGCATAACCATGTCATTCTTGAGTTTTCATGCATGATTTAGGCATTAAAATTTGTGTTGCACAAAAAAAAACAACTTCAAAATTATATGTAAGAAAATGAAAAGTAATCCTGTTTCTATTGCCTCACAATTTGCGACTTATTTTTTTGGCCTGATTGTGACCTGCATTTTCTGTTCCTTTATTCAAAATTCTGTGCGCAATTAGATTTCTGATCCAAAATTCTTCTGTGCATGACATGGGGATAGATTTTCCTCACCCTACTGGCTGTTTATGAATGAACTTAAAGTAAAAGTTAAAATACAATAAATGTAAAAAGTAAGAAATGACAGGGGGATTCTAAACCTAAACCTAATCAGTTTAAAGTAAAGAATACAGTCAATTTAATGTATATAAATATAACATATCAAACTTTTGGGAAATAAATAAAGTAAAATGTAATTCATTTTATTTTTCTTACCATATGACCAGAGAAGACAGACTAGTAGAGGCCTGTGTTTCTGAACAAAGAAATAGGGAGGGGTTGAAGAGGGCAGTAGTAGAGAGGGATCCTGCTAGAGCACAGTATAATACTTTAAGGCTAGCTTATGATGCTGCTAAGGCAGCATACGATGCTGCTACACCAGCATATGATGGTGCAAGAGCAGCTTTAGAAGTTAGTGAACAAGAAGTAAGAGGTTTCTCATGCACTCTACAAAAGGCAATAGGCAGGCATTGTTTGATAGCTAAGGCTATGGAGAAGCAACGTTTTTTCAAAGAAAGGTTAGCGGGAGGGTTAGATATAAGTGAGGTCTCCAATGCTGACCTATTGTCAGTATCACTAGAAGATATTGAGACCATGAGTGATGAGATTTCTGATGCTGACCTCTCGTCAGTTTCACTGACGGAGCCTGAGTCTGCTGCTGTGGCTGAGGCTGCTTCAGCTGAGTTAATGGAAGTAGGGAGAGAGGAAGAGCTAGTGGTTGCCTCCTCTTTCGAGGAGATGACTGTAGAGGAAGCCCTAAGTATTTGCAATTAGTTGTGTTGAGTCTCCCCCATAAATAAGAATCATATCATAAACTATGGTTAGGTTATGCATTTGCTTCTAAAATCAATATAGAATGTAGTATAACATGGGCTCAGATGGCTGTACATAGTGTAGACTTAAGAGGATTCCACTGGGTCATGTTAAAATAGCAATTTTTCCCCCCAAAGCCATATGGCCTCAGATGGTTGTACATAGTGTAGACTTAAGAGGATTCCACTGGGTCATGGTAAGATAGCGCATTTTCTTTAGTGAATATGACCTCAGATAGTTGTACATAAAGTAGACTTAAGAGGATTCCACTAGGTCAATTTGTTGGTTTTGGAACAAAATAGTCACTAAAATAGCTCATAGTTAGGTGCAGGGTAGAAATGACTGCTGTTGCTAGAAAACAGGTACCGGGTAAGTGTTTTTTTTTTTACTTTTTTTTCTTATGTACATTCATGGTGAGCGACATTTTCATGAATGTGCATTAAATTTCTGAATATATCTATGGAGAATTGAGATGCTTGCCATTGTTGCTTCTGTGGTTCAAGGACGGCGTGGTGGGATCACTATTCTTCTACAGATTTATAGAACCAGGGCAGGGGATAGGAGTAGTCAATGAATATAGGTGCTTGCCATTGTTGATTCTGATGTTCTAGGATGGCTTGGCAGCACTCATTTTCTTTGACTGACATGAGATAGGATAATGTTAGAAAAGTCGCAAGCAGTGTTTTTGTATATCAATAAAACTACTTTGGCATATTGATTTATTTGATATGAGAGCATGAATACTGCTTAAAGTGTGATCTGGATTTGCTCTGGAATTTCATAATGAATCATGATGTATCATTTTACTGGAAGCAAAAGAAAAGGTAAAAGGAATTTTAAAAATGCAGAGGACATGCTGCTAGGGCCCAGTTATCATTTCTTTTCACTGAAAGGATAACTGCATCTTCCAATAAAAGGGGGAGACATGCTACCAAGTAAACTACCAGTTCCTATCAGTTCCAGAGCCAGGTTACAGCTTACCAAAGACAGCTGAACAAAGACACCATACAATTCACACCTGGCAAATTAATTCTAAAGCAGCAGATGACAACTTCAACATCCACCTTTGCTGACATCTCCAGTGCGAATCAACATCTACTGAGCCAGGAAGACTTTTCAGCTATAGAAGTAAGTGCAATATATAATTCACAAGTGTACAAATGTTCTTTGCTTAAGACAAAGCAGCTATGCTAAAATAACCCAGTCCACTTCTTTGCCAGACCCTGTATCCTGGGGCTGAAAGCGCTGGTCAAGTTAGAATAAAACTTTCCTGTCAACATTGATTTTTCACTGCCAATCTGTCAACACTGGTTTTTCTCCTGTTAATAAGTTTGGGAAACAAATTTGTGACAGCTGTTATTTAGCATTAGCATCAACCCTTTAAGGGCTGCTACTGCATTGGCGCATTATGACCATTGGTTGGCTTGATACACTAATGAAGCCTCCTGGAGTGTATCGATCCTGTAGGGCCGGAATGGTGCATGAATGAAGCCAAGGTGGGTGGCTCACCAGGGTTTCATTCATGCATTTATGTTAATCCGAGAGAGTTGGTGCTCTCCTTGAGAGTTGGCATGATACATTAATACAGGGAAAGAATGCTCACAGACACCTCATTGGTGCATCATGTTGAACAAAAGGTAAGATGCACCAATGTATTAACGGCCCTTAAAAGGTTAATACCAATGCTTGACCCTCTATAGGGATGCTGATGCAGGAGTGTATCCTGCCCATTGGCCTTTATTATGCACCAATGAATTGTAAGCAAGTCTGCTTGCTGACACTAAATTGGTGCATGGTCACAACCATCCAGTCAAAAGTTGACTTTTTCTGTCAGCCTGATCAGCTAACTTTTGACTGAAGGACAAACCCCAATTCCACTACAGGCAAGTCAGCAGAATCTGACTGAAAAAGTTGACTTTGGGTGTGTGACTGATAGTGGAATCAGGTTTTTCTAACTTTTTCAGGCAACTTTCTGACTTTTCTTTTAAATGTCTGCCTGACAAGAAATATCAAAATTCTTTGATATTTTGAAAAGTTAACTTTTTCAGTCGAGGACTATAGGGAAATACCACCAGGACTTAGAAACTTTGGAATGCTGTATCTCAGAAACCGGTACAGCTAACATAGCAAAATTCTGCATGCACACTAATCACCATGGTAGGTGTCTGCACATCAAATTTGGGTTGATCAAAACATTTTGATTAGTACATCTGGTTGTCATGTAGCATTTTGCCTCTAGATTTAAAAGATTTTCATGAGGGAGACGCCCAGACCCCTCTATAACCCCTAGGTGCCCAAGCACGCATTTAAGCGCGGTTTTGGGCTTAAATGCATGTATATTGAATGGCATTTTCACCCAGAAACTTCTACTGGTCCAATCTGCAAAGTTAGACCCTTTTTGGAAGGCTTATGACTTCCTAGTTAGGATACAACCATCCATTTGGCTCTATCTCTATTATACCAGGAACAGGGAGTCAAAAACTGAAAATGAGCTGTCATTTTTTGTGATTTATCCAGGGAGCTTACATCTGACATGTTACCAAAATGATGATGGGTCATACACATACAATTTCCAATACTCCCATTAGATTGTACAACAACTGATCATATCAGTAATGATATGCCATGCAGTGTTACTAACACATTATGTTCCCTAATTGGCAGTACCCATGCAGCCAGAATTTGCTTTGCAAGTTCTCTAAGCTCTCAGGATTGTAGGGATTATGGCTATAATATATGATTATATAGCACAAGAGAGACCATATACTAGAAAATAACAACAAATGGAAGGTTTTTGTAACTATGGTTACCAGACCTGACCAGAAATACCCTGCCCTTAACAGAAAGTCTTCAGCATTGTTTACTGGGTTATGAGTATTGGGAAAATGTACTGCAGAGCCCATATCAGAGGAGAAGATCAAAGTAACACATGTTCTTATCAACAAGGTGATACAATTGTGAAATAATGTAAAAACTTCAAATAATTCTGGGCACAAAAAGGTTAACAGTATCAATCATTGTACATATCTCTGCCTCTGGAAGCAATACTCAAGTCTACAATTTTAAAGATGTCTTTTGCAAATATCAGTGGAGAGCTACAGTACCCCCCCCCATCCTCGCCCCCACCTTACAATCATAATTTCAGACCAAGGGTCCATGAACTCATCAACCCCCATTTGCCCCCTCCCCCAAACTTTCAAACTAATGGTTCTACTGCCCCTGTGAGGGGCATCTTATCCATCAGGATTTACAGTAAGTGTGTTACTCAAAACAAATCAGGGGGTACTCATGCTATTTACTAGAGTGACTCATATTGTGGCACAGTCAGGATTGTAGAGCTCTACCCAAGATATGTAACAAAATTCAGCTAGGAGAATGGAAAGTCAAACAAAATTGGTACTCTCAGGTACTATCAGCCATGGAATTGGTGGTAAATTCCCAGCTAGTAAAGAGATGTTGGTCCAACGGAAGCTATGGTTGGATTGATGTCTAATTATGACGTTGGGATGACGTCTTTTTGTCCGTCCAATTAACGTATGAGTTAACGTCGCATATTGGCAACGTCGGGTCCACGTTTGTCCGACCAACGTCCTTTTTATGACGTTGGTCTAATGTCTAACCAACCACTTTAAGTGCCAGAATTTGACGTTGACATGATGACATTGTCAATGGGGTATTCAAGGTTCATTTATTATTATATGAAATATTTTAAGCCGAATGATCAAGCTCGCCTATAAGGCTCCCTTATACCAAACCTTTGGATCTGACAGAGCCAGGTATCTCTACCCAGCTCTGCCTCTCCTGGCCAGTGACCTCAGATTCACCTCCGGATCCTGGCTAGGGGTCATGACCTCGACCCCCACTAACCCTAGGTACAGGGTGGGAGTGCGCTCACACCCACCTCCATTCCTAGCCAATCAGGGATCGAGCTGCTCCTCCAACAGGTGGCCAGCTCGACCCACCTTTAGGCAAGCCCCCTCCCCCCTCCAGGGTGAGATGATGCAAGGCACGCCGGGTCTTGCCAATCCCTAAGCATGACGTCATGCTTCTCCCAAGACTGACGTCATGCCTACCCCGAGCTGCTCCTATATATATGAATACAGGACTAGCTTGGGATACTCTTATTCTTTACTTTCCTCTCCACACCTAGTCTCTATGACACACAGTGCCTTGGTATAGAGCTAGCTTGATCAGGTGGGCAGCATACACATTGTACATCACCATGCCAACATGTACCTGCCTAACACTACAATAAAGTGGATTCATCAACTGTACTCTCTGGACTCCTGAGTTGCTCATGTTCATGACTTGTAACGGTCCGTCGACAACATTGATACAACATCATGATACCTCATTTGGTCCAACGGTGGTATAATAACTTATTTTTTCCACCTTAAATTCAGAAATATGGCTGGCAAGAATCATCATTTTAGACACAGCCATGTCTTCATTTCCACTTTATCTCTGCTTAATTTGCAAAGGAGTGATACTGTAGTGGCAAGCGCTAGGTTTGCCGCGGGACTTGGCGGGGCAGGCTGGTTCGGTTCCGGACTGCGAAGGCCACATGGCCTGCGGCTAGTGTATAACATGCTGTGGGACTGCTGTCTCCTCAGTCAACACACAGACTCTGTTTGGTGCAGACCAGACCAGCCTCCCTAGCAGAGTCAGCTCTAGGAACGATGTGGGCACTTGATGTTATATTCCCAAATTATCTTTAATTACCTCAAAAATGGTGTCCTTTTGTACATGTATCAATTCTATTTTTATCATTTTACAAAATATTTTTGACTTAAGCAAGATATACTCTGTATATATAATTATTCCTATTATTTTGATGGTAATTAGCACACAAGAGCACTGGCAACATTGGTACAACATCAATTATGTGACATTGCCCTGACGTCAGCAGATCACCGGGCATATCATTTACATTGGCAAACATTGATTTGCCAACATTGATATGACATCAGAACATTACCCCTGGCGGTGCCAACCATTGGTGACGTTGGGCCAACATATCTTTGCTGGCTGGGTTTCTAGGGAAATGTATCTGGTCACATCTTTTAATTTGCCAATACCCAAGTGCACTTGTTTGGTAATTATTTGAGCTGATGAATGCACAGATTAATGCATATTCATGACGTTAATGGTGATAAGCTAGATAACAAAATCCAAAACCTGAAGACTAGTCCTCTTCTCAAAAATATAGCCTATAAGTATGAATGAAAGAGTAGGTCATAATAAGACACTACTGACTTCTGTAAGGGAGAGACACTTTACTTTTTAGGCAAGGACAACTACTCTTGAAAAGTGAAGGCAATGGTCAAGACATGTGACTGAGAAAGTTAACTTTTGACAGAAAAAGTCAGGATTTTTGACTGAAAAAGTTGACTTTTGCCTGAAAAAGTAAACTTTCCCTGATGGAACCAGGTTTGACTTTTTCAGGCAAAAGTTAGGTGCCTGATGGGCTTGCCTGAAACTTTGCCTGACGTGGAATCACCCCTTTAGTTGATTTTCATCCTACCAAAAACAAAGATTATTCAGCCTGCAGCGCAGGGCCCTGTCACCTCGGATGTGGCCTCAGGTGTGGCCTATGGGTAGATAAAGCTCTTACCTGCAGCACAGGGTCCTGTTTCCTTGGACGTGACTTTAGGTGTGGTCTATGGGTAGATAAAACTCCAAGCTGCAGCACATGACCCTGCCACCTTTGATGAGACTTTAGGTGTGGTCTATGGGTAGATGAAACTCTCTACCTGCAGCAAGTACAGGGCCCTGTTGCCTCGGACGTGACTTAGCGTGTGGTATATGGGTAGGTCATGCTCTTACCTGCAGCACAGGGCCTTGTCTTCTTGGGTGAGGCTTCAGGTATGGTCTATGGGTAATCAAACCTCTTAGAGTACCTGCAGCACAGGGTCCAGTCTTCTTAAATGTCGCTTCAGGTGTGGCCTATGGGTAGATAAAGCTCTTACCTGCAGCACAGGGCCGAGTGTGGAGACCGATCCTCAGCTGGAGTTTCAGGTCTGGTCTGTGGCGGATCCTGAAGCCCAGGGCAGAACTCATTAGGTCCAGGGCGAGGTTTGCAATCTCTGCAACATGCTGTGGGAGTCCACTCACAACCATGTACAAGTCTCCGATTGTCTCCACCTATAATTACAACCATGCTTTGATTTGATTATTAAAAGTTAGCAATGGTATGTGAACTATTCTGTCTGATTTATATCATGATTGGATTCCGAAGAAACTTCAAACATGATAATCCAATTAATTGAATACTCACATTGGTATAAAGGCCCAAGAAATATTTTGGTATTTCGAGCAGAAAAAATGTCACCACAAGTGTTTTGAGGATAGAAATGTTCATCATAGGTCAGTGAACCCATCCTGAAATAAGCGAATACTAAGCTATTAATTCATAGATATTCAGCCACGAGTGCTGGTTTGTGCAAAATAACCCCACCGAGGCGAAGTGAGATAATTTATGGCATACCCCAATTAAGTATCATATTAGTCACCTTGTAAACACCATGGATATTGATGATGCCATCAAACAGTGTGTATAAATCATTTAGTAGGTCCACAACCTCTATTGGCGAGGATTCCAAGGACAGAGCAGTAAACCCCACAATATCAGAGAAGAAAAATGTGACTGATTCAAAAACCTCAGCATCTACAGGCCCATCCTGCTTCAACTCCTCCACAATGGATCTGGCACAAGGGAAATCATATAAACATAATTACTGCTATCTTTCCTAGTTCATACCCCTATAATCCACAGTGCTATAGCCTAAGATCAATAAACCTATGTGTCATTGTTATCAAAGGGGGCACGGGAACCGTTCAAGCAGCAGTTAGGATCATAATCGTTTCTCAATAGTTATTTTTCTCCAGTGTAAAATAGTGTACTATGCATGAGTATCGTGGTTATATGGTTTCCATATGGTAATCAGTTGATAATCATACATACTTAGGGATCATGCTCTCCAATAGTTTATCTGTCCGCTTTTTCTCCACCACCAGTTCTGCTGTCCTCTGGTTCACGATGTCTTCCAGGTTGTTGGCATATTTCTCCAACTTCTCAATTAGAGATGCCATGATATCTACTTTCATATCAACACAGAGTCAAGCTGATAGATTTTGTAAAAAAGACAACAACAAAAAAATTCTTCTTTTTTTTCAGGGTTAATGATTTTCAGAAGTTACTTTACAGTTTATTGTATCAAGTTTAGCTATTTTAAGTTGTCGATATTCTGGACCTGATTACCACTAAATTTCCCCTGTAAAGTGCCACTTACCTGCCCTTATTTAGGCTCTTCATCTGCTTTCTGGAGCTTAATTCAAAAGATCCTGGGATCCCAACCCCAGCGATCTTAGTGTAGGCACATATCATAAGACCTGGCTGGTCTACCCTATGTAATGCAGTGGTTGCAGGCCTGTCCAGAATAGCTAGTCCTGGGATCACTTCACTATTCCATTTCCACCACTAAGATCACTGCAATCTTAGTGAAAGAAATGCATAGTGGTTTCACCAGGGTACAAGAGCAATTACAGGGAACACTCCTGATTGAAAGAGTGAATAGCCTGCTGCATACATAAAGAGGGGAGGGAGGACGTTTGCTGAGTGTCCTTGAGGGCTCTTAGGGCTACTCATGCGTTAAGTGCACTGTAAGGTAATTCTTCCCTTCTCTCTCTTTGTCCTGGAGGGAGGGTACAATGCTTCTAATAGGCAAGCATAAATCATACATTCATGGGAACAACTCTTGAATACTGTATGGGGGTCAACTGCACCCTGTGCTCTTTTGTTAGCCCATATGGGGACGGGGAACGATGGTATAAACACTGTTGTGAAGAAGAGTGACTCCACAGCTATTCCTTTATTTTGGGACTCTTACCCCTGTGCCTAGTCAGTACTTCTAGGAATAGTGTAGGAGGGCTGAGGCTAAGATCGATGCGATCTTAGTGCTGGCTAGGATATGTGAACCCAGTCAACTCTTAAGATCGCTTAATAGAATAATTCCTAAGATCGCTGGGGTTGCGATCCCAGGATGTTTTGAATTAACCTCCTGGAGGGTATAGAGTCAATGTAGCACAATGAGTTTAACTAGGCTACTTTACCACTGTTTACATTGCTAGCTTTTCCTGCAAAAAGATTAGCAGCATGTACCATGTCTTGAGATCATTCACAAGCAATACTTTGCATAGCGAATGAATATCATCTTGAATAGTAGAATGTTCTGTTGCTTAGTCTAGAGAGTTATCCAAACAGTTGCCCCAAGGAGGAGACCATGGCTTCTGGCATTTCATACGCATGCTGTTTACCCGTTACATCCTATCCAACCCAATTGGATCAAGAATAGTATAGGTTCCCTAGGATATGTTACTCCATAGAGTCCTATAGTGCAAGCCACCCCCCTCTACCCCCCCTTCAAAGTAGGCTCCCTTTCGTGTTCAGTATTGAGTCCTATGTAGGATAAGGGGGTTTATAGAGATGTCAGGAATCTTTATCAGAGTGATATCAAATGGAAACAAGGCGCCACCTATACCAGAAAATCCTGCTGAATCCAAAATTTGTGGTCTTGATTCTCAAAATTTGGCCAAAGGTACCTAAAAATGAGGTTTGATGATGAGAATATTTTAAAAATGTACAAAAGTTATATTGAAAATGATTGGAACTTTTTATAGATGCAACATGCTAATCAAAGTCAGTACCTCAATCTACATATCCCAATGTTTGCCTATCCGAACCTGACAAGTACTCTGCTTGCGTATGGCTCTACCTCTCCCACATACTGCCTATCCCTTAGTCTGCCTATCACTCATACTACCTATCCCCTGAAACATATAGAGTTTAATTAGGTTTTCCCTCACATGGCTTAAAGGATTAAAGTTTACCCCTCACCTTTGTACCTAATTTTCTCTGTACATTCTTACCATTAGTCTACATATCCTCAATCTGCCTATCATTCACTTTACCTATCCCTCATGGTGACTATCCCCCAAATCTGCACATCCCTCATATTTGACTGGCACATCTGTGATATTACCTAGCACCAATGTATCTTTTGAATATGCTCACCTTACAAGGTACCCTCTGTACCTATCTCTTAAACTGTTTATTACCTATCCTCCTTGCTACCCATCCTCTTCAATACCTATCCCTCAAGCTCACTTTATAGCTTTCCTGCCTATCACAGCTTGATCAGCTGGGATAGCTCACATCCAACCTTTGTTATGATCTCTTAGTCAACCTATCCCCCAAAGAACAAATCCAACAGTCTACCTCAAGCATACATCTACTGATCACTCATGCTATATATCCTTGAGGTTACCTATCCTTCAGGCTGCCTATCCTTCATGGTATATAGCCCTCTGCCTACCTAACCAGCTATCTATGTATCTCTCACCTTGTATGCTATTCTTTCTACCTTTATAGTAGCTCTTATAGTCTATGCCTTGTGAAATATACCTATCGCTCATTGTACCTATCCTCAAGTCTGCATATCACTCATGTTTACCTTACATATCCCTCAGGCCATTGAATTATCATGCTTTTGTAAAATGCCTCACCATGGCTATCATAAGACTAGCTAACTTCCTATCCTACATGTATGTTGTTTATTCCCCTCTTCCTATCCTTCATGCTGCATATCGTTCATGCTATCCCACTTGACAAGTTAAAAAACTGAGGGCTATATACCATGAAGGATAGGCAGCCTGAAGGATAGGTAACCTCAATGATATATAGCATGAGCGATAGGTAGATGTATGTGTGAGGTAGACTGTTAAATTTGTTCCTTAGGGGATAGGTTGACTAAGAGATCAAAATGAAGGTTGGTTGTGAGCTATCCCAGCTGATCAAGCTGTGATAGGTAGGAAAGCTATAAAGTGAGCTTGAGGGATAGGTATTGAAGAGGATGGGTAGCAAGGAGGATAGGTAATAAACAGTTTAAGAGATAGGTACAGAGGGTAGCTTGTAAGGTGAGCATATTCAAAAGATACATTGGTGCTAGGTAATATCACAGATGTGCCAGTCAAATATGAGGGATGTGCAGATTTGGGGGATAGTCACCATGAGGGATAGGTAAAGTGAATGATAGGCAGATTGAGGATATGTAGACTAATGGTAAGAATGTACAGAGAAAATTAGGTACAAAGGTGAAGGGTAAACTTTAATCCTTTAAGCCATTTGAGAGAAAACCTAATTAAACTCTAGATGTTTCAAGGGATAGGTAGTATGAGTGATAGGTAGACTAAGGGATAGGCAGTATGTGGGAGAGGCAGAGCCATACACAGGTAGAGTACCTGTCAGGTTGAGATAGGCACACATTAGGATATGTAGATTCAGGTATTGACTTTGATTAGCATGTTGCATCTATAAACAGTTCCAATCATTTTCAATATAACTTTTGTACATTTTTAAAATATTCTCATCATCAAACCTCCTTTTTAGGTACCTTTGGTCAAATTTTGAGAATCAAGATCACAAATTCTGGATTCAGCAGGATTTTCTGGTATAGGTGGCCCCTTGTTTCCATTTGATATCACTCTGATAAAGATTCCTGACATCTCTATAAACCCCCTTATCCTACATAGGACTCAATACTGAACACAAAAGGGAGCCTACTTTGAAGGGGGGGTAGAGGGGGGGGGCTGTTACACTGTGTCCATAGGTAAAGCTCTGAGTTTCACCTCCTATCTATTGAAGCATCTTGATTGGATTCAGTATCATGCATGGCAACAGTTAAATGCATCATTTAAGTTACAAGCATTTGCTGCCCTACCTACCTTTTGGAGACTCCAAATCCAAGAAGTATGGCCCTGTCCTGTATATTACTCGCTGTGCTATAACACCAAAGCTGTACACATCGGTCAGGATTACGCCTCTAAGCCCCATTCACCAAGGCCCCATCCATGAAGGCCCCCTAACGAAAGCCCCAAAGTCCTAAGGCCCCCTGGTCCTAAGGCCCCATACCTATTCGGCACCAAATACGTCATTCTTACGTCATTTTTAAATCATTTTTACATCATTCTTACATCATCCATTACCTCCCCTATCCACCTTTTACATCATTCTTACATCATACCATTTTGTTAGTTACCACTTACCTCCCCTATCCAGTTTATTCATCATACTTACATCATACTTACATCATACTTACATCATACTTACACCTTACTTACATCATCTGGTGCAGTTTCCATCCTACTTACGTCATACTTATGTCATACTTACGTCATACTTACATCATACTTACATCATACTTACGTCATAACTACGTCATACTTATATCATACTTACGTCATACTTACATCATACTTACATCATACTTACATCTTACTTACATCATCTGGTGCAGTTTCCATCCTACTTACGTCATACTTACATCATACTTACATCATACTTACATCATACTTACATCATACTTATGTCATACCTACGTCATACTTACATCATACTTACGTCATACTTATATCATACTTACGTCATACTTACATCATACTTATGTCATACTTACATCATACTTACGTCATACTTACATCATACTTACGTCATACTTACATCATACTTACGTCATACTTACATCATACTTACATCAATGTAGTTATGTATTCTATTATCAGTTAGAAATACAGCATTGCTGTAATAGCTGCTCGGTCCTATTCTCTAGATTAATATAATTCTATTATCAGTTATTGCATTATTACTGAAATATTCTGGTTAATAGCTGACAAATAGTGAGTAACTCCTGTCATATATTGACTAATTGCTGACATATTGTGAGTAGATACTGACATGTGTTGAGTAATTTCTGATATATAGTGATTAAATACTGACATAATACTGACTGATTGCTGACAAATCGTGAGGAATTACTGACATATATTGACTATTTTCTGACAAATTGTGAGTAAATACTGGCATATATTGACTCATTTCTGACAAATTGTGAATAAATACATGGCAGTATTTACTCACAATTTGTCAGCAATTAGTCAATATAAGTCAGTAGGATACAAGGATGCAAAGGTAATGGATACAAAGGTAAAGAATGCAATTATTATGAAGGCTTAAGGAGGTTTAAGATACTTTTAAAAAAAGGTAACTGATAGGTACAACATTGTTGTAGTGGCAGATGACCTCTTGAAGATTAAATATTGAAACCTTTCCATTATTTACTCACATTTCAATGAATAAATGTTAGTAATTACTCACTAGCACTTGGTCAATATGTGTCAGTAATTATTCACTATTTGTCAGAATGATGTAAGAATCAGGGTTCTCCGCAGATTCAAAAATCACACCGTAAACCCCGAGCAAGACGATGTGCTAGTCATTATGCAAACTTTCGATAAAATAATTATCGGTTTGATGCCCATTATAGTGATATATGGGGGTTGAGATATTCATATTAGGAGATTTTTCCATCCTTTTCACAAGAAATTACATGTTTTGACCCAGGAAAAGTGCTAAAAGGGGCATAACTTTGGTTCTAATTGATGGATTTTCAAAATTTAAACATCTACAGAGAGCTAAAATGACACCGGCGACGATTCTGGTGTTATTTGACACCGGCGGTAGTAAAAATGACATCGGCGGCCCACCGGTGTCATTGCAGTGTGGGGAGAACCCTGAGAATGACGTAAGAATGATGTAAGAATGACATAAGAATGATGTAAGAATGATGACGTAAGAATGATGACGTAAGAATGATGACGTAAGAATGATGATGTAAGAATGACGTAAGAATGATGTAAGAATGATGTAATCTAAGGACCCTGCAACCTATGACGTAAGAATGATGTAAAAATGACGTAAGAATGACGTAAGAATGATGTAATTATGATGTAATTATGACGTAATTGGGGTGATAGGACCTTGGGGCCTTAGGACCTTGGGGCCTTAGGCCCGGGGGGCCTTTAGCGTGGGGCTGTGGAAGATGAGGCCTTCTTCTATAGGGCTTTCCATGGTACAATCACATCGGTCGTCTGTGTGCCATAACGGGGCCAAGCACGGCGTGGTAGGCGGAGCAGCTCAGGAGCAGTCCACAGCAGCTTTCTGTACTTTTGCTCCTGATCCACAACCTGGCCACTTTCAGAAGGAACAACCCCTAGGTATAGATAGGGTATGTTGGTGTATCAACATAAGCTTTATGATGGGGCTGCTTATGGTATCAGAATGCCATTAAACACAATCAATGAACTACACTGTAAAAGAAATGTTGAAATTACCATACATTCCTCGTCTCAAAGTTGCCAGAGATCCGTCGTTATTTTCGCAGATTCCTTGTACATTTATGTAGCAACGTACTGCCACCTGAGGCTTCTTGTAAAAACTACACTGGTTCAGTTCTTTTCAATTATGGTGGTTCACTGTTCAGTTTAACAAGGATCCCTGGTAGAGTTATTTTTTGCAGAGTAGGATATCACCCTCCCTCCCTGATATTCCTATGTCAGAATTAAGGCCAAAAAAATATTGTGTGTTTCCAGTAACATGACTTGAAAAGGTAGGGTCGGTAGGTCGGATTTTTTTTTATTATTATTTCATATTTTACATTAATTTTGTATAGGATGTGTCAAATTCCTTGATTTCATCGCAAAATAGTGATGGAAAAAGTTGCCAATTGTGAAAGAGGGGAAGATTATGAAAGGAAAATTGATGAAAAAAATATGAAAATCCTCAAAAAAGTATGAAAACTTGTGGAAAAAATTGTGGAAAATTCCTAAAAATATGACAAAATTCTTCAAAGTCCAAAAAGTCCTGTTTTGATTGGGTCGGTCAGTTTACTGGAAACACATCTTTCTTTTTGACCTGACCATAAATATTTTTATGCTATTTCAGATTTTGTTTCATAATATCCATGGAACCTTAGTGTTGAATTCCACTACTCTTGATTTAGAAAATATTGACTCACCTGATCTGAACGCACGCAGGCCAAATGACGATACCTTGAGCTGCCACCGACTGTCACCCAAACAGCAATAACTCTTCAGACTACCATGGGACCCCAACTCTGAGTTGTGTAGATAGGCCATACCCTATGGCAAATAGAGACACAAACTTATTCCTGGTCTAGCAGGTACAAAGTATATCAGAATGCCTATGATATTTGGAAATGGAAAAGATAATTGCTTACATTGACTAGATCGGCTAGTAGTCATGTCTTGAACATAATCCAATAATTTCATTTTCTAATATATCCTGGAATAAAAATAGCAGCTATATTATTATCCTGTCATTTGTTGAGTCTAAAGGCAATGATTCTACAAAGGAAAGAAAAAAAAGAAAGCCATGTAACTGAAGAATAGAGAGAATAATGGAAAAGAAAGAAAGAAAGAAAGAAAGAAAGAAAGAAAGAAAACAAAAAGTGAGAAGGAATGGAAAATGAATGCTTCACCTGTAGGCTACCCTTGGTGTAGTACATCATAACATAACAGATGTTAGGTGGGATAACGTTGGCACCCACAAAGGTAGCCAAGTTATCATGGTTCATATCCTTCATCTAAAATTAAAGTGTATGACTGTTATTCAACATGTCAGATTTAGAATGTTACAGTGGCGGATCCAGGATTCAGAAAAGGAGGGGCGCGGCCTTTTTTTGGGGGGCCTTTTTAGGGGGGGGGTATATTGGTGTCCAAAATGATCAAATAATCTCACAAAGGTAGCCAGGTTATCATGGTTCATGTATCCATTATCTAAAATCAAAGTGTCTGACTGTTATTCAACACGTCAGATTTAGAATGTTACTTGTAGGGTAGATTAACCTAAAGTTGACCGTACCTGTGCAGGTTTTCAATAAGGAAAATGCAGTAGCTAATATCTTTGAGTCTAATAGGTCCTTAGGGTTCCCCAAGGTATTAAGTGAAAGACAATTATTTGGGTTTTTTGATCAATTACCTTTCTCAAATCCATGTGTAAAGTTTATCTATTGTTTTTCATCATTTCTAAGACCATCTTAGTTAGACTATTTTCCCCTTAAGATGACCACCTTGCACCTTTAGTGGACCACTTGATAACTACCCTTTCATTGGTGCTATGATCATTAAACTATTATTTGAAAAAAGAATAATTGTCTTCTATAGATATGCAGTAAAATGGCATAATTAAAACTATTGCATCATAAGACAATATATGTTTACAGTGACTCAATTAGATTGGAAATTGGAGGCAATTTTATGGCCATGGATATTGTAAATCTCATAAAAAAAGAAGTGGTATTTCCAACCCTGCATTACAGAGGCTTTCTTTTTAATGTTCTTTTATAAACCTTCAATATGGACTATAATAATACATTCCTTAACTTTATCATCACAATGTCAGTATCAAATACTTCCTCTACACAGTAATAACCATAGCATTACAGTAAAGATTGAAATGTATGCATCAGAGCATAATCCAGTGAAGATTTCTATCCCAAACTATTCTGGCCATAAATCTTGTGATGTAATCCTACATAATCATTGGTTTCTATTCAATTAGATATACAAATAGGTGTATAAGGAGTTGTCAACTCAATGTGAAATGGTGGGCATCTCAAGGTTAAATCTGTATGTTCTAGGAAATAAGTCCTGTACAGAAAGTATTTAACATTTCTGCACTTTTCCTTATGCTATCATTTAGCAAAGATATTTATTAGTTGCTAGAGTCAAAAGGTTGTATATGTGAGCACTTGTCATCTACAAATTATCGAATTCTGATTAAATGGCCAGCTGGTCATGGTAAAAACCATTCAAACATGGGAACTTTAGTGTATTATCATGCAATGACAATTGCTTCATATATTCCAGGACATCATTCTGTGGGTTATTATAATACCTCTATTTCAACAATATTAGGGTTCAAGACCAATGCAGTACATGTGAGACAGAAAATCTAGCTGACAGGTGGTTGACTCTAGGTATGTGGTCGTCTTTAGGTTAATCTACCCTATTACTAAACTAAAGCTTCTGTCGTCAGGTCGTTGTATACTGTCGTTGGCATTGCTGTGCTGAAGGCACCAATAAATTTACAAAGAAATGGTCATTATGTTCCTCCGCTCCAGTTAGCTGCTGGTGGCCGTCTAAGCTTCTAGACTAATGCCTCAACCCCAAGAGGTAGTTTGTTACCTATAGGGGTGTGTCCACTGCCGACGGATGGACCATCCGTCGGTTTCATCCATTTCATTTATCACTGATTTCTACAGAGAAAAAGCGGATGAAGGGAGATGGATGGTCCATCTGTCACAGTCAATGCAGCCATTATAGGGGTGCGTCCACTGCCGACGGATGGACCATCCATCGGTTTCATCCATTTCATTTATCACTGATTTCTACAGAGAAAAAGCGGATGAAGGGAGAAGGATGGCCCATCCATCACAGTCGATGCAGCCATTATAGGGGTGCGTCCACTGCTGACGGATGGACCATCCGTCGGTTTCATCCATTTCATTTATCACTGATTTCTACAGAGAAAAAGCGGATGAAGGGAGATGGATGGTCCATCCGTCGCAGTCGATGCAGCCATTATAGGGGTGCATCCACTGCCGACAAATGGACCCTCCATCGGTTTCATCCATATCATTTACCATTAATTTCTATGGAAGAAAAACGGATGAAGGGAGACAGATGGTCCATCCGTTGCCGTGGATGCAGCCTTTATCACTTACTGCTTTTAGTTCCTTGAGGTCAATGACAGTGGGGTCCACTCGTGGCATGTCCACCCGCAATACAACAACCAGGTTCCCCTTATACATTCCCACCTCAGTGTAGAGCTGCCTCATCCTTAGTTTATCACCACTGCCTTCGGTGTTCACACTTCGCTGACTCATGTTAGCCTGAAATATTGTATTTCAGTTATCAAATCATGGACACCGCAGTTAACATGTAGGCAGCCGACTCATGTCAGCCTATATCATGTCACATACCGTAAATCCTCGCATATAGGACGCGGCTTTTACACTGGAATTACATCAGGGGCATCCTATAGGATTTGGCTAAACTCAGGGTGCGTCCTATAGGCGAGAATAGTACTAGAGTGCCCAAAATTTGACCCCACATGCATCCTATAGGATTTGGCCAAACTCAGGGTGCGTCCTATATGCGAGGTGCGTCCTATACGTGAGGATTTACGGTACTTCAATTAATACTTGACTTCTTGGCTAGTAAGATTGCCAATCATTAGCCAGTAATATTGCAATTTTGTGAACACCCCCTATCCTATCATCATCTGTAGGCCTATAACAGTAATGTCAGTAATACTACTACTATCTGACTTCACACCCTGCTGATTCATACTAGTCTGAAAAAAAAAAACCACTTAGCCGGATTAAATTTCATTATCATTTAACATTCCCTTCCTCATAGGTGAAATGAACCTAGGATGAACTTCGCTAGCCTATGCTCATTTGCTGGGTGTAATACTACAGTGGGAAATGTGATTGATATACACTGTACATATGCCTACTGTACCTACCACACTGCCAGCTCTTATTTTCCCAATTTCTATCTCAGAAAAAAATCACTTTCCATATAGTCTCCTTTTCTTTATGACGTCTGTAAGGAGGGATATCAAGGGAAGGAAGAACAGAAAGTCACTAGGAAAATAAATGACAAGAAACCTAGCAAGAGTAAACGTCATATCAGATAACATTAGCCTTGACAGTAGACAACAAGAAACCTGAGACCAAACACAAGAAATCTAATATACTCAAAAAAACTAAGACACAGACATGTAGTACCCTCATCAGGTTCCTAAACAAGGAGTTAAACATAGCATTGCCATTTGCAAAATAATGTGTCGAGAAATAAATTCCCCATTGCCTTCTTTGCTATGTAACCCATGATAATTACTCATTATCTCTGTGAATATACTTGAGTTGATTTCTAGCCTCACACTACAATAAATTATGGAAATTGAAGGACTGAATTAGGTTATGCAGCTTTAGTGGAATTCGAACCGACACTGGTAAAGATAATGTACAGACTACTCCACATAAACTTCAGCCAATACCAATTTCAAGACAGAGCCCTGTGGCCTACAGTATCTGCCTCTGAAACAAGAGCAGATGGGTTCAAGTCCCACTCTGCCCCAGTATGGGTTTCCCTTACTTATAGAAAGATAGTTTTCGGCCCTGATTTTTTTAAACAGACCAAACCTTTAATGTTGTGAGCACAGTGGATTTTTAGAACAAATTGTATATAATAAAAGATACAAGTTTATCAATTGGAATTAGATAAAGAAAAAAACATATAGGATCACATGGGATTCAGCCCTATATGTCCTGATGATTTGAAGTCTCAGCTGCTATACATTACACTATACATTACACTATGGAGAACTATGGCACAATTATGGGCAAACCATCTTTAATTTATTAATAAGTGGTAATTACGGGTTCTGTGCTGTAGGGCTGGCTTTAAAGTGAATTACCAATTGTACAGATGTGAGGGTGTCATGGATCCCAGAGGGCTGTCTACTTAAGCTAGTTTCAAAGCAGAGGAAATTGTTGTTTTGCTTAGTCTTAAGCATTTGAATAATCATTAGATGTTCTAACACTCCCCATGTCAGCTGAGGTTTCATCTTGTAATGGTTAGCACATGGAACTTCAGATCCAAGCACTGTCTGGTGCATGGGTATGAATCCCACAGCGACTAGCATTTTTTTTTAAATATGGTCAAATGCTGAAAATGACCAAGTTCATATAACCTCCTGCTAGACTTTGCCTAATTCACAAACCCTCCTCCCAGACCTGACCCAATTCACAAAACCTCCTGCCAGATCTGACCTAATTCATAAAACCTCCTGCTGGCCCACCTACTGTACACTGCAAAAATTGTGTTTAGATTTTAAACATGTTTAGGTCTAAACATGTTTAAAATCTAAACATATATGTCAGTCAGGTGTATTATCGACTGCACATTTAGGAAAATAACACCTTTATTCTAAATACATAAACATTTTTGCTAAACATGTTCAGATGTTTAGAGTTTAAACAGTTGAATATTGGGTGTTTAGATTTAAACATCAATATGTTTAGATGTCAAATCCACACCAGGAAGCAGCACTACCTCTGAATGAACTATCTGCGCACAGTTATAATCAATTGTTGTGACAAATATCCCCAAACTCCTTGTTTATCATAATGTCATTTAATTAAATGTTATGAAAATAGACACAACAATAGAAAATTAACTAAATTCAACTTACATCACCATCATTACCATAGAATAATCAATGAGCTCCATAACTTACACCTATGTCATGTTATTTTGTAAAGTATAAAGCAATGTCTTTCCTGCCAAACTGTTGTACTTTCTCAAGTCTCCTATTCTAATGCAGTGTGTACATATATGTGTATATAGCTGTGGCTGACATCTTTGGAGACTTTGCAGTGTAAGTACCTGCTGATGTCCTCCAGTAAATGAGAAAACAAGCAAAAGATATTCCTTTATTTTTTTTTAAACGGATACATGTCTGCAAACCCTTACTTCCCACCAAATCACTTAGACATCTAAACACAAAAATTCATAAACATCTAAACGCAAAATTTCATCGATATCTAAACACAAATTTTGAACCTAAACACCTAGATTTCTAAACACTTGAGCTAAGCACATTGTTTGGCTAAACATGTTTAGGAAATTAATGTGATTACAAAAATGTTGCAAGAATATGTTTAGAATTGTGTTTAGGTTCTAAACACAATTTTTGCAGTGTAGAATTTGGAAATAAACCTACAAGAAACCTATAGGAAAATGGGGTCCATCGACAGGTGGAGTATTTCTTTTTTGTATAAATATGTTTATTCCTTGTCTAAACAGGTCGTGCCAGGACCATTTGCTTTTACATACCACAGGACGAGCAAATGAAATGATTGTATTGCGTGCTATGTAAGTATCAATGAACGAATCAATATGTCATTAATGTTTTTATTGTTAATCAACAACAACTCACTGAACCTAAAAGGAACAGATGGAATGCTTATTGTGGACGCTGTAAAGGGCCAGATCCACTACCTGCAGATGGACTATCCGTGTCCCTTTATCTGTTTTATTTTTACCCATAGAAAATTGAAACCCACTGATGGACCAGTGGATGCGCTCCTTAAGATTGATAAAGCTTTGGACTCCCACCAGGAGTATGCCATCACATACCATTTCGGTATGTAGTACTAGATTGGTATTTGATTATTTTACTGTATTGTCTTAGTATCAATGACATAGATGTTTACTAATTTATGTACCCATCACCCACACTTTGACGTCCATCAGACATTGATCAGAACACATTCCACATTCAATCTGTAGTAGTATGGGAGCAGATAATACAGCCACCGAGTTTGCACATATGAATTAAATTGACATGACGTATGTGGAGTTAAGCTATCAACATTTGATACTAGGCTGAAATATGTTGAATTTGAAACAATGTCATAATCAAATAATTTCTTATTCAACATTTAGACCTACGCATTACTGCTGATTCAATAGGTGATGTATGTTGATTCATTGTTGATATGACATTGTCTCCATGCTGATTACTGTAACTAGATGATTCAATGTTGACATACACAATAGTCATAGTAACAGGGATCTAAGTGTTGATTTCATGGTGATAAAATCAATACATGCAAGGATGTTTGGTGATCTAGGGTATTTTCAATATAGCACAGGTGGTGAGGCCTGATAAACTTGTGTAAGGGTCAGACAGCATGGTAACCATTCACCAAAGGCACCATAATACATTTTGTGACGTTTGGTAAATGTGGATAAAGCTCACCTAGCATGGCAACTGTTCACACATCACTCATTGGAAGGGGAGCAGACTCAGCATGGCATTACACCTCTCGTTTGAGATAGATTAGATTGTGGAATGTCAGTGTTTCCTCCCGCCTTCTGTTGGCTTATTCAAATGTGGTGCTCTCTTCTGTGATCTGCCACTTCATATTCAGTGGTCAACAGCCAGAGCTGCATTCTAAGAGAAGGATAGGGACAGAGCTAGTGAGTGCATGTGCTTTCTGTCCCAGGGGCTAATCGCTAGAGCTCCAGCATTGTATGTTAAATTTTCGACTTAGATAAATCTTTTTCGTATAATGACACATTCCTTCCATGGATAAAATTTCCAATCAGTCCCACATTTGATAATTATATTATTCAGGCTCCAGTGATGAGCAGTTAGAAAATATGGTATTATGTAAGCAAGATCTTGGAATATATTCAAATGTCATAGAGTCTGGATGGTGGTAAAGTAATTGTGCCACTAGGAAGCATTGCAGGGGCAAAATTAGTCAAATATGGATATAAAAATCTTAACACTAATCTTTTATTCATAATTCAATGGTCTCAATAAAATGTTTCATTTTGGGTACAAAATGAAACATTTTGGAAGGTATAGAGAAGGTTTTCCAAGCACGATTGACCCATATTTGGGTTTCCATGGTAACTATTTTGACAATCTAAATTTGGTGATTTGATGCTTCTTTCTGAAGTTTGAAGTTTTAACACTGTTTATTGGCTAAAGAAAGCACTACATATGTAGTTATTATAATCAGTCACCAAATACAATATATCATATAGTCAGAGTACAGGGTGTAATTGTAATGTAACAAGTGGTTTCCATGAACTATCGTGCACAATATTTTTCCTATCACATACATTTCTCGTTATAATTCACAATCTGCCCAATGTTGTTAAGATTTCTCCTTTTAAGCTCGATTTAAAGCCACCTATATTAGGTTTTAATTGTATTTCTGCTGGTAGTATATCCCATATTTGGTTTCCACGATACAACAGACTGTTCCTATAAATTTCCCTCTTGGGTCTACTCACTATGAGTTTCTTCTTATTATATCCTCTTAATTCTCTGGTGGGAACCCTAACATCTTCATTTTGAGCATACTTGTACATATAACATGCTAAGGATGTTTTACACCTGATACTAAGCGTTTCCACTCTACATCTCATCAAAAGATCAGCTATATGTATATCTTGGGCATTCTTTATCCTCAGACATGCTCGTAGGCAATGGTTTTGTAATACATCTATATGGTCTACAATAGTTTTAGGTCCAGATTCATGCACAAAACTACAGTATTCTAGTATAGGTACAATCATTTGTTTATATATCTTTAACGAACTTTCGATATCAAGATATTTTACAATGTTTCTTAATTGCTTTAACTTTGCCGTACCCATTCCATCTATTTTCTTACAATGTTGCTTGAAATTTAAGTCTTTATCTATTATAATACCTAGGTAATTGAATTTATCCACATTTGCTATTACAGTACCCTGCATGGTAATATTACTTTCGTGTATATATTGTCTTATAGAACTACACCACATGGTTTTTGTTTTCTTAACATTCACCGTAAGGACATTCAATCTACACCATTTCTCAATTTCATTGACATCCCTCTGCATCAATGCGGTCATTATTACGGGGTCTTTTCCATTTATTACCAATGCCACATCATCAGCATATAGGAAACATTCACAATTTACTACTCTACTAGTAATATTATTGAGATATATATTGAACATCAATGGACCCAGTACCGTACCCTGTGCCACTCCACAATCCATAGCCTTTTTACTAGAGGACATTCCATTAACCTTGGTGGTCTGATATCTATTTAGTAGAAAACTTTTAAACCATGTTATACATTTTTGATCACAGTTTATATTTTGTAGTTTTGTTACCAATATATCCAGGTTTACAGTATTGAATGCTTTCTTTAGGTCTAGAAATAGAATTAAAGAGTACTCTCCCCTATTACGAGCTTCTAGTAGATATTGCACCAACTTAAAAATAGCATCTGTAGTCGACCGACCTGGCATAAAACCAAATTGATTTTTATTAATAATATCATTTTCTAACAGATGTTTCATTATTTGTGTATGTACACATTTTTCAATAAGTTTAGAGAATACATTAGTCATTGTAATCGGTCTCCAGTTTGATACATCACTTAAAGCCCCATCTTTTGGTAACGGCAAAACATGTCCTATTTTCAATACACCTGGTATATTCCCACTCTCAAATGATTTGTTTACAAAGGTTGGTAATAGTATATCTTTACTTAGAAGAAAGTCTTTCACTATACCACATGGTACCTTATCAATACTTGTGCTCTTGCTTACATCAATTGTTTTAAGGATTTTATTACAAGTTTCCGCTGTACAGTTTTCCAGTGTAAGTATATTGTCACATATCGTTCCATCATTGACATATGTTATAAAACCAAACCTTTTTGCTAGATCTGAGCCTATGTTTATATAGTAGTCATTTATATAATCTGGTAATAGATTAGTATCCACCATTGTACCGGTATCATCTTTTAAACTCACAGTGGGTGTTGTGTTGTTACCTTTCCATACCATATTTAACATCTTCCAGAACCGTCTAGGGTCTTTCTTATACTTACATAGTAAATTCATTGTTACATTTTTCCTTTTACTTCTTAGTCTTTTGTTAATATCCTTTTTTAACATTTTCACTCTATCAAGTAGTTGGTTTATATGACCCGGTATACATTTTTTCGCTCGTCTAAACAATCTTTTCTTCTTAGCAATTAATATACCTACTCGTTCATCATAGAACATATCATTTTCCTGTATCTTGTACTGTTTTACAGGATGGAACCTATCCAGATACTTGATTATATGGTTTATTATTACATTATATACATCTTCTTCATTAGAATCCGGCGGTATACAAGTATCCCAGCTAATATCGTTTATATAAGATTGTAGTTCATTCTTATTAAAATTTTTCATATTTCTTGATTTTATCCAATTTATTGGTTTTTTAACCTCTTTAACCATTTTTTCTAACTACAAAAACCGGGACATGGTCTCCACAGATGTCGTTTAAGAGTCCATAATCCTTTATACAGGTACAATTTGTATAATAATGATCAAGTGTTGATTTACCATATCTATGAAAATATGTTGGTTGTGTTCTTAGATACCTTAAACCTGTGTCATTTAGGAAGTTGGACATTCTTCTAAAATTAATACAATTCCTACTACGACTGTTTACATTAAGGTCTCCCATGATCCACATTTCTTTATTCTTATGATGTTCACATGTTACTATGGTATTAATATGATTGTAGCATTCGGCCACATTGCCCTTTGGTGGTCTATATATCACTGCTATTACTTTCTGTTTATGTCCAGGGTAATTTATAGTTAGGCATGTACATTCTATGTTCTTATTTATCACTGAGTTGATATTATCAATTTCCACATAGGGCATGTACCTATTGTCTATATAACATGCAACTCCTCCTCTTTTACCACGTCTTCTGTCATTCCTGACCAATGTTTTATCATACATATGGAGTTGACTACTTGGTGTATATGGTTTTAACCATGTCTCAATTATACCTATGAAATCAAAACCATTAAATTCTCGTCTAATATAGTTGTATTTATCCTTTAAACTCTGTGCATTAAAGACCAGGAACTTAAAACCATTACCTTCTTGTACAGTTTTTGGGTCTTTACTCATTTAATGCTATACAATAGTTCCACCTGTCTCCATCAATCCCTACTCTGAACATACATGATATCATATTAACCAACATATATACAAGTGTAGATATAGTATGAACACTAGACATTATAGGGTCCATACAGAGAGAGTCGGTTGGGGTTGACACTCTATACAGTGTGTCCGTAATGTCCATTGGTGGTGTAACAGAACCACAAACTAATAGACATTGGCACACTTGGTGAACAAACATAATTAAATCCATATTATTAAGTTATTACATAGTATAGCCTACACCAGTATAACAATCATTCATTAGTATACGCCTTACTACTAATAATTTCAATCCTTATGTACCCAATGCACCAGCTTTATTAATAAAGGGACGTTAAACATATTATAGTCCCATATCAACAATACATATATTATATTGTACAACAGTCTACATGTTCTGTCTCTTATTACCATACATTTAATATATTTCTTTTGTTTGAGCGTTTGTGAACGGTCCAGAATCCCTGTTAGTACCGTCCCTTTACATATTATAGTCCCATATCAACAATACATATATATATTATATTGTAAAACAGTCTACATGTTCTGTCTCTTATTACCATACATTTAATATATTTCTTTTGTTTGAGCATTTGTGAACGGTCCAGAATCCCTGTAAGTACCGTCCCTTTTTTGAGTTTTTTATAGTACTGTTCTATATATCGACCAAACCGGCCATCGTATCTCAGTCTTTGTTGTATATTGGGTCGTTTGCTTCTTTTGTAGTTAGCCTCTCCTCATGGAGTGTGTCCTCTACCAGCTTGACATCAGTCTTCATGATGTATTCTTCTTGTAGTCTGGATCTTAACTCCTCGAGCAGTGTACCTATCATGTTTTCTCCTCTGTAACCATCCTCATCCAGGCAGGGATCATCATAGTCTGCTCCAGCGCTCCAGAACATATCCTGGTCACTATGGACTAGATACAGTTTGTTTGTTTTCCTCAGCAAGTCTTTCAGCATACGGTTCTGTATGAACTTTTTGCTGAGGCATAGCTTCATAACCTGTAGTCTCATCTTCCTCCACCTCAATCCCTTCTTACATTTCCCTCCTTCCTCTCTGGCTGCTAGGGCTGTGGGAGCCTTTATCACCCTCTCTGCACTCTCAAAGTCTTCCATTTCCACACACCCCACCCATTGGAACATCTGTTCAGCAGATTGGAAAACTATACCTTGGTGTTCAATCTTCACTCCGTACAAGTTACTCAGATAACACCTTTCACCACAGAACACCACACTAGTATCTGTTTGTCTCATATAGAGTCTACCTATTGGCAGTTCAGGGGATATTGGCATCAATTGCTTGGTCTGAAGGGTCTTGTGAATTGGTGTCGATGTCTCAAAGTCTATTTTAGGGGTGTCATTATTTCTTGTACCTGCATGGGACTTAGGAGTTGTCTTCTTAAGGACAGTGTAGTTGCCTCTGTACTCCTTTTCAGCCATTCTTTGAAGACGTACGTTGATAGGTGTTGTCTGGGTTTTGTTGGCCATGTGTGCCTGTGAATGTCTCTCCTCTCTCTCCCTCTCCAACTTCTTTGTCTGTGTGGGGGTGGTAGGTGTAGGATCTCTTCTTGCTACTTGGTGTTGGCTGGCATTTACATTCTTTGTTACACTTCCCTCTGGTGGTCTATAGCTCACTGGTATCAGCTCTGGTTTGTAACCATCATACAGTACATTGTTTATAAGTACTCGTGTACCTTTAGCCCATGCCTCACCTATGTTCTGTTCCCGGCAGTATTTAGCTATCCTTCTCATGTGTCCCTTCACCTTTCTGACCTCAGGTTCTTCATCCGGGTTTACATAGATGGTAGTGTAGTCGCTGTTAGATTTAGCTAGTGATGCCTTTCTTCTCAAGCATGCATCTCTTCTCCAGGTGGTTGAGAAACATATTAGTAGGGCTCTACCCTCATCTCTAGATGTCGATATCCTCTTGACTAGTTTTAATTCAGTCTTCTCAATATCTGGTTGTAAAGTTTTTACCAAGGACATTGCTGTGTCGACCGGTACTTCATCCAGGGCCTCCTTGAGGCCTGTTACTATCAGGTTGAACCGCCTTGGGGATTTGTATTCCTCATTTATGTCATATTTTACTGCTGCAGCATATGTAGGGTTAAAGCTTTTCACCTCTATGTCCTTCTTGACTGCATCAATAAGTTGCCTGGCCTCTTTGGCAAGTTTAGAGACAGTTTTAGCTTCATCCATAGCATTTTCAGCCATGCTGCTAACCTCTTTGATGTTAGCAGTATTACGATTAGCCATGGTTCTTCCTTCCTTCTCTATGCAGTCTAGACGGTCCGTTAGAAGCCTGTTAGAACTGTCCATTTTTATTTTCAGTTCTTCAAACTGGCGTTCCGAGCTAACCCTATTCAAGTTCATGTGTTTCATCATCTCACTAAAACCATGTTTGAATAAATTCTTTGAGCCTTTGTACTTCTTCTTAGCTATATTCACACTGTCACTACAGCCAGGAGTATTTTTAGGCTTGGTTTCCTCATCACTTGCAGAAGACCAATCGCTGTCTTCAAAATCACTGTTCAAGTCTTTGCCCTCCTCCTCTCTTATGTTTGTTATACATGGCATATCCTGTGTATATTCCCCTCTCACCTTGGTTGGTTCAGACTTTGAGCCTATGCTTGGATCTATGTTGTCTTAGTTGGTAGGTGGGTGACGTACTATCGACCAAACCGGCCATCGTAGGGGAATTTTCTTCACTCGGCGGTCGTGACCTTTTTGTCGCTTTGGTTTTTACATTTTTCACCTCCTTTCTCAGCCTACCTGGTCCCCTGGGCTTTGTCTGGACATTCTGCTCTAAGTATTCTTCAATCTCTGCTCCAGAAGATCGTCTATGCCTGTCTTCAACATGCTTTTTCATATATTGACGACCCGCCATGTTTGTTTACATTGACGACCGGTATCTCGATCAGCAGGTCAAAGTCCCCTATTGTCGCTCGGGTGTCTCGATCCACTGGTATTTCGGGCCGTATAACTCCTTTCCCAGTTGTGTTTGTGGTTTCCAGACCTCATTTACTGGTAAAAGAGACCTTCATGTAGACATGTTCTCCAGTATTTCCAGTTATATTTCTTATAGTATATCTCAATCGACGAAAATATGGGACTCGTGTGTTCACTACACTTCCAACATGGCAACCTTTTAGAGGAGTCTGAAGAACTTAATCAAGAATTTATGAAAAGTTTATTGGAGAATTATACTAAAAATCCTTGCTCAACTGCTAGTGGAAATGGGTATTGTCCCTTTGCTAACAGAATCAGATTGGGCAATTGAACAGAAGGACGAAAAGGTATCACTATAACACCTCATTCCCATTTGTCAGCCCACATCCCACCGATGCTGCCAGAATACCCAATCTCGTTGATTTCACTGAATTCCTTACTCTATATAGACAGTCCACTTTTTTCATATCTAGGTACCGGGGTATTACGTACCTGGGTCTAACAATTTGAACTCTAAACTGAGATCTAGGTACCAGCTGTCTGCAGCTATATGCTGTCCTGTCACCATGCATACTCAGCTATATACATCTATGTATAATATAAAGTGTAGAAAACAGAGGAAATAGATCATCATCTTGAATTTCCTAATGTGCTAGGGGTTGAGGGGGAGAATTTCTGTGGACATTTGATACCTATATATATATGTGTCCTCAGACCCAAAAAAAAACAGGGTGTTCTGAATTAATTCGAGTCTGATTTATTTTTTTAAATACAAAAATGTATAATTGAATATTCTTAAAGGACGTCACTTGGGGATATTACTGACGTAAAGTCCTCCCTTGGGCGGAAATAGAACTTATTGGGTGTTCTTTCGGACAGCCTTGTGTTTATATTGATGCACAGCATGATTTGCAGACAAGTTTATAAATGATGCCTGAATATCTGAGTGGTCTCCATGAATGCAGGGACCGATGCACACGTTGTAACTGAGTATAAGAATCAACTGCTAGACCACTGCTTTAATGCATGGTGGATCATGCCAATCTTTTTGAAGAAAATCATGAAGCCTTGGGACATGGTGCCATCCTTAATGGGTTGCGCTGAATATTTAACCACCGGATATTTGCCACAGCCTCGGGAGAGGTATGCTATCTCAGTACATGTATAAGAAAAGAATGTGTGCTTGTATGTTGTTTGCGTGAATGACCCGCGGATGCGGCCGATGTTTTCCAACACTTTGTCTCTACCTCTAAGCAAATATACAGCAATACCTCCAAAAGGATTTGATCCTGGAAAAGGGAGGAATACAGACATCATCTTAGGGATTTTTACTTGACAGACTTGTTGTCAAATGATTGACATGGGTTGACGAGAATTATTGCTTAGTGTGTATTTCTTGTAGTCATTTACTATACATAGATTATAATTGTGTTATAAATTTAAATACAATACTCCTCTGTCCCGTTTTAGCTAGAGAAGTCTATTGTGGACGGCCATAACCCAATCTGCAATGGGGCATTGGGCCATGCTTGTCCATGCTTGGCCCAATATAAGCCGACATTGGCCCAATGCATCCCTGCTACCTGGGAAGAGACTGAGAGAGAGAATATATGTGTGTGCTGATTGGTCAGTGAGACTGATGACCACTGACGTCAGTAGGAGCATGTCAACTCATAGACCTGATGGATATAAGGAAGGTGCGTGGGCTCATCGATTCACACTCCTCCACACACTGAGCTGCTCCTCATAGTGAGTACTGCTACTCCATGAGCTGCTCATACCCACTCCATGAGCTACTCATACAATAATATTACTGCTCTTTGTATTGATACAAGTTTACCACACCTGGTACTATATGAGCAATGTCTATTTATGAACTGGAACTCTGATTATTCTAAGTAAGGAGAAGCAAAGGACAACGAAAAGTATCCATCTCATCAAAGAAGGCTGAAGGTTCTGCTATTGTTACCTTATCGGCTTCAAAGCACTTCTGAAGACCAGAATCACCACCACAGCTACTGTACCTCCGTCTACTGCTCCATCTTTTGCTACCCCTATCCTCAAAACTACTGAACTGCTACCACTGTTGCTGATACCACTGCTACTTCTTCGATCACTGCTGCTGCTACTACTTCTGCTCTTGCTGGTGCAAATACTACAAATCTAACTTTAATCATGGCATCATTCCGCTCTCGTCGCCGGCAAATTTTTATAGGCGTCAGAAGAAATGCCCTTCATGACATCAGAGCCACCTTTCCATCTAACCACGAGCTGCTCTTGAGTATCCATGAGCACGGACCAGGGGCCTGTTACGAAAAGAGCGGTCGTCAATTTTCAAGGCGATTCACAAGGTTCTGCCTTCACTCGAACAACGTGACTTTAGGTTGCCTGCCCTGGCAGAGGCCACCACGAGACGACCACCCCTACAACTACACATCCCAAGCACAGGACGTCCTGGAAGAAGTTGTTAGGACCCCGAAGGGACGGCGCATGCACAGACGCCGAAAGGCTGTGTGCTATGGTAGGGCATTTGAAGGAGAAATGTATCTACAACTTGTTCTAGCGCTTGGTCCAATATTATGAGATAGGTCACATATATAAATATATGTCCAGAACTCAAAACTCAGTCTCAGACTCTCATTGCTACTTCATGGATCGAAACTCACCGCATAACAGATATGAAGACTCCGGTGGTACCGAGTCATGATAAGACTGGGCATAGGATATGGCATCAAGTACTGCCTACTCCCATTGCATATTAACAGAGAGGTTCAGATTGCACCTACCACAGTACCTCGCGATAAGGCGCTCTTCGTGTATAAGACACACCTTATAAGGGTTATAAGATGCATGAAAGGCAGTGTGGTCTGATCAGCTCAGACCACACTGTGTACTTAGATTAGGAACAAAATGGGTCGCTTAGGGCTTTGAATAGGAAAGTGCAGTGCACTAATGTAGACGACATGTGTCAGCTGCAAAGGTTAGCCACAGACTAATTAGTATAATCATATCATTGTATAATAGACACAACTATGACGACTGAAGGAGAGTTCATTTTGAAGCAATACTTATATAATAGCAGTGTTATGTTTTACAATTATCACAACGTTTTGGTGTCAAGTTGCCTTCATTGGAAGCAATGTTCTCTTAATAGGATGAGATGATTCTTTTCTAAATAATGATAGACTGTGATATTCACTAAAACATGATTGCTCGATAAAGAGTGGTGACTGGCGGATCCAGGATTCTGAGAAGAAGGGGGTGCGCCCTTTATTTAACCCCCTTTTTTCGGCTAAATGCAGGCTTGAAAAGGGCAAATAGACTTTTAACTACAGATAGCCCCGTCCCGTCTAAATGGAGGTCATTTCTTGACAGGCTACGACTTGGGCTGTGATACGCGAAGCATCCTGTGCGACTACATACCAGTCTGAAAGAAAGAAGATATTTCGTCGCATGGCTTCCAATTATGCCTCCAAATACCTTAGTGTACTTTTATAATAGCTCCCAACTTCCATACCACTTAAGACGGCACACAGCTCAGTGTAACGTGAGGTATACTAGTTAGTTGAGTCAAGTCGCATGTTGAGAAATTGCCTCCAGATCTAGTATGGATTGGTTAATATATGTCTCATCAAACAGGACGTTCTGTTGGTATAGCAAGTATTGTCCGAGATGCAGTAAAAATTAAAAATTGGGCCAATATTAAAAGAAAAATTTATATTTTCAAGTAATTCGGATTGATATATACATGTATAACCACATAGGACATTGTATGAGATATGCGTGTTTCCACTGTCATCGAAAAAAAATATATTAATTTTACGCAATGTGTTCTACCTGTGTTGAAAGGAAATAAAACTACATTTCCTTGTATGGCCATGTTTTGTTCATCTTTTACTTTAATCTATTCATATCTATCACAAGACAATCATTTCCAGAAGTTGAGAAAACCTTCGGATTCTACCCCCTTTGATAAAAGAAGCAATCTTTTATTCATTTAATTGCTCATCCTTTCCTTACTACCACATTTGCATTACAAGACAATCATTCCTAAAAGTTCAGAATAATGATCTTTTATGGAGCCCTGGATAGGACATGCACAAAATATATTTTATGTTCTTTCGGCCGCAAACAAATCTTGCACCTGCATAAATACTTTTGCACCCACAAGATATATAATGCTTCCTATGAGATTTCAAGTTGACTACCTAATTTTTGTTCTAATCAAGGTATTTTCAAAATTAAAAGCATAGGTTGCTATTGCCTCCCACTCCGACATCTTCAATAAAATTATAAGAGAACATTTCCTAACGTCAATTTGTTTTGTGAAGAAAATGTTTGGACAAAATGTTATCTAAAGTTCAAAACGTTTGGAAGACAAATAGTAACATGCGTTACTTGAACGTTCACAAGCCTATAAGAAAAGTAAGAAAATTCTTTTCAGCTGCAATGAAAACGTTTTGGGGGCTTCCAAGTATGTAAGCATTATTTTCCGGAAAATGGAGCCCCTCCCCCATACTTTGTGTTGCATTATGAACTTAAGGAGACTCATACATATACAGGGGCGGATCCAGAAGGCGTGGTCTAGGGGGCACATCCAGGAAAATTTGGTCTATGGTGGGCACAGCCAGGGTTCGGCCCCACATTTCCTATAGTTAAAAAGTTTAATCAAGACCTATTTTCAGGGCCACCCCCTGGATCCGCTACTGAATGTACCCCTTAATTACATTATTAAGGGGCCTACTACAATTGCCACTCCCACCCCCACCATTTCTCGAACACATTTACATGTAGCCTAACCCTCTCTTTCCAGTGCTCTTTCAAGGTATCCAATGAACAAATCAGTGCTATCAAGCAAGTACATGTACATGTAGGTGAATCTAAATCTGAATCTAGGGCGTTTCTGGTCACAATTGATCCGCTATCATTCCACCCCCTACTCCCTGCCTACTGTGTTATATACTTTATGGAAGCCCCCTTGTAAAAAAACAACAATTTGTATTCACTTATTCAATATCCATCCCGATGGCTTTCTCGATTAGGAACAAGACTAGTGTTAATTTCTATGTTGTATAAACAGAGTGGCAGTACCGGTGCTTTGAGTTCAAATTCAATGTATTGCTTACGATATCCTACATAGTAGAAAGATGCACGTATTCCAGCCTAACAAGCTATTGAACAAGTAATCAATGGATAATTCATGACGAGTGTGTGTTAGTGAAGGATAATTACATGAGGCCGTAGGCCGAGTGTAATTAGCCTTTGCTAACACACATGAGTCATGAATTATCCATTGACTATTTATTTTATACCACGAAACCAATAAATAATCAATAGAATACCAATAAATTCAAGTTGAAAACAAAAATTATTCCCCCTCCCCGGGACTCAAAGCCAGCCATAGTGTGTGTACACAGGTACATACACCTCCTCCTCGCCCGGCAGCGGACAGTGACAGCGCCCGTCTCGGCTAGGCTTGGCAGTGGCATAGGCGAAAAATAGTGTTTGTACACGATCGGCACATACACCTCGTCGCCCGGCAGCAGACAGCTAAAGCTTTGAATGCGTCTCGCGGTTATGTTTGTGTATAATACACCTCGTCGCCCGGCAGCGAACAGCGACAGCGCACATGGTGAAAAAAAGATGCGCCCAGACCGGGGCTCGATCCGCGTACCTCAGGCACCTGAGCGTAATGCGCTAACCGCTAGACCACTGCGTCTCCTCCCTTCTCGTATTGGTTATGTATGAATGAGTCCTGCGGTTATGGTAGCGGACAGCCCGCAGTAGTCGCCTTCCCGGGCTTTGTATCATAGCAAGACGTGGTTCTAACCAAGCTTCTCTCATCAGTCCCTGTGGTGCAATGCATAGGGAGTTGGACTAAGGACCTGAGACTGCAGGTTCGACCCCTACCATGGCAATGAAAAATTCCGTAGGTTTTAACATGTAACATATGACATGGAAGGACATGAGAGGTGTGCAGGGTTATCCATGGATAACCGCACGTACGCCTTACAAAATTGATGTTACAGCCTACAGGGTGTGCAATATCGACAGGTATGTGCATGGGAATATCTAGCAAAAAGCACTAAGTAACCCAGAAATCGTGGTATAAACATATATAAGCATATAAGACCGCTATATTGCTGATTGCTGGTGAATGCATTTTCCGGCTGTATCACATTCCTAGTCCAAGTACATGTACCAATTATATGACCCGTGCTTTACAAGCACATTCCCCTTGGTACGTCATGAGGTCAATCATTATGAACACGGTTTATGTAAGTAGACTGATGGAGACTGAGAATTATGGGGTTACTTAAGACATTACAGTGCTAGAACAAACAAAAAGCAATTAATGACCAGCACAATATATAACACATCATTGCGCCATGATTGATAGTGGAATCTGTTTGTGAAAAATGACATTCAATCGAGTTGCTTGTCTTGTATAATTCGTCCAGAGATAAGACATTATAAATTGCCCTACACATATAATGATTATGCAGGAGGGTATAAGTATCTGATTAAAAGTTAATACTCTAGACGGTAATTTCCTACTGAGACACTCCTCCAGAAGCATAGGTATATCAAATCTTTACTGGGGAGTTAAACGATCTCGGATGGAGGAGGGGGTGGGGGAGTCGACTACAGTATATATCTTCCTACTTATTGACCCCCCCCTTTTTTTTCTGTGCCAGTAGATTTTGAGTCACAACACCATGTGGGCCTTTGTGCCATGACCTGCAGTTTCCCGGGATAGAAATATGATATTTGCCACATTTTGAAGAATCCAGTGCTAAAGAGATAATAATTTAAGATTTATACTTTTTATCCCCCGACATCTGTGGTATATACATGTTTAATAGATAACACTACACCTAATCTACCAATCCCTTAGAGAATGTTTAAGCAAATGATACCCGGTAACGAGACCAAAATACACCCTTTGGTAAGAGATACCATGCAATGCATTCCATTATCCTTGAACCAGGGGCATTTCCGAGATTCTACATCCAAGTCGCTCCAAGAAAGATAACATTGTCTAAGCGTGTATACATTTTTGAAAGATTGTGGCTGGTATTTGAGCTGATATTGAAAAAAAATGATTTCCCTTGGCGATGCTTTCTTTGTTTCGCGGGGAGAAGAATCGATAACACTCCCTGCAAACTGATATATCATTTATATTAGAGCGTTGTGTCATTGTTACTAGCGTCCTATATAATGTCCTAGAATGGTCCCTCTGTGGATACTTCCAGGATAACAGTGAGGTCAACCTGCTTTATATAGGTCCCACATAGAATCAATATTGCCATCCATTTGACATATGACTAAACCTCTGAAAGAGTGGGCAGTGTTTCTATAGACGTAGTATTTTGTGTGACTGCAGTGTATACATATGGCCCTCCTGTGAGGTGAGGGTTGTGGACAGTGTGTTCAACGGGTGCAAATGGTAGGCAGAATGTCGGAGGAGGAGAGGACACCCCTGTGTGGATCCTGGAAGATGGTTAAGTCTGAGAAGTTTGAGGAGTGTCTCGGAGCCATGGGTAGGTATAGCATCACTAAAACAAGGATCTATCACGCCGTTCATAGCTGTTACTGATACGTAGCCCGTATTTAGCAGGTCTATAAGAAGCATATAAGCCTATGGACCAGGCCACAACCAATTGTGTTGCAAACATATAGGCCAGGAACTGAAAAGAAACCATCTCTCCATGTTTCCTGTTAAACGCCATATCTTTTATTAAAAAAAGTAGAATAACCATTTCAGTTTAGCGTGTGAAAAGGATAGACTGAAACTGGTGACATAGATTTGAAATACCATAGTATTTACTGAGAAACACATTTCTCTTTACCATGATCTTTTCTTCTATATTTCAGGTCACGTAGCGATACAATATGATTCTCTATTTCATATATTATTCATTCCATCACCCTTCCATGTCATCTTTCCATCTATCCTTCCTTGTCTACCTTTCATGTGTCCTTTCCCTTCATTTTCCCATCCCTTCCATGTCACCCTTCCATCTGAAACTTTCATGTCAGCCTTCCATCCCTCCTATGTCTTCCCTCTATCATTTCCTTTGATCCCTTCCAAGTTCCATGTGACCCTTCCATCTATCGCCTCCATAGGAGTCCATGTCAACCTTCCATTTAACCCTTCCCTGTCACCTATCTACCCCCTTTCAGGGTGCCCTTCAATGTGACTCATCCATTTCACCACCAGTGTCTCCTTTCCAGGTTGACATCCATGTCACCCTTCCATCAATCCCTTCCATGTTTCCCATGGATTGTTTTGAAATCTTCATTCCCTGTCACCCTTCCACCCATTCTTTCCATTTCACCCTTCCATGTTTTCCTTATTTGGTTTAAGCGGGACTGGAGATGGTTTCTGGCGACATGCACTGATGATAAGAGCTGATAAGATGGAACCAGCTTGTTCCTGGAAGTGTTTGCTATCCAGGGACAAGGTACCCATCATACCATATGTCTTATCAGTGTGTTTTACCACTTTTAGAAGAACCAGAAAAAAATCAAAATGATGGATCCAACTGGGCATGGGTCTAGAATCCTATAGATCCCTTGGCTCTTTTGGTCACCCATATATTTTCATCGGTAAACAATATAAGATTAATAATTTTGATTTTTTTTTTCATGATGTAATTGTTTACACTTGGCCTTGTAGTAAAATTACTATTTGTTCCCAAAAGTGATGTAGGGGAGTAATCATGTAATGAAACCTGTTTCAAGGTGGCCGAAATAGCCCCGTCGTATGCTTGGCAAAGTGACATTTACAGAACAATTGTTATAGAACAATTTTTAGTGTAAAACGGTCAAAAATCGATCATTTCACTGTATATTTGTGAAGATAATTAAGATATTAGATTATAATATCGTGAATTCAAATAAGTTTTTTTTTCTTTTACCAATGAACGCCCCAAAACGAGCGCCTAAGTCTTAGGGTTCACCCTGAGCCTACAATTGTAGAACATGTATGCTAGTCCAAATAAATTCCTTGTTTCTCATCACCGAGATTTCTTCTTAAAACTTTGGTTAGAACTTTCTGATAGAAATACACTGACAAATGAACAAAGGTAGTCAAGTTTGGTATCAAATTAAAGCTTAGGGCCCCAGCAATGCAGCTAACTATAAAAAATAACCATTTCCACACTTTTTAAATGTAAATGATAAAATTAACTTTCAAAAGGACACTTGTTTCTTACCCGCAGACAACTGCAAAGCATAGGTTTTGATCTTTATCAAATGCTTAACCCCCCCCCCCCAAAAAAAAAAAAAAAAAAAATTCTCCCTCATCACTTTTTTCATTGCTTGGTGATGAGAAACAACTTTTTTCAAGTGGCCTTAAAATGAGGTACGATTATTCTTAAAATCATGGAACATACAGTAGAAATCTTTTTAAAATGATGAATCTCATTTTAAAAAAAACACGGTGATATTGTTCAAACAAAGAAGCTGGATTGTGGCCTAAAAAACTTGTTTGTTGAATGCTTGCAATAACACTTTATTGAACTTGAAATTGTGGATATATAGGACCAGATAGGACTTTGGAAGTTGGCATCCCGACTATAGCAAAATGTGAATAATGCTCTTATTATACATTTACTATATCAAACTACGGCCAGTACCTATAATTGTCACCATCAGGAATGAGCTGGTTCCTCCGAAAGATGGCCTCCATGACCTCCCCTACTGTGCAAATCCAATGTGAGGAGAACACCTTCACTGTGAAGACTGTCCTCCCCATAAAGACTCAGGAGCAGACCTTCACCCTGGGACAGGCCTTCAGTGTGGAGGAGATGGGTGGTGTCAGAATGAAGGTAGGCTCTCCTATTCTGTTTATACGAACCATTCTTGATATTTCAAGTGTTGTAATATATACATTGCATTTATATGCATCGTATTTATGTATAATACCCATTTCTCGAAATAATACATAAATGATACTACAGAAGGCTGGTGCGACATGTTGCTAGTTGCCACTTATATGTTGCCATTTGCCAGTTGTAGGTTCCCAATGTCTTGCTGTCATTTTCCTATTACAATGTTATCAGTTAATCACTGATCACTGTGGTTATCACAATTGCCATTTGCCATTGAGCAATTACAAATTGCCACTTTATTCATTATTCAGATGCTAGTCTCAATGGGTGACGGTGACCAGGTTGCCATTTGCCACTTGTCGACATGATAACAAAGATGTGTGACGGTGACCAGGTTGCCATTTGCCACTTGTCGACATGATAACAAAGATATAGACTTGGAATGATAGCTGAAAACTTTGAATTTGCCAAAGGTTACTGACAACCCATGTGCACCCACAATTGGCAAATGGAAACATAAGACTATATGGGTGGCAATTGGCAACCCAATATTGGCAAATGGCAAGCTACTGTTTAGAAAGGGGATTAAGATCAAGATTTTGATGTTGTAGATAATAAATGGTACATTCTGGGTTGAGTGGCAGGGGGATCTAACATTGGTCAACATCGTTGAAGCTCTGTGCAAAACTGCATTGACTACACAATTTGGTGGTGCCATCAAGGATTGTACAATATAGGATAGGTCAGTCCTTACAGTCCTATAGTGAAGGCCACCCCCCTCCTCTACCCCCCATGAAACTAGGTGACCTTGTGTGTTCAGTATTGGGCCCTATGTAGGATAAGGGGGTTTATGGAGCTATCATTTATCTTCATGAAAGGGATACCAAATGAAACGAAGAGAACATCTGAACCAAAAAATCCTGCTGAATCTAAAAATGTTCATCTTTATTATCAGAATTTGACCAAAGGTACCCAAAAATGAAGTTTGATAAGGGACATATTTGGAAAATGTACAAAAATTATATTGAAAATGATTGGAAATCTTTAAATATAGAACACATAAATCAGAGTTAATACCTCAATCCAAATACCCAAATGTCTGCCTATCTCTCAGTCAGGCAAGTTCTGGGCCTGTGCATTGTTCTGCCTATCCCACATACAGAATATCAATTGTGTAGCTATCACTCATCCTGCCTATCTCTTCATTCCAAAACGTCTACAGTTCAATCTGGTTATCTCTTAAAAGGCCTAACTTATAATGCTTACCCCTCACCTTACCTTATCTCATTTATTCCTTCTTTCCTTTAGTCTACTTATCCTCAATATGCCTATCATTCATTTTACCTATCCCTCATGGTGACTATCCCTCAGACCATCATGTTTAATCTGCGCTGTTTGTCTGCTATATAAGCCTTTATTGTTTAATGGTACATTCCTTACCATGTCTACTATTTCAATTTTACCTATCCCTGATAATACCTATCATGTAGCCTACCTATCCCTCATTGTGCCTATCCCCCAACTCTGCACATCCCTCATATTTGGCTTGAATATTTGTCCCTATGATGCATGTTTTTTTTTTTGTTTTTTTTTTTTATGTTTGCTCATCTTACAAGGTACTCCATGCCTATTCCTCAAATTGCTTATTTCTCATACTGCCTATCCCTCTTGCTACCCATACTTACCTATCCCCCATGCTCTCTATACAGCTCTCTTACTCATCTCACCTCTCTTAACCTACCTATGTCACAACCAACCTTCATAATGATGACCATTTCTTAGTCACCCTATCACCTAACATACTGGTTACAGTCCATCTTATTCATACATCTACCTATCATTCATGCGGCATATCTTTTAGTTTACCTATAATACTGATATGAATGGAGGATAAGCATAATGGGGGATAGGTATATTTCACAAGGCATAGACCAGTAGACAGGTGGAAGAAATTGAACACAAGCTGAGATATGTATAGAGAGAGCTGATTAGACTGACTGAGCTGACATGGTAAGAAAGCCATATGGAGAGCATGAGGGATAGGCATTCAAAAGGATTGGTAGCAAGGGGGATAGGTAGCATGCACAATATCTAGTTTGAGGGATACGCACAGAGAGTACCTTAATATGAGTCAAATATGAGGGATATGCAGAGTTGGGGGATACGTAGAATGAAGGATAGGTAGGCTTTATGATAGGCATCATTAAGGATAGGTAGGATCAAAATGATAGACATGATCAGCAATGTACTGTTAACTATTAGGGCCTAAATAAACAGATGAACAATACAGTTTAAACATGGTGGTCTTAGGGATAGTCACCATGAGGGATAGTAACTAGGACCAGAGAAGATTAGCTAAAGTAAGGAGTAAGCTTTAGTATCTAGGTCTTTTGGGAGATAGCCTTACTTCAAGATGCTTTGGATTTAAGAGATAGGCAGTATGAGTGATAGGTAGACTAAGGGATAGGCAGTATGTGAGATAGGCTGAGTAATGCACAGTTAGAATACTTGTCAAATTGGGAGATAGGCAGACATTTGGATATGTGCATTAAGGTACTAACTCTGGTTTACATGTTGTGTCTATAAAGACTTCTCATCATTTTCTATTATTTTCGTACATCTTTAAAATATTTTCTTCATCAAACCTCATTCTCGGGTACTTTTAGTCAATTTCTGAGAATCATGATCAGAAAATTTAGATTCCTCAGGATTTTCTGGTCTAGGTGGTTCCTTCTTCCCCTTTAGTATCACCCTGATAAAGGAATAACACAGCTCCATAAACCACCTAATCCTCTACAGAAATCAACAATGAAGACACAGGGGCACCTAGTTTGATGGAGGGGGGTAGAGGGGGGTGGCCTGTCACACTCTACCCATAGACTATGCTCTCAGTGACCTCTCCTATAGTATCTAGGCTTCTTGGTGCCATCTAGTTCTATTTGAAGAATTGCTCAACGATTTACTGATCGAGAGCACTACACTGTAGCCAGCCATTAGGTCGAGGTCTACCAGGTAGTTTTGGTTTTTAGGTATCTGATGGATGGCCTTTTTATATTCAATTCAGGGTTCCCACAAAATCCCCAGACTCAAATTCCATGATACTTTCATGACTTCTTTCCATGACAAAAATCTTTTTTCCATGACACTTTCAACTATATTTCGACATTATCAGGGTTGACCTCTTAGCAAAATTCCTGTAATCAAGCTGGAAAAAAGTCCACTCCAATGGATTTTTGCAATAAATATTAAGTTTTCCCATGACTCAAGAAGAAATTTTCAGAAATTCCATGACTTTCCCTGACAACTTTTAATTCTGTGACGCGTGTGAACCCTGTCAATTGCTATTGAACAGCTGTGTTTACTGAGTAGCTTAACTTTCTAGTTTTTTTTTTCAATTTTGTTCTCTAATGCATCAACTTGCTCTGTGGTGCATGGCTTATTGACTGCTCTTTTTTTGTGTGTACTTAAATTGACAACACGAAAACACCCACACACAAAAAAAAAAGAACAAGTAAAAAAACAGTGCCATACACGTCAGGGGATTTTAAGCAAATAATTTCCAAATAAGGTGAACGGTCAAACAAAGAGGTTTATATGCGGACACCCTTTAGGATCATCCTTCTTGCTTGACTCAAACTGACATCCTTTAATTAGACATTTTACTTCCTACTAAGGTGAGCCCTAGCTGGGAGGAGGGTGCAGTGGTGCTTAGGTATGATCCGGAGGAGACAGGTAAAGGGAAGCCCTTCTCTATTAGACGCCAGGTCGTAGATGGACAACTACTTCTGGTAAGCTTAAATACATTTCTGAGTGAGTGAGTGAGTAATAGATGTTTAACGCCATTTCGACAGCTAAGGTCATATTCATGGCGAGAACGACATTACACAATTTTCACAGAGGAATGTGTTAGTGCCCGCGCATATGTGCACCACACACATCCTTAGGGGATAGGAAAGATGAGAAGTAGACCCTTTTAAGTGGGCTAGGGAAGCCCGCTGAGGGGATAGGAAAGAGGAGAAATAGACCCTTTTAAGTGGGCTAGGGAAGCCCTAAAATACATTTCTGAAGCTGCTATAATACGATACATGTCTGTCATCCACCTACTTATTGCAATACACTAAGTGTAACATATCATTCTAACTTGAGTTTTAAAGATACCTATTAATATCAAAGATTATGTGTGTAAAAATGGTAATGCTTTCAGTGTTTTATCCATGTTTACAAATACTTCATTAATACAATGGCTACATCAGATACCAGCAAGATGTGTGAGTTCTGACAAACAAATGTTAGTCCTTAGGCCCAAATGAGCTTCTATAGTGTCTGAGTGCCAATTGTATGCAGTAAACTTAACAATGCTTTTGGAATTGCTACATGTCTAGGGAACCCAAATCACTTTGCTAGACATCTGGGCTGTCCAGCTTAAGATAACTAGGAGTGAATGTTGTAGACTAATGTTATTACGGGGGGCTGTTTTTGTGTGTTGTGCTATATAGAAGGGTCAGGTCGCCAGAAAGCAGTAGATTTTGTGTTTTTGGGTCATTTTGGACTTCTATGGCTCTGGAGAAAGAAGTTGTGAACCAATCTTGTCTTACATAGACTCATTTGATAGAGAACACTTAGGGCTATCAGAAAAATGTAAATTTGTGGTCATCCATAAAAAATTTTAGGACTTATAGCCTGCCGAAGTGAAAAAACGGCCAAATTTGTTTTTTTTATACTTTTTGTATTTTTTACAAGTGTTCTGTATTGAATAAAGAATACTATAGAGTATCCCAAAGTTATTTTTTGTATTGTATATGATCATAGGTATCATTTCAATGAGGTTTGGACATGTTACTAAGTGAGAATTTTTCATGATGTGTCTTTCAAAATGGAAATCTGTAATTTGTAACGTCCGGTACCTAAATCTAAAACATAGAGAAAATGAAGCTTCAAAATCTTTGTTGTTACCCATATGAATGGCTTTATTATCCTCTACTTTGGTGAAAAAATTGTGTGTCTACCAGCATTTGTCTCCATATGAGAGCAGCTCATGTGAAATAATTCTGATAATCATCATGTAGGAGGCAGTCTACTGTGCATGCATAACTCAAATTTTGTTCCATTCTGTAATTGAAGTCATTAATAGACATATTGGCCTTGTTATTTCATGTGTTTGTTATGCGTAATGGGACATTCTTATATTACTGAGAGCAACTTCAATTACCTCCATATTTCATTATTTTGGTACCGGACGTTACATGACACAAACCAAGCAATAAAAATGGAACCGGATGGCCTAGATCGGTATTTTTTGGTCTTCTGAGCTGAGGAGATGTACCTTGACAATTTTGTTAAGGTAATATAAACTAATTAGAAAATTAGTTTTTCAGGGCCTTCAAGGGCAAAATCTTACACTTTCTGACGACCTGACCTAGTTCTAAACATAGAGGTTATGGAATTAGTTCCACCTAACCTATAGGATGATTGGACATTTGACCTGCCTATTTCAAATGCCCTCTTAATGTCATTTTTCTGTTACAGCAAGGATGGTTTTACAGGAATCTGGCCAAATTAGTCACAGAAATGGTGTGTAAATAAAAAAAAAAAAAAAGGAAAACCTTGCTTGCGGAGGTAGGGTAGTTCACTTAATATTGCAGTTTCTATGAATTGCCCCAAACATAACTTCTTCTGGACATAAACCACCTACAGAGTGAAATTTTCAGCAGAAAATGACATTTTAGCCTCATTTTAATCTTCCTAGGGTTATTGATGCACAGATATCCATGTAGGGCCTACCATAGGGTCCATTGGAAGTTTAGTCGGGTTTGCGGTGTTCCGTCAAAGTTTCAGCGAGAGCGCAACTATCCAATTAACCAGTAGTAATTTATCCCCAAGTGCAAATATTAGTACAATATCGATAACAGGTATTTTTGATGCATGAAATGGAAAAGGCATGCCTTAAAAATGATCCCCTGCTAAGATATGATCTGTAAAAAGTGGGATTAATTATAGGCCTAATATTAATAGTTAGTTAGTTAGTTAGTGTTTTACGGCACGTCAGCTACTGGTGATGGCTATTTGTGCCTAAAGGTTTTATGGAAGAAAGTTTCTACTGTTTAAATTTGACTGTAGTATCCCAGGTTCTTGACATATGCAAGTATTGTATCCGGTCTGCAGGTATCAAATAACTCTTTCAGTGTTGTACATTGATGGTATTGTGCCCTCATGGGGCACTGGCTACATTCCACAAGGAAATGTTCCACCGTCAGGTGTTTTTGACACCTGTTGCAAAGCGGTCTGGGTTCTCTCTTCATGAGGTGTGAATGCGTTAGTCTGGTGTGGCCTATTCTTAGTCTGTTCATGACAATTTCTTCTCTTCTGCTCTTGCATTTGGCTTTCTTGGTTGTGCCTATCTTGGGCTGTATTTTGTAGAGTTTATTGTCTCTTTCAGCGTCCCATGACTCTTGCCACTTTTGGTGGATGTATTTCCTGATTTTCCGTTTGAGGTCCTCTGATGGTAGAGGCATATCTATTGGAACTTGATTTGTTGCATCCTTGGCAGCAACGTCTGCTAGGTCATTGCCATGGATTCCTTCATGGCCTGGTACCCAAGCATACGCTATCTTCCTTCCAGCTAGAGCAAGACTATTGTGTCGTTCCAACACTCTTTTCACGAGAGGGTGTGTCCACTTGCTATGCTGCATTGCTGACAGTGATGATTTGGAGTCAGATACAATCAGGTAGTTGTTGCCTTCTGATGTCTCAATGTGATCTTGTGCTAGGTATAACGCATGTAGCTCTGCTGTGTAGATGGAGGCTTCGTCTGGCAGGCGTTCTTTGAAGGCATGGGGTCCTAGAACGGCTGCAGATGCTGTTTTGTCTGCCATATGTGATCCGTCGGTGTAGATTGGTACGTGATCTCTGTAACTATCACGCAGTTCATTGAATGCTGCTTGATATGTGGTGCTAGATGTTACCCCTTTCTTAAGCGCGGTAAGGTCCATTCTGACCTCTGGTTTGTGATATGTCCATGGGGGCATTTCCGGGTACTCTACATTAAGTACATTATCCAGAGACATTCCCGCTTCTTCTAATAGGTGGGATACCCTCACCCGAAGGGGTGCAATGTATTGGTTCTTCTTTGCTTCATATTTTGCCTTGTCCTTGGGGTTTGTCAACAATGCTGCGGCTGGGTTGTTAGGATTTGTGGCAATCCGGATAGCATATTCAAGGGAGAGTTTCTCTCGTCTAAGGGCTAAGGGTAGTTCTCTAGCAGCGACTTGCAAACTCTTAATTCTGGATGTTCTGAATGCTCCCAAACAAATGCGTAGTCCATGGCTCTGGATCCGCTCTGCCATTGCTAGGTATGTCGCCCAGGTTGATCCATAAATACACAGACCATAGTCCAGTTGAGACTGGACCAGTGCTCTATATAGTTTGAGGAGTGTGTCCTGGTCTCCACCCCAGCATGGATGTGCCACTAATTTCAGTAGGTTGAAAGCTTTGTTACATTTATCCTTGAGGTACTTAATATGTTTATCAAAGATAAGTTTGCGATCTATGACTAGCCCAAGGAATTTGGTATTTTCCACTACAGAAATACGTTTGTTGTTGATTTCAATATTTGGTTGTCTGTCTGTTGTAGTGCGGTAGTGGAAGTGCATAACTGATGTCTTGTCTAGAGAAAATCGGAAGCCATTTTGGTCTGCCCACTTCACTGTTTCATCTATGGCAAGTTGGAGGTGTCGTTCAATGGTTCTCAGGCTCTTGCCACGGAAACACATGAGGAAATCATCAACATATAATGTTCGGCCTATCTCTGGCTTCAGTTCCAGTTTAGAGACGATGTTGTTGATCTTCAATAGAAATAGGGTCACTGAGAGAATGCCTCCCTGTGGAACTCCAGACTCCTGATTGAAGACATCAGAGTGGATGTTGTTTACTCTGATCCTGAAGCAACGGTTTGATAGGTATTGGTTGATGAAATAAGGGAGCCGACCTTTCAGGTCTGCATCTTTGAGGTCCTTAAGGATACCATATTGCCAGGTGGTATCATATGCCTTCTCCAGATCAAAGAAGACTGCTACCACTTGCTCCTTATTTATAAAGGCATCTCGTACATAGGTCTCGAGGGTAGTTAGGGCATCCTGTGTCGAGCGACCCTTTCTGAAGCCACATTGCTCTGTCTTAAGGATCTTTTTCTTTTCTAGGTACCAGACCAGTCTGGTGTTTACCATTCTTTCGAGGGTTTTGCAGATGCAGCTCGTTAGAGCTATGGGTCTATAGTTCTTTGGGTTTGACAAGTCCTTGCTTGGTTTTGGGAATGGAAGCACTATGGCCTCTCGCCAGTGTGGTGGAAAGGTACCTGTTTCCCAAATGTTATTCATGATACCAAGCAAACACTGTTTCGAGGGTTCTGGTAGCTGTCGTAGGAACTCATAAGGGATGTTGTCTGGACCTGGGGAACTGTTGTTACTGCTCCCCAGGGCTGTCTTCAGCTCATCCATTGAGAACTTTAGGTTGTAGTCTTCATCTCTGTTGTTGCCAAAGTCAATGGGCGTTCTTTCTGCCTTCCTCCGGTGAGCATTGAAGCTCTGTGTGCCTCCATTTAGAGAAGATGTTTCTGCCAGTGTTGAACCGATGCTATCAGCAATTTCTTTGGTATCTGTTATTTTTCTCCTACCAATTTGCAAATGGTGCACATATGTTGTAGTGTCTTTGCCTTTCATCTTCCTGATCATCTTCCAGATCTTATACATTGGTGTATTGCTGTTAACCTTGGAGACATAGGCCATCCAGGTTTCCTTCATGGCCTGGCGAAAGGTTCTTCGGGCGTGTGCCTTAGCCCTTTTCCAGGCGATGAGATTGGGTATGATTAGGTTCTTTTTGTAAGTCCTTTCAGCTTCTAGTCGCATCTTGCGGGCTTCTCGACATTCATCATTAAACCAGGGTTTATCTTTGGTTTTAGATTTGTTGGAAGTTTTTGGAATGCTCTTTTCTGCTATTGTTTGGAGGGTGGCTGTAAAGGTAGCCATAGGGTCTTCCTTTTGTAGTAGCTTTTCGAGATTGAGTTCCTTTTTACTGAGTTCCTGGAATGTCTCCCAGTCTGCTTTATACAACTTCCATTTAGGTATTTTGTCCATGGGACCTTGATGGATGTGTTCTATGAGGATTGGGGTATGATCACTGTCATGACTGTCTTCTGCAACATCCCAGGAGTAGTCCAGGAATATGGATGGGCTGCAGAGTGTAATATCAATGTGTGTCCAGGTTTTAGAGGCTGCACTGTAATAGGTTGGTTTTCCAGTGTTCAGCAGGCAAAGGTTTTGTTCATTGATGAGATCCTCAATGAGAATGCCTTCCTGGTCATTTCTGGGGCTGCCCCAGATGGTATTGTGGGCATTAAAATCCCCAAGGAGGAAGAAGGGTTTGGGTAGTTGTTTAATTAGATTTGTCAAGTGCTGTACACTTGGGTAGGGCAGTGATGGTGGACAATATAAATTACAGATAGTGACAGATTTTTCACAGGTGATTTGGGATGCTACTGCTTGCAGTTGGGTATTTTATTTTTCACCAGTTTTATCATGTTTTTCATGATTTTGTGGGTTTTTCTGGCAAAATCCGAACAATATTTTGCAAAATCAATGCCCCCTTCATCATCAGGTGACTGAATTCAATGCAAATATGCAATTTGACAGCTCTAGAACTGCTGCTTGTGCAGTGCATAAATCTTTGATGATAAAAGTCGCTGCTCGGAAATCCCGTTGAAAACTGGTAGGAATTTCAGTGTGAATTGCACACATCAATCCCCTCATATCATAACATTGAGAAAGGCTGTTGCCACCACACTTTAGGATTTTATAGGACAGACCCTAAGGTTTGATAGGAAAAGCATTTTAGTTTTATCCGAAGACCCCTAATTAAGGTTACATAGACGTAAATGCTGCCCTCTCGTGAGTCATATGGTATATTCAGGCCTGCACTGAAGGTGATCTGGGTGCTGATTGGCTTTTAAATCATATGCAAGAAATATTGGTAAAATTATGAAAAAAATCACAAGTGACCCCAAATAGTTCCTAAATGGAACAGTAGATGAGTTTTTATATTATGCCAAGGTTTGGGGATTTTATCAGGTCTGCAAATGTTCATCTGGTGGATGAAGGTTTTGAGGCCCAAAATAGGGTAGAATGGCACTTGCTGTACGTATCGCTCCCTTAGTTAAGATTTTCAGGGTTAAGCCTATCCTATATTCTAACACATTGTGTGTGAGAGATGGGTTAATCTTGCAGGGTCGAAAATATTACCAACGAACATTACGGGGGGCTGTTTTTTGTGTGTTGTGCTATAAAGAAACATAGAGAAAATGGAATTAGTTCCACGTAACCTATGGGGACATGTCTCAGCTGACCAAGACCCCCTCTGTATGGTGCTGCTACCTGGTGTTGGAAATCAAAACTAATGCCAATACTGTTCCTATTATATTTCCGATACTGCTCCTTATCTTGTAGATTTCTTAGGCAAAGCTAAGCAATCCAGATGTCTAGCAAAGTGATTTTATGCCTTCAGATATGTAGCAATCCAAAAAGCATTGCTAGATTTGCTGCGCAAAATTGGCACTCAGATACCTCTGGGCTCATGGACTATGTATGTCATCCAGCATAGATGACACTTAGGTGTCTTTGAGAGACTTCACGCTATCAGTCTCAAGTTCTAATACCCTATAACATCTTGTAAATTTCCTTCTTGTTGTTCCTCTTTCAGACCATGTGTTGTGATGCTGTTATCTGCAAGCGGTGGTTTGACAGGGGATAAGCTATGGACACTCTCTTGGTATTGCCATATGGTATAACTATATATGCATTAGTAACTAGAGGAAAGCGTTAAAACGCTGTAAACTCAGAAAGAACATTTTATTTTATAAATATCTATGTCTATCACCCCCCCCCACACACAAAATAGGATGCCTTAGGAACAAATATCTAGATAACTTATAGTTCTTATGTATTCAATCTTCATGTTGCATGTCACTGATAGAGGTGGTGCCAGCTTGCCTATCATTCTACTAGTATGACATCATCATTTATGGTTAACACACTCACAAAAAGGGCAGGAAACAAGTCAGACATTAGGGGTCTGTCCAATTGTAAACAATTGGGGGAGACGATAGAAATTATAAACATTCCCCCGGCTGTGTTACTTACTTATATAATCGTCACAAATCATAGAAAGTGTGCATATGGGGCCTTACCTGTCATTCGCCCAGACATGTGCCCAGAAAAGGAATTCTTACAAGTATGCTTCTTTTACAAAAGCAAGGACACATCTCACATAAATGATAATGTGATTTTCTTAATCTACAGGTCAAAATAGTCTGGACCTGATTGTCATGGAGGTATGAAGATTGTTTCTGTAGGAAATTAAGCCCTCAACATGGCTTGTAACTCAAATGTCATTCTCCCAGACACAATTTCACCCAGACAATTTTGGTCATTTTGGGCACATTTTACCCCCCTGGAGCCCAAAATATGCATATGGGACCATCAAAACCCATATGTAACATGAAGATCTCATCCAGTCTGACACTTTGAGCCAAATAAATATAGGGGGAAACTAAAATTTGAAGAGTAGGGGCTGGAATACCTCCAAATTCGTCATATGCAAACCTTCTATGATTTTCGACCTAATATATGTAGCCTCATGAAACAAAGGGGTGTGGATGGGGGTCCCCCAGGTCACATGTCGATTTTATAAAATGGTCAAGGCACTTGTCACTTAAATCCCCATGTCACCTCTAAGAGCCTATCATGTCCCATGTCTAATTTAAGAAAGTACCTATGTCATGTCACTGATTGTTTTGCCTCATGTCACTAAGTCCCATATCACATGTCGATTTTGAGAAATGGCCATGTTACCATGTCAAATTTGCCAAAATATGCATATGGGACCATCAAAACCCATATGTAACATGAAGATCTCATCCAGTCTGACACTTTGAGCAAAATAAATAGAGGGGGAAACTAAAATTTGAAGAGTAGGGGCTGGAATACCTCCAAATTCATCATATGCAAACCTTCTATGATTTTCGACCTAATATATGTAGCCTCATGAAACAAAGGGGTGTGGATGGGGGTCCCCCAGGTCACATGTCGATTTTATAAAATGGTCAAGGCACTTGTCACTTAAATCCCCATGTCACCTCTAAGAGCCTATCATGTCCCATGTCTAATTTAAGAAAGTACCTATGTCATGTCACTGATTGTTTTGCCTCATGTCACTAAGTCCCATATCACATGTCGATTTTGAGAAATGGCCATGTTACCATGTCAAATTTAGTGGTCCATACCCATAAACAAGCCACAGTTTCCCATCAGAATAGGACCCAGTTTGCCATGAGAATAGGCACATGCAGTGAGGACAGTGAGGTGGCACCATCTAGTGAGTATTGAAAGAACTAAGTCCCACCAGCTAAACCCTGGCCCTATCTGCACACTACCTATTGCAAAAACAGTCAACTAAATTCAACACATTGGATCAAAGAGAAAAATCTTTTCAACCAATCACAGCACAGCAATAATTCAGTGTGGAACACCCCAATATTATGCACATGAGCTGTATTTGAGTGTAAACTATAATGGGAGCCGGCCTATGTTATGACTACTAAAGACCTGATTAGGTAATTAAGAAAGGTTATTCATAACAAACTGTCTCCCATAAAAAGTTTTCCCAATGGAATGTCTATTCTTCACCATTGTTGGACCAAAGTGTCGCCTCTCTGCACTTCCAGTACAACAATTATGTATCCATCTATTGTACTAACATCACTCTTTTATGGTACCACCAAAGAACATATTTATGATCAATACATATTCTTCTCACAGTATATGAACATATTTTCATACAATTACACTCCTTTGATGCTTCATTTCCACAAAGTTTACCCATCTCTGCCTCTTTTTGGGTACCCCCAAAAGCCTCTTAATCCATGGTGGTGCCTATAACTCTTTCCGAGTTAATAAAGATTTATTACCCTATTAATAAACCATCATGGAATGAAGCCTAGGCTTCCTCAAATTTATTCATTTCAACGTATGACAACAAGTATATTTCTAAAAAAGAAAAAAAAATGTTCTAGTGAATCATAACTGAAACCTTCGTTGGGAGAGCTCCCAAATGCAAGAACAATGCTATCTCACCTATTTCAAATTGAAATAATCATTGACAAAGTTGCAAAAATAAACAAATAAAAATGTTGCAATTTCAAAGTTTTCTGGGCACCTGCCCAGGCAGTGTGGCTGGGTCAAGTCGTACAGCCATCTCTAGAATAAGCAAAGAACTCAGGGCGAATCCATGAAAGAGTAACAGTTATTTTTATTACATATATATTACGTACTGTACGCATTCGGCCTACAAAGGATCATCATCAACATTTACCACGTTTTCTAGCATAAAATCTGACTTGGCAATAACTAAAATCAGTAACGTTCACCTGCACAAGCCCGACGAGCCTTAATCTCACTATATAGAGTGGGGTATTTATACTTTTTTTATATTCTCAGTATAACCTTAGTCAAGCTTCTTTCCATTGGGGTTTCTTTCAGATTTTACATGAGCAGATTTAGTTCAGAGCTTAAAGATACTTTGCTTTATGCATCTTCTACCATACCCATAGAAAAGTACTGTCAATAGTCTCACCCAAACATGCATATCATCGTCCGGAAGGGACGTAGCCTTAATCTACAGTAAGATTTTATTGCACTCACATCTTTTTCATGAATGCAAATGTACTGATACCTGTGTCACCCCCCCCCCCCGCACCAGTCACAATTTCAGCGCTGTCGTTAACTGCCCAATGATCCATTTAAGGGCAATGCTGAAGGCATCAAGAGGCAGTCTTCCATTTCTAAATTTCGCTATGGGATTACAGATCAACTTGGTATATTAATTCTGATCAACTCTAATGGAAATTTTAAGCACAAGTACCCTGGGTATAACAGGATTTCTGTAGATGCCTTTAATGTGCATAATGACGTCTCTATATTCAGCTTAACAATGAATTAAACTGATACTCATATAAATATGACAGTGACAACTTCAAACAAGATTTATACTGTACAAATATAAGTAGCCGCTAATATATCTTACTTTTAGAAGACATTCAAAGTGCCGGTTATACATATGATATAGTATATGTTTATAATGTACAATGCAACATGGACTTTGGGACTGAAACAATGAAGAAAATACAAGTTTTAACTACTGACGAGCTGGAAAACAATCATCCGCGCCATCAAAACTTTAAATATCAAGGACCTATGGTTTATAATCTCTCCCCCGTCTCGATGTATAAATATCCATTCAAGCATTACTGTGTACAGTTTCGCTTTTATCGCATACCCATGCTGATTGTCAGGGACAAATTTACAAAATATCCATGTGGCATTACAAATATGACAGTGGTTTTATAACAATATCCATTACTTCAGCAGATAAATCCACTATTAATCCTCTGACCATTGATGTTGGGTTATCCACCAGACGCTCTGAATATTTCACCCAAATCATGAATCTCATTCCTTCCTTATGTACATGTACATACCGCTATGGCATTAAGTACAGTTTACAGTTATTCCGCCAAAGAGGCATTTAATGAGTAAGGCGGAGAGTCTACAGTACATATCACTGACTAATTTGTACAAACTTGTAGAATATATATATACACCTACATATAGTATCTAATGTAGTAGCTTAGAGCTCATCACAGTACGTTTATACTCACTTACATCTAACAATATACTTAAACAAGATGCATTCACCATTAACAAGCACAGTACTTAGTACTAGGCATTGCGTAACGTCCAGTGTCTTTATTCGCTTTAAAGCCGTACTCTCTCCGAGCGTCTTCCCGCATACCGCCCAGAGTCATGGTACAAGAAACAATTGGATACTTTGATGTAAGAAGGTGGCACTGACAGATGTTGTAGACTATAGACACTGGTGACTGTGCTGATAGTCCTCTTACTCACTGATTCTATAACCATCACGTGTCCAGTGGAAAGCTGCTACCTCTCAATAAGACGGTACATAATGCTGTAAGCTACAGGTACCACGAGTGACTGGCACTGTACATCACTGTTCCCTAACAGGCCCAAACACTTTGGTTTAGGCCACTGTCTATTGATTATATGTATGCAGGATATAAGCACCTTATAACACATCTATAATCTTCATCTCTCCTCAACAATAATCATATTGACAATAAGATTCTGAAAATGCTGCAAATAGTGTAACATTACTAATGATGATGAATGTATACTCGCACTCATTTTCCCATAGCCTATGGTTTACACAGGTAGATCTCTCTGAGGAGGACAAATGGTAAAAAGAACTTCTCATCCATTAACAATGACGTGCAAGGAAATCAATCGCACCAAAAATGGCTTCACTTTCATTTTGGTTTTCACTTAGTAGCACAGGACTGATAAAAATATTTCAGTATAATACACAGTACAATGCGGTACATATAACTACAATGGTTGTGCTATAGTGTTGACTACAATTTAGGCTCTTCATAGTACGATAAAATATCAGGTGAGTCTTGTCTATTACAGTTTTTTTTTTCTTTTTTCACATCCCCTTAGGAAAGGGAAAATATAAGCCGTAGATGAAGTGGTTTTTCACTTGTCCAAATGAGTGCGACCACAGAACTGGTGTTTGTTCCATCTGTAGCCACTCGACAAAGCTATAAATACTTCTTCTAATGGCCTCAAGAAGCATGTGACACTGGTAGCTGTAGCTGTACTGCTGGAACAGTTGCCGCTGCTGGGGGTGGCGTAGGCGCGGGTGAAGACGATGGTGTGCTGACCACCACATTAGGCATGCTGACCATCATGACCGGCTTCACCAACTGCCCTAGGTTACCTAAGTTAAACGGCTGCTGCAGCTGGATTGGAATGTGTCTGAGAATCTGTGAGTTTACGAGCTGAAGCTGGGACAGCTGGGCAGCAGAGATTGCCTGATTCCCACCCGTACCTTGATTAGCGACCTGCATAGTCGCTGGGGATACCATAGTTAGCGGGGTCACCACCTGTCCTCCCATATGGTGGGCGTAGGCCGTGGCGGCCGACATTGTAGGTGCATTGACTGTGCTCACCTGTTGGGCTAATCCAGCTATGTTTACATTTGTGGTGACTACATTCCCTGGCTGCTGAACGGTGGTCCCTGCACGGGGGGACTGAGGTCCTGCACCCTGCTGCTGTTGCTGTTGTTGTTGTTGCTGCTGTTGTTGCTGCTGTGCCATGAGTTGTGTCAGTGCAGACATTTGGGACCCACTCAGTGACATTACAGCATGTGTGGCCAGCTGCTGTCCCTGTTGCTGTGGTGCCTGCTGTGTGTGAGTTGGTGCCAAGAACTGCTTCATTGTTGTGAAGGTCACTGACGGAGATGCCATCGGGGATGCCAAAGCTGAGCTTGATGTTGTTGTGGTTGTATCAGCCAAACTAGACACAGTCGAGGCTGTGATACCATCATGTGCTGGAGCTGAAGCGGCGCTTGTCACCTGCACCTTCCCAATGAGGGCACCTAGCTGTGCTGAGGTGAGGGAACCAGGGGCGGTCAGTATGGATGTGCCGGGGATGAGAGATGGCACCATCGTAACCGGTACCAAGCCCTGGTGGTGGCGCAGCTGAGTCAGGGGTTTGACACTACCTGCATGCCGGAGTGTGTTACCCTGCACTGCAAATACTGCAATAGCAAATAGGAACATATTAGTTATTACTGAGGAAGATGAAACATGACAGAAGCATAAAACAGGGCTAATGTGCCTCAAATTACAGCATTTTCACCTTCGCTGGCCTTGATACTAGAGATAAAGACACATGCCAGGTTTCAACTATTACAGGTATATCCATGATAGTGTTTGTACCTTTAGTCCCTTGGGGCATGGCAATCTGCTGGGGTTGCTGCTGTTGACTCTGCTGTTGCTGCTGCTGCAGTGGTTGTTGTAGGCGAACCTGTGTTTGCTGGTGTTGTTGTGGTTGCTGTAAGCGTACTTGTTGTTGCTGTAGATGGTGCGCCAGGGCACGCTGTGCGAGGGTCTGCTGTAGAATCTGTGCTACGGGTGTTTTGAAGGTGGCCTGTTGTGGCGTGGTGGGTGCAGCCTGACTTGTGAGTGTCGTGGTGGCCTGCCCGGTGGAGCTCGGTGTGTTAGCCGTCGAGGCTGCAGCAGCAGCAGCCGTCAGCGCAGGTGGTATGGAGGTTAGAACTGTACCTGCCATCATACCTGAGATAACATAGAAATTCATTCAATATGTTATATGGTGCATGTATTAACTCCACATCTAATAACATGTAAAATTGAATTTCACTTGTGTAACTGGGGTTAATCTCACTGTCTATGAGGAATAAATTATGAGTATGTCATTTGAATAGTTCAGACCCCTGTAACTTGGTTCTCATCTGGATTATCAGTTTAAGCAGTGCAACGTGTCTCGTCTAGATACATTATCCTTATCAACAAGAATTTATCATGAGCCTACCTGGGGTAAGAGCGACTGTAGTGTTGCCAGCGGGTAGCGCCACAACGGGCTGGTTAGCTGCTGTCATAACCTTTGGCACAGTGGTTAGGGCTGAAACCAGAAAACAAGTAATAAGGTCAGACCAGGTGGTACTATAGGCCTTTGTTTCACCATGAAAAGATGTCATCATAATTTGTCTTTACAAAGCATACCAGAGCAACGCTCAAAATGGTTGGCAAATGATCAACAACCCTAGTATCATCACATATTCTACCCACCTCTTGCTGAAGGCATGGCCAGTACTGCATGTGAAGATGTCTGGTCGTATGGCGCTAGAACAATAGGTGTTGTTGCATTAACCGCTAGACGCTTTGGGGCTAGAGCCGCTGGTACAGGAGGCTGGATAGCTGGTAATGTGGCAGTCACCGGCACATGGGGCAAAGGCTTGCGGTAACTGGATGGGTCAGATACAGCACATGTGTTCTGTTGTTGGGTTTGTTGTTGGAGCTGCTGCTGTTGCTGTTGTAATTGTTGCTGTTGTTCATCTTGTGTTTCAGGCTTGATATCTGTCTCCATGGGAATTCCTCTGTCAGCATCAGTTTCATCCTCTTCCACATCACTAACAATGGGACTTTCATTATCGGCTGCAATAAAGGAATAAACGTTTCACTTACAAAAATATAGGACAGCATTTTGCAATGCAAGTAACCCGAAAGGGCACTTAATCTCTTCTTTTAGGCCCCTTCTGATACTAACCTCATGTTTTCTTCGAGCATTATCACTGTCAATGGTTAAGCCTATGAAGAATACACCCATTATCGCTCGCATGTTTCATTGGAGAATAACTCCTCTCCTGGCGAGTTAAGCATTGCACAACATCAGCAGGCATTGAATAAGGATCCAGATTAACCAGAAAAAGGCATGGGACACTGACATTGTCCTCCATTTTGTTAAAATCCAGCAGTTTCAATGGCATCGTGAGTCGATCGTCTTGCTGTCCGCCATGTTGGATTTTGGTTCTATCTGCGCGTGCCCGACCCAATTTCCATGGTTATTTAGGTCAATTTGCATGACCACAGCTTTGTGATGCGAATTAACGACAGGGCGAACACTTCATTCTTTTTATGTTTTTAATAATACATATCGATTCAAATCATATACTTTGGCAATTATTTATCACATTTCTATATTATAATTTACAAAAAATCGATATCCGCCATGTTTGTACCGAAATTACGACATCTCGCATGCGCGCACGGGACAAATGATGGCAAATTCATCAACGTCGGATCAATTTTTTTACCCAAAATGCAATGGTCCGCAAGTCAGTTCAAAAACATGGGAAAGTTGATTATTCGCACCTCCTATGGGGACTTAAGCATTGGAGACACAACCGTCATAACTGCAATGGAGGATTATGCAACCCTACCCTTACCTGTTTCGATAAAGATTCTAGCTAATCTGCTGCACATAAGAATACCATCTCTCTATCAAGGTAAGCCTAACATATTTAACTATTGTTCTATTAGCAAGATTAAAAAAAAAAAGTTTGATATGACCCATATTTTGCCAAAAAGAAATTGGTTTCTCTCAACTTTTTTTGAACCGGAAGTAGGCACTGAAAACGACCTAGTTTTTACCCGACTCTTATAACTTCTTTTGGGTTAATTAGACAGCATATTCAGACTATCCCCCAATGCAAATGTTCAGTTCTAACGTTACTTTGAGGTGATATACCTGTAACTAAATTTGAAGTGATAAATCATCATAGTTATCATGTATGTCCCTGATTGAGGTAAAGAGGCAAAGAAGGAAAGCGGTACAGTACTCACCCGTAGCAGTTGAATCTGAGGCAGTCTCTTCATCGTTCCCCCGTGTAGCGTTAGACACTATACTGTTTATGTCCACATCCAGGTTCATGGAAGCCAATTCCCGTTTCAGATTGGAGATGCGTTCCTGGGCTCGGATCTTCTCTGAAGCCAAGTGCTGCATCTCTTGCTCAAACTCCTTCTCCTTTCGCTTCAACATCTACAACAAATATGTACACATTTAATGCTTGGAAAATCTGAAAATAGATCCCGCTCCTTCAGTGAAAACCATTGAATGGTGAGAGAAAAATAAGTCGAGAAGCAACCTGATATTTACTGTATTCTGTCCGAGTGATGAAATGTGAGTCAGTAAATCTTCCGTATTACACATAGATTAACAAAAGTACCAGGTTATGATTATATATCAGCAGATAGCCACTCATCACTATTTTAGTGAGTGACAGGCACTTTGAATCAACTAAACCTTGATTATGTTTACCAAACGGTATATGGACATCTACAATATTAGGATAAAATGACTTAAGTGCTAACCCTGATCGAGTGATTAACCCCATTCACTTTAGGTGTCTCAGAATACTCAGACCCCAAACAGTAGTCGCCTATAACTTTTTGGGAGTGTATATTATTTTTTATAGGGCAATCGCGTGGAAACTCACCCCCCCCCCCCGTTGAAAAATAATGACCGCTCCCTAATAGCAGTAAAACATGTATTGGTACAGATATTGCCCAATTGCTCCCTAAATCAAAATGATAGATGTCCATTTTTCCCTAATCCCCACCACGGCATAAAAATGATTAGGATAAGCTAATTCAAAAGTATATTCCTCCCTGCACACAAGCAAAAGTAGGACGCCCAAACCAGGAAAACTCATGAATACCCTTTCAGTACCTCCCTGTCCAACAACCAGTCCCCTCCAGTACCTCCCATCCTTCACTCTCCAAGCACTTTTCAGCTTGCCGCCATGTTGGCTAGGTGACATGTGCTCCGCCGTCACGTGGTGGTCGGCGCCCAGCATCAGCCAATCTGCGCCCAGAAAGGGGCACGTGACCAGACAGGCCCCGCCCCCTGATTGACGGTGTGCGCGGCAGACGCAGCCGGCCGGTGTAGGTGGGCGGGGTACAAGGAACGTGCAAGGAGGAGGGGGAGGGGGACCACAGGGGGTAGGAGTAGGTGGGGGAGGCATGGTGGTTGGGACAAAATGCAGGAGTACAGAAAATGTGTCACTGGTCTGTGTATCACAACAGAAAGACTGATATTTGAATTTGACAGTGACCATTTAGCAAGTTTGTAGAGAGTGGTTGAGTATTAGATGTTTAATGCCATTTCGACACCAAGGTCATATTCATGGTGAGAACTACATTACACAATTTCACAGAGGAAATATGTGCACCAAACACATCCGAAGGGATAGGAAAGTGGAGATATAGACCCTTTTAAGTGGGCTAGGGAAGCATGAGGTTGTAGAGAAGAGATGTGTGTGAACGATGGGCCTTTAATATTGGTGCCTTTTTTATTTTCAACAAATCAAATAACAAATCAAATAATTCACTGGAATTCCTATTACTAGGCAACCCCCGCCCACTTCCTTGAAGCGAACGTATAGGTTTCAGGGATGGCACCCAGGGTAAATACTGTTAAATAGCCATGTCCAAAAATTGGAAAAAGAAAAAAAAAAGAGTCTACAATATTGTTTGTAAACTGATGATTCTCGTCCAATCTCTCCATGACATCCTTTTAAATATAGGGAATAATCATTTTAACCAAGTGTCGGGGAGGTGGTGGGCACGAGCCTCCTTTACCATTAACTGTTTTTCTTCTTTTTTTTTGTTGTTGCTGAAAACATTTAACAACCACGCCTCGTGTTAAAACAAACGGGTCACTGCCCATACCATGACCTAGTAGATTATGTAACGCCAACGTGTGTGCTATACATGTACTCAACCAATCAATGCCCTAGGCTATGGGTGTGTCATCGTGTCATGTAACACACAATACCATGGTCCTTGGTGCTCGACGTTTATAGGGTTATCATAGATCTCCAGGCAGTGAGACGCCACACCTTATTCTCCACTCTCTAACTCTTGACAAAACAGTTTGAAATTATTGGCTAGATTTTTTTTAAAGGGAGTAGACACGATCTACTCAAACGGCACCTGGTGGCAAAAAAAAATGAAACTGCCAACTTTGACAATATTTGCTCATATTCCTAATTTATATGACCTAACCCCTTTTTTATCAACCCTTTAGGGAGTGGTCATTATTTATCAACAGGGATGGTGGTGGGTTTGAGGGGGGGGGGCATAAAATTTTCAGACCCCTCCCGAGGGGGGGGCTAAAAAAATGTTGAACCCTCTTGACGGGGGGGGGCTAAAAAAATGTTGAACCCTCTTGAGGGGGGGGCTAAAAAAATTCACCCTCTTTTTAGCAAAAAAGCCTGCGCGCTACTATAGATCAAAGAGGGGCGCGAAAACTCTCCGCGACTCCGGTGTGGGGGGGGGGGCGTAAAAATTTTTGACTACCGTCGAGGAGGGGGGCGTAAAAAATTTCCGCGCGGATGCGCGAAAACCCACCACCCCCCCTGTTGATAAATAATGACCACTCCCACAGGTGTGATATATTGGCATTCTACACATTCATTTCACTGGATTTCATATTTCCTGTACCCATAGACTCCTATACCAGTGAATTAGAAATATTTTTAGTTTATTCAGGAAAAATTTTGTGACCCCCTACTTTTTGGTTCTAAAATAATTCAAATGATCTCAGGTATAAATACATGAGGTTTGGTTAAGAAATTGTTAGAAGATTTTTTTCTATGGAATTAAATGTGGGAAAACACAAATTCTCATAGGAGGCCATAGTTGAGACCACCAAACTTTAATACCTTCCAGTGGAAAAAACGGACACTGTGACCTATGGTTTTTATGCCTTCTTTATGTTACCTAAGCATCAATCTAACATCCCTAAAAGTTACTAAGAGAAATTTTTGGTCAATTTTGAACCAGCTGGATCGTGTCTACTCCGTTTAAGCATTAGAATTTTAGAATAGACTTAAATTCCCATGAGGAGGCATATCATACTTAAGTCCCCCATGAATATTGTTCTTCAAGTACCTGTCTTCCGGTAAACCATATTCACATACTCCCACCCCTCACCCAGCTTTCCCTTCTCTGCCTTATTAAACTGCCTAATCCCTGTACGTTTGGGCAGGTCTACAGATGGTGGTATGCGTGTATATGGCTGTATATATAGTGAATGTTTTCGGGAGTATTGTGTGAAAGATTACATTAAATACTTATTGTAACCACTGGGGAAAGCCATAAGATCGTGTAAAACAGACCAGTATGCCCGGGCCAGTATGCCATTTCATGACACACGCAGCAATGCCTACTCCATGTATGCGTGTTGCCCATGTTGACTATGGTCAGAAGTCAGGGCACACCGGCTGTGTGCAGCATTATGACGATGAGGACATAAGCTATGTAGGGGCGGGGTGCACAGGGACATGGGGGAGTGGCATGTGAGGACACATTATGTACATTGAGCTGCTCATCATACATGTTGCCGGCTGCATGCTGCCCACACCACATTGTGAGCTGCTCACACCCTGTCTCCTTGTAACAGTCTACTCACACCACACTGCTCACACCACACTGTGCGGGTTTATACCCTGTCTTATGCTCACACCCTGTCTCCTTGTAGCAGTCTACTCACACCACACTGTGCGGGTTTATACCCTGTCTCTGTAGGCTGCTTGTCATACAAGTTACATACTGGCTGTACACTGCTCACACCCCCTGTTTTTGGTAACTTTTCATAGGGCCCTACCTTGCACAAAATTATTTTATCTTTTCTAATGTTTTTTTTTTCTTACCCAAATTACAGTGCATTTTAGTATATTAGTTTTAGTGAACTCCTATTGTCTTTTTGGATCTGCCTCTCTGCTGTGTGAGCATCTTAACACCACACTGTCTCTACCACTGCTCCTTCACATTCCCATCTCCCCATATGGATGCCTATCCCCTTCCCAATGCACCGTACACAGGCATGCTGACACAGCAGTGTTTCCTTCTCATAGATAAAAAAAAAATCACTTTCCACGCAATGGATCCACCAGGGCATCCCTCAACGTCCATCTCTTCTCCCCTCTCCTTTGTACATATACCATAAGACCGTACATGTTAGGGATTCTTATACACTGTTCATGTAATGCCAAGCAGATTTTTTCAGTCACAATCAGTGTTTAAGGTGGTCAGGTTGACCATGTACATCCTGGGAGAAGGAAACACTGGCAAATGGTATTACTTTGGGAGGATGTGAATTTGGCCTAAAAATTGAAAATTGCGATTCATGTAACCCGACCCTACCAGCATATACCTAGCTTTTTTTTTCGATTTTTACCCCGTTTTTTCGGGGGTGGGGGCGGGGGGGATGGGGAGGTTGATTTTTGAGTTTATGTATCCCGGGGATGGGCACTTTTTCAGACCCCTGTGCTGTGGCTTACACTACAGGTTCCTCCCATGGCTTATACGTGAGGATGACCAGTATTCATATGATAGTTGTTATCAGTGCTTATCTCGCCAGGACATAGCCGCACACACTGGACAATAAGGAGGGGGAGAATACTGCACACGTGCACCGTATCTAACTCTTGAGTGTGTCACCTTAGTAAGTAGGGCCTTAGTCTATCCTGGTGTAATATGGAAACTAGCACAGACTGTGGGACACACAATGTGACCTACCACTGTCTGGGGCTGCATACTACGACGGGGATGATCATCATACTGCGTAGTACACAACTACCACAGTAGCCTACACTAAGCACGTCTGTAGTGACAAATCCAAAAGTCTGGATCCTGTCCAACTTCTTGATGCCTAATCATAATCTTTCCATTAATCTTAATTCTTAATCAATTCGCCCTTCACTATCACTACCCTCCATAGATTGCTTTCACTTTAGCCTATCCGGTCCCCATCCCACTTAATTCATTTACCAAATTCTATCAAAAGTTGCCCATTTTCTTGTGTGTATGTGTACATGTGTACCAAACATCCAAAATCTAGGTATATATTTTATATAAGGAAGTGGTCCCTCTTAAGGGGGGAGGACGTAAAAAAATTAGCCCGTACTATTATAGATTAAGAGGGGCGTACAAAATTGGCCTAAGGGTGCAGAATATTTCAACCGCCATCATCGAGGGGGGGGGGGGTGGTGGGCGGGCGAAAAAAAACCTACCAACCTCCCATCCAACTGTTTGTTGAAACAATGATATGACTATAATACCCGGTTGTACCGGTAATACTAAGTTCATATGTGCTAACCAAAGTGAAAGTAAAATCTTCAAGCAGGTCTTTACTCAGATATCCTTAACCTATGGAATGACACATGTCTGTCACTTAGTCCCCATATACACGATAACCAAGGCCATCTGGCCTATGCTGTGTGCCTGAATAGTATGACTGTGGGTTGGGGGGGGATGTATGTGAACCACCATTGTGCTGTAGAGGTCGGCGGAAAATGTCCTAGAGAAACCGGGAGTCGAACCCGGGACCCTCCAACCTGCAGGCGGAAGCTTTACCGCTGAGCTACTTCCCCGTCTGACCTTCTCTACCTTCCATCTACATCTGGATCGGTATAATACACACATAGGGGGAGCTACCACCGGATGCCAGCCCCTGGGGGCTGGGATCTCCAGAAACGGGGCTGCTGGCCTTACGGCAGAGCTGGCCCCTACACTCCTCCCTACCTACGGGGGGGGGGGGGGTAGTAGCTTATACCGGCTGGTGCAACCGGAACGGGGACAGATGGCATACCGCCATGGACTCACAGCCAGAGCTGGCCCCTACACTCCTCCTAACCAGCTTCAACCATGGCCAGCCAGCACCAATCATTCCTCCCAACCAGATCGGTTGGGCTTTATCAAGCAGTGTGAGGCACTCCTGACTTCCCAGTTGACCTACCAGTACACAGTACTGCGAGGGTCGAAGCGTATCTGTATTATACCGTTCCAGGCACCTACACCGAGTTCTCGTAGTCCCCCCTTGCAGGGCAGGACCAACTCGGTTTCTCCACCAGTGTAGAGGTCGGCGGAAAATGTCCTGGACAAACCAGGAGTCGAACCCGGGACCCTCCAACCTGCAGGCGGAAGCTTTACCGCTGAGCTACTTCCCCGTCTGACCTTCTCTACCTTCCATCTACATCTGGATCGGTATAATACACACATAGGGGGAGCTACCACCGGATGCCAGCCCCTGGGGGCTGGGATCTCCAGAAACGGGGCTGCTTGCCTTACGGCAGAGCTGGCCCCTACACTCCTCCCTACCTACGGGGGTTAGCTTATACCGGCTGACCAGCCCCTGAGGGCTGGTGCAACCGGAACGGGGACAGATGGCATACCGCCATGGACTCACAGCCAGAGCTGGCCCCTACAGTGCTTTTCACTAAGATTAATCTTTTGTGCACCTTATAACTCTTCCCCATTGTACACTTTCGGGGTAGCTATAAAGATGCTACATGGATATTAAAGCCTTCAGCCAAGGTGGAGACTCTATGGGCCTAAGTGCAATGAATTAATCAGACATTTAATCCCCAAAAGACATGAATAAATATCTTGACGGTTTGATATCATCTCTCCAGTTTTGGGCATCCCTGTTTAATTACAATTCAGAACTGGTGCCTAAGTACTTTCAACGATTTGTTTATAAATTCATGGTAAAAGCACTTCACTAGTCACTAGACTTAGACGTAGTGGTCTAATGCGCATGAATGAATCTGTGGGATGATCAGAATCTGGCTCATGAACATTTCAAAGTCAAGAACTCCTTTAACTTATACACTATATAGGGCCCACATAGTCTAATCAGAGGCATGAGTACCGGTATCATTATGCTCTATACTGAATGCCCGATTACAGAACAGGAAGGGGGACAAATCCCTAGTCAGCATTCAGGAGAACATGTTTAATACCCTAAAGCTCATTCCGTGTTAAAGCATTACTCTCCTATAAGGGTGAGTGAGTAATAGATGTTTAACGCCATTTCGACAGCTAAGGTCATATTCATGGCGAGAACTACATTACACAATTTACAGGGGAATGTGTCAGTGCCCACGCATATGTGCACCACACACATCCCGAGGGGATAGGAAAGATGAGAAATAGACCCTTTTAAGTGGGCTAGGGAAGCCCGCTCCTATAAGGTGCACCCTGGGTATGACATGTGGATAAGCTTTAAGCTGCACCTCAGGCTTGCATCTTAAAGTCTAGAACTGTTCTTTTACGTTAAATAGACGTATAATCCATATCTTGGCTTTGGGGACCTTTGCAATAACATAAATTATGTGCCCCTACATGGTTGCCGAGAAAAAGGGCCGTGTCGATCGTGTCTAGCTGACTGCCGTGTGTCGCATGTCTATTTTTATCTAATAGCATTAGTGCTATATTCTGCTCTCTCCTCCCATGTTCGTTGATTTCTAAAAGTGCCGTGTCGCCCGTGTCGGATTTCAAAAGTGCCGTGTCGCCCGTGTCGGATTTTAACCATGTGTTGGCCTAGCCATGACGCCTTGTACAAGATTCTTACAACTTCTTTGTTAGGTGAAACTGTAGTTTAAACCTTTTTTTTGTAAGTTAAAACTTAAGTCACTTGTACATGTGTCGGTGTATAACAGATAGAGTTGACAGGCGGAGAGATATATCAGACAGCTTAGTTTCATTACTGTTATTGATGTGAGCTGGAGCGTATCTCGTATGATATATATTATACAGTGTGACAGACAGAATAGTCTAAAACTGGTTGGCTTTGGCAGTACAAGGTGGGGAATGCCCCCCCCCCCCAAAGTGATAAAAACACTTTACAGTCAGGTGCGTCAGGATCTGATTGGTCCCGTCTCTAGCTGCCTTATCAGGATCATCACAATTGGGTACCAGTATACCTATAAATAGACATGATCATGGATCGTGTAGACCTGACTAGGCCATACCATAGACCAGTGGACTGAGAGGTTCTTTCTTATCTTATTAACATAGTATTTTACTAGTCATTCGCCACACTCGCCTCCATTTACATAATACCTAAAGGATCCCTTATCTCAATATCTGCCTATACTATAACATACGAATCTCTAAGTGACTCAATCTCAGATTAACAGAGAGCGGGATACCATGCTAGTAGGTTGCAGCAGGGTAGACTTTCTGATAGCAATGCTGATATGTGTCCTAATTTATGACCTCATCCCCACACCCCAACGCCTGCTATCAAAACTCTACTCCCTCAATATTAGATCAATGGATTTCGACTCTATAAATTGACTTTGCGTCACCAACAGGACCGGCTCCCTCCCCATCCACAGTCACAGTTTAAATCTATCAAACACATGTGTACCTCGCGTATAAGCCCCCCTCAACATACAAAGGCTGTGATAAGCCTGTTTCACGTGTTGGCTATACAGAAATCTCTGTAATAATCCATGAGGCCACTACATGGAAATTTCTAAAATACCAATACCATACAATTATCCATTCCTTGACTTTGGCAATGTCTTCCCTTTTCACAATTTCTTATTCTAGCCTCCCCCGCTCCAGACAGTTTTCTTTGCCATTTAAGGTGTATGGAAGACGCAGTAGACTGAGGCGAGCGACTTGAGTTGATAACTCGCCCCTTTAGCAGTGACGCACATACCAAGTAGATCTATGACACTCTGAGGTCAACTGACACATACATATATCCTTATCATGACTCACCCCTTTATATTAAGGAGGTGTAGGGGAAATGTGGATCTGGCAACTATACATGTACACACAACAGACATTTACCACATCCAATAAACCTCTACATAAGTGGAGTGAGAGAGAAGAAATAAATAGGCAAGGGTTCACAAGTGGGAGTCTAAGGACTGGTTATCTCAAGCACAGGAATAGTGCCATGTTGCACTAACCCCATAGAGCGTCATCAAAGGGTCTCGTGATTAGGCCGTGTAATATGCTGCATCCCATGTGTAATACATTTTGTACAGCATTGCATTGTTAAGTCTATGGTCCCTCAGTATTTCAATATATTTACCATGAGATAAGGCCTAAAAGTTACGTTGTTTGAGTCCCTAGGTCTTATACATTGTATATTGCCCTACATTTCCAGAGGCCTAGATCGTCCAACATGCACATTGCAACCAGGCTATGTGTGCCGAATTGCAGTCATGCGATGATAGCAACTTACTTTTAATATATACACGTCTTGGAAAATGTTGGTGAGCATGACAATTGGGGCCCAAAATTCAATCTCTTTGAAAATGAACCAGAGTATTTAGCAAAACAACAGTTCATTTCCCACTGATACATGTATCTTTTATGCACATGCAAGTTAATTAAGCCTTTATCTGTGCAATTCATTCTGAATGTACCCATTTTCAAGTTTACGCTATTAATTGACCTAATGCCTATACAAAGGGCTCCTTTAGCTAATGAACAACACTTGATTGTTAGGGAGTGATCATTTTTTTACAACAGGGGCGGGGGGGGGGGGGAGGGTGCCGGTGGGTTTCAGCATCTGCTGCGCGGAAATTTTTTACCCCCGTAAGGAGCGAAAATCGCATGCGAACGTGCCCTTTTAAACTGTAGTAACGCGCTGGGTTTTCCACTGAAAACAGGTGAAATTATTTTGACCCCCCATCAGGGTTGAAAAAATTCTGACCCTCCCGTTCAAGGGGTTATAAAAATTCTGACACCCCCCTCAAACCCACCAGCCCTCCCCCCCCCCGTTGTTAAAAAATTATCACTCCCTTAGCTAACCCCTACATCTGACAAAGTCAATGTGTACCATATAAAACATGCTTGAATCTGATTTTGAAAAAAAAAACACTAATTTGTAAATAACTCACCTGAATGTATCGTAGTGAACACCGTAGAATTGCCAGGTTGGATGTCCGTTTGTCTTCCAGACTTGGGATTTGGCGCTTGAGCTGCTCGAAGCATTCTTTGAGGTGTGCACGTCTGAAGGACATTAGGAAATTACAGTTTTACCACCCTCTAATTTTAGTCTAAAGCAGATGGTTTGCATATAAGTGGGAATTTACAGTACCGTAAATGTCTATTAAAACGAAATTTGTGATAGAAAAGGGCCCTTGGCCTTTGTCAGAAATGGGGTTGTCACTTGCTACTACCAAAAAATCACTTGTCAATTTTTCTCCAAGTTCTGTGTCCCTTGTATCCAAAAAAGGGGGTCTAGATGGGGGGGGGGGGGGATTCCCATGTCACTAGACGATAATCACATGTCACTATTTTTTTTATTTATTCTGTCCTTCGGCTCCATATCACATGTCGATAAGGGCTTTAAGAAAAGTCACCCAGCTAGCACATGCCATGAAATTTATATCACTACCAGGAAATTCCGCAAAACTGAAAATTTAGGTAGAGATCATGTAAAAGTGATGTAAATTGCATTACATGTACTAGCTAGGAATGTTCCACTTCTTCCATGTCCTGGTTATTAGAACCTCCTTATCCCTTACCGGGTACTAAATTAAAAAAAACAAAAAAAACATGACATGCTCGGGCCATGTTGATCACAGGATGACATGACCATATAATATTTGTGTCAAAATATGAGTGCTCCAAGAGGACGCAAAGGTTTATACGCTCCCCCTTAGGAGGGGGAGCCCCCCCTTTAAAAATCGACATGTTACATGGGCCTTAGCACCGGGCCCGTGTACAAATGATGTCATGCAGGAGGGGGGGGGGATAGACCCGGCATGATGGAATTAATTTTCCATATACCTTCAGAATTGAAAAATTGGCAAAAAAAACATGGGTGGGGTAGTGGTCAAAATGGTCCAAAAAAGCATGACGTCATTTGTACACAGCCCCTTAGTAACACGATTAAGAACATTTTAACTATCGACATGTGTACATGCCCGGTGTACATGTGTGATTTCTTGTATTCAACATGGGATTTGGTAGGCTCTTAGAGGTGACAGGGGACATGGAAACTTGATTGAAATGTGACAAAATCCTGAGCATTTCTTGTAGTCGACATGTTACATGGGGACCTCCTCACCCAGAGACCCACTTTAATGGTGCTTTTAATGGAAGGGTCAGGGTATTTTTTCATGCAGATGACAGATGTCACCTGCATAGGCCCGTCTGTTACAATGTAGATGATATTCTTTATTCCTGTACCTTGTCCACTTTACACTAAACCAGTCTTGAACTGCGACGAAGGTCTTGTCTCCCCAAGTCCCATGGCCATGTTTGAACATTTGGATATTACAATTACATAGCCCTGCTCAAGCAAACTTTCAGACGATCTGTTTGGAGAGTGCGAGCGTCTGGGCGCCCAGGGCAAGTCGACACGTGACAACGTCTACACAGGTGTCACGTGAGGAAGGGGGTCAATCAACACCAAGCAAATAATGCAGATTCCTTATCAAAATCACCTATCTCCTAAAAATCTTGTGCGAAACCACATGTTTCTTCATAATTTGACCATGTAGCAAGTAATTTTAGTTTTGCACTCTGGAGATCTGGGATAATTTCGGCCCAGACCCAGCATTGACCACAGCGAAGAAACCCGCCATGTGTTTCCTATTGCGCACTCTGCCTGCGCAGCGGTTTTAATAAGCTGTTGAATATTCATGATTATGTGATAATGATGTTTGCGACAAGGTGGCCACGTTACACACTTCGCATGGCAAAGTCAAAGACTAGACGAGACCAGCAAACAAAGCCCACTCACCGGTTCTTCTCCAGTTTATTATGCACCTCCCTCGTACCAGCACTGAAATATAACCGCGAAACACACGATCAGACACAGTGGAAAAACTTGAAGAGGGGATAATTTGAAGAAATAACGTGGAGGCCATTGGCCAATGAAAACGCAGCTAAAAATAACAAATGGTTGAATGTAAATGATGATGGCGCATGTGGTCCTTACCCCCCGGCACGGCGCCGCTCTTTCCCTTCCTCCGTCGGCGACCATTCGTTTTCTCCCCCCGCGTCCCCAGACTCTCCGTCCACACCATTTCTGTCGTCTCCACCTGAAGCATTTTGCAAAGATTAGCGTGGAAATGGCCAGATTTTCCCGACGCCGTCAAGAAAACTGGGTCATCACGCTGGCATTATGTTAATGTTTACGTTTACGGCGGGGGCCATGAGGAAGTGTCTGCAAAAAACATCACCCCGACAAGACAGAGGCCCAGACATTCTTTCCATTGGAGAGACATATTAAAATGATAGTTTTTACACGTGTACTATATTGAACTTAGGGATGTTAGTTCCAAAATAACTTGATTAGAAAGTAAAAATGACGGCCATGTGCAAACTTACCACGTGCTTTGCCTGCGTTGGACGACCCTGGACTTTCTGTGCGCTTCTCCAGGAAGATTGCCGCCTCCAGCAAAGTGTCAATGTTCATATTAAGCGTGTCCATCCTGACAAAATAGACCTCCCCTCCCTTCTATAAATGCTTTCCCGCCACCGAACGGATCCGGGGTGGAATCGTTCAGGAAAAACAACAAGGAAACTAGGCTAAAACAAGCCAAGATGGCGGTGAGATGTGATCAAAACACGCGAAACGACGCCCAGCACATGGTCCCAATTGATCACGTGTTGCGCGGGAACCAATCAGACGCCGCCTGTCTGACGTCACCATTCATTCTTCGAGCACAATGCAGTGATAGTTTTCAATGCTATACTGATGGGGGAGTAGAGTGTGTGTTGGCTCTAAACTAGGAGAGTGAGACTGTTCACCACGTTGGTAAAATCACATGCTTTGTTTTGGCACGTTTTACCCCGCCCCACCCACTTCACCCAAATCAACTGCGTTGTAATATTTAAACAAGAAATTATCTAACTTCACAGCAATTGTACTACATTCAACACATCTCTTGGGTGAAAGGGGCATGGTGAACAGATGTGTAGTATTAGGGTGACTTTAACACACATCTGAATAATAATCGAAGGTAGAAACCATAGAGATCGTATGACGGGCCGCCCATGCATGGAGCCACGTGACCAAATCTCGCAGGTGCGCGCGGGTTTTCACGAGAATCAACATGGCAGCGATGAGCTACGTAGACAAACTGTTTGAACACATCTAGGATCAAAACAATGCGGGTTTTAACGAGGTTATCTTCTGTTACAACTTAATAAACCTGGAAAAGAAGAACAAGCACTTCTTTTGGTGCACTGAAGGTTGACTGACGTTCAGGTAGGTTGGAGAATTATCTGGGAGCAAAGTTAAGCTATACTGTAACAGTGTAAGTTGTATTGTCACAGACACAGTGCCACTGTCAGTGTCACTCTTAGATGGAACCATCGCTTAGGGAGCGATGGTAAGCAGTAACACTGGTGTTGTGGTGGTGGAACTTTCAGGGTAGTTTCCCAAGCCCCCAATGAAAACTGGGTCCCTAGTCTTAACTGGGGTTGGTCTTTGATATCTTAACTCTAGGACCTACCTACTTGTTGTGTATTGTTTTGAAATGTGAAATCATATCCATGCCCTTGTTTTTTTGTAACCTGATATCTAGAACTCAGTCAGACATGTTGGGCAAGGTGGCAAGTGCTGGTTCCTGGTCAGTCTGACTGTTGTCTTTGTGGTGGTACAGGTGGGAGGGACACAAGGTCCCTCTGGTGAGTAAAATATGAACTGTAAAGGCCTACCACCTAGTGACTGCCTAGGGACAGGAAGTTCAAGCCCAAATTGTTGGATGAGATGTTTTGTTGACATTTGAGACATGTGTGATCAATTCCAACACACAGGGAGGATATATTGACAATCATAAATTATCACAGTAAGTAGAACAGCTTCATATAGGTCAAAACAAGACAGGGGACTACTTTAATTAATGCACACAGGCATCATTTGGCCACAAACTGCCCTCAAACCCATGGGATTTGGTTTCAGTGGACATCAATTGCTGGCCCTCTGAATGAACATATCTAGGGCCCAGTTAGCTGGGTATGTCACTCTTACCCTAGGCCGAAATACCTGCCTGCTTTAATACAGGATCCAAAGCTGTCTGTCGGTAGTCTATCTACTCTGCCAGATTGGCTGAGTGCCCAGTTCTCACAGAAATACTTACTGTACGGTCCAATGCTTCCACCAACACCTCCCTCAACGTATATCCAAAGATTCACAATACACAAACTTGACAAAGCACTTGAAATACTTGTGAGAATTAATAATCCAGGTGATTTTTAAATCTCCCTCCCTTACTGCAAAACATTGTCGGCCATCTTGAAGCCAGGTGTAGCCACCTAGTGCCAAAAAGACTACACTATTCTTGGTTGGTTAGTCCCATGTTTCAAAAGGAGGCTAACACCAGGTAGCACCCCGAGCATGTTGACAATGGAGGCCATTGGGGTAGTGATATCTAAGGGAGTGACCATTTTTTAACAACAGGGGGGGGGCTGGTGGGTTTGACAGGGGGTCAGAATTTTTTCAACCCCTTGACCAGGGGGGAATCAGAATTTTTTTGCCCCCTTGACTAGGGGGGGTCAAAATAATTTTACCTGTTTTCAGCGAAAAAGCCCGCGTGTGACTATGGGTTAAAAGGGCGCGTTCGCACACGATTTTCACCTCCCGAGGGGGGGGGCTGAAAAAATTTTGACCCGTCGAGAGGGGGGGCGGAATTTTTTTTCGCGCGTCCGCCAGCCCCCCCCCCCCCCCCCCCCCCCCCCCGTTGTTAAAAAATGATCACTCCCTAAGCTCAAGATAAACATGTCAAATATATTGGATTTATCTCATGCTTCAGTCATTTTCAGCTGATGTATATGAAAACTACATGTTTGTGAATAGGAGGGACGTACCTACTGTATAAGCCCCAGCATAATATTGGGATCTGAGGCCTCTTGTGTCGAATAGTAGCATTACCACACTGAATTTCTAGATGCATTACATTTTAATACCTCTTTGCTCTGATGCCCAACATTACAGGGATCATAAAACCTTTGGAATTTTGTCTCTATCCCAAAATAGAACCAAAGTTATTAAAGATTATTGACCCTGAGAATGTGACATGTATTGGAGGGAAAGCCCAATAGGAGGCTTCCTATACATGGACCCCCTCCTGCAGTGGGGTGGTAGGCCAGGGCAATGGAGCACTATATATAGCTATACCACTGGTTGGTTACCTGTGGGCAAACATTTTCTACAAACACTTGCAAAGCCACAAGGATTAATAGCAACTTACATAAACAATGTTTATATAAGGTGAAAGCTATTGATATATAGTTTCACATGGATATTTCAGAAAGAGGCCTCAATTACAAGTTTCTGAGGAATTTAAAGAAATCTGACTTTCCCTGCTTACTATATTTTATAGCTCAGTTTTGGATAAATTCTCCTCAAAAGCCCTTATCTCATTGGCAAAAATGATTATGATAACCTATGACATCACATAGAAACCCCAGGTGACAGGATTTGAAGTGACTATCTGTGAGGGTGGTGCAAAAAGTGGCCCATTAGTAATAGTATAATTCCAAAGTCAGGTTGCGTCTTACAGGTGGGCTAATTTTTAATATAGAGTAGTACTAAAATCTAAACCTTCAAAGATCAAGCCTCACCTCATAGCATTTCTTTCGACCCAGGGTGCAACTTATATGTGCGATACACCTTAATATGCGTGAGGTATTACGGTCATATTATTGTGAAGAAAGGTTAGGGAGTGATCATTTTTTAATAACAGGGGGGGGGGGCTGATGTGTTTCAACCCCCCCCCCTCGAGGGGGTAAAAATTTTTCAACCCCCCATAAGGGACAAAAATTGCACGCGAACGTCCCCTTTTAGCCTATAGTAACGCGCAGGGTTTTCCACTGAAAACAGATGAAATTATTTTGACCCCCCCCCCCCCGTCAGAGGTGTTGAAAAAATTCTGACCCCCCTCCCTCAAACCCACCAGCCCCCCTGTTGTTAAAAAAAATGACCACACCTTTATTATTAGTGATGTTTGTTGTTTTGGGGCGGTCTTCACCAGCACATGGGGCATGGTATGACCAAGCGTTAAAGAAATTGTTTTATTTTGGTCCCACTTAAGTGCCGTTCATAATCTATACATAAAACATATATACATTTGTAAATTTTGTTAATTGTTTGTTGCAGTATGGTGCTGTCTCCATTTGAGAACCTTAAGGGGTTTGCGACCAGCCGCCCTCCGCTGGTTGTCTTCATGGTGTGTCTGGGCGCCTTCGCCATCGTCCTACTCAGCCTGTCATATTATGTCAAGAGAAACGAGCTAAAGAACCCCGATATCAACCAGGTAATATTGAATAATATCTAAGGGAAAGTTGCGAGAATATGAGTGAAGCTGTTTTTTTTTTGCCAAGTTAATCACAAATAATGCCACACATCCAGCTGGGATGGGTGCATATATCAAAGCATTTACTTGTTTTTGTATTACTTTTTTCTTTTCATCCCATTTTCAGCCATATTGTGTTACTAAGCGTAGTGATCCATTGATTCAATCTCTCGTGCTATCCCTTTACCCAAAATAATATCATTGTGACCAAGTACATGTGCAGCATTCATGATATTGTCTTTTTCATCAACGAGTTGTCTTCCTGACTGGGGAATTATTATCTATGCAATATTGCATTAATCTATATGAGCCTAATATTGCTCCAATACTTTGGTATTATATGTTCTAAGACACCTGTGTGTCTATTCTGCAGGACTGGAACGTGTTCCTTTCTAACTTTGCTGACCTGGAGTTTTGTATAACGGGGAATGACACAGAGTTTGGTCTGACAACGGCTGCCCCTACCAGTAAGCCCACCACCCGCGTTTCAACACGCCCGACCACCACTGGTGATGTTGCTGCCACCTCTGTGTCACCACTGCTTGATACCGAGGGGTCAAAGTAAGTATCCGTAATCCTTTCAGAGCCGTATAGTATTGATTTTATGCACCATTCGTGTATTTCAAGGGTGTTACAATGGTCATAGAATGTCTTGGCATATTCACAATAATAGTTACTGTGGCCCACAGTATAGGATGTCAACACATGAAACACATCCTATACACATCAACCAGCGCGATAACAACCCTTCAATTCATTTCCTCATATACAGAAGCATTCCTACGCTTAGAAGAGCACCTTTCTGCTGCCCCTATGCTTCCCTACACGTCCACTGTGCTGTGTCCCTCCACATGTCTATGTGTCCTCACATATACCTCTCCACATGTCCATGTGTTCCTCAATGTGCCACCCCACTTGTCCATGTGTCCTTTTATGTGCATCCTCACATGTCTTGTGTCTTACCATGTACCTCTCATGTCATTGTGTTCTACGATGTTCCTTTCAACATGACCAGGTATCCTTTAATGTGTCTGCCTACTTGTCTAAGTTTCATCTAATGTGCCTGCCCTCAAGGCCGTGTATCCTTCCATGTGCCTCCCCATGTCTTCATGCCCTCCCAAATGCTTCCTCACATATCCGTGGTATTATATGTGACCACAGCTTGGCATCCCATACCCTGACCCTCATTTTACTAAGTACCAGTACACTAAGTAATTTATACCTTTTTGATAATGCATCAATTATTCATTTCTCAATTTATAGGAATTATTCTGTGCTGTTACTGCTGAAGATTCAGCCCACTCGCGGCTTCCTATCCATTCCACATAATGTGACGCATGTTGCCGCCACCATCCATGGGCACGAGATGGGGCTCACAGGTATGATGATATGCCCTATTGTGTTGACTGTTGAAGCGACAAAGGGGAAGTAGTTCTACAAAGAAATCCTGCAATACATGATTGTTCAAGGGAGAGCAATGATCAATCTGGTTCACAATCTGAAGCCCTGACTAAGTCAGTGTGTCATTTTAAGGAAGATTTATTAGAGTGTCTTGCTTGTATTTCTTTGATCAAGTATCCCACTTTTGAGTGGGGACTAATGGCATTTATGGTAGGGCCACACAAAATCGGATTATTACAAGTAAAAGTGTAAGGAAGCAATGGTATATGTAGGGATGGTTGTATGCAAAGAATAATGGGACATGGGAGCAGGCTCAGCAGGGTTTAAACAGGATCTGTATTGCGCTAGTAGCCATATAGATGGGATGATTCTAACTTTTGTGAATGCTCACCTGAATTGGCTATTTAACAAGGAGTACCTGTTTTCTGTGTGAGTTTAGGTCCTGCCGGGGATGAGTCCATAAACATAACAGCTGAGTTACCAGTCGACTGGAACTCCACGCGGTGTTCTGACATGTACGGCTGCGGCTCCATCAGCATTCTCACCTGTGTCCACTTCCAGGCCTCCAGCATCGTCTTTCCAGCCAGTCAGTAAGTAGGGATGATAAGAAGGGTAGACAGGCTGTAACTGATGGGCAGTAAGTAGGGAGTATTTATGGGCAAGTAGCCCGTGAGTGCAGAAGCCTTTAAGTGCAGAAGATATGCAATTGCGCTATGTTGAGGCCCCTGAGAACATCCACCCCTGTTCCCTGTGCCGTTAATAAATGATGAATAGTCTGTAGATGGCTGATCTCTGATAAATATTCATTACCTTTTATAGCAGTCCGCCTGTATGTGAGACCACAAATGAAACTGGAGTAGACTACCACGCACGCATGACGGCCTATAAACCGAAAGTCATGTTCACGCCCAAACCCAGCTTCTACTACTGCCAGTCACGTCCCGTCATCAAGATACACTACAAGTTTAACCCCACTCTAACCGTGTGGTTGTCACTAGTAAGTAGAAAACAGATTGCTGTGTAAAAACATAATCTAGTTATTGAACGTACCTGTATAATGCATTTAAAGTGATGTGCCTTATCGAATCTGTAATAAGTCAGGTCACCTGAAGCTAGGTTGCGCCTTTTTGCAAAGAATTTCATACAATAGAACTGAACTAAAATGACCAGAATTCGGCCCGAGGAGCGCCTTGTGGGTCTGGCATGAACTTACGGTGCACCTCATAGGTGAGTTGCGCCTACTTCACTTTATATTACGATAGGTATTATAAAAATACATTTATATCTGCTAACCTTGTACATGTCAGGGGTGCTCAGAACAAGGTCGTCGAAATGAAAATAATGAATCAATGAAAAAAATGTTATCAGACACACCAACAAACACGACAAGGTCATCCTCACATTCGCTATCTGCCTCTCACAAAATACTAGGCCTACAATGTCTTTTTTTAATTAACTAGGCGAGAGTTATAGGCGCCACCATGGATTAGGACGTTTTTGGGGGTCCCAAAAAAGAGACAGAAATGGGGAAACTTTTTGGATTTTAACCATGAAAGAAGTCAAACTGCATAAAAATATATTTAACTCGGAAAGAGTTATAGGCACCACCATGGATTAAGATGTTTTGTTTGGTACCGAAAATGAAGCAGAAATGGGAAATTTAAGGAAATAAACCATAAAAGATGTCTCTTTTGGTAAAAATACAGTATCATACTGGTACAGTAACATGTAGTGACCATGGACATCATCAATACTTACTGATTTGATGTCTGATGTTATCAGAAACCAGTGATTACAAAATAGTGTCTAGAATCTTTACAGAGGCGACCCTTTGGGTCTCCAATGCTGAAGGTTACACATTCCATTGGGAAACCTTTTTTCCCGCCCTTTTTGGGTGCCATGTTCACTGTAGAGGTGTGTGTTAACCACAGAATCTGTGGTGCTGATGTCATCAGAAGTGGTAGTCTCTGGGTCAATCTCTATGCAGATTCCCCAGCCATTCCACCTCCATATATGAATCATAGAGTCTGTGCAGGGAGAGTGACTGGGTTATTTGAATGGTACCAAGTGGAACCAATGCAGATATAAAGGGAAGGGGTCTTTCCGAGTTAACAGCATTTTAATGCTTTCCTCTAGTCATATATGTCTAGATCATAAATATCATAATAAATTATTGAATAAATCTGTGATGTTATCACAATAGATAGATAACAAAATGTTGTTCAGCAATAGGAGAGAGCCGATGCTTTGGGTCTCCAATGGTGAAGAATACACATTCCATTGGGATACCTTTTTTCCCACTCTTTTCTGATGGTTTACCAATGTGTAAACCACAGCCTATGAATTGCAGTGCTGATGTCAGACTTTTGGAATGAATACCCAAGCTGGCACCACCTCTATCAATAGTGTATTACTTTACATGTATACCATATTTTCATTGTAAATGCTCTCCCCCCACCCCAAGGAAAAAAAAAAAAACAATAGAAAATAAATAGCTGGCCTTTCTGAGTTATCAGCGTCTCAATGCTTTCCTCGAGTTCCAGAATTGAAGCTAGGTTTTCCATTTTAGGGCAATTCCACCTATGTATAAAGCATAAAGATGCATGTAGGTGCTGGTAGTTCATGCTTTAGAGCTTTAAAAACTGCATAAATGTGGCATACAAATAGAATTCTATAGAATAATGGTATCCCTTTACTTGATTTACAGCATGACCGGTCAGTGATCAACCTACATTTGATGCACACGTCATACTTCCTGTTTGTAATGGTTGTAACGCTGTTCTGTTACGCCATTATCCGTGGTCGACCCTACAAAACCAAACTCACACAGACAGATCTCGAGTACAGACCGGTACGTAGTCATGTATTTCCCCTGTTTTCAGGACTACATGGTGCCTCAGGGCATTATATCTTCAGTAGTCCCTCGCATAAAGAGGGAGGATAATCCTAGCTTCCTTACTTCAACTCTCACCTCATAGGCTGGGTTTCTACACTTTATAAAGGTACAAAAGTAGCCAAAATATCATCCAAGGTGCATGCTAGCCTATAGGTCGGCAGTGACTTAGGGTGAAATTGTTGTTTGGGGCATGCCTTATGTATGGGTTTAAAGTACTATGGTACCTAAGCACCATGGTTATAAGGCGCATCCTTCATATGACATGCACCCTAAGTTGATGCCTTTCTTACCTGTAAGGCCCTGCTGGGGGTTGGCTTTGACAACTTTAGTACTTATCAAATGTAATTTTGACCGGCCTATAAGGTGCACCCCGTCCTTTGGGAGGTTCTCTAAGGCTGTTTAAGCCTTAGAGTTACTGCGGTAGTGGTCATCAATCCACTGTCTATGAGGAACTTAGCTGCAGAGTCTGTAACTCTTTTGCCTTACACAATTTGATGATTTGTCGACCTTTAAAATCTAACATGCTTTATATCCAACACTATTAAAAAATGTGTAATATATTTATTCTTTTTATAGGTGAGCACACAAAGTAACACAGTATAAAATGTGGTCCGTCCATACCCTGCGCCACAATGGCCATAAGTAACCGCTAGGCTGCGAGAATGATGTACTATCATCTGGTGATAGATACATTATCAAACCATCTCAAACCACAATGCAACAAAAGGCATTATGCCTCAATGCTTCATGTTGATTCGTCTTCATGATGCACCCATCAGTACTCACAAGTTGTTAAGCGGCATTGCGTTGGCGCATCATGACGATCCGGCCGGACTTTATAAACTTGAAATCTCTGGCATGATGCATCGATGCAGCACTGGGAAACGACTTGGTGATACTGCAGCAATAGCCCAAATGGTGGAGCTTCAGCCTTTAGCACAATACCAGGGTAGGGCAAAGAACGTCCACCATGGCCTGATGATACACTTGGCTAATAGAATTCATGTGTATCACCGCTCACAAGTTACAGTCAGGATACCCTTCTTTGTTTTTGATATGAGGAATTAGATTCTGTGATCGATTTAGAAATGGACATGCAATTTAAACTACTGCTAGGCATTGGTCATGCGTGTTTTTAAATCCGGCAGTGTTCTCTTCAACTGGTGTCAGACTGATGACAAAAGCAGCTAGGTGATCTTAAGAAAATAGAGATCAGTAGAAGAGGAAACAATGCCCTTTCAGGAAAGTGACTTTGTGAGGTATCACAAAGCTTTACTAAATGAAGCATTAGAGCTGCTGAAAAAGAGTTGAGAGAAGATAGTGTATGAAAGTGGTCATGGCCATCAAGAACTATTGGTGGTTGGAGAGTAAGTGATCACAGAATGAAGCCGCAGCTGGTCACCACATAAAAGTAGTATGACGACCATGTGATTTACTTAAATTGTGATGTTTATCAAAAGAAGGCTGTCATGTTTATGTGGATTTGTTGTAGTCTGGTTGTGAAAAGTCCACAATGGAGTATTTTTCAAATGGATTTATAACTACTGGTACCGGTGCCCCGATCCCTCTTTAAAAAGGAGAAAGTCCCCAAAAAGTATCTCACGAACCCGTAGTAACTTTAACTGGTTGGGCTAAAATCTGGATAAAAGCTACTCCTGACTACGATAGGTACCGGTACTCAGAATGTCTAGGATCACCGAGCGTCACAGATATCTTCACTTGTTAGCAAGGGAACTCTATGGATATATACGTGTTACCAAGGCAACTCCATGGGAAAACAAGTCACCAAGGAGAATATGTTACCAAGGCACCTCACATGAAAGATATAGCATTGAGCATCTCCATAGGAACACGTGTCATAATAGCAATGCCCAAGGAAAGCAGGTCATCCAGTAAATAATCTCTGTATCTCGACATGACACATCTGTCAATGGTTGATTTTTGGTTTCATAGAAAGTTTGGAAAAGTGGTTTTCATTTGGGGGCCGTTCTATGACGTCAATGGCTGATTTTTGGTTTCATAGAAAGTTTGGAAAAATTGTTTTCATTTGGGGGCATTCTATGACGTATAGATCTGAGGGAAAGCCTTTGGGAAATCAGGTACAGTAGATAATGATATATGTTCAGGGGATATGGTGTTCACACAAAATGAAGTAATTGCTATTATCATTGTTTCGAGGGCCTGATTTTGTATTGTAAAAGTTCATCGTAGTTTGACACTGGTGTTTCGGTGTTTAGTTTTAGGGATGATCTTCTATATTATAATGATCTACAAGAATTGTTGAAAATTGTAGCCTTTCACTATTGCCACCAGGTGGTGCTCGTTATTGGATTTAGTCATCAGAAGGGGCCGTCCCAGTAGTCAGTAGCGCCCCCCCATGAGCATTATCAGAAGCATATCTCACTACCAGAAGACAACTATTTATATAATGCACACACAGTCCGAATTTCGTGTTGTTTTTTTTTTCATAATGATTTTTCTCTACCACCGTTGGTTATTTCACACTCCACGTCGTGAATATTACCAATAGAAATGGAATCATTTCCTTTGCAGATAAAGTGGTATAGAAACGTAGTTCAGTGCGATGTGTGTCTATGATACATTGTACTACAATGTATTTGGTGTGAGCGTTTTGCGACTAACTTGAATTATATGTCGACTTTCAATATGTTGCGTGCTAACATCTCCAGTAAAGTGGAAAAATTCAAATTAACTATAGGAATTTTAAAGCATTGTAGTAGACAAATTGTGCGACCGGTAGCCTAGAACTTCCAACTATTTCACTGAGAAATTTGCACTATTGGATACAAAACTGTGACTGATCTTCGCGTGTGTGCATTCATAGATACATTCCAGTGGCCATTACATTTAAGCCTACAGTCCCTTGCACCCACAGTAGGTAGACCCAAGAGTCTTAAGACTAAGTTTGACGTCAAAATTATTACATATATTTTTATAGACGTGGTAACGTGGTTGTTCAGAGTGTCATAAGAGCTTGGTTTAACTGGTTGAAAAAGGTCTTGAAAATTGCGACATGAATATTAGAAATTTAGAAAACTTTCTGTCGTGTCTTCATTCCCAGACATTTTGTCTAAGAGGGGATCTTTTACCCGATGTCTCTCTAACACTGTAGGTATCCTCATGATAAGAGACCAGCCAAGAGCAAAGCTTGTATATGTATACGTGATTTTGCTCGGTAGAGTCAATGTATAAGCCTCTATATTAATATTTCTAAAGAAGGATCAAATCTTGTAAATACATATTATATACATTAATGATATATTACATGATATACTTTCACACACCAAGACTGGTTATGGTCTGTATCATAACCTATGACCTACACTCTTCTTTTTTTCCCTCTTATAAACTTAGGGGCAAGAAAGATAAGTCTATTGTTAACGTTATTGAACTGGGTATTGCTATCAAAAGTGTATAAAACTTTTCAATGTGGTATTTGAATGTTACCTCTTCATCATCAAACTAAGACGTTGGAAATAGAAATATAACCTTCTAAAGGTAGCCTCACCCTATGAATACTATCTCCCTTTGGCGGAATGATACATGAATGTAGCCTGAAGCACTGCTGCTTTCATGCATCACACGTGCCATCAAACCGAAGTCTTGAGGCGTCATGCAGTCCTTAGAGGTTTAGTCATAACTATGGGATAACCAAATCACTGCCATCAGTTTAGGTTGTGAACTTAGGTATGTATTCAGTAGACCCTATTCTCCCTCATGTATCTCGGTACACAATAGTGAGATGCTAGTATTAACCTCATTTCTGTTTTCTGACCCTTCAAAGTTCAGAAAATAATTCAGTCTTTGACCTACAACCCACAAATCAATCCTTTGTGGGTTGGATTAATTGGTCATTTGATTTAAGCATGCCTGATTGTCAGCGTTTGAAAGCCTGACGTCATAAAGTGATTGACACTATTTAAAATACATGTGATAAGTCTACCCATGATGAAGTTTAGTGTTGTATGTAACAGCCTAAGGTCTATAGCTTAGGAAAGTGTCATCTCTATACTAAATGGCTAATTCCAAAACCATTTGTGTCTGCAGGCTCTGAATTTGCAAGCAGGGTCTATCATAGAACAGGAGTTTAATATTATGCATGTAACTCGTATGGAAGATACGGCCAACTAGTGTTACTGAATATCTGTATGTCATGCCTCGAGTGAAGCGTTGTCGTACCACATGACCTATGCTGTCACGCCCACCCAGTAATGTTTATTTTTTCTCGATTTTTAGATTTAATATAAGCATATATATTATTTACGAAGTCCCATTCTGTAGAATGCATTTCACCACTTGTTAGACCAAGGGACCGACCCTGTACAAATTTCAATCAAGGATTGAGCTTGCAGCTATTAATGCCCCATTCTGAAGTTTGCTGCAGTACTTAAAGTAGGATGATATATTTGAAAGAATGATGACATGTTGATCTTTCATTAGTCATTTGTGTGAATTCCTTCATGCAAAGAATCCGGCTCGGACACGTTGGGACATATGGGGCCGGCCCCCCTTCGTTGGGGGCTTTAAAAGTTCATCAATAAATGTTTGAATTCAGTTTTTGAGAATCTCACCAGGGAGTCCTATGTCAATATAAAAAAAAAATCTGTGTTCAAAGGAGAGAATGAAAAAACCAACATACAAAACCTATTAAATTTTGTCTTGGTTGAGAAAATTATATTATGTTGATGTCCAAATCAATATGTTAGAAAAAGTGGAAATTGAAAAGGTGTGATTCTACTCTTGTTGTGAATGATATTTGTTGATGTGTTTATATGATTCGCTGAGAATATATAACCCGTGTTGATGTTGAAAATTATTGGACGTTCAATAGAAGCCATGTAGATAATATTGATAATCCTGTTTAATTTGCCTTAATGTGTCTCATAATATTGAGTCTGCCCAGATTATGTCGTAATGATTATTTCTATGTTCCACTTATGTCTTGTGCAGATTGTATTGCAGTATGTATGTCAGTATTGAAATCATTGCTTCTGCACCCTAAATTGATAATAATACCCGGTATTATGGTTTAAAGGCACTTCCTTATAGACGTTTACATATATAACCAAGTTTTTCGAAAATGGATGATATAAAGGTCATTATTAATTTGATCGATCATCATATATACTACTTGTATACTGTGCATACTGAATAATGGACTGTGATTGGTTGATTTAAACCATGTGACACATAGAGATGTAAAAAGTGTTGAATATATTAGTGATTATAACTACAATGAATGTAAGGGGTATGGGTAATAAAGATAATGGGTGTGTTGCGGGCTCATGTTCTTGGGGCAGAGATATCTAAGTGCCGGTACTGTGACTGATTATGCGCAGGTCTTTTATAAGCGCCAGAGGTAGAGGGACAAAAGTTTGAAAAAAGGGATTTTTTCTTCATGCAGACCTGAACCTAAAACGTAACCTAACAGAATGGATTAGTGTTTATATGTATATTGGGCGGAGTATGTTGTGAGAGATGGATGCTATATGAAGTATAACAATGATTGGTATGCAGAGATTATTTGATTACAGAACGCTGTTATATCTTGTCGCTGACATAAAACATGTTGTACAGTGAATGCTTTGAAAATAGCACTATGTTTCAGATATGAAATGTGTTGTAGGGTTAGTTCTCAGTGCCGACTTAATATTAACCCTAAATGACAGCATGATAATTCAATGCACTGTGCATACGATATATAATGATACATGTACATACACGACACATGTGATCATGTCAATTCTATAGAGTTGTTAAGGCTCCATGGGGACATTGGTGTACCCGTGCAGTGTCAAGAAGATAAAACTAACCAGCATTGAGCTGATACATCATGCTAGCATATGAACGTGTAACCTTGAATCATCGTGCTGTCCCTAAAGGGTTAAAGTCTGTCATTGCTTATTATAGCGTATTTGGCATGGAAATGCGCACTTATGTCTTAAAGCTCCACCTGTGTATGGTATCAAATGAAAATAAGGTCTTTTTCTAACTGATAGGGGGAATTTTCTTTCCTTTTCATAACTGTGATTTGAAAAACATGCGCCTTATGGTGGAAGTTGGCATAGGAGGAATAGTTCTATAACACCCTAGAACGACTGGCTCTACTGTACATGGCGGCGCATGCTATCCCAGGTGGATAGACTATGTATACATACATCTCAATATATTAAAAGAAAATGTGACTTTAAATAGTGTTGGTGTTTTTTTTTGCCCCCCTTCCCCCCCCCCCCAAAAAGAAAAAAAAAGTTGTAAGTATATAAATATACGTTATGGAAATCGATTTTAAGTACTCCTGTAGGTCTTTCCTTACACAGAGCGACTGGTTGATTGATGGCTTTGGCCGGATGGGTTGTCATGTACTACCGTAAAACCTCGTATATAAGCCACACCTGTGTAATATGCTACACCCTGACTTTGGGAGAATGCCACAACCTGCACCTGAGGCCTGGAATGGTTGCCAGTTATTAAGGAGAAGTTGAACCTGTAAGGGCATGGAGAAATGTATCCAGGGGTAGACACTAACACTGGCCCGGTGGCCAATGGCCAGTAGTTTTGAGTACTGGCCAGTAATCTTTCCAAAAAAATACCTTCTTATTGGCCCGGGTGGCCAGTGGGCTATCATCATTTGATTTTGTGACTAAAGACAATTCATAACTATGGTATTTTTCTTGGGATTTTCGTGTACCAGGGACCTCAAATTTTCAACCTTTTTATTGTTTTTGATATACCAGTAACACAGGTTTTCTTCCAGCCACAAATCCCAGGCCAACAGCTTCAGCCACGGGCCAATAGATTTCAGAGGCTGTTGGTCCGGGTGGCCAGTGGCTAAAAAAGTAAGTGTCTACCCCTGGTATCCATGATATCATCATGGATACATTTCCATTATTGTATGCCTGGTGTGCAGTGACATTGTATAGATGGAACACAAAAGGCAGACATATTGTAGATTTAGTTTACATACAACGAAGGTGATATCAAACAATTTTTGGCTCAGGTTAACTCCTGAGTCTATACTGCTGGGTTGGCGGTGTTGTTTCCTAAGGAGTCATAAATCCATTTTCCAATATCAATTTCCATCCAGAATTTACAAATAAAGATTCTAATACACAAGTTCATGCATGGACATAGTGTGGTGTCCATCTGACAAAATAAAGGAAAGGAGGGAAATAGACGCAGAACCACCATTATACCTTTTGAAAAAAGGGATTTTTTTCCGGTGAAATTTTGCTTGTAGGGACTTCTCCATAGAGCCTACTACAAACGAGACTTCTCTAAGACTTCTCTCTATATTATTTTATAACCCAGTCCAGACCACAAAATGTATCTTATTCTAAGACACTACTTCCTGTTTAGATCGTATCAATGAAACGTATATGGGGCCCTTTATTGTTACATATACATATGCTCCGTAGACACTCTAAGGGAACCACAGAGACCAAAGGTGTCTGTTGGTAGTCTATCTACTCTGCCAGATTGGTTGAGTGCCCAGTTCTCACAGAAGTGCTTACTGTCAGGTCAAATGCTTCCACCAACACTTCCCTCAATGCATATCCAAATGTTCTCAATGCACAAAACACTTGAAATACACACAGCAATTTATAATCCAGGTCATTTCTAAAACTGCTTTCCTCAGTAAACAGCATGGCCTTCCATGTTGGAGACTGCACTCTGAACATAAACATGTCTGATTTATTGGAAATATTTCATGCTTCAACCACTTTAAGTTGCTGTACAGGAAGAGTACATGTTTGTGAATAGGAGGGACAATTTCCAGGAAGTGACATTGAGTACCTAGTTCAGAATAGCCATGTGTTTGTGCCACTATAGACTTGTATATATGTTGGATCCTGCCTGTAAGCAGGCAGCTATTTCGGCCTAATACATAGTTCTTTCGGAAGGAGCTAAGGAGAAATAGACTTGATGGCATGATGTGACCACTCAGAATGACGGTTTACCCTTGGGGGTGTGACGTCATTCAGAACACTGTTGCTAGGCAACACAAGTTGTGTACACACCTCCCAGGGGAGGTGGTTACAGCTACCATGGTTACTGGTAACCATGGGAGTGGGGTCTAGATACAGTATCTAGGCCTTTTAGAGCAGTTTCTTCCTATGTAGAATCATCAGGCATCTGTTTGTGCTGAGTTAGACAATTAGTATTGCCTAGAGTGGTCCCAGTCCCCACTAGGGGGGGCTGGATGTGAGTCATTTTATTTACTTAGGTAAAATTATAACTCAGGCGGCCATGCTATCATGGATAGGCCTTAAAAAAAACAAAAAAAAACTAATACATAGAGTTGTGTAAGAACAATAGTCTGGAGCCCCGGTATGGATGTCAGCATTGTAATCTACCTAGTGGTGCAAGGAAAAACGTACTTTGTTAGGACGATTACACTGAATAAAAATCTAACCTAATCTAATGGGAGGTCCCCCGTCGATTTTTGAAATTACTATGTCATCATGTCGATTTTAATAAATGTCCATGTCCCTCTGTAGATTTTTTAAGGAAACTACCCATGTCCCTAAACCCAAAAAGGCCCATGTCGATTGTAGGGGTCTAGAGCCATCATATAGCTGCCAGATTTGATATACCTCTTTGGAAACTACCGTAAAACCTTGCCTATAAGTTATAGTATGCAATCTGAAGTCACGCACCACTGACCTCAAATCAGCAGTTATGCACAGTAGTGGGAAATTGGTCCCTTTATGACACTTTACCAAAACTAAGGCTCTAGATTTTCATTGTCATTCAGTAACTAATACATAATATATCAGAGCATGCTACAGTTAATTGTAAACGTCTTGGAATAGAACTCCAACCATATCACCAACAGAGATATTGTTATTTACATTATTCAATATTATATGGAATTCATTGAAAGTAAATGTCAACTTTGGTCATGTAGATCTTTTTGAAATAATTGATAGGCACATTTCCTAACATGATACCGCCATTTTATACATTTTTAAGGTGCTTTATATGGGTTTTAGCCTTCCTAAAACGATGCGCAGGGTGTTAAGTAGATTGCGCCGATTTTTGTACTGTGACATGAAGCGCATTGTCAGAAATATGTCAGATTTTAAAGCAAGTTTCTATCATTACCGTTTCAAAAGTAAGGCCAATTTAATTCACAATAGCATTAAGATACTGTTTGAAGAAGATTCTGTCCAGATACAAGATATCCTTCTCTGATCCACTGTCAATATACTTATGCTAGAGGAATTTAATGTACATTTCCCTTTTAGGCAGGCCTGATGATATTTTATGTTATCCTTGGTTACGTCTTTCGGGGAGAAGCGCTAACGTGGCGCCATTTTCGCTTGTTAAATATGAGCAGTAAACTTTCAACTTTCGCCGGTACCAGGGACACACTTCCGATCATACCGTTTCTCCTCGAAAGGGTTCACGGTTATCCTTCTTAAACAATGCTGCCACCTGGTGAGCATGTACAATATTAAGTCAGAGGGGCATTAAACCCTTCACCATTGCAGACATCCATGTAGGTATAGGGCGCTGCCTGGTGTGTTGTAGAGAAACCAACCCCGGGGGGGAGCACTTCAATTTTTTTATATGGGTGTGTGGCTGAACCCCTGACTACCCTTACCCTTGCTAGGGCACTTGTTTGCGGGGGTTTTCTTCCAAGCCCTACCCTTTCTAGGGAACTTTGTACCTAATAGTCTTAGATTTTGCTCAAAATGTCTTAAAATGAACTTGTTTGGGAGAAAATTGTATTTTGTTCATGCTATTTTCATGGAAAATATTCGTGAAAATTTCTAAATTTTCCGTGTGAGTCGGGGTATTTTGTCGAAAGTTGACCCTTGCTAGGGACATTTTGCTAAAAAGTAGACCCTTGCTAGGGACATTTGTGGCTGAAACTGGAGGCTTGCTAGGGACTTTTCCTTGAAAAAGTACCTTTGCCAGCCGCACATATGTGTATAAATCACATAGAGAGTCCCCCCCCCCCCGGGAAACCAACAGTTGGACAATCTGAGACACATGTACTTTCTTGCAAATATATTCCGTCTATGTCTTTCCACACAGGGGGTTGAGAATGAGTCATGAAGTATTATCCCCATTATATTATATGACAGATGGTACTATGCACCAGCACTGCTGACAGTCCTGGCTAAACAATTGACAAGATATCATGGTGGTTCCAATTTCTAATGCCAGTCCTCGTTCATTTATATAGAAAGTATTTACTTCTACAACCCTGCGCGTTTGTATCAATTTCTCCCCAATTTCTCCACTTCTGCAGATCACAGGATCATAATTGAAGACGCCCTAAAAAGAGTTTAATCTGGTCCATAACATGAAATCTAGAATCTAGGTATTTTGAAAAATATTTGGGAAGTCACCTTTTAGGTGAGTATTTAATTTTACGGTAATATTTCTAACCTGGGCCTTTTGTGCTCCAATGCACAACGCCCACTACCGGTAGCCTGACCGGTAGTCTACTTACATCCTTATTCCAAAAGTGTACAAAACAAGTCAGAATAATATCAAACCAAATTCATTACGATTTTATTTGTCATAATAACTTCCGTTTTCATCCATTGGCTTCAACAATGTATTCTAAAATCCTCTTGAAACCAGGGCATGGGCATATATTATTCATTTAGACATATTTCTAATGGCACATGCAAAAAGTCAACTACCCTTCTGGAAATTAATCAAATAATTTAGTCACACATCAAATGAAGCTACACTTGATAAATACTTTTGAGTTGTTACAATACGCAACGTTCAAGGATACAAGGATACACGAGACCAGGAAATAAAGAATCACAGTACGATGGTTTCAATGACACAAGGAACAGTAAAAAGACATATGCAAAACTACAAATGTAATATGATGTTAATTCAAACCTATTGGTGATTCCCCCTATCACGAAAGACAATTAATTTTGCCTTTCGTTAAGGGTTAGCTGACAAGCCTGGCTTACTGAAATACCTTAATCTCCAGCGTACAAGGCGCATCCAGAATATGGTCAGAAGTTTTGATCTTCTGAATGGATTTTGAAAATGTAAAATCTATATGTAACTAGGCTACCCCAGGCTCCCTTGGACACCTCTATGTCCTATTATAATTTAAAGGGAGTGTAACATATATGGAACAGAGCCATTGCTAGTACCAAGCAAATTAGCTAGGTGGCTCATGTAGTCCGGGGCTAGATTAGCAGTTGGCCTTTTTGTACAGTTTACTTTGGTTGGCCCTTGGTAATAGTCTTTATGAAGCTATATTCTAGAAGTCTGTACCTTTGGATAGCAAATACTTTAAACTTAAACAATATATGTTTTATGTAGACTTTAATAGTACTTCAAATACAAGAGAAAATAAACTTTAAAAGTTTTCTAAGAGGGCACATATAATCCAGACTGAGTAAAACCAAGCCATTGTCTCCCTAACAAGCAAATTCCCACCATTCACACCTAAAACAATGGACAGGCACTTAAGGTGATTAAGATAGAGGCAGGGGCAGCTTATCAGTCTTATCAATTCCTATTGTTTTCTGTGGGAGGAGGGGAAGTTTAGAGATTACCCACAATCCTCTGCCAGATCCAAGATGGCCGTCGCGGGGCAGTTACATAACTGATTTCAAGATGGCCACCTCCATACAGGAATGGCTCTGTTCCCTATATGAACAGAAAGGTCTTAGTGCCCCCCTTGCGGATCAAGGGAGAACTAAAGATGCGTCTTATATGCAAGAGGTTACTATAGGTAATATCATAACTACCGTAATCTCCCGCGTATAAGACGCGCTGCGCGTATAAGACGCACCTCAAACTTAGCACATGCATTTTCGCGTATAAGACGCACATTTTAAGGGTGATTTTTGTCAATCCAGTACTGTTCTATAGTAAAATTACCCCTCGTATAAGATGCACACCCAACTTGAGAGAAAGCTATAAGACCCCCAGCATTTTGTTTGGCGTAGAGGACGCATCTTATACGCGGGAGATTACGGTATGTACAATATGACGTAATGTTATGTAATCATTCTTCAAGGAGTTGCGACAAGGAATCAAGGGGATTCTTTGACAAACATCTACCATGTTGTTCATGAGTTGTCATGACCAAAAATTATATACCGTACTGTTTAAATGTTATTGGCGTAGAATAACATGTTTTTGTAAGCTGGGTTGTGAGTTACTGTAGATGCACAGCTATCAAATCTATGAGAGCTGGAGGTAGTTAGATGCAGCATTGGAGCTGGAGGTAGTGATGTATGTATAGCTATTGACTTGTGTTCATATGGATCCTCAACTCCCCAAAAATCAATACAGGACACTTCTATCTTTGATACAGCGAAATCATCTGTAAAACCATAAAAACTGGGACAACTGTATTACCGTACATTTATACATCCAGTTAATACGGCAGTGGATGCTTAATACTTTCAATGGTAGAGATGAGAACAATAACCGGGTATTATATGATAAAATTAAAAGCCTGGTTGTGACAGACACCTTTACCTTAATTCATCTCATATTCATAGTTCTCACATAAGGGAGTGGTCATTATTTATCAACAGGGAGGGGTGGTGGATTTTCACGCGGACACACAGAAATTTTTTACACCCCCCCTCGATTGCAGTCAAAAATTTTTATGCACCCCCATGCCCCTCTTTGATCTATAGTAACGTGCAGGCTTTTTTGCTAAAAAAGAGGGTACATTTTTTAGCCCCCCCCCTCAAGAGGGGTCAAATTTTTTTAGCCCCCCACTCGGGAGGGGTCTGAATTTTTTACGACTCCCTCAAACCCACTACCCCCTCCCCCCGTTGATAAATAATGACCACTCCCTAACATAATCCATAAATTACCATTTCAATTATGGAATGCCCACGGCTATCCTGTGAGAGAGTAATACAAAATCAGTCTTCTACAGGAAGTTCTTCATTTCTCCCCAATACAGCTCGGTAACGGATTGAACATGGGTGTCTCTAAAATATTGTCAATTGGAAGAAAAAAAAGTACAATTCTGGCAAGAGGCTAGGAAACCAAATGGATTGCAATTCGCTTGAAATAGACAAACGTACAACATTCAAAATGTTAACATAACAACATACCATTATCTATACAAAAACTATCTAAAATACATGCCCATTAAAAGAAGGATTTCATAAAAGTCAATCAATTCCAATATTCCTATCAATGTTGATTGGTCCTCTCCTTTGAGCCTTTTTAATCAACATGAATCTTATGAAAGTACTCTCTCCCTCTTCAATTTTACCAAGACTTATTACATCTGAGTAGGTAATTTTATTAACAATTCCATAAATACAATTGATCTTTGATAATATGTCCAATAACCAACTTAGGTCCGCGGATACCATAGCTGTGCTGTAAATGAGTATCTTTAATACATTGTCTTTTACATCGCCACATAAACAATAGGACACAACATATACAGGTACACAACACATAACATTGATAATTGGGAAGTCTGTGCATGCCATTTATGATTGGGGCCTTGTACAGAATTCTACTTAAACCTTTAAAATCCACAGATTGTCGCAAATTTTCTTCTTCATTACAATGCACAAATGCGGAAGTTATCAGTGCAAAATGATTAAATGAAGGTCTACATGGCGAGTAACTCGCAAGTTTGGCTGTTGGGGGGTCACATATAAACTTTTCCATTATATATATATATATATATATATATATATATATATATATATATATATATATATATATATATATATATATATATATATATATACATACATACACACACACACACATACATACATTATATGTTCTGACATTAATATACATTGTATATATGTATATCATGGACAACACTGAGTGACCGAACATCTTCAATACTAGACACAAGAAATGAGGCAGCGAAATCACCCCAGTATTATGGAGCTACGTCTAGGCTACTAGCTTTGGTAAAACCAATTATCCTGGAATTTACTTCTTTTACGGGTACTTTTTTCATATACGTAAATTCATATATTGTAAATTCGGGAACGTTTCTTTTTAAGCAGAACTTTGGAAATAGATACGGCCTACGACACTGGAAGGCCTTCTACAAAAATGTGAACGACTATATTATGTGTTTTGGCTAAGACTCTGATTGAAACCTCTTTTCCTGGTGGTCCTAACATGAGAAAAAGACTAACGTTGAGATAATTGACCCATAAGGAATACATAATGTATCCGTTTATCACCATGATGCATCTATGCAGTGCTCAGTAACACAGTTTTCAAGCATCATGCCAGGAGTGTACCAATCCTGCATGATGCATGAATGCTGTACTGTACTGTTCCTCACCGTGGCCGTATTCATGCATGAAGAGAAGAAAAGAGCACAGTGTATTATCGAAATACCTGGCCTTTAAAAGGTTAGGATAAGCAACATGGTGTCTTCTTTTTAAGATAAAGTGTACATACCCTAAGTGTTAGACTACAAAACTCAGTAAAAAGAGAGAAGCGTTGTATGAACTCTTATTCATGGATTGAGTTCATCTTTGCTGTTTTTTCACAGAAGTACGATAGGGTAGGTCCACTTGTGATTGAAGACTTTATCTGACAACAGCACACCGGTAATGCGTCTTCTCCGTAATTTTACAAGGTTGCATAAGTTGGACCAAAAAGATAGTAGCAAGATCCAAAAAGGATCAGTCAGGAAAGGAGGAAAAAATTTCTCAATAGAAAGAATTTAAATCTGAAATATACCAGTAAGGATATAAGGGGTATTACGGAACTACTTCAACTATCCACCTCAATGTATTTTTCATACTTGACCACCAGATTGAGCTGAGGAACCATTCGTGAAACAAAGTTGCGGCAGGCATGAACAGTTACATTCGGACAAGCCTCAAGTGATAAGTGACGCAGGCTCCTCAGATTGCGCAGACTCGAGAAGCAGTCGTCAGTCAACAGATTTACACCTGTTAGATCCAAACTGGTCAGCAAGTTTCTTGTAGGGGCAGAATCCGCTGTGAGAATCTTTAAGCCTTCGCCAGTGACCTTGGTGCAATAGCTTAAATCGAGTTTCTCAAGACGCGGCATGTACTGGATCATCACCTTGAGCGAGGCATCTGTGATGTCACTGCCTGCTAGCTCAAGCTTGGTGAGTCGGTGTAGTCGTGACACACTATCATCTACTCCAGGTCGATGATCAGTGGGTGGGGATATCAAGTCCTTGATGCATGCATCCCTTATACCAGACACCCACTTCAGATCTAGGGAGTAGAGAAGTGGACAGGAGGAAGAACACAGCGCACACACAGCTGCCCATGAGTTGCCAGCTAATGATAAATGCTTTAGCTGAGGTAACCTTGATGCCAACCACTCCAGTTGTTTCCTGTTAAGGTTAGTCCAGCTGATGTCTAACTGTGTCGGTTGCCGACGGACTGTCCCGACCAACACATCCCGGGTGATCTTACGCCGGCTCAGGTTGATAAATGACCAGAGGCGCCTGTCGATGCACCATCGGTTCCATGTACGACAAACACGGAGACACCCACAGAGATCCGCAGGTGTAAGGTACTGGAACACCAACATCCAGATTTCCTGGTCCAGTGCATGGTTGGCTCCAGTAACAGTTTTTACAAACTTAGGTGGGGTTGGAAGAGGTGCAGGGCGCACAACATAGCGCTGCAAGGCAATCTTTGTCTGTTTTACTGGTGCAGCAGCTATTGGTTTGCACATAGAAATATCCTTACGTTTCCTGCTTGATACTGAAGCCCCATCTATGCTGGATGTGTCGTAATCCATAGTTGGACTTACCACTCGGTCGCGCCCACGAGAGGGGCTACCATCCTTGCTGCTCGTATCTGTTTGGAGGTCGTATTCATCTTCTAGTTCAGAGAAGTCAGAGGAATCTGTGTGGTAACTAGTGCCAGGACCTCGCCTGCCTCCAGACTTTCGATTTCGCTGCAATTAAAAGAATTGTATTAAGGCATTTTCCTTTGTGGTTAAGTTTTCTTTCAAACAACCAGAACATACTTTGTACTGTCCTGTTCAAGGATAAAGAATAATAATAAAAGTAAAATATTTTTTTTTATAAAAATCAACTATACATGCAACATTGACACACGTTAGCATTTCACGTACTACCATCCCTCCTCCTCTCTGACTTGTCCCCTTTCTGGGACTAGGAAGTGTTTGGTGGGTTTATGTCCTGTTATAGTTAATCTGTGCCATATAATATAAATTCCCTTGTATAGTTGGCGCGACTATGAGGGTTATACACTATACGTTGTATTATAAAACCTCATGTTTTATCAGAAACTTTCCAGTGAAACAGAGGCTTATCAAATGTTCCATGGTGAAGGTCATGCCTCAGTTGTGACTTTAATATATGGAATTGAACAGCAACTTCCATATGCTCAATCTAATTAGTGGTGGTGCAATCCCACACCACTCCACTATGCATGAGTTAGCCTCCCTAAAATGCTGAACATGAGGTTAAAGCGACAGGTCTCAGCTCTAAGCGAACCTAATGCAATGCATGTATTAAAGGCAGTGGTACGGGGTAAAATACTATTACTATGAATATCTCAATTACACCGCAACGTGCTGGATCTGTACACACAAGTAGATAGTTATTACTATGTCCTGAGTGACTACTATATGTATTACAAACAGGTACTTTACTATTACAGATCCCACCGCAGTGTTTAACTCTATTGACTTGGTTTATCCTACTCTGTCTGAGGTGTCTTGTAGCCATGGGCAGTGCATCCTGTTGTTAGCCATATGAGTGCCTAGAGGCTTCCCCGGGTCAATAACAGTCCTTTACAATGGACTCAATAAGTAGTTCACACTAACTCTGACCATGTGTGTTGTCCTAATATAATACATTTTGCATTAACCATCATGTCATCTTCTGAGAGGTGGCAAAGGACAGGAAGTACCATAAAGCCCCGTCTATACCACACCTGTACCTCGCATATAAGACACCTATTATTATTATAAAGTATTACGGTAAAGCTTTGGCTTAAGTAAATTAGCTTGTATGAAAACATTAAATAGGGGGAAAGTAATAAAAAAGTATCTCCCCACAATCTATATATAGATCTAACCCCACATTTCGAAATTAACTGCCGACTAATATGGAATAAATGTACCCACAGTTTAGGTTTTACGGTACCAGTGGTTGCGGTATTTGGAGCAGTTACACATTGATATGGATTCAGTTCTCTTACCACTTCACCGTTTGCTTATCTACTATCAGATGGTACTCCACAATATGTGTGCCAATCCTCTTGTCCGCAATCCATGGGGTGCCTTTTATGCACAAAGGTGTTTTATGCTTTACTACAAAATGCCAATGGCATTGGCGATAGTGGAACTAAAATACCAAGAAAAATATGACTAGACCATATCGAGTAACTATGGGTGTTCCAAGAAATGGGAGCTCTATATTGTGTAGTACCATAATCTCCCGCGTAGAAGGCGCAGCTCACGTAGAAGGCGCACCCCCAAATCAGAGAAGGCTGTTTCACGTAGAAGGCGCACCCCTCCAGGCAGATTTTTGTCAGTTTAGTACGGTTCTATAGTAAAAATACCCCCCCCCCCCCTATAAGGCGCACCCCCAACTGAAGGCAATTTACCACCTGTGTAGAAGGCGCACCCCCAATCTGATTCACGTAGAAGGTGTGCCTTCTACGCGGGAGATTACGGTAGGTCATGTGTATGCTGCATACGTTTATGTAAGTGGAGTGATTGTAGGGCAGATAACACTCTAGACATCCTGTTAAGTGGCATCGTAGCTTAATAGTATATAATATCTTAATGTGTTATTTAATATCTAACCAAATGGGAGAAGGTAGTTTAAAGACTTTCTTGTGTTTAGCTGCCTTTGAGGTGTTTCCACGCCCCCTATTATGTAAACATTCATATCAGAGAGCTGAAAAATATTTAAACGTACTTTACAGTAGGGTCACATTAGTGTCAGTGTGATTTGAATGCTGTGATGCCCATGAAAGGAAATATATGGACTGGAATTCCCCGTTCTACTGAATCAAGTTGGCAGTAATAGGTCATGCCTAAACGTTTCACCAATACTACACCAGACTAACTTTAACCCCAATCCTGCTTCCTGGTTCTGCCTCTATGGGCAGGGGTGGCGTAGTGCTTTAAGAATGGGGGGGGGGGGATCCCCATGTCACATGTCGATTTTAAGAAATGCTCATGTCACATGTCACCTCTAAAACCCTCCTCCCCATGTCAATTTTAAAAAAGTCCCTATGTCATGTCACCTATTCTTCTCATGTCACTAATAGCCATGTCACATGTCTATTTTAAGAAATGGCCATGTCACCATGTCGATTTTAATGGTCCAGATCCATCTTAATGCTCAGTGCCTGTCGTCATGGCGCATGAACATAACCCTGGTGAATAAGTCACCATTGACATTTTCCCGAAGAGCTTATGTTAAACCCTTTGCAGGCCGATAGTGCACTAATGCATCATGCATGTATACCCTACAGGGTTGGTTGATACACTCTAAGAGGCTCATCATGATGCACCAATAAAGTGATGATAAGTAGACTCGTCAGCACTTGTACATCATGCCGACTAATTGGCATGATGCACTCCTGTATTTGCAACCTTTATAAAAGTCCTTTTGCAAGCTCTAAAGCACCAGGGCACTATTTATATAACCCAAATTTCAAAAAGTATGGCTATGAACACTGAGGACCGATCAAAGTCTAATTTTACTCATAAAAGCCTAGTATCTTTTCTAATTGATTTATATAAATCTCAGGCACTGTCTTGATGAAGACTAAAATCTCATGATTACGACTCAGATATGTCCCAATCCTGAGTATAATGGTCAGTAAATACCTTGGGTATCTACCTTGCTCTATGAGTTTGGGAGCACAATATAGTCCCTAATAAACCCCATTTTAACATTAATTTTATAGAAAAGGATTTCTATAACTAAAATTTAGAAGATCATAAACTCTGCAATACTATGGGCATATTATTGTCGAAAATGCTTACGGAGGTAAAACTATGAGACAGATCTTTAAAAACCTGTTTTATTCAACAAAGTGAAAATATATACGTACATCTTTACAACAAATATCCTTATAGATTCAAAGACATAATATTTATCAGAAAAAATAAATTCACAACATCCACTGTTATCTTGTGCTTAACATTGTATAAAAATGGTGAATAGGAACAGAAGACTTTGAATTGTAAAGCCGCCCTCAAGTATTGCAGAGTACATGTATCAGACTTTAGACTTTAAACACGCTCGTTATTACCCTGTACAATACACCAGCACAAGCCCTAGGTATATTGGTATTTTTATGTAATTCAAAAGCATATCAACGTCACATACATGCAGATAGCCCCTTATTGGTGTAATCGGGTTCTGCTGTAGCTCCATTATCAATATATAGACACCCCTTTTATCATTATTATGACAACATATTCGATACCAGCCCTTATAAACTTTTTTATTTTTTGCAATAGGATTTTTGTCCCTTACATGTCAGCATTCCAATTGGTCAACAAGTTATACTTTTTGTTATCAAAAAACAAAAGTGAAAAGAGGCTTTAGATACAATGTCAATCTACAACATACCTTAAAGCTGCTACAAGATGTGATTTATGTTATCTGGTTTTTATCTCAGAGGATTATACATTACTTTCCAATTAATTTCATGGTATCTAATCTACCGTAATCTCCCGCGTAGAAGACGCGTTGCGCGTATAGGACGCACACCAAACTCAGAAGCATTTCCGCGTATAAGACGCACCTCTTAGGGCTCAATTTTGTAAATCCAGTACTGTTCTATAGTAAAATTACCCCTTGTATAAGACGCACCCTGATCTTGAAAAAATCCTATAAGACGCACAAGGATTTTGTTTGGCCTAGAGGACGCGTCTTATACACGGGAGATTACGGTAGTAAGGAGTGGGTGTAAATACATACAGTTGGAAAGTCAATGTTTAACTCTGCTTGCTGCATTGGTGGGATGGTAAACTGCTTTGGTTATTTAGTTTTCATCAAAGCTCCTACGTGGCAGCACTGAGCAGTCTGCAACCCTGCAGGCTTCCCTTGGGAAGGTGTCATTGTAGCTGGGAAGCCAGACAGCCCAAATATCGTTATTTAACTTTCTCTTGGTGTGGAAAGCAGCACCCCCAACTAAGAGAGGACTGTTTAATGTATAAGGCCCACCTACAAGGGCAGATTTTTGTTAATTTAGTACTGATCTATAGTAAAAATACCCCCCCTATAAGGCGCACCCCAAACTCAAGGCAATGTCCCTCCCACGTATAAGACTCAGCAGCATTTTGTTTGGCGTATAAGACGCGCCTTATACGCGGGAGATTACGGTAGGTCAGAACAAGGTCAAATTTAAGTTCAAAGGTCACAATGCATTGGCAATTGGTCATAATCCACATGGGTACACACAGATGGCGAATCCACCATGCACTAAGGACCTCTAGTGTTAACGAATGGAACAAAGCCCTCTGTCTGTTCTATATTAAATACCAAATTATGACCTTTGACCTTTAATTTGACCTTTTTCCGACCTAGATATCAAGAAACGCAGCTCAGATTCGTAATCAGCACTATCAAATTACTCTGATCCAACCCTGATACCGTAATCTCCCGCGTATAAGGCGCAGCCCGCATATAAGGCGCACCTAGAGTTTAAAAATATTGCCAAAAAAATAAAATATTCATATCTTTTGTTCTACTGAATGGATTTTAAAAATTCAAGAATCTACGTGTACCTAGGATCCCCCAGACCCCTCTGGCCCACATTATGTCCTATTAGGACTTAGGGGTCATGTAACATATCAAAAGAAAGGTCTTGGTGTCCCCCTTGCGGATTTGGGGATAACTAAAACCCCTCGTATAAGAAGCGCCTTATATGCGAGAGATTACGGTATCTTGTTCCGAGTTCCCCCTCGCGCCCACTACTGAGCTGATTACTGGCCTGGCAGCAGGGCTAGGGTGGGTCTCCCTGACCAGTCCTCAATGCTGAGTCAATGGGAGAGAATTTCATAGCATACTTTAAATGGGTAATTCTAGGAATTTTGCCTTGGAAAATTAATGAGTGGGTCCTTATGCACACCTTGTTGGCTGGTGTGTAAATAAACTCATTACGATTAATTGAAATAGGAGAAATTGGGCTGTGCATGATACACACAGTGACCCACATAGAGCAGACCGTGAGTGTATGGTATGTTGTCCGCTCCCCCCTCCCAGCCTCCCGGGTGGTCAAGGGGTCTGTCTGCCGTGGTCTGAAAGGCACCAACCATGGCTTCGGTTACACCGCCCCCTAGCGGACATATCCCCGGCTTTAGAGGCATGCTGGAGTAACTCGGACCTTGTTTATTAAGTGCTTGTCAACAGAGATAAATGCTAGAAGCATTTTATTTAGCATGGTTAAACTCTCAGAATTGGCTGAGCTGTCAACAGTTCACACAGGCAGGTAGGCTGATTGTAGATGTGCCAAAAACAAAACATCTATATATTTCACGTCTTGTGCCAGCTTTAACCCAGTGTTAAAAGGGGTTGACCTTTAGTTACCGTGTTTTCTATTTTTCATTGTGGAAGCAAGAAACATTTAATACTGGTAACAAAAACAGGTATCCCACTCTCTTGAGAGCTATAAAAACGAATCTTTTGATTAACATGAATGAAGATAACGGTGAATAATATACAGATGATAGAGAACGCATCTCAGTAACATTGTTTCTTAGCAAACTCTGAGAGTCTGACTGACTCTTGATGCGGACAGAATAAGAGCTGTGTACATGTCTATCTACATTATGACACCACACCTAACCCTTCGCAAACAGCATAATTCCTCAAGGTGCATGCTCACTTCTCGTTTGATGAGAGGTGCATCATGCTCACCCTTTGGGACTGTCTCGGTTTAAGAAATAAGGATAAATATGGAGAGTTATGCTCAAGGTATGACTTTATGTGACATGATTACCAGAGGGCATTATTTAGATTAGTAAAGTGGCTTTTTAAGTTCCAGATACTTATAACAGATATCATATCTGGTCCTAATACAACTGCTCTTGGTCAATATATTAACAACTAACTTATCCTTTTAATCAAACAATATCATAGCTAGATACTAACTTGATATTAAAAAAAGTATATGCTTTAACAAGTGCCACTATCACACATATAAAGTACCAAAGGTACATCTCAACAGGCAGCAATAAACTGTCCAAAAGGCAACAACCTATGTACATATACATGTATATATTAAATGTATTATAAAGCTACCGACTGTCCACTTGAGCATCCTAAGTGTACATGGACAGGTCATTTCAAATTTATATACTTCAATGTGCGATTTATGTTAGCTTATTTCTGGGTTTTTTTTTACACACGGGACGTTTGATGACCAGAGCCCTTTGTAAGGGAAATGGGATTTGGATTATGTCATTTCTTATTGGGTAGGGGACGGAGTGAGTGATAAACATGAGACAGTCCAAATAGCGAATTTGGCATCTAAGTCTATTCTCAAAGTAGACTGTCTTGCCTTTCTAAATGTGCTCCCTCACTGCAATACTCTTTGAAATGTAGCTCAAACCTTTTAGGAGCGAGCCATGCCAAAATAACCAAACCAGACCCTCTGACCTGACTCCTGAGCTTTCTTAAACTCATTTTCCGCTGTTGCGAGATGGGTGTTGAAATGGCTCTCACAGCCACAGCGCAGAATATTATTATGGTCAAGTCTCTCAAAATAGATCACATAGTGAGGAACCATACATGTCACATATTTCCTGTACATCTAATTTTGGGATCAACCATCAGGTCGTTGCCTCAGTGCAACAAGGTTGTAACTGACAACTTGGCAAAATTGAGTTTTCTTCAGTTTTAACATCTATTGACCCTATCTCCCTTCTATCAAAGTATTGAAGCGGTCTATGATATATGTGTCCACAGGCTCCAATTGCAATAAGCTTGTGTCCACTGTGTGCCATAATAATTGCAACCC